>OY735209.1:5231416-5908916 GCA_963457665.1 Thysanoteuthis rhombus
TTGGATGGGTTAATGTGTGAAACAATAAACGTTTGTAAGGAAATATTTCTTTTAATCGTTTTGTGTTGCATCTTTTACCTTCAAATTGGTCCCTGATTAAACTGAAGACACAGATAGAAAGTTGCTGAACATTGCCAAGTCTTTGAGATGAAGATTTTCTTTAGCATTTTGTACTTCTTGTGCTGACTGAAAAGAAAAATCACTGATAACTCCACACTAATTTTTATTCTGACTAAAGATGATTACTACTCCACTTGAATTGCATGAATATTTAATCAATGAAAAATTATAAAAGTATATATTTTTTTAATAAAACTTATTTATCTATCAGAATCAAATAAGCCCTGGCATATCTGTAATAAAACTTTTGTAAATATGTAAAACTTGTTAATTTGATTCAGTCGGTAAGAGGTTGGTTGTGATTTTAAAGCATGGTGAAGGAATGTTGATTTTATATACTGATTTGGTTTAAAGTAACATAAAAGTTCACTCCCCAAAATTAGGTGAGGATTTTTCTTATTGTTGTTGTTGGAGGGGGAAGTCAACTCCAGTGTCTGACTTGGACTGGAATTTGACAAATACTCTCATAGATAGATAGATAGATAGATAGATAGAGAGAGAGAGAGAGAGAGAGAGAGAGAAAGCATTTGAATGATAAAATATTTGGACATGGATTTTCGAAGTTGAATCTCTAAAACAAACTGAAAACCAATTCTAAGCACTATACAATACTAAAGATACAGATAGATAAAAAGTGGTTGAATATTGCCAAGTCCTTCAAGTAATGATTTCCTATTTTGGATTTTTTTGTCGACCGAAAGGAAGAATCACTGAGAAGTTGTCTTTCATTTTCTTGCCATAGAGTTTTTAAAAAAAATTATCATCTCCAAATATTTTATGTATTTCTTTGTCGATTTTGTTTCCCATTTGAACATAAAATACGACATTGGAGTTGGTCTGAACATTCATTTTGAAATCCTTTTAAACATCAATAACTCCAGATTTCCACAGCAGAGAGTCAAATATTTACTACCAAATTGCAAACTTCATATTACTTATATCTAAAATGCTTGCCTACCAATTGTTGTCAAACCCCCACTTTATTTTCCTATCTAATAACAATGACTTTCAGGACTGAACCAATGAGTGAACAGCTCTTTAATTATGAATAGAGAGAGAAGATTCTATTTCTACGTCATTAATCAATGAAGAGAGAAAGAAAGAAAACAGAAAGCTAATACATTGCTGATTGATTTTTAAAGATTTGGCCAAGTGGCTAGAATAGTTATATTTTTCTTATTTATGTATGAGGGCTGAGTGATATTGACAAAAGAATAAGATTTTGCAAGAATTCTTATCTAAACAAACTGACATTGAAATTACAATAAATAAAGATAGGCATATCTCTGAGAATGTTGGTTTTTCAACTCTAACAAGAACACAAAGTATTCTGACTATAAGAAACTAACAATAAAAATTTAAATAGCACAAAGAATTGTTTTCTAGTAAGGTAGACAGTTTTTTTTATCAGTTACACTACAACTGAAGATCCTTTTGGAAGGGTGACCAGTGGCTGCTACACAAAGATATTACATTGCCAGGTGGCACACACAAAGGGAAAGTGGGGGGGAATGCACGGACAATTTGGGATGGGAACAGGCAAGTAGTTAGATCTAGCTCCACAATAGCCCAATTGGTATCATTGTATACTGGTTTAAACAGTATTGCTCAATTGTATACCTGTATGTTGTATAAAATTGATGTACCACCAAGTTCTAATATGTATGTGTTATGAGTGTAGCCCTAACCTTTCATAGCAGAAACTTGAAATTTTGCGCACACACTCCTCTCTATGAGAAAGGTAAAAAAGTTTGTTTTTTTTAAAAAATTGATCAAGTGGCTGAAATAGTTGCATTCATTTTTTATATACGTAAGTATCACATGTACAACCCTAGCTATTAATGCAATAAACTCGAGATATTAAACCCACGTTCTCCTGAAAGAGTTGGGAAAACCTTTACTTGTTTTTTGAACATTTGGACTTGTGGCTGGAATAGTTGCATGTTTCTCTAAATGTATAGTCACACTTACAGGCTGAAGCAGTGAATAGGAAGGGTTATATGAACCCCATGGAGATGCGAAGGATTTGCTGACTTCAACAGTTTTCCATCTTGGAATGGAAGCTTCAAACTTTTCGATCGTCATTTTGCTTTTCATTTGTTTTGTTAAATAAATTCAGGAAGTGAAGATTTTGGAGTCGTAGAATTCAAACAGAAAGGAATTCTTAAAGAAATGAATAATTAAAACAATCTTAGTAAGTCATTCTTTGGTTTCCTTATATGAGAACAGTTATCATATATACTTGAAGACAAGTTTTTTTCATTGAAAAAAATGGTCCCCAATAAACAGTTTAACATACTTAGGTTAATCAAAAATGGTTCATGTATTCACCCATAAGAATACAATGTTTATAGACACAATGCATATCACAGAGTGATAACGCCATTGTTTCAACTTGAATTATTAGCATGAAATCAAATGTAGGTAGCATACAATGTGTATTATGTAATATCCATTTCAAATCATTTTCTCAAGTAGTTTCATCATCACTGATGAGAATCTCACAATTACAATTTGGAAACAATGATTGATACGTTGAAGGAGAACGAGATTCTTATTTCTGTAACAACTAACAAGGAGCCATAAACAATGCATTCATAAAGAGATATCTCTCATAAAAAAGTTACAGCAAAACAACAAACTCAGCACAGATTAAAGACAGTAGATTTTCTGAAATTTTCTTCTCAATTCCAAGCTCATCTCAAACTCAAAGTTGACTTATATTGAAAAATGATGAATTATGATTAATTTCAAAATATTTCACATGTTGTAACCTTACTACGATTGGAATATTCTGTTTATTACCATCACATCCGGATAATACACCTAAAGAAAGCCATAGAATGAAGCAGCTGAAATATTGTGTTGACAACATAAACAACAAAAAGCAATTCAGTTGTCAGAAGAACTCTTTGAATGTTAATGACCCTACTCAAAACTATAGACAGTACCAGATGATTAAGTTGGCAATTAATTTAACAGTTAATTGCTACATCTCATCAGTTTCTAGATAAATTTTCAGTTTTCTTTAAAACCAATTCATTCACAATGGAGAAAAATAGATATAATCAGAGGTGGTTGTATGGGAGCTCCAGACCCCCAAAATGTGAGGAGCACCTGAATTCCAGGGGTGCAAAAAAATCTTGAAAAAAAAAAATCTTATAATTCGCAGGGAGGCACACTTGAAGTCAGCACTACCACTAACAATCATTTCTCTCCTCAACATTTTAGCAGTGTTTTTATTTTAAAACTAACAACCAAAAACTATGGATGATAATAACAGAAACAACATTTTGATTTTAGAATGGTTTACATTTCCCTAAGGACTGTTAAAATTGTTGATGGTTCCAGGACAGTTTGGCTCCCTGGGTATCAAGCATATCCAATGCATAAGGAGATCAAACAGACCATTGGAATAGGAAGAAGTATCGATACATTCATTGTGAAAGCAGCAGTATTGATTTAGAGAAGACAGGTATTACTGGAGGAAGCAACTGCATTTTAGTTGGCATCGTTAGAGTGTTTCAACTGATTTGACAAATACAAATCGATCAAAAGTTCTCACAGTTCATCTTGGTGGTCACTGCACGACTCAAAGACAATTGTTATCCCATTCGATAAATAAAAAAACTAAAGATTTGATTGTTCTTCATTGGATAAGCAAAACACTTGAAATTTTTCATAATGTCGATAAGGTTAAAGTTTTGAGACAAGAAGTCAAGGTTTACAGTGTCTTACATTAAGATGTCTAAGGCAAACTTTTCTATTTCCAGTTTGAAGGTGAATCAACTCTATAAGTATAGCAGGAGCATGCATGGAAGAAAAAGTAGATCAGATACTTTTTGAATTTTCCTTTTTCTTTTTTTTTCATTGGATCAAAATTCAAATGCATAACTTTTTTACTTTCTCTCTTAATACTGATTTTTTTCACACATTCTCTCCCGGGACAAACTGAGCACCCAGCACAGTGAATGATTTGATTAATTCCTATTTCCAATGATGAGTGTAACAATACTATTCTAAATTCATAACTTTTCTTCCTATCTTTCTCTCACTCCATCAAAGATTGTGATTTACACTCATGATGAATTTAAAAAAAAACTATTTAAGCATTGGTATTATTCTAGTTCAATGATCCAATCTTTTGAGATCAAGATGAAAATCTAATATCTGTTTTGTCACATCTACAAAACAACATCAACTTCCTGTTTCCAATTTAAATGTTATTATGGTTATTTTTCTAATTGTTTTTGTATAAACAAAACAAAAGTTGCAATGAATTTCATTGTTATCGCTGAAAACCAAATGACATAGCACAATCATTTTAAATTTCAGAGTTTACCCCACTAGATTCAATACAGAAAGAAATCAAGTAATTCAATTTCACAAAATCATTTCGATTTCTAATAACTCTCTGTAACTCATTTTTCATCATTAAATTTTGTATTATAATAAATCATTGTTTGTTCTTTATTTTTGTGCTCAAATTATTTTGTATGTAAATCATTGTTTCATAAAATTCAAGGAAACAATTGAAATACAATCATAATACAAGGATTTTTTGTCAAATGAAAAAGAAATTCATGAAGGAAAACAATTAAAATACATCCATAGTAATATTTAAAATTGAATACAAGGAGTTAATGTGATGTTTTGATATAGTAACAAACATTATCATTCACCAAATGATGTAAATGAGGTTGAAAATAGAACAATGTGTAACCAAACTGCCGGATGATTTATTGCACAATGTTCATTAAATGCAGTAAACTACGGAACATATTTACTGAACAATGGGAAATAATCAATTTTTCAGCTTCCCCAAATTAGTTATGGCAAAAGTTTGATGTAATCAGCTAATGTCATAAGACTATTGATACTGTTCTCAATGTCAGTATGTCTATTTTTTAAATGAGCAACATAAAAATATTGAACCAATGATTTCAAATAATTGTGGTTTTGTCATGTTGTGTCGACATATGATATTTCCCACTTGACATGAATAAAGTTCCTATCCAGTGTGAGTCTTCATGTGTCTTTTTAAATCTGATGTCCTGGTGAATGCTAAGCCACACACTTCACAAGAATATGGTTTCTCTCCAGTGTGTGTCTGCAGATGATTTATCAAATCTGAACTCTGTGAGAATGAAAAACCACACACTGCACATGAATATGGTTTCTCTCCCCAGTGTATTCTCATGTGAGTTTTTAAAGCAGAATTCTGTGAAAATGCTGAACCACACACTTCACATGAATATAGTTTCTCTCCAGTGTGTATTTGGATATGTCCTCTTAAATGTGATCTCGGTGAAAATGCTGAACCGCATACTTCACATGATTATGGTTTCTCTCCTGTGTGTGTTCGCATGTGTGTTTTTAAACTTGAATTATTTGAAAATGCTGTACCACACACTTCACAAGAATATGGTTTCTCTCCAGTGTGTGTTCTCATGTGCGTTTTTAATCCTGAATTTTGTGAAAATGCCACACCACACACTTCACATGAATATGGTTTCTCTCCGGTGTGTGTTTGCATATGTGTTTTTAAATTTGATATCTGTGTGAATGCTGAACTACAGACTTCGCATGAATATGGTTTCTCTCCAGTATGCTTCCTCATGTGAGTTTTTAATAGTGAATTCTTTGAAAATGCTGAACCACATACTTCACATGAATATGGTTTCTCTCCAGTGTGTGTTTGCATGTGAATTTTTAAATGTGAACTTTGCAAGAATGCAGAACCACACACTTTACATGAATATGGCTTCTCTCCAGTGTGTGTTCTCATGTGCCTTTTTAATCCTGAATTTCGTGAAAATGCCACACCACACACTTCACATGAATATGGTTTCTCTCCGGTGTGTATTTGCATATGTGTTTTTAAATTTGATATCTGTGTGAATGCTGAACTACAAACTTCGCATGAATATGGTTTCTCTCCAGTGTGCTTCCACATGTGAGTTTTTAATAGTGAATCCCGTGAAAATGCTGAACCACATACTTCACATGAATATGGTTTCTCTCCAGTGTGTGTTTGCATGTGTCTTTTTAAATGTGAACTCTGCAAGAATGCAGAACCACACACTTCACATGAATATGGTCTCTCACCAGTGTGTATTTGGATATGTCTTTTTAAATGTGATCTCAGTGAAAATGCTGAACCGCATACTTCACATGAATATGGTTTCTCTCCTGTGTGTGTCCGCATGTGTTTTTCAAAACTAGAATTCTGTGAGAAAGCTGAACCACACACCCCACATGAATATGGTTTTTCTCCAGTGTGTGTCCGCATGTGTGTTTTTAAACTTGAATTATTTGAAAATGCTGTACCACACACTTCACAAGAATATGGTTTCTCTCCAGTGTGTGTTCTCATGTGCGTTTTTAATCTTGAATTTTGTGAAAATGCCACACCACACACTTCACATGAATATGGTTTCTCACCAGTGTGTATTTGGATATGTTTTTTTAAATTTGATATCTGTGTGAATGCTGAACTACAGACTTCGCATGAATATGGTTTCTCTCCAGTGTGCTTTCTCATGTGGGTTTTTAATAGTAAATTCTTTGAAAATGCTGAACCACATACTTCACATGAATATGGTTTCTCTCCAGTGTGTGTTAGCATGTGTCTTTTTAAATGTGAACTCTGCAAGAATGCAGAACCACACACTTTACATGAATATGGCTTCTCTCCGGTGTGTGTTCTCATGTGCCTTTTTAATCCTGAATTTTGTGAAAATGCCACACCACACACTTCACATGAATATGGTTTCTCTCCTGTGTGTGTTTGCATATGTGTTTTTAAATTTGATATCTGTGTGAATGCTGAACCGCATACTTCACATGAATATAGTTTCTCTCCTGTGTGTGTCCGCATGTGTTTTTTAAAACTAGAATTTTCTGAAAATGCTGAACCACACACAGCACATGAATGTGGTATATTACCAGTGTGTTTTTGCATTTCAGTTTTTGAATGTGAACTGTGTGAAAATGATAAAATGCACACTCCAAATGAATATAGTTCCTACCTCTTTCGATGTGTAAAAATCCTTATCCATTCTCTTCACATGAAAAGGAATTGTCTTAAATGTGTGTTTCAATGTTTAACTTTCCATGAGAACTCTGAATAGATGTACTGATACTCTGCACCGGAATATACCTTCTTTTTAGTGTCTTTTTGTAAATATGTTTTCAGTATTGGCACTGTAAAACACAAAGAATCATATTTCATAAGAATGAGTGTTTTTATATAATCTATCTTATGTATTCCCATATTCAACATTGAGTCTAGTAGTTTTCCACCACACTTGAAATCTCTGAAAGATGGAAAAGTATTATTAAAGATCATACACTAATTCATTATTTGCAATCATAAAGATATAACATAATTCAGGCTTCATTGAAATTCAGCATATATACATTGTCATAAATATTACGGACATGAAATCAGCAAAATAAGATAAAAGTTAAACCACTACTTCACCATGGCATGAAATAATTTTGGCAGCTCATTCCTAAAATAAATAATATTTTATTGATTTTAGTAAAATAAACTGTTCATATTTGTTCATCCAGTGAACGTTTGAAATTTCACAATCAGGACCACTTTATGTAGGTAAATAAATCACAAAACACTTTTATTCAATCAAATTCTTTAAAAAATAATTGATATCAATTAAATCAATATATATACTCATTCTTTGAAACATTATTTACATCATTACTAATAAATAAATGAAAATATACAAATCTCAGTTTCAGTTTCAATGAATTCTAGCATATCTTACACATTTTCTTGAATATTGTATGGATATGAAATCAGCAACATACGATAAATCAAAATAAACCACAGCTTCATATATACATATATATATATTATTCTCATACAATGCAATGGTATAAGTTTCTTCTGAAATTTTTACATAATTCCCAAGAGGACCAATTAGGGAATACATAAAACGAGGGTGGTTTTCAATCATTTCATAGAGTGAAATCTTGCAAAGCATAAAAATATGAGAATGTGAAAATTATATTACACTTTAAGGTGAGATTCACAAGAAAAGAGAGCTGATATAAAAAAAAAAAAAATTATTCATAGGAAAACTGTTGGTACTTGCATACAATAAACCAAATGTTACAGAAAAGATAGACTCATATCAGAGATTTAAATCTTGCAATTTTTGGTACAATTCCAATCCTAGATTCAAAAATTCAACATAATCCAGCAAGAAAGCAACAAATAGAAAATTTGGGGGTTTTTTGTCGGTCACCCACAAAAGTTTGATGTAAGTAATTCCAATGTGTGAAAGCCTGAGAGGGAAAGTTTATGTTACAGTCCATTTTCCTCAAATGTTGGGTTTTTTTCATAAGTCTCCACTACGAAAATGAAAAGTCTGGCTGAGTAGGGGGTGTTGAGATCAAAATAAACTCAACATTAATTTTCATTGGATTTGAACATTTTGGTGTGAGTACTCTTCTGAAAATTCAAGCGCTGAAAAGCAATGACTCAAATGTAAGATAAATTCCAGATCATTAGTTTCTCGTTTTTAACGTTTGAAATTTGTTTTAATTTTAAACAAATTTATTTGCAAAACTATTTCCATTTAGACCATCCCTTTCCCTCTGCTCAAAATCCAGGTTCCATCCAACAGAGGGGTCAAACAAAAAAGCCACCCCAAATGTTATGTCCTATAGTTATTTTTCTCTTATTTCAAACTTTTGACAGCACTTACCTATTCTTTAGGGAAAGCTGCAAAAATCTGATAGCTTGTCTGATCTGGAATCTAGATAAAAAAGATAGACAAGACTGGCGGTTCAGGATATAGGTCGGAATATTTTGATTCTCAAGATAAAATTTAACCCCAAACTAACACCACAAATTGAGTGTTTAGTTGATGGAAAAAGAAAATGTAAATTAATCTTTTTTATCCTTTCTAGGCTCTCATATTTTGAAATTACAGACGTTAGCTGTAGTTAGGGATTCGAAAAAAGAAAGACTTAAACTTCCAAGGGTGATCAAAACTATTTCTTTGTTTTTGAATGTAGGATCGAGTATGTTTATTTCTATCGACTCAGTGACGGGTATTAGGTATGAACAATTCAGACGGAATTTCTGGCAAAAATCAGCACATTATTCAATTTTAGTCAAATTCTTGATACTTATTACAGAATGAATTTTAAAAAAATAATTTCACATTTCCAATTTCAGAATTTTTTTTTATGATTATCACCATTTTGATTGTTTATTCTATCTAGATATTGTTTTTTCAATTGATTTTTTTTTTTACACATTTAACAGATAAATCTGTTGAGATATTAATTAGCTTTACTATTTCCAGGAGAGTACTCAAGAATGGCTCTTGCAAGGAGTCTTACTGTGTAAATTAATAAACAGGAAAATCAAATTAAATATATTTCCTCTCTGCAATTATTTCAGATTTATTTGATTAATCGTAATTTTGACTACGTATCTGGAAGAAAAAATTTTTTGTATTCAATTTTTTTTCAAAATTTCATCATTCTAAACAATTAGACCCACTCAGTTCGAGCAGTTCCTGAGGGTTGAGGCGTCCATCATTGAATTGTGAACAAATCAATGAAAACAGCAACGTTTTGACGGAATAAGTCGTCAAATTGATAAAAGGTGTTATTTTCCAGGATTTGGAATAAATTTTTACATTTTCGATTTATCCTTTAATAAATATGAAAAATTTCATTAAAATCGGAGAGTGTGCTGATATTTGATAGTGTTTTTTCTTTCAATCTCTCAGTTCGTCGATAGCCTTTATGGTTTATACCTAATCAATAACTTCTGTTCTAAATGACTCACTCAAGAAATTTATGACAATTCATCACTGATGATGGATAACGTGCACTTTTTATAAACATAGGCGACAAAATGAGCCTGGTTTATATGTGAATGAATATCTGCGATATTCTACGAAAAATGATAGTTTTCTTTTGTTTTGTTTTTTTCAGGAGATCACGTATATGATTTATTCTTAACATTTTCCTTGAAACGATAGATCTGAAAACTTGATTTCGAAATTGTAACTTTTCCCCAATAACATAAATGATACACGGATGCTACTCTTGAAAAAATATTAAATCATCGGAATAATCAGTTTTTAATAAAAAGGAATCGTCTGATTCCAGATGAATTTTTAGATAAAGGATAAAATAGGATTAAATATTGAAAGATTAATGATTATTGTTTATGAAAAACGTCATTTCTTTGTTTAATTTACAAAAAGACTTTTTGTCTCTTTCTGCAAAAATTCATTTTTATTTCTAAACAAAGAAAATAAGAGAACGTTATACTTACTTCTTTCTCTTTTCTTTCGTCTGATTTCTCTTCCTTAGAGAAATGCAATATTGGAGAAAAAAAATTTTCTGAGGAATATTTTCCCAAATAAACGTGTACGACCAGAAAATAACTTCTGGAGAGCGAAAGTCAAGGGAGGTAATCCACGAAAACAATAGAGGCCCCATCTTTTTTTCACTTAATTATTCCGCAAAACCTAAAAAGAGCCTGCTCAAAGTGAGTATTTGGAGAGAACCGGTCCTTATCGTACGCAGAAGAGCCTACCACAATTGTCACGTAATATGATTTTCCGTCTGCAGTACGAAACTATGGCTTCTAAATATTTTGATCACTTCTCTTCAGTGTTGCCTATTTGAATATTTCATATTTAAATCTAAATAGTTTTAAGGAGCAGAAATAAAGGTTATGATTTAAACCATGAAGAAATATCTATCCATCGATTTTGCTCTCATTCAAGAACATTAGATTTCTCAAGAACCGGCAGATTGAAAAAATCTTCAAAATCAACACTGCATTGCCTTGTGTGCTGATAAATATGTCTGGTGAATGCTAAGGATTCAGATTTAGAAAATGAGGAGATGAACATTGCCAAGTCTTTGCAATGAAGATTTTCTTTAGCATTCCAGCATTCTTGAACTGACTGAAAGGAAGAATCATAAGACATGGTCTTTCATTTTTTTCATTAAGTATATTTTTTCAAACTCCAGTCTAGGGAGGCTGGAGGTGACTTTGTTTTTCCATTGCAAAAACAACAACAACAACAACAACAACAACAACAACTATCCTCGCCTAATTTAAGGGAGTAAACTCTTCACTGTTTTTCAGTCATGTCTTAAACCCCATCAATATATAAAATTAACACTTTCCTAGAATGATTTGAAATCATAACCACGTGATCAGTAGGCGGCTCTCTTGGCAACTGAGCCAAACAGACAAGTTTTACATGTCTGCTAAAATTTTCATACAGAATTTGTGATAATCGTATTGAGTGAAAATAAAAAACAAGAATGGAGTTTGATCTTGCAGCAGCCGGGCATGTAAAAGAAATATACGTTTTATGTATTGCACTGATGACTTTTATTTCCTGTTTGAACAAAGAAAATTATGCTGGAGTTAGTCTGAACATCCATTCCTTTTAAGATTCTATTAAACACCAATCACATTTGATTTCCGTCGTGGTGAGTCAAATATTTCCCCAAAAATAGCAAACTTTGTATTCATTGTTTTTAAAATGCTTGTCTATCAATGGTTCACCAATTATGCCCAAAATTAGTCAATCAAAAAGGACCAATTCTTCTCCATGACAACACCCAAGTGCATGTCACATGAATGACCTTGTGGAAATTGAACAAACTATGCTGCAAAACTCTACTTCACCCAGCCTACTCTCTGACTGACAACCACTTTTCAAGTATTTCAACCATTTCCTACAACAGATGATCTCCTACAACCAGACAGCAGCTCAGAATGCCTTTGAAGAATTCATTGGTTCCAAGATTCCAGAATTCCAGAATTCTGTTTCTGGAATAAATTGACTTCTTTCTTGTTGGCAAAAATGTGTAGATTCTAAAGCTTCTTTTTCCAATTGATAACTTTTATTCCAAAATAAGATACACTGCTTCAAAGTCGATGGTGAAAAAATGCAATTATTTTTGCACCATCCTAAAAGATATAAAATATTTTCATGATGTGGTAACTTAGTTCAGAGATAATTGGATTTAAATCATTATTTATAATTTCCAAACAACTTATGCAATAAATGGTTATTTTTTATGAAAAATGTCATTTTTTGTTTAATTTAGATTAATAAAGACTTTTTATCTCTTTCTGCAAAAATTCTTTTTTTATTTCTAAACAAAGAAAATAAGAGAACATTATACTTACTTCTTTCTCTTTTTTTTCGTCTGATTTCTCTTCCTTAGGAACATTTGAGAAAAACCAAAAAACTATTCAAATCTAAATTAAATAAACATTTCTGGGTTGAATTTTCTCTAAAATAATCTTTTGTTTGCAATCAGAAGGTGACCTGTGAAGCAGATTTGCTGGATAGGTGGAGACTTTTCTGGCTAAAAACATACGACAGAAATGGCCCAAAAAAGGACCAATGATTCACTTCTAACATCTAGATATCTAAACTTTATGAAATTACGTATTATCGATAAATTAAATGTCACTCAAATCAGATTGAAATTTCACTGTATAATGATTTTTTTACTGATTTTGTCAGAATTCATCCAAGTAGGAGTTCATGCAAAAACATCTAAATCTAGATAAAAAAAACCAGCTTAATTGGTGACACTGTATAAAATATTGCTATTCTGTGATACCCACAAGAAATTTTCATATTTGGAATTCTAATCGTGCTGAAAATCATGGTTTGTCTTAAAATGTCAAATAAAAAGTACTTTCTCATATCAAAGAGCAGAGGTTAGTTGAAACTGAATATTCACATTAGAAAAACTAATAGAATTTTTGAATAAAATTTGTCTCCAATTGAAACAAAAATTGTCCTGTGTTACAATGTTGGAGATTGTCTTTTGCTTGTTTTGTTCATTGGGAAAAAAAACAGTCGGAAAATATTGTATTTCAGGTTTTTTTAAATGAATAAAATAACTAATTGATGCTTACTGTCGTAGCCATAAAGATTCTCATTAAATTAGATCTATCAATTCATACGAGCAATATTTGATGCTTTTGACTATAAATCAACTATCAAAAACTGTCAACCAAAACTGTCACCAAAAACCAAACGTCGGTCTGACTGGCAATCTATGTATGTATGTATCACACGTAGATGCTGTGCCAAAGGAACTAGAGGGCTGAACATTTAAACATTTACTCTTAGATGCATTTATACATGAAAGCATAAATTTGTGACTAAGCTTCAAGCCAATCATCTATCACAAATCCTTGACTTGGACAACCCATTTCGGTCAATCACACGAGACATACCTTTCACCCTTTTGTTGTTAACTAAGTCTTTTTTGTTTTTTTCTGTTTCTTTATCTCGACATCAACAATAGGTATTCTTTTCTTTTTTAAAAACTCCTACGAACTACTTATAATGCTCCTAAAATTTTCCATTAATATTACTTGCAATGAGCGTTTTTGGAATGAAATAGGAAGAAAGAGTGAGTGTGAGTAAGTATATACATATTTTTCTTAAAAAGAATGACAGCTTTTTATCAACATCCATCCCCGTTTGAAATTGAGAACTCCAATCAGCCAAGTGTCAACCTCTTTGATCATAGTCTGGAGAATCAAATTGGGTAAGTGGGTCACAGAGGGGTAAGATACTCAGTAGGACTGTGGTAACAGTGAATGTTGCAACGATGACAGTGATTCATTTTTAGGCAGAGAAGGTAGTATTGTTTTAGAATCTAAAAATCATGTATATATCTTCCACTCCTTCATCTTCTGATGAAGGCCCCTTCAAAATGATAGGCCCCCTGGCCAAACAGCCCAACTGCACTCTCTCTGCATGATCCTGATAAAATCTCGAAGAGTTGCAAATATCACATTTTGAAAATATTTTAAAAACAAATTAAATCTGAAAATATTTGATTCCCTTTTATCTGTTCTACTTTTTCTTCAGCAACAATTTTTTCCTGCCCATTAGGGAGGGTATTCAGTCTAGAATATTTAATGGGTTCAGCAAATTTATCAGTTATATGTTGCATAGTTTTAATTGATTCTCGCAGTGACAGCGTTTAGCAAAGGTTTTAGTCATTGAATGCCGGTAAACAGTGTATTAACTCCACTTTGAAATCTGTTTCTTTACTGACATTAAGTGCAGCTTTGTAGCCGTCAACAAGACAATATAAAAATAAGCCGGGATATGAAGATCAACTTCTTTACAAATTAACTGCAACTGTAACACCGGATTTATTATAGTGTTGGTAATTCTGATAGATTACCAATCTCCAGGAGACTTTTCAACCTCTCCCTGTACATTGAATGCTCTGAGTCCTGAATCTTCACCGCTTGTCAATCAGCTTTCGCAAGTTCAGTTTAGTTTGAGTTGAAGACCAAAATGAGTCAACTTCTCTGGGAAATGGGGCTGCATTTTTGACTTGTGCTGAAGTGTATTTACTGTTCCAAGTAAGTTAATATCTTTGACTTAGGGTTCATTATCATGTATGTCAAAGACATAATCACATTGTCCTTGTCGCTCATACTTACTATTTTCATGTGTAAGATTGCTGATGAACTCAATAGAAGTGGGAACTTTCCACACAACATTCATCATATCTTCTACAAATGCAAAGATATTCTGCAAAAGGAATGTGCAATCATTTTGGAAGATTCATACCTCGTTCTAATACTGGCTCAAACATAAAACCACTGCTGTTGAATATCATGCTAGATGAGACTATATTGTGAGCTAATAGTTCACCATTGCTCACACCAGACTCTCTGGCTACATTTATTGATTTATCAGTTATATGTTGCATAGTTTTAATTGATTCTCACATCAAATGAATACATCAACAATCTTACACATTATTCTTGTGCCTTTGTTTAAAAGCTGATTGTGTGGAATTCATTGTATTTTTCCATCCCTTTATTGGTGGCATTTGAGATATCATCCTTTATTTGTAAGAGCTCCTTGAAGTCTAGTGTTTGAGATTGGGGATATTGGAGACCCCATTCCTTGAATGAATTTCACCACTGCTTGTATCTTTGATTCATATTTCCATTTGAATATTTTTCATAACTTATGATGCTAATACACTTCTGAATAGGTCATGTAAATATCTTTGACTTCAGAAAAGTACAACACATTTAAATATCTACATAAAGTTACACAAAGTTATAAAAACTTCCCAGTTTTCTTGTTAATTAGCTCTTGCATGTCTGTTCATTACATTATATTGTATGTATCTTCTTCATTTTTTTAGTAATAAGAAATTCATAGAAATTGATAGTTTTACTTGAAGGATTATGTTAGTTTGTGGTAAGTTCTCTGGTTAGAAATGACAAGAGAAAAACAGGACACATAGAGATTAGTTTGGATTAACAAAGATAGGAACATAGAAAAATAGGTTTAACCAGGCTTAGTGTATTTTGCAAACTAATAGAAAAAAAGCACCAAGCTCTGAACATCGGATGGTCCAAGTTCAGATACCAGTAGCAGCATTCAAAAAAATATAACAAATTGACTTTAATTCCATATGCTTCATTATAGATTGCATGTACATTCACAGGTCCACACTAGAAATTCTCAACAGCCATCATTTCATGATAGATAAAATGCCTTTCGGTAATAAATTTTTTGTTTGGCATCTTCAATAATACTGTTAAAAGATTTACAAGATAAGCTGGCCCTCTACTTCCTGTTTTCTCTCAAGAATACTGATCCCAATCTCAAGTAGTTTGTCAAGTCCAACGCAGCGAATCCATTGTATAGCATCAAGATGGAACTTCTAGTTTACTTCCCGATCTGCTTTGAGATCTAGACCTATTGTGTGACAATATATGAACAGATTTCAATATTTGAAGTTATTATTATCTGTTTACATTTTGACCAATCACCATATCTGTATATTTTCATAAAAATCTCTGTATATTTAGTTTGATAGAAAACGATGATACATCTTTTTCTTCAAAAATTCTTCGTACTCCAGACACTGCATTGATTCATTCAAATCTGTATAAGCTTCCATAGTATGATTACAATGTCCGCCATTCAGTAGAGAGATTTTTTTACTCTTAACCTATGATTCCCTGAGTTATTCCAGACAATTTCTTCTGCTTTTTTCTATCATAGAAGATATTTTGGCTGATCCCAGAAGAGGAAAAACCATATCAAAATTGGTGAATCTTTCTTACATCTGGTTTGGGCAATCATGTACCTGTTCAAATTATTTCATTTACCCAGTGAGTCCAATCAGTGGAAATGTTTGAATAATACATATATTGATTTTTTTTTCAACTGACAGAAGAACATTTCCACTGGTTGGACACACTGGGTAAGAAAAATAATTTGAACCGGTACATGATTGCCGAAACCAGACATAGACAAAATAATTCACCAATTTTGATATGGTTTATCTTCTAATTCACAACAGAAAAAGACAATAAATCGAGACGCAACTTTCATTCACTATAGTATAATGAGCTTCATCAATGAAAGGCAAATGTTACTTTATTGTTTTTAAGTATGCTCTCCACTTCATGCTGATATGTTACTGAACAATACCTCAAGTATCCCAGCATTCATCATACATGAATAATAAAATTGATAAATATTCAAATAAAACCATATTAAAGGTGAGTTTTTCTCACTCAAAGCCTGTGTCTGTCCTGTTTCAAGACAACATAATGTTAACACACTCCACATGAACATGGTTTCTCTTCAGTGAATCCATGTTTCTCAGAATATCAGTGAAAATAGTAAATCATATACTTCACATGAATATGGTCTCTCTCCAGTGTGTATTCACATGTAAATTGGTAAACCATGAGATTGCTTTTCTACACACTTCCTATGAATATGGTATCTCTCTTGCACGTGTCTGCATGCTAGTTTTTGGAATAAATATCTATGTAAATGCTGAACTACGCACTTCTCATGTATGATTTTATCCAGTGTGTCCGTGTGTAAATTTTTTAATATGATCTCAAACTAAACGCTGAACTTATTTCATATATGGCCTTACTCTGGTGTGTGTCTGCTTGTGAGTTTTCAAATTCAAAGTATTTGAAAATGCTGATCCTCACACTTCACATGGATATGGTTTCTCTCTACTATGTGTCAGCTTGTGTTTTTCCAAGTGTGATATCTGTGAAAATGTTGAACTACACACTTCACATTTATATGGTTTCTCTCCAGTGTGTATACGTATGTGGATTTTTAAATTTGATATCAATGTAAAAGCTGAACCACACAACTCACAGGAATATGGCTTCTCTCCAGTGTGTGTACGCATGTGAGTTTTCAAATGTGATCTCTGTGTGAATGTTGAACTACATACTTCACATGAATATGGTTTTTCTCCTGCATGTGTTCGCATGTGAGTTTTTAAAGTTGTATTGTCTAGATATGCTGAACCACACACTACGCATGAATATGGTTTCTCCCCTGTGTGTCCCCGCATATGTCTTTTCAAATTTGATTTCATTGTAAATGCTGAACCACACACTTCACATGGGTATGGTTTTTCTCCAGTGTGTATCAGCATGTGTCTTTTCAAATTTGATGACATTGTAAATGCTGAACCACAAACTTTACATGAATATGGTTTCTCTCCTGTGTGAGTTCGCATGTGAGTTTTGAAAGTTGCTATAAATGTGAATGCTGAACCACACACTTCACATGAATATGGTTTTTCTCCAGTGTGTCTCCGCATGTGAATTTGTAAATATGATTTCAAAGCAAATGCTGAACCGCACACTTCACATGAATATGGTTTTGCTCTGGTGTGTGTTTGCATGTGAGTTTTTAAAGCTGATATCTGTGCAAATGCAGAACCACACATTTCACATGAATATGGTTTCTCACCGGTGTGTGTACGCAAGTGAGTTTTCAAATTTAAAGTGTTTGAAAATACTGATCCACACACTTCACATGAATATGGTTTCTCTCCAGTGTGTGTCAGCTTGTGTCTTTCTAAATGTGATCTCTGTGTAAATGTTGAACCACACATTTCACATGGATATGGTTTTTCTCCAGTGTGCGTCCGCATGTGAGTTTTTAAATTTGACTTGAATGTAAATGCTGAACCACACACTTCACATGAATATGGTTTCTCTCCTGTGTGTATCCACATGTGTCTTTTCAAATCTGATGTCCATGTAAATGCAAGACCACATATTTCACATGAATAAGGTTTCTCTCCAGTGTGTGTCTGCATGTGTTTTTTCAAGTCTGATATCCTTCTAATTGCTAAGCCACACATTTCACATGAATATGGTTTCTCTACAAGGTGTGTCTGCAAGTGAAATTCTAAATTTGAGGAGTTTGAAAAGGCAGAACCACACAACTTGCATGAATATGGTTTCGCCCTAGTTTGTGTTTGTATATGAGTTTTGAAATATGGATTCGGCAAAAATTCTAATCTACTCCCCTCACATGAAGACAGATTGTCTTCAATCTTTGTTTGCATGTCTATTTTCTAAATGAACTACTCTGAATGAACACATTGACACTCTGCACATAGATCTAGCTTATTATTAGTTTCTTCTGAATGTATTTCTAGTATAATCACTTTAAAACTGAGAATCACATTTCATGAAAATGTGTTTTTTATGGGCTTTGTCAACTCTTTATAAACAGCAAATTCACTAACACATTTATGTCTATTTTCATATTCAGCATTGATCATCACAGTTTCTACATACAGTATTTACAAATGGCCATCTGAGAAGTTCAGTAGTATCCATCACAGTTGAAATCTCTGAAAGAAGAAGACATGCATTCATTCTTTATTTGTATTTATAAAGATATATTAACTCAATTTCAATTTCAATGAATTCAAACATTAATATACATCTCAACTTGAATAGCAAAGACATAAAATCAGTTATATCAGATCAATCAAAAACAAACGACATGACTTAAACACACACTAGCATACACAGGTGATTTTTTATTGCATGGGAATAATGAGTATCCTTTTGAATGTTTTATTATTTTGAAGAGAAAACATTAGGGAATACATAAAGAGAGGAAAAGATTTACTATCATTTTTTGGAAAAAATATTGTAGAGCATAAAAATGTGAAAATGTACAGAAGTCTTCTTCACTTTAAACAGTGATTCTCTACTAACCAACCTATCAGTGATATATGGAATTTATAAGAGTGCTGACTTTAAAAGAAAAAAAAATGAATGGAGGAAAACTGTTGGTAATCAAAGACAATAAAACCTCTGTTGCATAAGAGACTACAAATTGGGTATTGCTACTGCGTTACCTTACTCTTAGGGGAGGGGTATTGCTCCCCTCATTATGTGAATACTACAAACATTTTCTATTTGAATAATTCACAAATAAAACAACCCTAAACGCACAAGCTCCCTCATTTCTCTTTTTAGTACACTACCACTGCCAAATCAGACAATAAACTAAATATATCAAAGGCTCTGATAGATTTTCCAAAAAATTATATGCCAAATTGCAGAAGTCAAATCTTTTAACTTGGCATCAAGAAGATAAAATCATAAAAAGACAATTACAAAGTCAGCTTTTAGGCACAGAATCTGAATTATGGTAACTATGTGTAGAACTTATGATCAGATGAAACATGCATTGGGATATTCTTTGTGAATCATTTTCAGAGCTGCCATCTCTTCCCAGGCCTGAATCCTGATTTCAATATTTTTCATCTTCTCTTTGTGAACTTTAAGCTGTGGGTCACACAAGAAACATTTCTTCTGTAACTTTGATTTATTTGCTCAGCTATTACACATTTTGATCGACCCTGATTCAGAAGTTCAACTATCCCACAACATTCAAAAGCATACAGCTTTGGTCTCTTTCCCATAATGTGTAGACTTGACAATAACTCAAACCAATGAATTGAAAAGTCAATTGTCAATAAGTTCCAAGTTCAGTCACATCAAAATTTTTCAATAATTAAAATCTAGTTGAAAATAATCACAGCTCAACCTTTCACTATTGGACAGTGATTATAAGATGACAAGCACATCTCAACAGAAGGTAATAAAATTATTCAAAATTTTCACTTGGTTTAAAGCTTTGTTGGCACTGTATATTGCAGGAAGATACTTATCTGAACATGGAAAAACTCTCAAGAGATTTGCACAAATCTTCCAGAAAAGAGTCAAACATTTAGGATATCAAATAGAATTGTTGAACTTGGAACACATTTTTATAATATTTCTCCTTGTACCAAAAATCTTTTACTAAGGAAACTTTCAAGAACAAAATCCATTAAGCGATTAGAATTCTTTTCTAATAAAGTTAAACATTTACAGAACAAGTTACATACAAATAGAAAATAGCACCGGTGTTATCAATGGTTTCCAGGATAATGTAGATAGGTTTAGAGCATATAAGAAAAATCTTTGCTTACAAATGTATTTTTGGGATCTGTCAGGAATAATTTTCAGGATGGTTCAGTAAATGTCTTGTACATGGATACTTGATACAACATTAAACATAGAAAAAGATATTCTGTTTATTCGTATTGAAAATTAATATTGAAGTTTTTTTACTTTTAATAAAATCAAACAATGTTTTATAGTTTTACAAATCTAATGTTGACAAGTAAATATCTTTTCTATGTGAGATACCCAAAGATGGCATGATGAATAGAATGCAAAGAAAGAGAAAATGATAAAACCATTTCTTTTTTTTAATTTGGGTCAATCCATGACTTCGGTTACAGGTTTCTTTGGGTTTGAAATGAAGTCCTGCAAAGTTTAAGTTCAATATCTTTACTCATTCAGTCACTATGAACCCAAAAATCATAACTGTTTTGTTCGGTGTGATGGCTGCTTGATCATTCTTTCCATTTCCAACTAGCCACTATTCCATAATGGGAGGTTCTACAAAAATGAAATTTATTTCCTGGTCAACTTTTTCTGTAGAATTTGAAAATGTTAACAAGCTAGTTCCAGAACAGTGTTTCCCAACTGGGGTTTCCTGGAACATAAGGGTTTCATGAGAGATCACTAAAGGTTCTGTGATAAATAGTGATAAATAGGCTAATTATATGCAAATATATTTTTAAAGTCTTTTTTGTGTTTAATTCTATGTTCATAATTTCATTATACTCACACGGCAAATTCTTTAAGGTAGGGAAATCCTGGCATCTGTTGGTAGTAAGGAGACACACGGGAATTTGGTATCAAACAAGGTTTTGATCAAGAGGAAATTTCTCAATGCTCTTTCATGGCATCTGATTGACTTAATACTACCAAAATCACCAAAGACAGTTTTATGACTTTTTGATCTCTGGAAGAATTTTAATCCTTTATCTTCGTTGTGATTGCTGAGCATTAAGAGGCAACAGGAATAATTCTCTCTAAATCACAAATTTGTTTTGCTTTTCTTTAATAAAGCATCATGTATAAAAAAAACAATGTACCCCACAAGGCATTCATATTGCACATTATGAAACCATAGAAAAGACTAATTGAATTTCACAAGGAGTAATAATGGTGAGCATAAGTGATGATTTTATTTAGGTATCTAATGTAGATGAGAAGAATGTTCATTTCCTTAACCATACATGTCATTTTTGGGAATCATTAAATACTTTTTAATAAGACAGAGAGACAGGTAGAATCAAACCACAGATTACGAATGTTTCATTTTTAACTAACAAATCTAATAATGAGTAAAATTCTTTTTCATTCATTGGCAACTTTAAAGCAGTATATCTCAGGATAAAAGTTATCGGTCAAAATAAGAACCTTCAGAATCTATACATTTGCCAACTAGAAGCAAATCCATCCATTCCAGAAGCATAGAATTCTTGGGTCCTGAGATCAATGAATTCTTTGAAGGCATTTGAGCTGCTGCTTGGTTGTTGAAGACCACCTTTTGGAATTCAGTCAAAATGCTTGAAAAGTGGTAGTCAGTCTAGTGAGTAGACTGGGTGAGGTAGAGTTTTGTAGCCCATTTTGTTCAATTCCTGTAAAGTCATTTGTACAACATGCAAGCAGTTTTGCTCTTCCAATTTGTCAAACAACTGTTGAATGATCAATGTTTGGTTTCGCTACAACTTCTTGAGTTGTTTTGCATGAGTCTACCCGAATAATGGCCCTCAATTGGATGTTGTCAATCACAGAAGGATGTCCAAATCTTCAAAGCTATTGTCGGTTTCAAGATTTTTGGAACCAATGTTCGTTCATTGACTGCCCTTTCCCCATAAATACCTGGTTGATATTGCGAGCAGTTTCTGCTGATTAATGGTTCTTCTAGAATTCTTACAACAAAACTTCTTGGAAAAACTTTCAGCATAAATAAATAGAGATTAGTTCTCACCAAAAAATTGTTGTATTCCATGAACCTGGTTAAATCATAGTTTATTCCAAGGATAAGTATCAAAGTTTAAAATAACAAAAAAACAATTATTTTTGCACCAATCTGATAAATTCTTACTGCATTGTTTATTCATCAAGAAATAATACGGATGGATGGAGAGTATACAATAACGTGTTGATTTCATTCAATATGTAATATTTTCATTTACTATTTTTAAAATATATGTACATTTTTTACATCATTGGTTATTTATTTAAATTCAAATTTATCAATTCATCAATATGATGATATTCATAATCATGACTGAAGCAGATGATAGCGTATACTAATCCAAAAAATCAAATTTGATTCTAGAACATTTCGGCTGCAAATTTTCTACCCCAGATGTTTTGTCAAAGTTTTGTTTTTAAAGGCAAAAACTAGAGAGGATTTGAAATGAAACAGAATTATAATGTATAAGTTTAATGTAATTTTCAATAATAATGATGTTAATTCATGTCTGTTCCTATTTTATAAATCTTATATTCAACTGTTTTTATCATAGTATTTGGGGTCTGGTTTCATTCAGTTGTGGCACCAGCTTTTGATGGCTCTCCTCAGTATAAATTTTTTGATCTGGATCATAGGAGAATATTTCAAAGAAATGATTTTAAAAAATGCGCCTATATAAGGGCCAAGCTTACTCTTTCATTGGGATGGGGGTTCTGTGAAACAGATGTTGATGTCTCTAATACCAGGATGATGGTGTGTTTGGTATTCGTGGGTGTGACCTTTGTTGTTCTCAGTGTTATTAGTAGCATTGGCATACGTTGCAGAGAGGACTATTGAATTATCAAATTCCACCGATATATTGATTTTTAATAATGGTTTTGTATAAAAACGAAAGATCTAAAAAAAAAAAAAGTATTCCGTCAAAAAACAAAAACCTTGCTAAATCGACATCCCTATTTTTTTTTTTAACAATTTTTTCAAAAACGCGCTGAGTATTTTATCGATTTTCATTCCGTTCATCCTTGTTTTCATCAATTCTTTAAAACCAACTTATCAATCGATTTAGCAAAAAGAAAAATTTTTATGAGAACAAGTTTTGATGTGATTATTAGGAAAGAGAAAAAAATGAATGAAAATATCTTGAAATCATCGGAATAATCAGTTTTCAATAGAAAGGAATCGTCTGATTCCAGATGAATTTTTAGATAAAGGATAAAATAGGATTAAATATTGAAAGATTAATGCTTATTGTTTATGAGAAACGTCATTTCTTTGTTTAATTTACAAAAAGACTTTTTGTCTCTTTCTGCAAAAATTCATTTTTATTTCTAAACAAAGAAAATAAGAGAATGTTATACTTACTTCTTTCTCTTTTCTTTCGTCTGATTTCTCTTCCTTAGGGAAATGATATGTTAAAACAAATGAGAAAAAAAACGGGAAATTATTCAATTCTAAATCAAATAATCATTTCTGGCTTGTATTTTCCTTTAAAAAAAGAGGTTTGTTTACAATTAGAAAATGATTCGTGAAGAGCGGAAATCAAGGGAGATAATCCATGAGAACATAGCCACTCGGGTTATTTACTATCTGAGATTCTCGGACGATTGTACTTGTCTTCTTGTTGTTCGTGTTATTATGTATTTAGGTCGATCTACAATTCTACGGCCTTCTTCGGATGTTCTAGCCGAATGTGATTATGGTAAACTGAACGTTCCGATGGTAACAACGCTACACACGAGGGATTCGGGTGATGTCTTTTGACTCCTTTTTCCTTAGACCTGGATTTCCATTCTGTCCGTTCGTGTTGAGAAGTTAAAAAAATCACATCAGGTTGAACTCTGCACTCGTCTGACTTATACACTGCTCAGTCGACAAGTTAATGTGGACTTTTGTGAGAATTTTCAAACAGATCTCCAGGAGGGAAACGAAATCCTAAAGATAACGAAAGGTTCCTGCTTCGTTCCAACGATCCACAACCCTCACGAGTACAGGAAGCCTACAGGCGCCACAACATATACGTCACTTTTAATGGTTTCAACTCCCAGGGTCGCCGTTAGGCAACACACTCATGGCATCCAATTGTAGCTAATAATTCAAAAAGAATACCCTGAGTCCTAATTGCAATAGATACCATTAAACAATTTTTCAAACGAGTTAATACAAGACATACATAATTACTTAAAATAATAAAATTACTTTTGGGGCCCCTATCTCCCTAATCGTGTACTCAGTGTCTTCTGCTTTGTCCTCGATCTTTAACGGTTGCCAAATTCGGACCGTCTGCTCTAAGGTCAAATGATATTTACATAACACTTAATAATTAGTTCTCAAAATATTGGGAAAGGAGCTTTCAAATTCAATTTGAGTTAAGAAACACAAATGTAAAACCAGCCTTATGAACTTTTCTCAGTTTCTTTTTTGTTTAAAGATTGACTTCAGAAAAAAAAGATACTGCCAAGATCTTTCTTTGTGAAATAAAGAATTACCTCAATTTTGCTTTTTTTCTCTTTTTCATTTACTTTTTTCCTATCTAATTTAACGGTTCTGCATGGTCAACTTGAATAATACCATACTTGAAGTCACAGACCAAAATCATTTTTAAAAAGTTGTTTTCTTTTTGATAAAATTTTAATTCAAATTATTTAATTAATTGACAAAGTTTGAACCAGTGATCTCCAACATTTTTTGCACCACAGACCAGTTCAATATTGACAATATTTTTATGGACTGTCCAACAGGTTTGTTGGTAATCATGATAGCAATATTGGTGAAAAGTCAACCCTAAGTAACTTATGATTGACTGATACACTCAATTAAATTTTAAAAGGGTTTATTAATCAAATTTAATATCAAGATCCCTGGAAATTTGTTTTAATTTTATTGCTAAATCATATCATTCTCTTGCTGCCCAGTGGTCAGTGCTCTATAGTCTCATACCAGTTCATGGCTCAATGGCTGGGGTCAATTGGCTTAAAATACTACAATAAGTATTAAATCTTATTTTGTCAATGATTTTGTGTGAAATTATTGAAATCGCTGAATAAACCATTAAAACTGATTCTTGGATCATTGTCATTGATTTATTAAGATAAAAAAAAGTGACACTTTAATTGCCAGGAACTCGACACCCTAGTTGAAAAAAAAAATGAAACTTGCATAAAAGATTATTTTATTGTCAATTTTCATGTTAATATGGAGAATAAACATTAGGGGAACAAATATAGCTAGGAATAAGCTCCCCGTTAGAAAAATCTATCTACATCAGAGATTTTTCAGAAAGTTAACTGCTTGAAAAGTTTTCCATTTGTAAACATTAAAATGATTTAAATTTGACATTCAAAAAATTTTCCAAAATTTCTGTTAGGTAAAATATCATTTCTATATAATAATAGTGCCCTGGCCGTTGATTTATTTTAAAGTATTAATGAGTTATGTCCCCTTTGGTAATTGACTGTTCAGAGTTTATCTGAGTAGATGATACCGGTGATTAATTTGCATAACAATTGTGGTTCTGAGTCATTAGCCAATCATGGCTAAACATCAAGTTAGAGGAATTAAAAGCACTGATGTCATGGATGCTGATATTCTATTGCTGTTGAGCAAGATAGCCATTGCTGGATTTTGGAAAAGATACAATTTGTATCTTGGGAAGGAAGCTGAAGTGGAGCATTGTCTCTAAGGGTCATTATTACGTGCCTATAACCAAACCATTGCCTATAGATGGTATAAATTCTTGGATCTTCTTTTTTGGGGCAATTGAAAAGAGAAGCTTTAAGGAAAAATCAAGATTAGCAACAAAGCTAACCCAGCACTTCAGCCATTTCACTGATACTGAGATGTGTACCTCGGGAAGAAATTCTTGTTTGAAGAATGTTTAGTTTTTCAAGATGCTGGAACAGTTCCCCTCCACTGGCAATATATGCCAGAAATACAAGAATGCAAGCCCAGAGCTGTGGTGGGGTACTCATATGCAACTATTTACAAGGAAACAGTTGTTATGGATTTTAAGGATATTGAAGGATGTAAAATTCTGCTTATGGTTGATGCAGCATAGTCTGGTTGGAGGGATCTTGAACAAGGGGAGCATTACGATAATTGATGTAGTTTTTAAGCTCTAAGTTTCATACTTTGGCACTCGAAAAAAATGTCTGACAGACAACAGAAGAGGATCGAATAATAAGGACTTCCATGACACGTGTCAGAATATGAATGTTCATGTGAAAATAACCGGTGCACAAAGTCCCTGGAGTCACAATGCTATTCCTGGAGAAGAGGTGGTGACAATACTGAATGACAGTAAATACCCTTTTGACTTTGGATTGGGGTGGTTTGTTAGTGCAAAGAATCCCTTCCACAGTCTTTAATAAGAACCCAAATTCGCCATCTGTACTTAATAATCAACCCCCTGCTTTTGCGAGAGTCTCTACATAGAAATTGTTGCTGAAATCCGAAATGTAATGCAGGCTACTAGGAAAGCCTACATAGAGTGTATCATCCAAGAAAATAGGCAGTTTTGAAGCATCAGATTGGACCTGCATTTGCTCAAAGCTATCATTATGGAGACCCTGTCTACTACAAAAGGAACGAGTCTGCCAGATGGATGGGACCTGGTACCTAATTGGTTGGGAAACCATGCAAGTCCTAGTCAAACATGAAGATGAATATACAAATGTCCATCCAAGTTGGTTAATGCATCATTCTTTGCCTAATGAACAAACAGCTGATGTAGAGGGTTCTGACAGTTGTGATAAGAGCAAAGATGACAAATGAAAATGATGGACCAATGACAGTGACGGAAGATTTGTTCGAAATGTTCAGGTTGACGCCCCTGATCATGAAAGACCTGACATGAATGATGCAGCTCCTGGGGAAGTCATACAACTGGCTTATCTATCCAAACCAGTGCAAGTGGTGAATTCCAAAATGTCAGACCAAGTGAATAAGAAAATCTGAGAATCATCCATAAAGCTGGCAGAGCCATTGGGGCTAACAAATATTATGTGAATGTTGCTCAAGATGACAGACCTTTTTGTTTTGACTTTTTTTTTTTTTTGAAAATGCTATGGTTTCTAAGGAATCTGTAAAGTAAAGTGGAAGACATTATGTAATCTCAAAATCAAAAAAAAAAAAAATATTTTATAAGGTGTAAAATTAGTACATGAAGAACTGAATTCAAATCCTTATTTACAATTTTGCAACAATGCATGGCCCATCAAAATCTTGAAGGTAATGCAAGGACATTCCTGAGATCAATATCAGGAAACACTTAGTCATCCTTGTGATGAACACATTATTATCATGATGCTAAAAAAAACCTGCATTTCTAGTATTTGCTATAATCTTTCTTACTTGTATTATCTGAAAGTAAAGAACCTTCCACAATCAAATGTAGAAAAATGAAAAAAAAAATCAATCAACAATTTAATCAGAAAAAATAGAAAAGTTATCTTTGATTTGTCAGTCATCTTTTTACTGACTAAAATGCCAACACCATGCAAAAAGCACAGTATTTTCTATCTTCTTCCATATTAAAATCATTTAATACTATAAAAGCTTATGCCAACTAATCTCAAGGATCAATTGATAATAAATAAAACAATTCAACTTTTGGAACCAAAAATTTCTATTAACACTTGTAAGTTCTGAATTTAATTACTTATAAATTCTGGTTACGTAAAGTGTGTTTTTTTTTTAATAGAAATGAAGTTATTAGCAGTTTTTATCAGTAATCTATGGTGATCATTTACAGAGTCTATATTCAATTATCTTTAGTAATCCTTATGGTATTGCTTAAAATTCTTGAAGATTTTTCCATTCATGATTTAAATCATTTATATCTTTACCATCCATATGGAAAATGTCTGTCAAAATAGTAAAGTCAAGGAAGATGTGCAATATTTATAACAAAAAAAATTCTTATCTTTAATTTTTCATTGAATATTTGTTTCACAATCTAAAAGGAAGATATTTCTATGGTATGAGAAAAGACAGTTCCATAATTTTCTATCTTCTTCCTTACTCTTATGGCAAATCAACAATATCTAAAAAGATTCTCTTCATCCTCAGATAATTCAGAACACCATATTAATTACATAAATAATGATTTTTATATTCAATTCTATAGTTGTCCAAAGTCAAATGGTAAATATTGTTAATAACAAAGATTTCTTGGAGAAAATCTTCTGATACAACCAATAAGAAAAATGCGTGCCTATATGAGTTAATATAATTGTAAAAACTTGAAAAAATACCAAACAAAAATTTTTTAATATATTTTAAAAAAATTCTTTTTTAAAGCAGAGGAACAAAATAGCCATTCATAAAGGCATGTACTCAAATATAACTCAACTTTCTAAAATAAGATCATTCAATTTCACCACAGCATTGAAAACTTCACGTCTGCTTCATGTTAAATATTCTTGTTCAGTATTTTTAAGTTTTTACAATCATATCAACACATTATGCAGGTAGATATCTTTTCACTGGTCCTGTTTTCTTCAATATTAATATGTAGACCACCATAATTACTATCGTTAAAAAAAATAGTTCCTGGGTGGATTTGAAGCACCAATCGATTACAAAATGAACACACTAATCAACTGCACCATGGAGATATATGTACCAAGAAAAAGTATTTTTGACAATAAATCGTCTTTACTTGGCTTTTGAATTCTTTCTCATTTTCAACACTACAACTTTTGTTCATTGTACACAAATTTGAGAATCCTGTTTTTCAGGAAAATAAATTTGCAGGGTCAAATTAAGGATATCTGGGAAGCTTGATATAATCCACTTATATGGTTTAGGGGTGCATTGCATTACATCAAATTTGAAGTAAGTGAATTTGTAATTAAAAGAAAGTTATTCACAATAAATGTCTGTCTCTACAAGATGACATGCATTTTATTGAAAATAGTTGAGTTTTACAAAAGTTATTACAAAACCGAAATCATTGATTAGTGTAAAAAACTGTACTTATTCAATTCAAGGGTAGGGCACTGAACCTGCCTGCCTCAAATGAATTAAATTATGCAAACTGTAAATTGATAAAATCTGAGAGCGAGAATAAATTTGAAAATGAATTTTATTCAAAGTAAAAATGTAAATTTAAACTGTAAAAAAAGAAGCATTTTGGAAAGTATAAAATATTTTGGTGCAAAACAAAAAAAAAAGAAAGCATACGAAAACAGTGAGTAAAATATATTTTGTAGTCAATTTATAAGAGATAAGAATTCATAATGTCAAGTGTCTGACTTTCCAAAAGTTTCATATCTCAATTGATCATGGCCAAGTTATAATGCAGCATGAGCTTTCTTGGACCAAACATCTGCGTTATAACAGGGAGGGTCTGTATTGTTCAAATGCCAAGCTTGCATACCATTACACTGTTTTAAATAACAATGTAAGTATTGCAGAAGCATGCATAGGAGATAAGTAATGAAGATACAAGACTTGATGAAAGTGATAGGGTTTTCCCTCAGATATATCTCATATGTCTACTTCAAAGTGTAAAGTACTTCTCATCACAATGTGACAAAATATATGCACATTGGCGAAATTTTCAGTCCTTTCTTCCAGTCAAGCTGTAATTATGATGGAGCTACTTTGGACTTTTTGAGGAACAATGAAACTTTCATAAAATGTACATTTCTTTTTTTTTTCTCATTCAGTAATCTCACTTGACTTCCCTTCTTTCAGCAGGAGAAATAGTCAAAGAGATACAGATCCACAATGGTATCTATCATATCCCAAACTCAAAATATCAAACAGACCATAGAAAAACAGTATTATTATATTCATCATGCGAGCAGCCCGATATTACAGCAGGAAGTAACTGCAATTTAGTCAGCTTCATCAAAGTGTTACAAGTATTATGCTACATTTCTTTCCATTAGAAAGTTTGTCTTGATGGTCACTGCACAAAATTAAATACAATGTGGTTGTTTTTACTGTCTAAATAAAATACCTGAGACTTTTCATTACGTCACTTAGTTTAAAGATTTGAAACAAGGAGTTTTAGGTCAACAGCAGCAAACACTGTACAAGCTACCATTACGAATGTGTAGGAGAAGAATCCCTAATTTAAAAATATAGTCTTTTTCCATCTTTCCCTGCCTCCATTGAAGATCGAGATTGTTGGCTAAGATTAAATCTTTTAGTGAATCGTTGCAAATATTGAAATAACCCTCATATCTCAGAAGACAATGGATACAATTCACTAAAAATTGGGCAGTCAAAAAACTGAAGAACATTTTCTGTATGATTTTGGTTTTTCGCTGTGTTTACATATGAATTTTAACTGGTGAATTCCTTAAGAATGCAGAGCAACACATATGAATATAGGTACTCTCCAGTGTTCTCTCAATAGTGTATCTTAAAGATGAACATTGTGAAAGTGTAAAAAACACAATGCACAGGATTAGGGCTTCTCACCTTTGTGTGTTTGCTCATGCCTTTTCAAAATTGATCTTCGTGAAAATGCTGATTCACACATATCGCAAGAATATGGTTTCTCTCCAGTATGTGTTAGCATATGCCTTTTCAAACTTGAGCTCTGTGAAAATGCCATTCTGCACACTTTACATGAATATGCCTTTTCCCCAGTATGTGTTCGCACATGAATTTTCAAAACTGAACTCCGGGAAAATGCTGATCCACACACTTCACATGAAAATGGCTTCTCTCCAGTATGTGTTCGCATGTGAAGTTTTAATTTTGAACTACCTGAAAAAGCTGATCCACACACTTCACATGAATATGGTTTCTCTCCAGTATGTGTTCGCATGTGGCTTTTTAAATAAGACCTCTGTGAAAATGCTGAACCACACAACTCACATGAATATGGTTTCTCTCCAGTGTGTGTTCGCATGTGAGTTTTTAAATGTGAACTCTGTGAAAATGATAGACAACACACTTCACATGAGTATTGTTTCTCTCCAGAGTGTGTTTGCATATGAGTTTTCAAATTTGAACTTTGGGAAAATGATAAGTGACACACTTCACATGAGTATGGTTTCTCTCCAGTGTGTGTCCGCATGTGAATTTTTAAACTTGAATTATGTGAAAATGAAGATCCACATACTTCACATGAATATGGTTTTTCACCAGTATGTCTTCGCATGTGGAGTTTTAATTTTGAACTTTCTGAAAATGCTGATCCACACACTTCACATGAATATGGCTTCTCTCCAGTGTGTTTCCGCATGTGGCTTTTTAAATAGGATCTTTGTGAAAATGCTGAACCACACAAGTCACAAGGATATGGCTTCTCACCAGTGTGTGTTTGCATGTGAGTTTTTAAATGTGAACTCTGGGAAAATGCTGATCCACACACTTCACATGAATATGGCTTTTCACCAGTATGTCTTCGCATATGAGTTTTTAAATGTGATCCCAATGTAAACGCTGAACCACACATATCACAAGAATATGGCTTCTCTCCTGTGTGTGTTTTCATGTGTCTTTTTAGATATGATCTCTCTGTAAATGCTGAGCCACACACATCACATGAATATGGTTTCTCTCCTGTGTGTGTTTTCATGTGTCTTTTCAAATGTGATCCAAGTGAAAATACTGAACCACACACTTCACATGAATATGGTTTCTCCCTGGAATGTGTTTGCATACCGATTTTCAAAAGTGGACTTTGGGAAAATTCTAATCCACTATCCTCGCATGAATCTTGATTCTCTTCAATATGAGTTTGCATGTTTATTTTCCTATGAGGACTACTTTCAACGAGCACTCTGCACATGAATATAGCTTATTTCTAGTATGTTTTTTGTTAAAGCAACTAAAAGAATCACAATTATATTATTTATCTTGATTACTTATTTCCATATTCAACATAAAAATAGTCATCATAGTTTCTCTATCAATATTTACAAAGATCCAACAGAGAAGTTCAGTAGTTTTCAAGACCACAGTTGAAATCTCTGAAAGAACAAGAGTTATTATTAAATGTCATATCCTCATTTTTTTATCAGAAATTATAAAGATATATCATAGTATGGACATGAAATTAGCAATATGTGATAAATCAAAATAAACCTCAAAGCTTATATATTTATATGGTTGTTATTGTATAAAAATAATGAGTTTCATTTCAAAAGTCAAATAATTTCGAAGACAATAGATTATAGAAAACAATAGAAAAAAGTGTCTCCACTCATTCGTTAAAAGAAATCTTGAAGAGCATAAAAAAGTACAAAAACATATTTCACTTCAGAATTGATTTTCTTACAACCAAACAATCAGTAATATATGAGATTTACAAGAGAAAAGTGCAAAAAGGATGAATAAAACTGTTGGTAATTGCACAGAAATTTGTTTTTGACGGTCTCATATAATGAATGAATAATATTGATCGATTTCACTGATTTCAAAAGAGAAAATACATCATAACATGGTAGAAGAAAAATCTTGAAACTTCTTTGCACGATATAACCACATTTATAAGAAAATGAAGTAGTTTCATCTAACTTTTCTGTTTATTCTTTGCACTGCCTACAATAGAACTATTTTTTCAAAGATGATGTCCTTTAGCCAAGACTAAAATGAAGACACAGCAAATCTAATTATATCCATCTCTCTGCAATTACCATGTTATGTTCCATTACTTAGAAATGACATTTCACCCATAAAATACTGTCAAATGTAAGAGAGATTGTCTCTAGGCAGATATTTGATCAACAAACTTAATTCCATCCAGGCAATTGGACATAAAATCATCTGGAAATACTTGATATCACACTTCAAAACAATTTTTGATATCATAAAAAAAATTCATATTTTCCCCTTTTGAAGTCATATTGTACTAAAGAGGATTAGGATGTATGTACAAAAACTATTTTGCTCAGTTACAGACAAGAACCTCCAAGGTCCTCTTTTACAATATAAGAAAGTTGTACGTTCTATCTTGAATATTACATCATATCAAAGAGGATATATTAGAGTATACTTCAGGAAAAAAACATTCTGCCCCATTATACAGTGGAGACATTTAAAATTTGTCTTGTTCACACTTCCAACATTATTTTCAAAATCATCACCAAGTTTTCAGATTCTCACAAGGGACCAAAGATCATTACAAATAAAATTGGTCCATTTTCATCATCATTATTATTACGGTCAGGATTTCTAGTTAGTCAGAGTATTTATTCTACAGCTTTATTCCTATGTCTTGCTCAAATTTTAGTATATGTACTCCAAGAAGTTTTGTTGAACACCTCAATTGGCATTATATACCTTTATATAAGTGATCAACGTATTTCAGAGATTAGCTCGTTTGCATATATTTTATATAAAATGCAGAATTGAATCCAGGTTCCAGAAAAAGCAAGATTAAACAGGATTTGTCATACATACTAATTTTTTTTGTCTACAATCTGTTACTCAAGTGAATCAATCAAAAATTTTCAACAAAGAAATTATCATTCATTTTCCCACAAAATGCAAAGCTAACATAAGGATGGTGGAAGCATCTATTCATCAGCACCAGTTTCCATTACACCTTACATAAAGAGCATTAGAAAGAGTGGTGTTCCATCATGATAATGTAAGCCTATAATCAGCAATGATCTCATCTGATAGGCTAAAAAAAAAAATTCATAGCCTCTTCATTCTCCAGATCTTGCTCAATCTGATAACCATCAATTCTGGAATTCATTCAACCAAGGTGGAAACTGCTCTCTCTACATTCTTCACCTCCAGACCAAAAGACTTTTACATAAACTTTATTAAGTTCATGAATGATTGGATGGAGTTTATTGATGATGATGAACTCTATGTCAATGAAATAGTTGTAATTAAAAGAAGTTTTTGATATTTTTTCTGACCCTAAATTTAGACATTTTTTATGGGATGACTTCACATTCAATTCAGTGATTACTTAACTATAGCTTGAAAAAAGATTCCTGTATGATGAAAAATACATTTGTTAACATCAGGTGTTTGTCACCTTTTGTCAAGGGTGGAGCATGATCTTTTTTCAGTTGTAAAATGAAGAGAGCTTCTTAAAGTTATGATCAATGCACAAAACAGTAGATGACAGTGTTTCCTCCTTCAAAAATATAGCTTCTTTTTTTTGAGCATGCAAGTTAACTGTGATATCCAGATAATAACAGTTTACAAATAAATCATCAGTAAAAAAAAATTACACCATTAGGAAAAAGAAGTAATGACGAACAATTTTAACAATCTTACTATTCACTAGCTGGAAAAGCATGGACAATAGAGGCATAAGATGTCTGTCAATACCTAGCAAAGTGACATAACTGTGACCTGGCTATAATCTTTGCAACATGCTGACAAGAAACACACTTGTTAGAAAAATGTATTGTTCATTGTTTTTCTGGAGGAAGTAGGAAATTCTCTTGTGTGATCAAGAAACTAACTATTTTTCATTAAATCATCTTTACTTGATGATTACTTTTTTTTTGGTAGATTTTTTAATCAGTGATTGAAATTACAAAATAACTCAGCTGACAACGTTACAATTTCAATTTACAAAAATAATTAAAATATTTTTCAACTAAATCATAGATTTCGATTTTGTGATTTTTGGCGAAATTTCAATCCTCTAAGAATAATTTTAAAAATCTGAAAATTATTTTCATACACTTTCCACTTTAAATTATAGAAATTTTGGGTCTATCTATTTAATTTTTTATTTGGGTTCAGCTCAGTCACTTTGTCAGATTTTTGCAGCTTTTCCTTGAAGAAGAGAGAAGTGCTATCAAAAGTTTGTGATAAGAAACTATTGATAATATTGTGTCTCGCATTTTGGGCTTTTTCCTTACTTTCCACTCAACCAAAATTTTTATTGACAATGGGAATTGCTATATCAAGTTTATTTTGTAAGTCCCCCTACCCCCTGGTTAAGGTTTTGTCTTCCCGGGGGAACCAACAAAAAACAAAAAAAAAAACCCTAGCATTTTCAGACTTTGTGGTCAAAAAAAAAAAAGAGAAGAAAATGCAACACAATCTTTTTTTTTCTCTTCAAGACTTCTGTACTTTAAAATCATGGACATTAGTTTTTGGTGAGAACTAATGAGAGAGCACTGAATTTTCCTGGAGAAACAGATCAGTTTTTAACATCTTTTTAATGACTGTTTTTTAATTTAATTTATTCTACTCAGTAAGGAAATATAAGACATGAATGACAAATTCCATGAGAAGAAATTCTTTTTTCTTTCAATTTTGATTTTAGGAGTTTTCAACCTAATACACCATTGCACATTTGAGAATTAGTTGATTTATGGAGAAAAAAAATTTTTTTTCCCAATTTTACAAGGAAGTCCTATTGATGATGTAACAACCATGCAAAAGTCATCCCTAACTTTCTACCATCTAACTACTTAATTTATAACCTCTTTAAGCAAAATAACAATTCTAACCATATTTTGGGACAAATTAGAGCTTAACGCTGTTCAAAAGCAACAAGAGGTTGTTGATCCAACTTTTCAATCAAAAAGACAATTTTAAAGAATTTCAGAGTAGCCAACAAATTGTCTAGAATCAATGAGAGTATTGCGGAAATGGTTGTCACTACTTCCGATGAAATGGCAGGAAGTCCGTGTGGGGTGGACTATTAGTTAGATTGTAAATAGAACCTCTCTCGTAAAATCTAAACCAATTTTTTACCCCCGAAGATTAACGAAACCCAAATGGTCCCTAAGTCCAATGGATGAAAGCACCTAAAATTGAAAGAAAAATGAGTTTTCTTCTGCAATTTGCTGCTTACGTCTCGTAAATTTTGACATTCAAATTTTATTTAACGCGGGTAGACTTAACGATGATGATAAAAAGTAGCTGAATACTTCGAAGCAGTACTTTCGTATGACGGGTAGAAAGAGAGCGTCCAGTTCAGCAAAAAAACAGTCTAAAAAATTCTTTTTTCTCAAAACTGACGTATTTATGGGAAAAGCAAAGATCTTATTGGAATCACAGGAAATGATTTATTTCAACTTTTTCTGAATAAAAGCCGAATCTTTATTCGAACATTTTTGAACAGTTAATCCAAGTCAATGATCAGGTGATCATTGTTTTTTTTCTTTTAAAAAAAGCTCGTCAAAATTGTTTCATCTTCCTTAAGATCAAAACTTGTTCAAAGGCCTTGAAAACGTTCTGATGATTTATTTAGAAGTGTCAGAACGAAACGATTCATTTTAATGAAATTGAAAATTTTTGATGCAATCAAAACAGAGATGAATGAAAAATATCCTCAAGTGATCGGAATAATCAGTTTTCAATAAAAAGGAATCGTCTGATTCCAGATGAATTTTTAGATAAAGGATAAAATAGGATTAAATATTGAAAGATTAATACTTATTGTTTATGAGAAACGTCATTTCTTTGTTTAATTTACAAAAAGACTTTTTGTCTCTTTCTGCAAAAATTCATTTTTATTTCTAAACAAAGAAAATAAGAGAACGTTATACTTACTTCTTTCTCTTTTCTTTCGTCTGAATTCTCTTTGTTAAGAAAATGCAACATTAGGGAAAAAATAGAGAAATTGATATATTTTAAATTATATAAACATTTCAGGTTTAAATTTTTTTCAAGCAAACATTTGATCGAGATTAGAAAATAATTTGTGAAGAGTGCAATTTAAGGGAGGTAATCAATGAAAACAATGAGATTCCATATTTTGATTTTAATTATTCAACTAGATTGATATCCACCCAATGAAATCCTTAAATCCTGAAGTATCTTTTAAATCTTTTTTTCTGTTTATAAATTGAATACAATAAATGCCTCATTTCAAAAAATGTAAAACATACAAATATGGAAACGATAAAAATAATTACATGATGTATTAATTTTAAAAAATCTGTAATCATCCTGTAAGGGAGCAGAATGCATTGCCATGGTGCTGAATTTAGAAAGCTCATCACAAAGGCCATTAACACACTGGCTTGACCATGTACGAAAATGATATATGTAGAGTAATTTACTCTAGCTGGATTTATTTACTCAGTGCCTGATTGAGATATTCTAGGGACCCATGTCTACAGGTACTGTGAGGCCCCCAATAATGTTGATGAAAAAAAAAAATGTTGATGAAAAATTAAATTTCAAACATTTGCTTTGTGTAATATCTTGTATCATATTCGTCCAAAATATCAGTAAATTGTAAGTTCTTGAGAATGTTGTTTTTCAATTTCCATGAGAGCAAATCAATTTGTTCTTGTACCATTGTTGATCTATGGGCATTCTTCAGATGTTTCATCTCACTCCTCTTCCAGGTTGCATTAGTTGTTACCATTAAAGACAAGTAAATCCTTATTGCTTTTTCAGCATTAAAGAATGAAGAAGTTCATCCATTGTTTACAACAAGTATGTAAATATCAGAGGTTTGTTATGTTTCATGCTTTTGCCTGGATTTACTACAAATTCATGTACTGAATGTTAATTGAATCTTTTTTTCAAATTGATAACTAAGAGAACTTACATGTTGATTCAGCATTTACATATGATATAATTTTTCACTCAATTTCTGGTGGCACTCCTGTTGAAGGAAGCCCATGGGCTGCAGCAGGACAAAAAGTTTGTTCTGATTTTTCAGTTAGTTGAAACTAAATGCTCACAGCTCACTTCATTAACAATAATTGTTTTTTTATTGTAGTGTAACAGCTATCATATAAGCATGCATCTAATGAGGAAGTTAAACATGGCCTTTTTTTATTTATCGATCTTAACTTTGAGAATGGAAGGAAGTAAGCAATATTATCCAATTTTCATGTGTTTTTAATTTGAGAAAGGTAAGAATGTGACAAAAATGCAAAATTATTGCTTAGCTCACAGAGAATGTACTGTGAATGTTCCAATGTATCATAGATTTTTTCAAACTTGTAATTCCATAACAAACAAACAAAAAAGTCTTAATCTTAATAATTAATTATTGATAAATTAATAATTTGTTCTGGAGTCTTTCTTTATGGTTATTTTATTTGATAAATGGGCTTCAGATGAGTTTAAGTGTTATTGTGTTGGGGTAAAGAAAACATATCCCAGCATAACCTTTTCTTTACCCATCACCATCTTTTTAAACCATTTTTCGCTTTGAAGTTCTGAAGAAGCCTGCTATTGAGTGGTGAAATGCAAGCAATTAATTTTAAGAAGGAATTTGAGACATACAAGTCAGTCTCAAGGATTTTCCTTTCCACATTGTCAATTTTCCACAACACACACACACATATACATATATATATAACACAATTATTAATTTTAGTTAATGCTCCCTTCTTTAAGGTTGAGCACTGTTAGGTAGGGCACTCATCTGCTATAAACTACCATGCAATGCTCTTCCAACTCTTCGAACTCTGGAGCACTCTGGTAGGTGGGGAATTATGCATAAGTAAACATATTGCTAAATTCGGTCCTACTGATCGTCAAGTCCTGCGTAGGGCAAGGGTATAGCAAAGGTTTCGACACCACCTAGCAGTTCTGGAAGGGATATCAATTCTATAGCCACACTGAAGAGTTGTTATACAGCTGTCTGTGGATGACACAAATATCAATTATATCTATATATATATATATATATATATATATATATGTCTGTTTTGTGGAGGTGAGATGATCCGACCAGGTGGTAAAATGATAATTGGAAGGTCAAAAGAAAATTTAATGTATCGTGGGTTGTATAGTAAGAGTTGGAGGGGAGGTGATTGTATCTGAGTAGGTTTTTTCTATTATAATTTCTCCCAATTGTCATTTTACCACAATATATATATATATATATATATATATATATATATCAACAAACATTCAAAATATATGAAATTTATCTTTCTTTGAATACTTAGCAATACTTATCTCCTCCCATACTTGGCCTTCACACCCATTTTGTTGGCAAATCAGAGGCCTTCACCTCTCAATAAAATTATTAGGTATGCCTGATTAACACTTATGTATTCAATCACTTGTTGTAAACTCTGGTTACACAAAGATTTTAGTTTGAAAAGAAAATTATTTCTATTATTATTCAGACTATCCTCATCTTGGTTGTTTTTCATACAACGTTTTGGCCATTGTACTCTACGGCCTTCATCAGGTATCAAAATGTTGTATGAAAAACAACCAAGATGAGGATAGTCCGGATAACAATAGAAATAATAATAATACCTCATCTCAAAAATTCAGAGAAACATTGAATAGAAAAGTTGTTCAGTGTAATCATCTGTAATCTATAATTATCATCTATACTCAATACAAGATATCAGTGTATACTCAATAGTCTTTAGTAATCCTCATTAAGCATTGCTTTAATCTCTTAATCCATTAGTATTGCTTTAATGTCTTGACCCTTTAGCGTTACTTTCTACTCTTAATCCATATACTATTGCTTTAACCTCTCAATTCTTCAGTATCACTTTAAACTTTTGGAGATGTGCAAGCCTGAATCTTTCTCTATTCATGATTCAAATCATTCATACCAGTTACCATCAAAATAGAAAATGTCTGTCAACCAAGATATCTATCAATGGAGAAGACAAAGTGAATTCTTATCTCCATTTTGTTCTGCAAAAGCAAAAACATGTGAAAAGAATTTTTGAAGTCTAGGACAAAAGGAGAGAAGACAGTCTTTATTTCCTTAGCTGGTACAATCAAAACTGAAACTGTGATTGTATCATTCAAGATCCTGGAGCCCGATACATTAACCAGTCTGGTTAGTCACTCAATAGGAACCGTCACACGACCAAAATCTATCGGCAACATGCTGTGTTGGGGGTAATCAATGGAAAAGTTATTTCTCCCATCTTTAGTTGGGTAATGATAATTTAATACAAGGATTTTTTAAAAAACAAGTGGAACGCTGCTGGACACAAACTAAGGGATCAATTTGGTGTAAACTCACATTGCACATTGAACCCCACATTAAGAACCTAAAAAGGAAATTTAAAATAAAAAAGTTTTTTTCGAGACATAATGTAGAGTAAAATTTGAAATTTCAGCCCTTTGGCTCAATAGGTACAGCCTGTATATGAGATACATACAAACTACCAGCCAACTGGACCAACTTGAAAACTGAAGAAATCTATTTGACAGTTTTAGTGGACTGTTTCTAAGATGTATGAAACACTTCAAAATATCTTAAATTGGAATTTTGTATAATGAATTTCTAATTTGAGAGTTATAATTGATCAATTAATATAGTATTTCATAGTAACTTCCTTTTTTACTGTCTATTAAGAAATCCATCACATAATAAACGTGTTTATCTGTCTGTCAAACTTAGAAAATAAAATTTTTTGTCATTGGGGGATAAATAGTGAATCTGAGAGAGAGTGGTTGCCCTTATTCATCTATTTGCAAATGCTTAAAAATCTGGGTCCCCTCATCCAATTTTAAACATATGACCCGGACATGAGGTCATGATGAGGAACAGTGAGAGAAGAAACTGAAAACTGTTGTCTACAAAGGAATTATTGGTTAACATCAAAAATAAATAGCAAAATGCATATATTTAGTCTTGTTTAATTTGAAAAATGTTGACCCCAAATCATGTGAATTCATGTGCAAATAGTGTTTTGGGGGTTATTGACTCGTGCAGAATCCAAATCTGCCTTATTTCCAGCTAAAATGGCTGACAATGCCATAAAATCAAGAGATCCAAGATAGCGACCACCATGGAGCCAAATGTATTCATGTATGTATTTTGTGTTACTGGGATTGAACAAGGTAGAAACTTGAATGAAATGTACAAATGTAGGCTTTCATACCGGTAGAATCCCTGGCTATAATTCAATTTTTGATTGTATGATCAGAAACTGCCCAAATTCTATTCTGAGAATTATCACCTCTAGTGATGAATAATTTTGTCAACCAATTAAATCACATTTTTGCAACTAAAGAATATGTTGTAGTCAACCTGTTTTTGTATGTATGTGAGCGTATATAATTCTTTGTTTTTTTATACATATATATATATATATGTGTGTGTGTGTGTGTGCATATATATATGTGAATCATGGACACGTGGTCTATGCATTAGCTGTCAAAAATGGGGTCTTGTACCTTGGACCAAGATAATATTGTTATTGCGATTAGCAAGAGCCAATCATATTTTTCATTTTTAAGGTGAAGCATCTTTACTTTATTTAACTTCATTTTCATTAGTCATTTGTTTTATTATTCATACAAGTCAAGACAGTATATATCTATTTTTTTTTAGACCCGAATTTTTCTTTTCCACAAAAAAAAAAAAAAAAAAAAAACAAGAACACTCTACTCCACAAGCAAACAAACATTATTTACTTATTTTCAATTTTTACATAATCAATCACAGCATATTGGGCCTACTTGGAAAAAAAATACGAAGTAAACTCCTGGACACTTATGATCAACCTGTTTTTGTATTTTATTTGGTTGATAAAATTATTCATCATTAAAGACAATCATTTTTGCGATACACATAAGTTTCTGCACATTTAATCTAAAAACAGATCATGACAATAGATTCTCCATGTATGAAAACCTACTCAGTCTATTCAAGTTTCGACCATGTTCAGACCCCAGAAAAAAGTACATGAAAACATTTAGTTCTGTGGCAGCCATCTTATTTTTCTCAATTTTCTGGCATTGTCAACCATTTTTAGCTTGGCATACAGCAGATTTGGATTCAGCATCTCTCAATAGCCCTATAAACATTGTTTGCATATACATTTTCATGATTTGCCTTCCGCACTGTAAATAAGTACATTTTCAGAAATTCTGCCTCGTCTATTGATTGAATACAATGATCATTCAAAGTAAGACAATGCCATTAAATTGTGGTTGGGTTAGGGTTGGACACTTTTTGAATTATTTCTTAAACAAAGTATTAGTTTCTCTGAGTTTTCTAGCTAGAACTTTTATTTGTATGATAATCATCAGCAATATGATGTCTCATACTAATATCTTTGATGAGGATTTTTTTACAAGAATCACTTGATATAGAAACATTAAAAAATAAAAACTTTACAGATAATAAAATCAGAGAATGTGGAATGTTGATATATCAAAAGAAAATTTTATTCATTTGAAATGTTAATTTGCTGTGAAGTTTTATAAAAAAAATTCATGCTGAAAATCATAAATGCTGAAACAGTAAGTAAAAAATACCTACGTTTTGCAATCAATTTAAAGGCAATAAGTATCTAATGTCAACTTAATTTAGCTTTTCAAATGTTTGATATCTTTGTTCGAATACTAAATTTGCATAATAATTGACCATTTGCAAAGACAATATAAATATTGCTCAAGTATGCATAGAAGAAAAGGAAAGTAATATAGATGTTTTGATAAGATTTCAAATTCTTTCAATTTCCTTTTTATTTGAACAAAAATTTCAGTTGTCACACTTTTTCTTTTTTTCCTTTACTACAGACATTTTACACCTGGTGTCAGTTGGGACAAACCATACACCTAGCACAGTGAATAATTTAACTGTAATTCAATGAAATTCAAAGCCCCTATACCTCAGTTTAAATTTGAAAAAATATATGTTTTTACATTGAATAAAAAAAGACAGATTTAGAGCATTTTTATGGAACTGTTAGTAATTGTACCTAATTATTGTATATCTTTTCATTGATTTAATTAAAACTGTGTCACATTGAACCCCCTATCCTGTTTAAAAGTATAGAGAAGTTTGTTACATTTTGCGAAGAATAATTTTCAATCTCTGCTGTCTAAAAATATTTACTGCCACAATTGTCGCAGCTTTTTTTGCCAATACACGATTCAGAGTTGTTTCATGATACACAAAGATACTAAGGAGACCATTGGAACATGAAAAAGTATCAATATCTTCACTGTGGGAGCAGCAGTATTGGTTTAGAGAAGATAGGTTTTACTGGAGGAAGTAATTATAGTTCAATCAACACCATTAAAATGTTCCGCTGATTTGTTACATTCTTTTGGAACAAAAGTTCTCAAGGTTTATCTTAATGGTCACTGCATAAAACTTATACAATTGTTATCCTATTGAATGAAGAAAAAACTTGAGATTTGATTATTTTCAACATAACTTGAGTTTTAAAAGAAGGAGTTTGAGTTACACTGAGATGCTCAATGCACACCCTTCCATCTCCATGGTGTAAATGAAGTTGATATGGTTTTTATCCAATGATTCGTGAGACACTTCTTCATGAAATATTTCAGAGCAAAAACTACCCTATGATTTTGCATCAAAATACTTTGTTGATGAGGGGCAGTGGATGGCAGGGATAGTTTTTGCAATAAAATATTCCATTAATGAGTGGCAGGGAGTTTGAGAAGTAGTGGTATGAAAAAGTGGCAAGGAAAATTTTTGCACAGAAATATTTCATTAATGTGTAGCAGGAATAGTTTTTGCATTGAAATAATTCATCAACATGTGACAGGGATCATAAGTACAGTTGGTATAAGATTTTGAAGATGACCTCTATAGAAATGTTGATTATAACACTTCAAAAAAATGTTTGCATATATTTAAGTTCAAATGACACGAGTTGAAAATGCCACTTTACATTCTTGGGTTCATGGGTTCCCTCTAGTGTGTGTGTGCTTGTGATTGTTCAAATTTGATCTTCGTGAAAATGCTGAACCACACATGTTACAAGAATATGGCTTCTCTCCAGTGTGAGTTCGCATGTGAGTTTTTAAATTTGAATTCTGTGAAAATGCTAAACCACACACTTCACAAGAATAAGGTTTCTCCCCAGTGTGTGTTCGGTAGTGATTTTTCAAATCTGAGCTCCATGAAAATACTAATCCACAAACATCACAAGAGTATGGCTTCTCTCCAGTATGAGTTCGCATGTGACTTTTTAAATTGGATCTTACTGAAAATTCTGAACCGCACACATCACAAGAATAAGGTTTCTCTCCCGTGTGTGTTCGGTAGTGTCTTTTCAAATCTGAGCTCCATGAAAATTCCAATCTACACACATCACAAGAATATGGTTTCTCTCCAGTATGTGTTCGCATGTGACTTTTCAAATTTGATCTCACTGTAAATGCTGAACCACACACTTCACATGAATATGGTTTTTGACCAGTGTGTGTTAGGTAGTGGATTTTCAATTTTGAGCTCCAGGAAAATGCCAATCCACACATATCACAAGAATATGGCTTCTTTCGAGTATGTGTTCGCATGTGACTTTTTAAATTTGAATTCTGTTTGAATGCTGACCCACACACTTCACATGCATATGGTTTTTCTCCGGTGTGTGTGCGGTAGTGTGTCTTTAAATCAGAGCGCCATGAAAATGACAATCTACACACATCACATGAATATGGCTTCTCTCCAGTATGAGTTCGCATGTGACTTTTTAAAAGTGATCTCACTGAGAATGCTGAACCACACACTTCACATGAATATGGTTTCTCACCAGTGTGTGTTCGGTAGTGTATTTTTAAAGATGAACTCTTTGAAAATGCTGAACTACACATATCACAAGAATATGGCTTTCCCCCAGGGTGTGTTTGTATGTGTCTTTTTAAATCTAAAATCTTGAAAAATACAGACCCACAAACTTCACAAGAATAAGTTTTCTCTTCTGTATGTGTTTGCATATGGTTTTTTATAAGTGAATTCTGTGAAAATGTCAATCCACACACTTCACATGAATAGGATTCCTCTTCAATGTGTGCTTGCGAGTTCATCTCTCCACGTGGACTCCCTTTTAAAGACATACTGATACTTTGCACCTGAATATATCTTATTTACTCTACAAAGAATCACATTTCATAAGAATATGTATTTTTTCTTTGCAGTGGATTTTCCAACTTTTCAGTCAATACACAGCAAATACACACACAGTTTGTTATCTTGATTATGTATTTCCATATCCCACATTGAATTGATCATCATAGTTTCTTGATATGGAAGGGGTTGATTAGTTTTCCACCACAATTGAGATCTGTGAAAGAAAGAAAAGTATAATTCAAGATCATATATTCTTGTACTCTTTGTAATCAGTTGAATTTTAAAGCCTAAAAAAATTTGAAAACTAGGGGTTTAATCTGGTGAGTGTAAAATGCCTGAAAAATATACAACCCTTCATCAGAATGTTGTCCAAAAAATATCAATGTTGACTCATACCCTAAGTTGACTTGTATACCAAAGTTCATGGTATAATCCAGCCCGCTTTATTATTGATATCAAAAAATGAAGTCAGAAAAAAAAAGAAAAAAGAAGATAAATCAAAACCAAATAAATCACAAGACTTCTTGCATAAATGATTGCTATTGAATGAAAATAATGAGTCATGGGAGTTGGCAGAAGGCATTGTAAAGATTGAAATTCAGTTTAGCCGATTCAAAAAATATTTTTGGACTAGTTTGAGCATTAAATGAAAAAATAGCCGAAAAGCATGAAAAATAGCCAAATTGAATAGGTACCTTCCACGCTAATCTAAAGATTTTTGCACTGCCAAATTTTCACTTGTTTGACAAGGAATTCCATCTGAAGATATAGATTTGATATCTATGATGAGTCTCTATTCAAATTTTGCAAAACTTTGAAAAGGATATATTAGGAAATACATAAAAATGCCTTGCTGTATTTCACAGACTGGGATTTTAGATGTTTTGAAAGGAATATTTTCAGTAAAAAAAATCATTTTTATGGACATTGCTTTTATTGTCACTTCTAAAGTTTTTTGATCCTCTTACAAACAAAACTGAAAGAAGAAGAAAATTGGCTCCGACATTTTTAGAATATATACATGTATTTGCATTGCTCTGAGTCTGAAGTATAAAAGATATGTTCGTAGTATCTTGAGCTGTTTTAATTTGGGAATCACCTTTTCAGAGAAGGCAGATTTCTTCAGCATAGGGAGGTCATCTTCCTAGAAGAAAGAAGCTATGATCTACAGATCTTGCTACAATTGGATACATAAGCTGAATTCCGAATTAAAACTCCAATGCACAGATATGAAGGCACTCACTCATCAAGTTCTACAGCTATGAGAGTGGGGTGAAAACAGCGGGTGAGAAATGATACCAGAAGTTACAATCCCCAAACAGCCCACAAGGCAATTCGGGGATAAGTTGTTGATCTGGAGAAAACTGCATCATTTTGCTGCACCCTGAGTAACCAAGTAACCCTATCCAGAGACATCAGTACTTGCTTCCAATGGAGACAGGCCCCAAAAAGTTAGCCTAAAAAAAGCTGTCTCAGTTGGTCAACTGTGACCAATGGGCATCTTCAAAGCAATCAAACAATTTTAAAGACATCTTAAGGCAAAGGTACAGTCAAAATTGTCAGCTTGAATGAAAGAACAAAGCTGGACACCACGGACAGCAAGATACAAACACAATCTGTTTTAATTCCATTTGAATTTATGGAGTTGGAAATCAATGACACTCAACAAAAAGAAACGTGCAATACCTATCAGTGTCCCATTCCTCCAGGTTAACACAGAGGAGTAATGCAAGTTCTACTCTAAACTATGACTTCTTCGCAACAGATTAAGTTTTCATCCAAAGTGACTTTTAGACTAGGACTTTGATGCTTGGAAAGTCATTCTTAAGGAACATGGTATGGGAAAATGCAATGATAATGGATTCTTCAACAGGGATTATACATTACCAACACTTTATGTCAAGAGAAAAACAGGTCCCATAACATTTGGATGCAGCCCCCCCCCCTCCCCCGCTCAAAGTGCAGGCATCTCACAGTGAGCTTTAGGGACATAAAAAATGTCAAACACACTAGAGTGATGTTTAGTGCAGAATGTACCGTGGATCACAGCCTTGTCTGCTGTGAGGCTCAGTTCTGACTGAAGACCAAAACAAAAGAGAGAAGGGGCCCCCAGGAAGATGTTCAGGGTTGACTGCCTCCAAAACAAGGATACAAGAATGGCCTCTCAAAACGGTTTGCAAAACCAAACAGAAGATGTCAGTATTCTGTGGAATTTTCTTCAGAGAAAATAAGATCTGCTGTCCTTGAAATCTCTAAAAGATTTTTTTTGCATTTCCGCAAGGAGAAACTGAAATTAGTTTGATGAAAACCAAAAAAATCTAGGAAACATCAAAAAAGAGATCTACACATCTTGGGCACTCATCCTGTCAGTGTGGGAAGGTTGCCCTTTGCCAGCCATACAATAACCTCACACACAAACTTTGCACTACACAAAATGAGTGGTGGACCATACTTGCAGAAAGCATCTAATTTTGTGCCAAAGTCAGTGATAGCAAAAATTTCTACCAAGCATTAAAAGTAGTATAGAATTCCCCCGGGAGAAAATATTTTCCTTTCAATCCATTAGATCCTGCAACCATCCAGAAATTTGTTGGGTTTCAGAAAAAATATTTTTTCAGGTTTTACTAGAGAAGTCTAATTTACAATGTAACTATAATGCTAGGGTCGTCACTTATTTTCTGTCATTTTAACTGAATTACAGGGGGTTACAGATATGAAGACAAAATAACTTGGATAAATAATCATGAAATTAGAAACACTAATCTTAATCCTACCAAACCCTAACAACACACTGTAGGTGTTATGTTGGTAATTTTTTTTTTGTGGGTGGGGGGGGGGTTAAAAGTTGGATGGTTTTAAAAGAATTCGAAAAAGAAGATGACAGACTTCTTAGAAGACATAATTGCAATTCATAAATGATTATCACAAACACAGGTAAGATGGCGCAAAGTAAGTGCTGGCTATAGCATCGTGGTAACATTGTAAATAGGACTCCTTTTTTAAAAGCTGAAAAAATTTTTTTCTTTTAAAAACTAACAAATTTCTGGATAGTTGCAGTGTCTAATGGATCGAAAGCACCTAAAATACGAAGGAAAAAATATTTTCCTCTACGAAAATTTGCAAACCTTGATACATAAATATCAGCTATAACTTTTTCATTGCCAATAATTCTAACACAAACGTTTACCCTAATCCTACTATTTTCTGCAAAACCACACTGTAAGAAGGGGAATGTTAATGTAAAATAGAAAAGTGTATGTCAATGTAGAATATATAAGGAAAAAAAATCAGTAAAAAAATCAAATATACAAGTAAAGTTGAATTTACATTTAAATATAGGATTAAATGAAGTGTACTTTGATATTAGATTTAAGTTTAAGTATTGGTATGGTAAACTGATCAATCTTACATAATTTTGTAAAATCATTCCAATCAAAAATGCATTTCTGGTGATTAAATTTAATCCATATCAAGTTGTTATGCAAGACAGTACATATTGGCATCTCAAGTTGGAGCCTTTTGGACTTATTGAATGAATGAATGAAGTGAGTAGGGTTGCAAGACATCCGGCTTTATCCAAAATGGTCTGGCTTTTGAAAACTCTGGCGTTGGATATTGATTAGTCCTCCTTTTTGAAGTCAGACTGAAAATCTTCTTCAAACAAAATCATAAACCTCTTCCAACTTAATCGACAAAGGTGAATCACTTTAGGTATTCTAAGAACAGTAGAATGGGAAGTGAAAGCCAAATGGTTATTTTTATAACATGTGGTTGACATTGTCAACAATGTCGAGGAGTTGCTGTGTAGGGTCAAATTATCAACAAGTACCAAAGGCTTATTATCTTTTATTCTTGTGAAATCATTTTTTGGGGGGGGGGATATTACAAAAACCATTACAAAAACGCATTCGTAAATAAAAGCGATATTTGACAAAACAACAATTCTTTAAAGTATTTTCTATATTTAATCCCAAACTTTTACGTATTTATGATTCATCATTTACAACAGGTCGAAGAAAGACGATCCGTACAAGTCATCGTTTTCAGTCTGCAATGTCCTCCTTCTTAGATAATGCCCCCCCCCCCCCGAATACCTTTGTGGACTCCAGGTTGGGAACCCAGGGCTTCAGTGTCCTCTTTTTGGTAAGTTTCTTGATAGTCTCCCTAGAAGCAAGGGATCTGAAAACCTGACCACGAAAATGTTTTCCATTCCTCGTTCATTTCTTAAAATTCAGTCTATTTTCCGCGAATCAACCATCGTAACGTAGCGAATAGCTGATTCAACGTAAATCAAATAAAATCTGCAATATTTTACCAAAAAAATAAATAATTGTTCTTTTTTTTCCCAGAAATTACGATGATTAAGGATTATTTAAAAAAGAAATCATTAAATTCTGACAATTACTAGATGTTTAATACAGTGTTTTCGTGAATCGAAGAATCTGTAAACTCGACCCCCCTTCCCCATCTGAAAGAATCCATCTTTATTTTGAATCCTTTCGTGTTTTGTTTTTGCTTTTTTTGACACGCTGTTGAGTATTTTCGCCGTTTGCCTGTGGAATTGCATCCGTTCATCCTTGTCTTCGGAGGAATCACCTGATTCCAGATGAATTTTTAGATAAAAGATAACATTGGATTAAATATTGAAAGATTAATGCTTATTGTTTATGAGAAACGTCATTTCTTTGTTTAATTTACAAAAAGACTTTTTGTCTCTTTCTGTAAAAATTCATTTTTATTTATAAACAAAGAAAATAAGAGAATGTTATACTTACTTCTTTCTCTTTTCTTTCGTCTGATTTCTCTTCCTTAGAGAAAACGTTACATTAGAGACAAACAAAAATAACTATTCAATTTTAAAACAAATTAAAATTTCCGAGTTGAATTTTCTTTCAAAATAATCTTTTGTTTACAACCAGAAAATGATTATTGAAGAGCGGGAGTCAAGGGAGATAATCGATGAAAACACACACAAAAAAAATTATTTAAAGATCTGCCGGTATTTTTTCATTTCTGTCTCCTTTTTTAGTTCCTTCAGTTGGATAATAATTTTAAAATTGAAAATTTTAAATGCAAGAATGTCGTTTCTATGTCTGAGTGAATTGTCAGACCATAGTTTCCAACAGACAGCTCGTTACTTTTTATAAGAGACTTGGCTAATAATTGTCAACTTTATTAAAATCAAAACTTATTGAAAAATCATCATAGATTGTCTTGTAAGTCAAAATGATATATTATAAGATAATTGATGAAAACTGTGAAAGTCGTTGTTATTGTTAATCTTATTCATCAAACGCTCCATGGCGTTTCCAACTATTCAAACCATTGCCAAAATTAGCTACGGAAGCATAGATGTGCATAAATTCCCTCTGCCTTCAAAAGACATTTTTTGACATTGTTCCGGCATATAAAATATGTAGATTTATTCGCATATATATTTAAAACAAATAAGAACAAAACGATATTCAAATGAATAAATAAATTTATTCATGTATGGCAAAGAAGTAATCCTGGATTGGAATTAAAGTATAATAGAGAAATTAACTTAGCAATGCACAGCTATTACTGAAATGGTTGATTTGAATGAGATGGATTGCTCTGAACAGAATTTGACAGATAGATGAAGTTTCCATTTTGGGTATATAGAAGGAATGAAGTTTTCCCTTGGTTATATTTCATGAACAATGGAACAGATTTTATTAGCACAAAATAAGGGTGGAGGCATTGCTGGAGATATGGCGGCCTTTTGGGTTTCACTCCTTTGGAGACACCCCCCTCAACATTTGGTGAAATTTCTTATTGTTTAATGTGTATAGAAATGTAGTTTGTGATCTATTATTTATAAAGTCTGGTGGGGGGCTGGAAAGCAATTCTCACCCACCCCTCAAGCTATGCCCCTGATTTAGGGTTTGTTATTTAACAATTAAAAAATGAGCCACTGAATAATTATCCAAATGAAAAGAATTTCAATCAATTTTCAGGTGTTTTTCATAATTCATTCTACTGCAAGCGACTGAATGTATTTGGAGGTCATCAATTTTCGTATCATTAAAGAAAAAAAAAAGATTTTGACATCAAAATGGCTCAATTAATATCAATAAAAGGAATAAAAGGTATTTAAGCCATTTTTGTGTGTGTCCGGGTATTCTTGGCTCAAAGATATTGTATTTTTTAGATGTGTCCAATAAATCTTTAAAAGTTGCTTTTCGGTCAGTTTGTTTCAGTTATGTTAAATGACCTGAAGAGGAAGGAAGGGGGGAGGTATTTACCAGCAGCTTTAGAAGAGAATTTATGACATCATTAAAAGAACATCCATTCTGATCAATAGATCATGAATCAAGTGTTCGCGTTTTCCAGTGTTACCAAGCATTGTTTGTTATTGTAACTGAAAATATCAAAAAAGGCAAAAATCATTTAAACTTTTCAATTTCCAGCTAAATTCAGAGCTAAAAATGTTATATGTACTCTTTTAAAGCCCACCTATCAAATAAAATAACCATACACTAAGACTTTTGGACAAATTATTGATAAAAATTGTATACTTACTTCAATTTAAACTTTCTGATAGTTTTTTTTGTTGTTGATAGTTTGATTTTGGGGTGGTCTACCTTCATTCGCCTCTTCCTCCTCCTGCTACTACTACTACTAAAACTAGTAATACTACACTACTTTGTGTAGAATCTCTTTGAAATTGGAAATCTGACATGGACATAAGGACGGTGGATGCATTGTTGAACTTATGGTTCTTGTTTTTCGTAAAGCATATTTAAACAAAAAGACTTCCTCCTTATGTTTTATGCATGTAAATGCTGACTTTGTTTCCTATTTGGATATAATAGACAATTATGGACTTGGTCCAAACCAATGGTTCTCTACCTTCTTTGCTTCATGCCCCACCTAGACTGTTCAAAAAAGTTGATTTTCCTCCATACATACTGAAATAAATTTGATTTTAAAAAGATATCATAATATAATATTAAATTCAGAAATTTACCAAAATTTGAAGTTTTAAATCAAGGAAAATATCTTCAAAGAAATTAATTTTTTGCTAAAAAAAGGGGGGGGGGTACTGACATCATGAACTAGAGACCTGCCTATACCTGTGAGCTTTTTATATAACCTACCCATAATTTTTCTAATCTTCTAGGGCCTACCTATACCAAACCTGTAACCTTTTTCATGCTTTGGAGCTCGCTCATACCTGCTGCACATGATTTATTTTGTTTTGGAACCTTAAATCTACCCGTGAGTTTGAGTTGAAGATTGTAGCAGTTTATTTTGATTGAATAAGTAAATAGCATCTGACTTCAAGAGTATACTAAACCTGATTATTCCACTACAATTAACACATAAGTGAGCTTGTGAGACAAAGAAGTTTGATTCTCTCTTTCTTTCATGTGTAGGCACATAATAAACATGCAACAATTTGATTAAAAGAAGAATAAATAAGAATGTAATTTAATGAAATAACAAAAGAGTATTGATTAAATGTGCTCAAAGAATTGTTACATTGATCTGAAAGATATTCTTATTCTGGTCTGTAGAAATGACATAGAGAAAGAATACAGTATTTTTCCTGGTGTTTTCAAAGTTTAATGGAAAAAAGATAATAGGTGATCATGGATGAAAAATATTTCCTTATTTTAAAGGCATTTCAAGAATGTCTGACTGCTAGAAATGAATAGCCATAAGTGTTTGCATATTTTGTTGTGAGCGAGAAAGCTACTATTATTTGTTTATGTGTATACCTATATAGTTGTTTGTGTAGATTGAATAGTATTGTTGATGTAGACTTTTTATATAATTGACCATGAGTTTGTGCATACTGCCATGTGTGAGAATGATTGTTGTGAGTGTTGGAAGAGAAAAATACCTATGAAAATTCCATAAACAAATAAAAATAGTCCTGTGGTAAATAGATGTATGCGTATTTGTGTGTGCCCGTGAGTGTATGAAACACAGGCAGAGAAGAAATGAACAGATACCAAAACAAAACAACTAAGTGATGTGAAATTTTTTCCTAATTGGTGGATATGTTCCTATGCAGAGAATAGCCGCATAATTTTGGAAAATGTTTGTCTCATAACAGTTTGCATAAGCAAGTCCAACATAAACACATGATTCAGTTACTTAATCAGTATTTCATACTGTTGTTAATTGTATGTGAGTGAGAGACCAAAAAACAATTAATTATTTAATTATAAGTGGAGTTTTAGTAACAAAATTCTGATACAATCAACCTGTTTTCGTGTATGCATGTGTGTGTGCATATGTATGTGTGTGGGTGTTTATATAGATATATGTATGTATAAATATATGTATAGAGTCTGGAAAGCTTACAGCTTTAAACAGTAAACATTAAAAAACTTTTTCAATAGATATATTATAGATAAACAGAAATTAGCTGTAAAAAGTTTTAAAAGATGGATAAAACATTAAACAACAAACACTCACTTCTTCATTATTGCATGTTGCATTAGATTTATATACTGAAACATTGTAGTGTGCTTGTTTGTGTGTTCCAGCACTTCTGGCAATACTGTTTTATCTACAGACTTGAATATTGGCATCATTACTCCACTAGACCCCTAGAAACTCTTTTATCTCTCTTTTGGAAAAGAAGCTTTTTGACCTTTTGGGGGCCTTATATTGACAGGTACTGTTTATTAATAACATCAAGATTCTGGAGAATCTAGATGATTCTAGATATTTTCCCATTTTATTATAGATGTTTTCCTAAAGAAAACACCAGTGAGGTTATAAAAACAATTTATTCTAACTATGATTATCCCTCGATGGAATTTTTTATGATTCCAAATTTTGATGCTAGGGTTTTCCAATTATTGACTGTGTTGGTGAGTTATAATTCTATTTCATTTCAAATTACATTTGATTTGATTTGATTTTTTGCAAACTCAGAAAAACATTTTTAGCCATAAAGTTAGCTGAAAATGGGAAAGATATGGCCGATCCAAATCATTTTTGGAAGGTCAGTCAAAGTAAATCAAACTACATAGGAAGAAAGTTTTTTCATAATTTTCATCATTATTTTTACTTAAGATTGATAAACCAAATCTTAACAGACATTTTCAACCAAAAGTTGAAGAGACTTAACGTATTTTAGCTAAATTTTTTAAAGCAGATGTAGCCAGAAAAATCAAATTTAAGTTGACAACATTGTTTTCAAGTCAATAGATAAGGCAAATGACAGACCAGATTGTTGGGACAAAACTTGAGGATCTCTCTTCATGCTCCAAACTCAAGTGAATAATTTCCTTACGCAAATTGTATGTCTTTTATTGTCACATTGATCACAAAAATCTGGTTTGATTTTATAGTTTTGTCAATATATTGTGTTTTTTGAACTGATGAATGGATTCATGCCATCATTCTGTTGAAGTCAGGAATTAAACTGAAAATACATTTCCAGATTGTTTTTATTTTCGATTTGAAGATTTTGTTCCACATCAAAAATTATGATATGATATCAACTAAAGCACATACAAAAACAGGTCTGGTTAGTCACTGAATAGGAACTGTCATGTGACCAACGTTTTTTGGCAGCAGGCTGAGTTAGGGGTGATCATTGAATAAGTTACTTCTCTCGCCTTTTGTGAGATCATTGAAAAATCCAAATTTAAGAAAAAACAAGCAAAAAAACAAAAAATGCTGCCTGACTAAAACTGAAGGAGCAATTTAATATAAACTGGGATTGTAAATTTTGGAGGTGAATTTTTGATAAACGAAAAAACGTTTTCTCTTAACACAAGGAGTAAATGCTAAAATATTCAACCCTCTAGCTCCATTGGTGCATGGACGATAGATGAATAGATAGATAGCAAGTAAGCCAGAATCACTTAAAAATTGGAGAAACATGTTGATAATTTTAGTTTATAGTTTCTAATATGTGTCAACATACACAATGAACACAATATTTTGATTTCAGTTGATTTTACTGAAAGATTAAAACAACTTAATCTAGAGCCCCGTGGAGAGAGCATGTTGACCTATAGGAAGTCTATAGAATCAAAAACAATATACATATCGTGGATACTGTCATTCATTGCCCAAAATGTCCTGATAAGAAAATGCTGACTTCCTTTATCTACAGTTAAACTCAAGGACACAGCCATAAATTGCCAATTCAGACCTCCACTGGTGTTTGAAAAAATTTCTTCTTAGTAGGAGTAGCAAACGCATTGGAAAAGCCAAAACGAGAAAAAAAAACAAAAACAATCACAAACAAAAATATCAATGTTTTAAAAAATAATCCGAACATGGATCATACTGAATTTAACTACTAATTTTCTTGTTAGTTTAATCCCTCTCCGACTAAACTGAAGCAGGCTTATTAATATTATCAACTATTTTTAAAAACCTATTTTAGATACGTACATTGATTTTCATGAATTTTTTGGTGCTGGATTAAAAAATGAAAAAATATTTCTCTCCAATCATTTGTTGAAACTCTTGCTGCAAAGAATGAATTTCTTGGATCTGGTTGATGTTAAACCAGTAATTTCCATTTAAGTCCCCTGATTCAAGTGCTGAGTGTTTTCTTGAACATGCTATTTCAACATACCCAACATCGTACTTGACTCCATCTATACCATGGATAATTTTAAATGTCTGAATCAGGTCAGCTTGTTGCTGATGTCAATACTCAAGAGTGGAAAATTGCAGACTTTCTAATCTTTCCAATTAGAGAAGATGTGTGATGAGGCAGATAGCGATTCCAAAACGGCCTGAGAAAGCACCAAAAATTGGCCCATTAATGCAGGTGGGGTCCATGGGCAGACCTTTCAAAATGGGGAAATTCATTCAAATAAAAGGTATCGTTGGTTTTTAAAAGGCTGGATATGCTATGATTGTGGCAATTGCAGCAAACCTATTCAGCAGGGTGCTGTAAGGTCTTTTGAAAAATTTTGATATATCACTAATTACAGGGACATGATAGGGCAGGTTTTCAGCTAGTAAATTTCATGTTAGTTAAACAAAGCTTCATTACCTTTATAGCAAGAGCATCGCTACATTGAACTGGCTACCCTTCTGGTGACAGGTTTGATTCCTGCAGCAGCCACATTTTCTTCAATTGTTTATTCTATTTACGTTGCCTACATTGAGTGATATATTAACCATATAATGACAGGAGATCATTTCAGACAACTTTCTGTATAATATAAGGCAATTTATAATTCATTCTGTCAGACCAAAAATATCCATTCCCTGAATACATAACTGTTGCATTGAAAGTGATGAATAGACTGAGAATAAATGAGATAAGAAATTGGTTTGAAAGCTGTTATTTGGCTTTTGCATTACTGGCGACTGTTTAGCTCAATAGTAAGAGCATTGCTTCGTTGAAGCGGCTACCTTAGCAGTGATGTATATATAGTGAATTAAATAGACAATATAGAAGCATAAAAGTTTGGAAAGTGGATTGTATTTAATTACGTCACATGTTTTGAAAGCCTCTCTTGTTGTCAAATAGGAAAAATAGGTGAATAACAGGAAGGTGGGTTTGAAGCTGACTTTTTGCCAGTAAAGATAAGAAATTCAGAAACAACAATAACTTTGAATCATTTGGCCCCCCCTCCAAACTTTGTTATTTGCAAAATTTCATCATTCTTCCCATTTGAAATTTTACAATGAGACAAAATAGCCAGTTGAAATATAAAACATAAATAAAGACAATCCAGTTTCCAGAATTTTGTTTTCACATAATGTCTATTAAATTAATCATTATATCGGATAAATTGCATCCATTTCCTTTCCATCTCTCTCTCTTTCTCTCTCTTTCTATATATATATATATAAAGATATGTGACACTATGGAATTGAAGGGTTAATTAGAAAAATAACATGATGAAAATGAAGGGTTAATTGGAAAAATCTGATAGTGGAAGGAAATAAGATCATTTTGCGAGGTAGAGTGTACTTACAGATCAGAATGCTTATCTAAAGGGGTTTTCAGGAAAATCCAGATTAATCATCTCTGTTTCAGAGGTTTAAAAATTCCAAGTTGGGAAAATATTTTTCCACTGAAGAGTCTGATGAGCAAGGCCTGGACAGAACCTAGATGTATGATTAATCACCTTTGTTTGAGAAGTTTAAAAAAACCCTGTGTCAGGAAAATATTTTTGCACAAAAGTGTTGGACAAGCAAGGCTTTGACAGATTACAGGTGTATGATTATTAATCGCCAATCACCTACACACCTACACATATTTCCAAAGGGAAAATTATGGATTCTCAAATTTGGAGAGACCAGAATGAAGATTGCTTAGACGAGCATAAGTCCAATATTTGCCTGCTGAAAAGGAAAGAAATCAATCATAAACCCTTCAGTCATCGGTCCCAACCACAAGGGGAGCCAGCTATTATATAAGCCACCTATTTTTGAGTAGAGTTGGGTGAGGAGAAGCTGCTGGGGACTGCATAGAATTCCCCGTTCCTTGTCACCACAAATATCCTGACCCCAAGAAGATTATATCTTTGGTGAAGCTATACAGATAGATATATCAAGAGACATCAAGTGGATTTCCCAAATGACTAATAGTTTTGATTTGAGAATTCTATTGAAGCTATATCCATAGACATACCAAGAGATATCAAGTAGATAACATGAAAGACAGACTGAGAGTCATTTCATAGTGTCCTCAACTGCATCAGCATATATTTTGGCCAGTCATCCTGTAATAATACTGACAGAAATCTTGTTGCATATTTACACCCAGTGTTGCTTGTTCTTTTTCAATTTGTGATGCCTCCAGGATCTTTGTTTCATCACTGCAGAGTCTTTTAGCCAACAGCTGCGCCCCCTCGGATCTGGACACAATGTGGGTGAGGTGGGGCGACTTGAGGCAGAGATACAGAAATAAGTCAACTACAGCCTGACCAGCATCGCATTCACCAACTGGCAAAAGACTGCAGAAACGGACACGGGATGCTTGATTACAGAGAGGGAGAGAAAGAGATAAGTTTTTAAAAAGTTTTTAAAGATTGATATAAGAACTGATATACATCTGCTTACATTTTAATAAGTATCTTGTATTTAGGGTTTGATAAAAAGTTACTTAGGTTCGCATGTCCAGGTTAGAGACAATTTCATATCATTGTAGAATAGATTATCTTGATAAGGGTAAGGTTGGTTAAGCTAAGAATTAACACTAAAAACCGTCTTGATAATTGGCAATCACTGAGTGACATTTTGCTATGGTAATTTCTCTCATAGAGATTCAATTGTTTTTTAAAATTTGATAATTAAAAGAGAAATTTTAAAAAAGATATACCATGCATCACCATAAGATTTGAGTATAATATACCTATACTTCTTTTGTGTATTTCAAATAAGTTTTAGACAATCATTCATTCAATATTTTTGTCATTCAAAATCAGTTCAGTTACACTATGATTGATTTCTGTCGATACACCTGTAACAAAAACAAGAGTGTTCACAGATCAAATTGTGTATTGTGTAATGTTTCTTTTATGTAAATATAATGGGATTTTATTGGGATCACCTGTGACGGATTTTATAGACAATAAAAAATTACATAATCTGGGAGAATTATGTTTTCAGTCCATACAAACTATTACCACATTTAGCAAGAAAAAAAAATTTATTTTTGTTTTCTTCGCTAGAGAAGACAAATGTATATCTTCTCAAACTGAATGAGTGACTTTGATTATACAAAAATCAAAATAATTCAATTAAAAATCTTTGGTACATGAGATCTTCTTAAACTTCACATTTCTTGATTATCGAAACACAGTCCTATTTCATGACAATTTTTCAGAAGTAACCACACTGAATAAAAAATTTTAAAATGTAAAGATACCTTCATGCATCAGTCAAGTTTCTGCTGAGATAAATGTTTAAAAAATTAATGTCTGAGTGAATGTTTATCCATATCCCATCTTTAGTAACCACATGAAAAACAGATTTCATAAAATTGACTGAAGGGGTTGATTGGATCCAAAAATATTTCCACAACTTTTTCACACAAAATAAACTTTTTATAAAAAATTCACACATAAAAGATTAAGTACAGAATATTTCATTCTGATTCAATAATTAGTTCGTTTTTGGTGTAATTAAAAATCTGGGTTTGTTTCTAGTAAAAATTTTCTAATTTAAATCATCATGTCCCATTGTTCGTCAAAGACAAAATCTCTTGTCCAAAAAATAGGAAACAAATGAGTTTTGTACTGAAATTTTCTCCAATCATTTTTTTATGAGATAATTCAGGGTTTATTACAATAAAATCAACTTTCATACAATTTCGGGTCTTTCTTGTCACATATTGCTTTTATGTCAAAAGTAGGTGAAGGTATCTCTGATTATTTCAGATAAGGGAAACCGGGGCTACTGGGCCCCTTTTTGAATTCAAAGCAATGTGGAGAATGTTTTGATAGACTTAAAGGAACCATTCATTGTTTTATAGGTATGATGGTTCCTATATTTTGTGAGGAAGAGTAGTGATGATAGCTGTTTTCTGCATAGTGACAAGATGGTTGTAGTTGCTGAGGACAAAAGAATTTGTCCCAACATGCTTTGAGTTTACCGCCACATGCTGTGATGTCATGATATATGTTGAAGATGGAAGTGGCCATCTTGTTTAGATGTAAACATTTGGTAGCCATTTTTCTTTGTTAGCAGATGGAATCTCCGTGCACCAAGTATGTATATGAATGCAAGGTTCGTAATTGTAATGAAGACAAATACAAATGATTAGACAAATAGGATGTACATTTAATGATTCGACAAATGAGATATTTAAAAACAATACTAATAAAACCGAAAAGAAAATGTATGTTTACATTAGTTATTTCGATTATGATAGAAGAGACCTGTTCAGAATTGATTACTACATAGTATCTTTATAAAATAGGAGATTTTAAGATGAGAGTTGGTTATTAGTTTATTCCTATACATTAAAGTGTTATACGAGAGTAAATGATTAGTTAAGGAAAATGCGACATAATGGGCCCAATGTTGTTTGGTTTATCTATCAATTACAGCCTGTGGTGATGCCATTAATAATGAGTGGTATGTTTGACCACGCAAGATTATCACAAGGCAGTTGGTTCAGTTTTAGGCTCAGGGAACTAAAAGGGACAAAGTGATAAGTGAATTGATTGCAGTGTTTGTGTTGATTCACCATAAAGCTTTTACAGATTCTCACATCAAGGAAAATTGGAGACAAAAGACAATATATTAAAATTAAAGTCAAAGAATGGAACTATGCTGACCTAAAGGAGAAAATGAAGGGAGAGAGAGAGAGAGAGAGGAAGTAAGTGACTAAGAAAGTTGGGGCTCCAAATGAATGCTCATACACGTGGGTCCAGATCTATTTTGGACAGTAGTTAAAGGAAGTGATGTATCACGCACGTTGCTAGATTTTATGTTCCGTACCTGAAGCTAATACTTATTTATTTTTGTATTTGATTTTAACAATGTGGAAGCAATAAATGGCAAAACTATTGTAACGCAACAGTTTAGCACTGTAGCAAACCAAGTTAATCATAGACCAACTTGGGCAGTTTTTGTATCTTTTATGTCCCATCTTCAAAAAACCTAGAAAATAAGAAATATTCAGGTGTCAGAAGTTTAAGTTTCTGAAATTGGAACAAATCTCCCACAAGTTTACTTTTAATGATCAAAAACAGTTTTCAGCACTTACCTCACCAGTCTATAAGTAAACACTAGTTTTCAAGTCGGGCCTAAAATGAAAGCGAACGGTCCTACTTATCCAAGCGTCCAACTAGTCCCAGTCTCTCCAACATTAATTTCTCAAAATAGACCAATTTAATTTGATGCATAGACCCATTAGATTTGTATGCTTTTATCTTTTTATAAAATTGCAGTTTATTTAACTGAAAAGATCCTTAATTGCTGCAGAAATAAAATTTCAAGTGAAAGCCTCTGAGGCACAGAGACAGAATGAAGCAAAACTATCATTACATTCTAAAAGTTCAGACTTTTTACAGCTGATGAGATTTTGTTATATGTAAATTTTCAAAATCTTTTTTATAAAGCTTGAAATGAACTTGAAAAATCTTTAAGCAGCATGAGTATGAATTATAAAATAGACATCATTTATTAATCTATAAATGGCTTGACATAAAATTACACATCATCATTTTATGAATATTTCATTTATTGTTCTCATTTAAATATTCAATGAACAAAACTTTTATATCAGCATATTAATACACAAAATCATATTCCCTTTTTCTTTCCATTTGTTGCTAAGGAGGATAAAATTGAACAAAATTTAGAGATGGAACTACAGGATTGACAACTCTGAGGTTGAAATGGGCATTTTCAGTATTAGGAAAGATTCACACAGTGTACTTGGGGGTTAGTTGCAGCACACTATCGTGGCAGAGCACACAGTTTGAGAAACACTGCCAAACTGAATAGACATCAAGTGGCACAGACTCACATACTGACCGGCTCATTGAGATTTTGCTCAGCTACCCGGCAGCCCAAATCTACCTCTTGGTGTGTGATATTCTTATATCAGCTTGATAGCTCGTCTCTGTACTTGTTCAAGAGCACCCCCATCTCTCTTTAACTTTGTGGGCCATATCATTTGAGCATACTCTAAGTGGAGATGTAGAAAGGAGTTCTGGTCTGAAGCCTTGAAGGTGAGCTTTAATGCATGAGTAGCTTTGTTAACTTTACCTTGGAAGAATCTTGTGAATGATAATTTTCAAACTATCTTGACTCCATGAGCTTTTCTTCTTCCACATTATTTAGAATGTGTGTTCTTCTATCTTTCTTCTTCATTTTGTATCCCGGTTGGACATTATTGATGCCTAAATATGTAACTTGACATTTCTCTGCACTGAAGATTATTTGCATTCCTGGCCCAAGCTAGTATTTGTTTCAGATCAAAGATCAAAGATTTCAATTATAGGTTTTCATGTAATTTTGCACTGTACATATGGATATTTTATTTTGATGATGATATGTTTGAATTAATTTGATATCCAATTCAATACTAAATTCAATGTTTAATTCTAAATTGATTTGACATTTACTTTTCATTTTTTTATTCTTTTCATTGGTTACCCCTTTGACTTCCAGTCTTCCCGAGTCATTTTTCTGATTGCAAACAACAGATTAAAATATTTACATCTGTAAGACCAAACACTACCATTACTTCCAATTTACGATGTGAAAGAAGATCTCGGCCCTTGTTTAAATAGTCAGAATTGAAACCCCGAGTTTCCATTCTCTCCATCGGTTATCTCCCTTGACTTCCGCTCTTATCATAATTTTCTGATAGCAAACAAAGGATTTTTTTTTAACGAAATTTTAGCCCGAAATGTTTATTTGATTTAAAACTGAATAGTTTCTCTGTTTTTTCTCTAACGTTGGAAGAGAAATCAGACGAAAGAAAAGAGAAAGAAGTAAGTATAACGTTCTCTTATTTTCTTTGTTTAGAAATAAAAATGAATTTTTGCAGAAAGAGACAAAAAGTCTTTTTGTAAATTAAACAAAGAAATGACGTTTCTCATAAACAATAAGCATTAATCTTTCAATATTTAATCCTATTTTATCCTTTATCTAAAAATTAATCTGGAATCAGACGATTCCTTTTTTATTGAAAACTGATTAATCCGATGTTTTCAAGATATTTTCATTCATCTGTTTTTTTTTTAATAATCGCATCAAAAATTGTTTTGTTTTCATTTTGTTGAATGAATGAATTGGGTTTTAAAAAGTTGTTGAAAACAACGATGGTCAGATCCACTTTTAACAAAGGACGTGCAAACAGCCAAAAATACCAACTTTGAAAAAATGTATTTAGAGATTTTAAGTTGCCTCTCCATGTCGTCTTTTTTTAGGGGAGAAAAGTACATTTTTGGAGGTCAAGTTTCCAATCAGCTCTGAAGCAATGTTCGGGCATTTTGTTGAAAACCTTTAAAAACTAAACTTACGCACGAATTTTTTGAAAAAATTTTCGGCACTTCATTTTTAAAACGTATTTTATTAAAAAAAATTAAACTTTTGGTATACAGGTTTAAAAACGGCTGGCTATAAAATGCAGAAGTGGCTACTTCCGTTCAGCTTTAGTAATAGAAGTGGCTATTTTATTTTTCAAATCCAACGTTATCTCGAAGAGACAATGACGACGGTAATAACTATGATGAATGTAAAAAAAAAAAAGAAATCCCAACAAAGTATTGTCTCATTTTTTATAACAATTCAAAACCGAAACTGACTTCATAGAAAAGATTTCTTTGAGAAAGATTTTCTGTGCTGAGAAATGCAACTATTAACACAAACCCTTTTTTACAAAATAATCAAATTATTAAATATCAAATTATCTCCAACTAGTGTGGCTTGTCCTTACTTTTTACTTATCTCTTACTCTTATTGGACCCTTCCTGTTGAATACTAGTACCTATATATATATATATATATATATATATATATATATATATATATATATATATATATAAAATAATTGATAATATTGACTGCTGATTCGTCGTATAACTCTTCTTCAGTGTGAATATAGACTCAATATCCACTCCAGTGCCACTAGGAATGGAAACCTTTGCTCCAAACCTGGAGTCTGGTATTATATACGTTGAAGTAAGCATTCGCTATACAAACAAGTTCATGTTTCTGCTCTCTTTGGGCTTCTTCAGGTGAATGATCAGTTTATTTTAGATACCTGTCTAGGTTAGGTGGGGGGGGGTCTATTTTTCTATGTTGTAGGATCTTCCTTCTATTCTATTTATACATTTTGTTTTTCATTCAGTGATTGGTCATGGCTTGTTTTATTTTTCAGTTTCATTTCGTGGGAATGCTGCGCTTGTTAGTAGTTATGAATTAGGAGAATATGGTGTAGGCATTTTTGTTAGTTATCAGTATGCACTTAAACTATCAGTTCTTTGTGGTATTTTTTCTCTCTGAGAGTGTTTTATTCTCACTTGAATCAGTTTCCCAGTGTTACGGTTCCCTTTTATATGACCTTAGTCGCTAATTTAATTATGGGTTTGGTCTGTTTCTACATGTCCAAGATAATTATGGTGATTGGGTTGTTCTTTATAGTGGATGATGGAATAGAATAATGATACTATTCATAGTTATGATGAAGGTAATATATGGTGGTTCATTTTTAGTATATTTATACGTGGATTATTAAGTTATGTTTGTTAATAGAAATTTTGAGTGATGCTGGCATTTTAACACTACTTCATGTGCTAAATTTTAGCGAAAATGCCTACACAATATTCTCCTAATTTGTAACTACCAACAAGCACAGCATCCCCACTAATTGAAACAGATAAAACATAAGCACTAACTAACCACTAAATAAAGAATATGTATAAATAGAATAAAAGGAAGATCCTAAACTTAGAGAAATAGGCCACCCCTAATGTCCTAAATAGGAATCTTAAATAATCTAAATCATTCATCTGAAGAAGCCTAAAGAGGGCAGATACGTATTTGAGTTCGTGTAGCAAATCCTTACCGCATCATATTTCAAACTCTACTGAAAATCAACTTAATGTTCGATATTGTATCTATTGATCACTTTATGAAATAAATCCATCACACGTCGGATATTGTATTATATCATATTCCTGATTTGTATTGTGTGTGTATATATATATATATATATATATAAATGCAATAACAGTTTTTTTTTTCTTTCTTCTATTCAGCTGTTACATTATAATGACAAAATCTCAGTCAGTAGTGAAAAAAAATAGCAAATTGAAAGAAAATCAAAATCTTTAACATATTTTGTTTAAATCTCTTTCAAAAAGATTTCAATGTCATCATTTTTTTTCCTTTAGATGGAAAATAGTCCTAAAAAAAGTTGGTGAATTAAAGTATAAACTTACCTAGATGAACAATATTTTGCTTCATTCTTCGGTTTTTTAAAATCTTTTTATTAATTAAGGCTTTCAGACTGAAATCTCTGATGTTCAGAAAAAAATCATCCAGATTCTAGAGAATCTAGGTGTTACCAAACCCATCAGGATAAGGGTCCCTAAAGTCAAAAAATTTCCACTCTACACAAAATAAAAAAAACATTTTGAGAAGGGGTCTAGTAGAATACTAAAGCCAGGGAAGCACTAGAACAAACTAAATAGAACTCCCAAAAGGTCGAAAAAGCTTTTTTCCTAAAAATCAAACATCTTTTTTAGAAGGGTCTAGTGAAGTACAGAAGTTTGTAGACAAAACAGTATGGCCAGGATTGTTTGAACATGAAAAGAAACTTCCAAAAATGAAAAGCTTTCAAAAAGGATCCATTGGAATACTGATGCCAAATTTCAAGTTTGTGGACAAAACAAAATGGCCAGGAGAGTTGGAATAAGCACATAAACACACGCTCATATAAAAAGGCTTCAACTTCTTTGCCATCTCTGCTGGCCACAGTTGTTCAGTAATAATTAACCAAATACCCACTCATTTTGTTGGGTAAGATTAGTGTATAAAAAAAGAATTAACAAAATAAATGGAAATCAGAATGTGTTTAATTGAAAATTTGTTTCTGAAAAGTGGTATTTGTGACTTGGAGTTTTTGTTTCTAAGAATCTTAGAAAAAACTTTTGTCTACATGCATGTTTCTCAGAAAATAAACAATCATTGTTCTTACTGTTGTGCATACTCTATGAACAATATCAATATATTCGCTGTTAGCAAGGTAAAACATTTTCAATCAGCAACTGATATTATACTCCCTTCCTCTCTATGAATGATGCAAAGTTCCTGCTCGCTATGTGATGAAGCAGTTTTCCTTCAAAACCCAGTGGATTTACCAAACAAATCAGACACAAATACCTGTGTATTTTAGCATGAATTTACGTTACAAATACTCTCCCCCACACACAGCAAAAAAGTTTTGATTTGCTAAAAGGCTCACATTGGTACACAAAAAAATTGTAGGGTTATGTTAGTGGTGGGCTGTTACCTACAGACAGATAGACATTTGGCGATGAAACTATTATACATTAAGGATGAAATCTACCCCCTAATGATTTTTGGCATCTATTGGAGGAATAAAAATTGATGCTCGATAATTATCGCTTTGTTTTCTAAATGTAGTTTTTGTCTTCTTGCAATCGAGTTTAACAATCCATCCTTCACAATATCATGACATATCTTTGATTGTTGCAGTCAAGTTCAAAGAGCTATCCTTCACAATGTTATGTCATATCTTCTGAAATCAGTAAAAGTATTTCATATATTTCATTAATTACAGGAGTCTGTCTCTTATGCAACAATGAATTTGTTCTGTTTAGATACCCATAGTTTTCCCATTCCAATTTTTTTATTACTGTCAATGCTTGTGTTTTGTAGATTTCTCATATTTCTGATTCTAAAACTTTTCCCTTAATAATTTTCCCTAATCTAACATTCAAAGGGAAGTCATTATTTTCATACTATAAATATTGATATAGAGTCATGTGGTTTATTTTTCATTTATCATATTTTGTTGATTTCATGTCCATTCTATTCATGGCATTGTATAAGATTTGCTGGAATTACTTGAAATCCAAACCGAGTTGTAATATCTTCAACATAATTGATATTGAATGAATATATGATCTTTAATAATACACCTTCTTCTTTCAGAGCTTTCAATTGCGGTCATGAAAACTACTGAACTTTTATGATGGCCATGAATTTTATATAGAGATACTGTGATCATCAGTGTTGAAGGTGGAAATACATAATCAAGATAAATAAAACAACTCTGTGCGTGAATTTGCTATTTATGAACAGGTGACAAAGCCCACAGCAAAAAAAAGACACTTTTTTTATGAAATGTGATTCTGGGGGTTTTTCACTGCTTATACTAAAAGCATACTTAAGAAACACACTGAAAATAAGGTATAGACAAGTACAAAGAATCAATATTTCTGTCGAAGATTAAACACTCAATGAGCAGAATCCATTTACATGTGAAGGGAGTTCACATTTAAAAACAGATATGCAAACATACACTAGTGAAAAACCACATTCATTTGAAGTGTGTAGTTCAGCATTTTCATGCAATTCAGGTTTGAAAAAGCATAAACCGAAACACAGAGAGAAACCATATACATGTGAAGTGTGTGGCTCAGCATTTTCATTCAAGTCAGGTTTAAAAAGACATGTATTAAAACACACTGGAGAGAAACCATATCCATGTGAAGTGTGTGGTTCAGCATTTTCATGCAGTTCAGGTTTAAAAAGACACATACGGACACATACTGGAGAGAAACCATATCCATGTGAAGTGTGTGGCTCAGCATTTTCATTGAATTCAGATCTAAAAGTTCACATGCGAATGCACACTGGAGAGAAACCATACCCATGTGAAGTGTGTGGTGTTTCATTTGCTCAAAGATCACATTTAAAAATTCACATGCGAAAACACTCTGCAGAGGAACCATATTCATGTGAAGTGTGTGGCTCAGCATTTTCATCAAGTTCATATCTGAAAGCTCACATGCGAATGCACACTGGAGAGAAACCATATTCATGTGAAATGTGTGATTTGTCATTTGCACAGAGATCACATTTAAAAACTCACATGCAAAAACACTCCGGAAAGAAACCATATCCATGTGAAGTGTGTGGATCAGCATTTTCATCGAGTTCATATCTAAAAACTCATATGCGAATGCACACTGGAGAAAAACAATATCCATGTGAAGTCTGTGGTTTGTCATTTGAATTGAGATCATATTTGAGAGCTCACAAACGAATACACACTGGGGAGAGACCATATTCATGTGAAGTGTGTGGTTATTCATTTAAATTGAGATCACATTTGAAAGTTCACAAACGAACACACACTGGGGAGAGACCATTTTCATGCGAAGTGTGTGGTTCAGCTTTTTCACTCAATTCAGCTTTAAAATCCCATTTGCGAACACACACTGGTGAGAAACCATATTCATGTGAAATCTGTGGTTTAGCATTTTCCCAGAATTCAAGTTTAAAAAAGCACATGTGGATACACACTGAAGAAAAACCATATTCATGTGAAGTATGTGGCTCATCATTCATACAGAGAGGCAATTTAAAAAATCATATGCGTACACACACTGGTGAGAAACCATATTCATGTGAAGTGTGTGGCTCAGCATTTTCATTAAATTCATATCTAAAAATTCACATGCGAATGCATACTGGAGAGAAACCATATTCATGTGAAGTGTGTGGTTTTTCATTCGCACGGAGATCGCATTTAAAAACTCACATACGAACTCACACTGGGGAGAAACCATATTCATGTGAAGTATGCGATTTTTCCTCTTCACATTGTTCAGATTTGAAAAATCACATGCGGACACATACTGGAGAGAAACCATATACATGTGGTGTTTGTAGTTCAACTTTTTCACAGAATTCAGCATTAAAATCTCATCTGCGTATACACACTTCAGAGAAACCATATGCATGTGAAGTGTGTGGTTCAGCATTTTCAAGGAATTCAAGTTTAAAGAAACACATGTGGATACACACTGAAGAAAAACCATACTCGTGTGAAATATGTGGTTCAACATTTATACAGAGCGGGAATTTGAAAAATCATATGCGTACACACACTGGAGAGAGACCATTTTCATGTGAAGTATGTGGTTCAGCGTTTTCAGAGAATTCAAGTTTAAAAAAACACATGCGGAGACACACAGGAGAGAAACCATATTCATGCGACGTGTGTGGCGCAGCATTTTCACAGAATTCATCGCTGAGAATTCACATGCAAACACACAATGGTGAGAAACCATAATCTTGTAAAGTGTATGGCTCTGCATTTCCAAAGATACCAGATGTTAAAAGACACATGCAGATACACACAGGATAGAAATTCCCTTCATGTCAAGAGTGAAATGTCATTTGTAAGCACAATGTGAAAAAAACATTCATGAAATGAATCGTTGAATATCTTCCTAGTGCTCATCTCTAAAATAGACATAGTAATAGTATCTATTGACTTCGGACTAGGGCAGATTTCTTCAATATTTTCAACTGCTTGCAAAATATAGTCTTAGTTAATTGCAATTTCTTGTGGAGTATGGAAAAAATATGAATTAAGACTGAATTTGAAATTGTATCATTTCCTTCTTATGTTGGAAATAGGAATTTGACATTTTATTCCCTGAGGTGCATGATTTGACTCAGGAGAAAACTTGTAAGATATAAATATTAAAACAAAAATTGAAAAAATTAGTATTTGAATAGTTTGCTCTGGAAGAAAAGATTTTAAAATGTCATAAATATTTGTATGTTAGTCACCTTTTCTTTGATATATGCTTATGCAATACTTATTGAGTTGCCCCACCTAGAAACTGGGAATAGAAAGGTTGACTTTAGTCTTCTCAACATTAGGCACTGTCAACATGGTTTTTTTATTTCAAAAGTTCAACCCTAGTGACAAAATGAAAAGTCAGATGTTTTGCTTGGTTAATAAAAAGCAATGAAATCTTTCATTTTTTTTCTTCATCTGATGAGATTACTATTGTATTCAAGTTGTGATGTGTAGGTATATTGGTTGAAACTTTTCAACAACACTGACTAAGTAGTAAATGGGACATGGGGTACAACGAGATAATCCTAAGTGCTGCCATGTTATGTGGATATGTACCATTACTCAGCATTTCTTTCACCAATGTGACTGAAAAGCTGGTGTGATTGGAGGTAAGTTTACCATAGTTTGTCATTTATCCCCCTTCAAAGTAAAATTTCCCTCTTGAATCTTAAGCCCTATGTACAGGTAATCATAGGACTTTGGTAGAAACCCTTGGATTTTGATTTAAGGCTATAGACTATTGCACAAAGGCATTGTGAGATATCACTGTTGTTTGCATCCATTAAGGCATGAAATGATAATGTTTGTAAAAAGATGTAGGGCACAATGAGATAGAATGCCAGTGCAGATGAATTCAGATCTATTTGAGTTATGAATCTTTCCATTCACCACATCTACTGCCTGAAGAATGATCCCTCATGTCTTATTCTTGACAGCCATGAAAACTATATTTCTATTTGTATCATTGACAAAGCCAAGGGTGCTTCTGACCCTGCCTCCTCAGCAGTATCAAGATGCGACCTCTTGATGCGACAGCTTTTGAACCTTTTGAGACATATTACAATTAGGCCATGAATACCTGGAAAGCCCCTTGCAATTTATGAGATTACCCATTGTGTTCGTATAGCGTATAAAAAAGTAGTGACACCTTCCAACATTCCCTGTAGGTGCAGAAAAATCGGCTGAGAATGTTTTTCCTGAGGCAATTTTTCTTAGCTCATTCATCACAGATCGAGCAGCCCTAACACCAACGAGGAGTGTGTTCCAGACACAAAGCATTGTAATAGGAGGGAAGGGCATCATCGATAGTGATACTCCTGTAAGAGAAGCACTGCTATCAAGACAGACTGGATTGAAGGCAATGAAATCCAGAAAGAGTTTAAAGCAAAGAGCCCCCCCCCCCCCCTGCAGGAAAAAACTTTCCAATGATGCATCATCATTTGATCTTGGCTGAGGATGGGCCTATCCTTGATGATAGTGACCATTTTTCTCTTTCACTTCTCTCTTTGTGCTTCAGATATGCTTGATACCATTTTGATACTTTTTTGTATTCCAATGGTGTGTTCAGTCTTTTTGTGCCTCAGATATGCTTGATACCATTTTTGTTACCACCGAAATCTTTAAATTTTGTGGTGAGAGAAATTGGAATTCCATGAATAACTTTTGATCCCCAATTCACACATTTTGCTGTATAGTTACAATTAGACATAAACAGAATGATGATCATTTACTCATTTATTTAGAAAATTGGGAAAATAGCAGAAAGAGATAAGTTATGAAGATTAAGACTACAATTCATTAGGCACTCCATAATTTTCATCAACTAAATTGTCTGAGAATCAGCCAGATCTAGCTGAGAAATAGCTGATTTCGCAACATGTGCTCCTGGAATAACATGCCAAAAAAACTGTCTGCTACAGTGCTTATGTCTCAATCACCTAAGACTTTACTAATATACTTACATGACTCCGTTTCTTCTGACTGTAATACATGTGTTGACAATATCTAAAGGCATCAACATCTGGAGTCGTCAATTTCCTATGGGGATGGGTTCCCAAACAAATAGGTTGAAAAAGGATGTATTTCAGATGAAGCTGGTCTGCCAATGAAGCTAGACCTAGCTACTTTTCGCTACATGTATCCCCAAGTTTATATCTAGTGATTTGTTTCTTTCAAAATTATCACACATCTGAGTATATTTTCTTATTCATGAAATATGTAATGAATTCATTTAAATTAAAACTGAAAATTAAGTACATCTCAAGATACTTTGTATCAAGTTCCAACAGGGTCAACTCCTGCTGTGCATTCCCTCAAGACCATCAACCTCTGGGGTGGGTGCCGAAGATTTCTCAACAGAAGCTATCTGGCCCCACCCCAAAGCAAGTAGAATATTTGTTCAAAAAGTAGGAAACTATGCTGTGAAGGGGGTATTAAAAATAGAAAAAATCACTGCAGAAGAAAGTAAAGAAAAAGCAGAAATCACTCCAGAAAAAGAAAAGAATCTAATTCTGAAAAGAAAGAATCATACTGCTTTATGTGCCTTGCAAGCTAAGCTAGTCAAAATCCAGGGAAGTCTGACTGCAGTGCTGGATGTTCAAGTTCAGGGCATATTAACACTGCACAGCTGGAGATGATTTTTACACTTGCCTAAACTATAAATAAATGAACTTTCTTCATCTGGTTTTGGATGAAATGGCTTGCTAGGAGCTGACAGAATTTTTTCTGGAAGCCAGCAGTATTGTAAAAAAAGTTTTAAAAAGCTGTGTCATTTTGGGATATCAGTGCACCTTTCAGGCAACCCAAGATCATAATTCACATTCACTGGTATGTAACAAAAATCAGTTTTTAAAACAATTCCAGTGTTGTACAATAAATACATGTTAAATAAAAGTTCATGGCATTGCGAATTGTTCCATTCTTCCTATCTAACACTGAAATATGGTGAGATCGAATAGCGCCTGTAACATCGATACATTGACTCAAGGTAGACCTATACTCTATGTATAAAAAACAAAACTGAAGAACTTATTTGATAAGAAAAAAAATTGAATTATTGTGCATAAATAATACTATAATATAAAACAATACATATTTTATAGAATACTATACTCAGTGAGATGAAAAGCAAAAGTTAATTTGTGATATTTGATCTCTTTATAGCATGTTGCAACCGTCCTCATGGTTGAGGTAAGTTGTAAGATCTCACTTCCATTCAAATGAATGATAACTCATATGTAATAATATTTGATTGGTTTGAGTAATTAGTTGACAGATGTAAGTTTAATATTTAAAAATTTGCTTGATCTCATCTAAATAGCCTGAATAACTGAGTGAAATGCAAAAAATGTTGCTACCGTCTCCAGTCTCCTCTACCTCTCAAGCCAAGGACTCTTATAACAAAATTAATTTAGGTCTCTAGGGTTATAAATTATTTTTGGGGAAGAAATTATTAAAATCCCATAGGTTTAATTATTCACTTAATGGATTTTTGTCTAATGAGACATTTTGTAGAATGGATCGTCCTTGTTAGGAAGGTGACATCATGATAACTATCTTTCTTTTTTAATCAATAATCTTCTAATTGCTATATTTGTCAATTTGATAAATCAAAATTGACTTACCCTTGCTAACTCTGAAGTGATGTGCAATAATTTGCATTATCCACCTGGACTTTGAATTTAAGGTCGTGCGGATTCTTTGAAACTCACACAGGGCCATATTGGTACCTTGTCTTTCTAATGGGATTTTTCATCAGTGAAATGGTCAAAATTGTAGCCAACCAACACTCTGGTGAGAGAAAATTGACTCATTTGGAGGTGGAAAGTGTTCGGTAAATAGTTAGGAAGCTCAGTAATTTGCTGCATTTAATGAATGTCGTTCTAAGTAAACCGAAATACAGTTTGGTAGCACTTAGTTCTATTTTCGATTTTTAATTCTAATTGTTCAATAAATAGGAAGGTTTTTTGCATTATCCTAGTAATTGATTAAAAGAAAAATCAAAAATTTTGTTCAGGCCTCCCAGGTTTAAAAATGGCAGGCTATAAAATACAAAAATGGCTGCTTCTGTTCACCTTTAGCAATAAAAGTGGCTGTTTGATTTTACAAAGTTGATGATATCTTTAATGGAGAATGACAAGATTGATAACTGAATTGAAGGTGAAGAAACAAATAAATGACTTTTTTCCTCAACAATTTTAAACCAAATTGAATTCATTGATTGATTTACTTAAATCAAATTGTTGTCTTTTGTAAAAAAAAAAATCGACTCCAGTCTTAACTGGACCTTCATTAATCATAAGCAATAGTACGTTGTAAACAAATTTTCATTTTATTCCAAATAAATAAACGAAAACAAAATCATAACCCTACTCCTCACATATTTCTCCTATGATTGAAAATAAAATTTTTTTCCATTATGCATTATTGTTCATCGATTGTTTTGCCTCACTTCTTGAATTTAAATCTTTTGTAATGAAAAAAAAAGTCATAACTTTCCCTACTTCACCATTCTTATTCCTCGAGTAATTTTATTCCATGAGTAAAATAATCATTGTTTTATTTTGTCAAATGAATGAATTGGTTTTGAAATGGTGTTTGAAACAATGATGGTCTGATTCTCTTCTACCTATGGATATCAAAGTCGTTTTATCAAATATTATGGATGTGGCGGCACATAACACTGGGCATTCAAAATTCCATTTAAAAAATAAGAAATTAGCTGAGATAGACTAACCGTTTTAGGCTCTTTTGCAAACTTTTTGGAAGAGCGACAGGTGTTGATTAAACAGTATGCAACTTGGAATCCATCTATTGTATCATAGTGATCTTTGTTTATCAACAGAAGAAAGATTGCAGACAATTATCAGCCATTTTTTCTGTAGACAAAATGAAACCGGAGAGAAACGGGTATGAAAACCTGTTTACATTCTTGACCCAATTTACTAGTAGAAATAGCACATTCAAATTCCAGTCCAATTTACACACATGTTTTTTAATCCCATTGGAAATATGCTACAGAGCCAATTTCAATAAAAAGGTAGGGATATATTCACTTTTGAATGAATTTCCTTATGAGAATGGTATTTTGTGAGAAAATCCCACTGATTTTTTTTTTCTTCCCAAGCCAGCTCCAAATAAAATTGCCTTTGTAGCAGTAGAAAAGATGAACAATGATTGTGGTTTTTACTGAAATTAAAAATTTATGATGACAACTCTACAGATGAGACTTTGAAAAGAATTTTGTGGAAAGAAGTGAACCTGAAATGAGTGAATCAACTAAGACGAGGAGATTTGGTAACTGAACTGTCAAATCTCTCTGTCTCACTCGATTCACCCATCATTCATATGAATTCAAAAAGTTGTTCATCTTTTGATTTTCTCAATTTATAGACATTTGTTTTGCTAAAAAGCTGAGAAGTATTAAAAGATTAGATTCCAAAAATGATGCTAAGTTAGAGGATGGATCTGAAACTGATTTAAAGAGTGAACTCTTGATTGTGAATCATCATCCTAGAAGCGAAGACTCAATTTTGCTGATTTATAGCTATGCATTAAATATTTTCGAATTCATCTTTAGTTTCATTTTTATTATAACAGCTGGAATGATAAACTTTGTTGGGAGAAAACTTAGCCAAGAAAAATCATTTTTTGGGAGAATAAACTTTACCAGTAACCTGACCAGTTGTCAAGTTACTCTTTCCAGAAATCTCACAAGCTAGTTAGTTGGTAGATTTGAGCTTCGAGTTAGTTGGTTGGTTTAACTAAGTGTTTCTAATTTCCCAACTGGTCATCAGTGCTCTTCTGTTACATGCTCAAAAAGGTGATATCTGATAAGTTATTGACTTTATATTTAGATGTACCTGTTCCAAACAATTACCCATTTTAAGTTTTCAGATACCTTGCTTCATTGTGACATTCACTCATTTGGTTTCAGCTCATCTTAAAAACTAATAATGTCTATGCACTTTTGAAAATTTTCAGCATTCCCTTTTGAAAACTTAATCAAAATTCAAAGAAAAATTGTTCTTAAGTTTCATCTTGTTTTTGTTTAAAAATGAAAAACTAATTTCCATCAATTGTGAAGTTGAATTGGATTGTTTTTAAGTCAGTTTTTACTTTTTATCATCAAAGAATGAAATAAGACTGGCTTACAAAACATTAATTATTTTCCTAATTGAAGTATTTCAACATAAAATCAAAACCTGATGTTTCTGAAAAATTTCTCAATGAAATGAAGATTTAAATCATTCCAAACATCAAAATTTAGAAAAAAACACTCATGTTTCCATCTTACTGTCCTTAAATTTTTGTATTCTAATATATGATACATATTAAACCTTCTTTCTATGTGTCTTTGTAGATAATTTCCATGAATATTTGGATATTTTTTTGCCTCAATTTTGGATAATATTCTAGATAATCTTCTGGAACAATTAGATATTTTGGGGATTTCTTTTGCTTTAGTCATCCTATTATCTGTGATTTCAGAATGTTAACTTTCAATCATTAAATAATTTCACAATCCTTACGATTCAAAATAGCATCAACTGATACAGAAGTTGAAAGAAATTGTACAAACTTGAATGTGGCACAGAAATTGAAGTCAATCAGAAAATTGTCTCTTACCAGGAATGTTTTTGACCGTTCAGAACTAAAGCTAGATGATTACTTTTTGTGTATTTTACTGACTTGTTCCATACTATAATTCACAAAATTTATATTCTTTATTGTATTGAAATTACTTCTACATTGAAATACTTTAATTCAAAAACAGTAAAAAAAAACCGCTCTTTCTCAGATAACATTTTCTCTACCAGCTATTTATAATTAATGGCCAACCTTCTGCCCATATTAGTCCATTAAACTGAGAGTTTACTGTATTTTGGAAATCAAATTAAGTGATCAATAAATCAGCTACCAGATTATCTCATGAATAATACCTGAAGATCAAAAAATATCAATAATTCAAGTTAGATTAGAATTTATTCATTACATTGATTACTATTCTTCCAAGGTACACCTAGTTTTGACTTCTTTTTTACAAAAAGAGATTTCCACTTTTCTTCATTGCTTCAAAATCAAGATGGCAACGATCTCAAGATTCTGATTAGGGTTTTGTACTGACAACAATCTCTTGATTCTGTTTGAGGTTTTCAAGTATAATTTCAGTTTAAAATATCCTCCCATTTCTGCCATCAAAGCTTTCTTAACCTTTCTTAACTAATATGTCTGATAAGAGACAATTGTTTTCATTTCTCTAGTCCCGAATAAAAGTATATATTTTGATAACTAGCTGATTCAGGATTTCATAATTTAATTTGTAATGTAATACTTATGTACTTGTAAAATCTAGTGAATTTCTCAACAGGAATTTTCAGATATCTCTTTTCATTATTTATCCCATTAACCTCTGACCATCTATAGTATCATATATACACCTTGTTTAACAGAAAATTAATATTCCTTTCACTTTCAGCCAATCACTGTTACCTACTGTTAGCAAAGTAAAGTTTTTATCAGCAGCTATCTCCTCCCACTCCTCCCCACAAATGAAACAAAGTCCCCACTCACTCAGTGATTAAGCAGTTTTTCATCAGCACCTGGTGGATTCAGCTGGAAAAATAGGCTCAAGAAATTTGTCTTTTTTTCTTTTCTACATGTATTTCCATTGTAAATTGAACATGGGGGAGTGATTTTCAAATATTGCTAAACACTTTTCCTTGCCCCACTTTGGTATATACAAAATTCCATGAGGTTATGGTGTGTGGTTTTTGCAGTAGGCTGTCATATATGGACGGACAGATGGTGAATTATAACAATACAATTATAGTAATGATAAAGAAAGCTGAGCCATTTTATTCCTAATAATGTTCGTCATCTATTGGAAAAAGGAAAATCAACTGATGCTCAAAAATATTTGGTTTTATAAATGTGGTTTTATCTTAACATCTTGCTGTCAACTTTCAAGATTCATCCCTCACAATGTTATGACATACGTTTTCTTTTGAAATTACTGAAAGTATCTGATTTATCTGATTCATTACATTATTCTGTCTCTTTGTCGCAGCATAACTGTTCTATGTGAGTTCCGACAGATTTTTCTTATCAAACTAAATTTCTTACATCACTGATTACCTGATTGCAACAAAATAACTTATTCAAATGAAATATACTTTTGTAAATTTTTATATTTTTATACTTTACAAGATTTCAGTTTCTACAAGGAAGTTGTAGAAAAATATTAAAAAATGAATTATTATTTTATTGAATAGTTTCCCATCCCTACTACAGGCAGAAAATACTAAAAATCAAATAATTATTGGATGAAATATTTTTCACTTTCTATTAGAGGCAGGAAATGGTAAAGATAAATAATTATTGGATTAAATATTTTTCACTTTCTATTAGAGGCAGAAAATGGTAAAGATAAATAATTTTTGGATTGAATATTTTTCAGCAGTTTACTACGGACAGAAAATCTTAAAAATCAAATAGTTATTTGATTAAATAGTTTTCAGTTTCTACTACAGATAGAAAATATCAAAACTTGAATGATCATTGGAGTAAATACTTTTCAGTTTCTTATATAAACAGACGATATTGAAATAAACAGTTTTGGGATAATATAATTTTCAGTTTTTTTACTACGGGCAGGAAATACTAAAAATTGAATAATTATTTGAGTTAATATCTTTCAGTTGTTTACTCCAGGCAGAAAATACTAAAAAATAAATAATTATTGGATTAAATTGTCAGTTTCTTAATAACAAGCAGAAAATATTAAAAAATGAGTTATTATTGGATCAAATAATTCTCAGTTTCTACTGCAGACAGAAAATACTAAAAATAAATAATTTTTGGATTAGATAGCCACCTTTGCTGTAGAAGGATACTAAATTGTCTTGCCCTAAATCAGAAAGATGCTAAATTCTCACACCCCAAAAGTTGAGGTGGCTAAAATCCCAATGCCTGAATAGGGGAAGATGCCAGTATTCTCACAAGCACATGCTGGATGATGCTAAATCTCCATATCAAAACCCTAGGAGATGCTAATTTTTATCCTTTTATGGACAGGAAAATGATTTAAACAATTAAGAATTTGTAACTGTTGCAGAGAGTCAAGAAATGGGAAAACAAATCCGCCTAGTTTTGATGGGAAGTACAAATAAGAAGAGTAGAATGTCACAATAAAGAACAGGATTGTAATTTACAAACCCCTTACTCTGACCAACGTCTTAACATCCACTATGTGTTCAGGTGTTCTTGAGTCTCCCCAGCATTTGCCCCCAGTTCGCCAAGAGAAGTGCTGCCAATCCAAATCTTGCCACTCAAACAAGTTTAGAGCAGAATTACCTCCTCCACCAGGATAATCAACCAAGGATCAAGAAAGCATGAGAACCAAAAACTGAATAAAACGTTGTAACTTCTTGAAAATCAAAGACAGGCGTTTTTCTTTCATTGTCCTTTCTTCTGAGTACAAAAGTTTTCATCAACTTTGAACATTACTCGACAGACAAAACGTAGAGACGGCCAAGTTGGTGCACTAGTGGTAAACCATGTAGTGTGATCCGTCATACTTACACTTTATTTTATTTGTCCTCAAAAGTAAATGATTGGTAAGTATGTTTTGAAATTATTGTTTAATTGAATTTATTCATGAAATATTCATAAAAAATTTTTTTGTAAAATGTCGTATGCCATACTCCTCTCTTTGTATAAGGGGATTATGCAGAAAACCTCGTTCTCATTCTGGAAAAAAAACATCAAAATACTTTCCTGTCCTATATATATATACGGAGATTAAAATTTCTTTAGATATTTTTTCAATTGAGAAGCGCTAATTAAGATGATGCATGTTTTTCTAATATCTTCCTGAAATTTTGAAGGAACATTGTCAGCAACTTGCGGGGATGTTGTAGGGAGCCCACAAAGAAACATTACTGTAACATTACAAGGCAATGTAACATAGCAGAAATATTGTATTTGTCAGAATTTCAAATCATTTTTAGATAATCTTTCTTTTCAGGCCAGTGTAAACCCAGGGTGCCAAAAGTCAGAATATAGAAGGAACCAGATATGAGAGCATAACCCATGAGCAGGCCATGTTAGGGCTGTGCTAAACATTAGAATATAGAATATCTACTAGTTTGTACAACTTCTATTATTGAAATGAAATTCTTTATAGTGCACTGTTAAATTTTAACATATTTATGGGTTTGAATGATAAATTTTGGCATCTTTCAGAGCCCAGATGCCAGAATTCAGTATCTTACGGTGACCGGACATCAAGTGTTAGGATATGAGAATTTAGTATCCTTTAGTGTTTGGTTTATGTTCAGTCCAGCTAAGATCAAACATGATCGCACAGGATTGAGCAAGTTTCAGTAGGATCAACATAAATTAATGACATTTGACTTTCATTATTGCATTAATCTGACCAGTATGTTATATGTTTATATTTCAGTCTTTGTATGATGTATTTAACTACCATATTTTACATCTGTAAAACTAAAGACTACCATAACTTCCAATTAACGACGTGAAAGTAAAACTCAGCCCTGGTCTAACAAGTCAAACTTGAAACCCTGGGTCTCCATTATTTTCATGGATTACTTCCCTTGACTTCCGCTCTTCACAAATCATTTTCTGATCGCAAACAAGATATTTTTTTAAAGAAAATTCAAACCCGAAATGTTTATATGATTCAAAATTTAATAGTTTCCCGGTTTTTTTCTAATGTTGTATTACCCTGAGGAAGAGAAATCAGACGAAAGAAAAGAGAAAGAAGTAAGTATAACATTCTTTTATTTTCTTTGTTTAGAAATAAAAATGAATTTTTGCAGAAAGAGACAAAAAGTCTTTTTGTAAATTAAACAAAGAAATGACGTTTCTCATAAACAATAAGCATTAATCTTTCAATATTTAATCCTATTTTATCCTTTATCTAAAAATTCATCCGGAATCAGACGATTCCTTTTTATTGAAAACTGATTATTCCGATCACTTGATATATTTTTTCATTCATCTTTTCTGTCTACTGATAATTGCATCAAAACTTGTTTTCCTGATTTCATTTTGTTCAATTAATGAATTTGTTTTGTTGAAAGCAATGATGGTCTGATTCATTTCTACTAAATTCCATCTGAAAAATATAAAAATTGTCATTCATATAGCAGAAATACACTAACCTCCTAAACTTATGTTTACATTTGTTAAGTTCTTTACTTATCTAATATGTTAAATCAAGGTTTGCCCTGAATCTAATCCAGTACATTGTTTTGCCCGAGGGCTTCAAATATTCTTAAGACGTCTTTTATGGACTTGAAAACAGATAAAAATAATTGATGACGAGTTTTAAAAAATTAATTTGATATTTTTGAATCGCATCTTGAGAAGCGCGTTTTGAGGTGATTGTTTGGAATAAGTACATTCTAACATTCCGACATTTTGCTAGAGGAGTAATCGAGAAAGACGCTCTAGATGATTAGCTAGTGTTAAAGAATTACAGAATAAATTTTTCAATTGGCCATTTTGAATGGCTGAAAGTGGCTAGATTTTTACCGTTATTCCTAATCTAACAATACTTTAGAGCAAATACGGCATGTAGTTAAAGTAATTTTTAGGGATCAAGAGCAGCCTGTAACATTTAAGTCAACCACTCAACTCGGTCGAGTCAACTGTCTTTCGGACATCTTGGCTTTCTTGACCACTGGTCAAGTTTTTTGGAAAATAAGATCTATCATTACATTTTTTGTATTTTTTGAATTTTTTGAAACATTTAACTGAATCATTAGCAGAGATGGACTGAGTGGAAGTAAACACTTTTTAAAAAAAAAATGAAAAACTTTTTTAGAGGGGGTCCAGGAGTACTGATGCCATCTTTGATGGCAACGGTCGTTTATTGCCCATTTAATGGCAAATGAAGCAAAACCACTAAGTGACTCTATTCGACTTGAAGAACTTGATGAAATTAAAGGTACAAATATTTTAGAAAGAAATTAGTTGGAATTAATCATGATAGGGATTCTGTTATGAAAGATAGACTTGAAGGAGTAATACAATGAATAGAAGGAAACAATATGTCATTGTGATTCACAGTTTTATCCCATTGGATGGAACTTGACACATCATCATCATCATCAGTCTTTCAATGTCTGTCGTTGGACATAGACCTTCCCCAGGATTTGCCACACTTCTCTATCATGGGCGTCGCGGATCCAGTACTTCTTGAACTTGTCTAGCTTGTCTCTCGATCTAATATTCTGCTGGCCTCGGTTGTGCATGTAATCTCGGGGGATCCATCTCGTGCGTCGTGATGTCCATGGGTTGTCTGCCATTCTTGCAACATGGCAAGCCCACCGCCATTTGAGATTTTTAATGGATTCTATGATGTCCCTGACTCTTGTCTTTTTTCGGATGTACTATGCTGTCTTGTGGTCTCTTCATGTGAGGCCCAGCATTATTCTTTCATGTGCATGTTGTATGGTTCTCAATTTACAGGTCTGTCTCTGGGTTAGGTTCCATGTTTCAGCTCCATAAGTGACTATTGGGAGGATGCATTGGTTATACACCCTTCTCTTTAGGATTGATGGGATCTTCTTATTTTTGAAGGTTGAGCTAGCTCTGCCAAAGGCTTGCCATCTTAGTGTGATTCTTTGCGTGATTTCTTCTTCTTTTGAGGGTCTCATGGAGATTCGTTGTCCTAGGTAGATGTAGTGGTCTACTTCCTCCAGTTCTGTGTCCTCGATTTTGATCTTAGTGTTTTTATCCCCGATGTGGTTGTTGCATATGATCTTCGTCTTGCTGAAGTTCATGTGTAGGCCAACTTTCTTGCTCTCTTCATTTAGTTCATCTATCATTAGTTGGAGAAGTCAGCATTAAATGGAGCATATCTGGAAAAGCACTTTACATCGTTATACACATCATCAGTTTTGCTACTGTGCATTTCTGGAACTTGTTGGGTCAACCATGATAAAACGTAGAGCATGGATTTACCGTAACTGATTCACACCAAGAAAAAATAACAAATAAGGAGATTTCAAGTTCCAGGGAATCTCAAAGAACTTCAAAAAAATTTTGAAATTTAAAAAAATCTTTCAATGATTAAATATACATTGAAATTAAAAGTTTTGTCTATCCTGTTGAGACTATCAAAAGCTCTTCTAGAACACCAGCATCGCAAATGCACAAGAAACTATCTCTTGCACACTGAAATTAATCAGCTTCCAGACTATTCAATAATGAATTTCATGAAATTCAATTTAACGGAAATGATTGATTACAAAAAAGTATGTAAATTGCTTTGCATCAACCTAAGGACTGAACTACAACTTTGGAATAATTTTTAAAAAATCATGAATTTGAATTTGTTGCCTGATGAAAATAATTTTCAAAATTTTGGCAATGATGCAATCAAAGAACTGATTCTGCATTCTTTAACTTCGCTTCAAAATGCCTCAGCAGCAGTAGAAGAGATGAACAATAATGGTGGTTTTTATAGAAATTAGAAATTTATGATGATAACTTGTGGAGACTCTGAAAATAATTGAGCCGAAAAAGATAAGTTCAAAGGAATACAGAGTGTGAAAGAGGGGTTTTAACGATGAAGTGGATCAAGTCATTGGAACAATCTCTATTGAAACATGAAATGTTGAATGATTCATATGAACTAAAACAATTGTCTTTTGATCTTACTCCACTTATAGACAATTGGTTTGTTAAAATATCAGACTATGAAAATAATGGAAATCAGTCAGAAAGAGAATCTGAGACTGATTCAGAGAGTAGAGTAATTATAGTGAATCATAATAATTTTTTCTGTAGGAAGAAATCTTTGTTGAAAAAAAATTATTTGGGATGAGTAAACTTTCCGTCTAACTCAACTGGAATCTTTGATTAAATTTTATTTGTTAAAACTCTTTTCAAAAACTTTTGAAAAGTCATTGGCATCATATTTGAATAATGTAATTAAAATTCAAATGGAAACTGTTCTTATATTTTTTGATTTCGCTTGAAAGGAAAGGTCCACAACCTTGTCTGAAATAAGAACAAATTTTCATGAATTATAACATAGAATCGGACTTTTTTTTAAAGTCAATTTTCACTTTTTATCTGCAGAAACTGAAATAAGATGGGTTGACAATCTAAATACTTTTGAAAAATCTCTTTGAAATGAATTTCAATGCTAAAGGAAGCCTCCCAAAAGGAGCAATATCTTCTCTATTTCTCAGCCTTTTGAATTCCTTATCAATTTTTCATACTCAGACTTTTTTCTCAAAAAAAATCGACTGCCAGGTTATCTGCTGAGTGATATATGAAAATAGGCTTAGGAAAATATTGATAATTCATATCAGATTAGAATTTATTAACATAGCTCCTATCATTACCAAAAACCCTATCCAATAATTCACTATCTATGACATAACTTCCATAATTAACAAAAACCTCCATCCAATGAACAACAAAGTATTGCTAACCATCAACCATAATTTCCGACTTGTTTCTTCCATTTTCAAGGGATTCTTGCTGGTTAGCTATGGATAATTGTGCAATGCATGCAGGCCGTACCAATGGAGTTAAAGAGCTAAAAATCCAAATATTTACTCCTCATGTTGAAAAATGTTTTTTCAATTTTGAAAATTCCTCCCATCCCAGTTTTATTCTGTCAGTTGTGTTCATTCACAATAAAAACTTACGTTAAATTGGTCATTCATTGGTCGTAGCATTCATGTTTGCTCTCCAAAAATGCAGACTCTTTGTTGATCAAATGCAAAACGTAACTTATTCATTGATCATCCTTTTTTTTCCCAATTTTCTGATTGGTCTCCTCCAACATGACATTCTGCCAAAAGACATTGGTCATGTTATGGTCTTTATTGAGTGACTAACCTGACCTGATTTAGTTGAAATTGTTTGAGTTTGAGGGAAATGATGTAAATAAGGTACTTCCGCCATTTGATGTTCTTTATAAACTGGTCCATCAAGATGATCGAGGGGAAACGGTGTAAAAAAAGGTAATTTCCACCTGTTCATGTGTTTTATGAACACAGTCCATAAACATGATTCTGTAAGATGGAGTGAGATCTCAAGATAGGTGTTAAATTTTTTCCTAGCCGAGGTTTTCAATTTTTTCAGATGTGATCTTTGCTGTATATAGTAATGCATTATCATGATGGAACAGCACACTTTATTCTGCAAAGATAATTTTATAATTAGCCGAAATCCTACCCTAACAAGTGAGTCAATAGCTATCAAAAATATAAGTTGGATTGACTGAAATCAGATAATGCTTTTTTTAGATTTTTTTCTCCAGCAGCAGATATCTCCCTCAAACGTCTTTCTGTTTCAACAATACAAAGTTCCTCTCACTCTACGATTAAGCAGTTTCTCAATTTAGCTGAAACAATCAGCTCAAAAAATTTGTCTGTTTTTGCATTAATTTACATAGTAAATCAAGTAAATCAAGCTCTCTCAAAAACATATTTTAAGGGGTGATTTCTAAATTTTGCTGAAAATTCTTCCAAAGGCCACATTGGTAGATACAGAGGAAATTTCTTGAGATTATACACTATGGATTTCAAGTGAGACTGTAACATACAAACAGACATTTTATTAATGATATATATGATAATGAAAACTGAGCCATTTAATCCAAACAATTTTTGTCATTTAGTGGAAAAAGAAAAATTAAGTGATGCTCAAAGATTATTGTTTTGTTCTCTAAATGTGGTTTTATCTTGTTGCAATTATGTTCTAATATTCATCCTTCACAATGTTATGACATATCTTTTGAAATTACATGAAGTATCTGATATATACTTCATTTATTACACAAGTCCCTCTTTCACAACAGCAGATTAGTTCTTTGTTAGTACCAAAGTATTTTTTATATTTCATTTATTACACGAGTCTGTTTCTTTTGTAACAGCAAATTTGTTCTGCACAAACAATTTTCCCTGTCATTTTTTGTGATTAACGTCAGCACTCTTCTTTTGTAAATTTCTTATATCACTGATTGCTTGGTTGCAGCAAAATTAATGTTTCAAGTGAGATATACTTTTGTAAATTTTCACATTTTCATACTCTGCAAGATTTTTTCTGCAAATGATTTTAAACCTTTTCCTTTTTATGTATTCTCTAATCAATCCACATCAAAATTATGTAACATTTAGAAGGGATGTCATCGTTCTCATACAAATATAGAATATATTGGAATTCATTGCAAACCAAACTGAATGAATGTATCATTATAACAAATATTGAATGAATAAATGGTCTTTAATAATATGTCTTCTTCTTTCAGGGATTTCAACTGTGGTTTTGAAAACTACTGAACTTCTCCAATGGCTATTTGTGAATATTGTCCAGAGCAACTATGATCACTTCAATGCTGAATATAGAAGTACAAAATCAAGATGAATGATATAATTATGTATATGAATTTGATGATTATTGAGTTTACAGTTGACAGAACCCATAACTAAAAGCGAACACATTATCACAAAATTTGATTCTTTGAGTTTTTAGAGACAATATATTAAAACATAATCTCTAAAGAACTCTAGAAATAAAGTATATTCAGGTGCACAGTATCAATATATCAGTTACAGGTACACATGGAAACACAAAGAAAATACCTGTTCATGTGAAGAGAGAGCATAGAAGGGGACCATATTTATTTGAAGTGTATAGATTATCATTTTCACTGTTCACATTTACAAACAGGTATGCAAACACACGCAGGAGAAAAACCATATTCATGCAAAATATGTGGTTCAGCATTATCAAATAATTCAAGTTTGAAAAAACATATGAGGACTCACACTGGAGAGAAACCATACACATGTGATGTGTGCTGTTCAGCATTTTTAGAGAATTCAAGTTTAAAAAAACACATGCGGACACATACTGGAGAGAAACCATATTCATGTGAAGTGTGTGGTTCCGCATTTTCATTGAGATCACATTTAAATAGACACATACGGACACACACTGGAGAGAAACCATATTCATGTGATGTGTGTGGATCCGCATTTTCACTGAAATCACATTTAAAAAGACATAAGGAGACACACACTGGAGAGAAACCATATCCATGTGAAGTGTGCGGTTCAGCATTTTTGCAGAGTTCACATTTAAAAACTCATATGCAAACACATACTGGAGAGAGACCATATTCATGTGAGGTGTGTAGTTTTTCATTCTCACTGAGTTCAAATTTAAAAACTCACATGCGAACACATACTGGAGAGAAACCATATTCTTGTGAGGTGTGTGGTTCAGCGTTTTCACAGAATTCAACATTAAAAAGTCATATGAGAACACATACTGGAGAGAGACCATATTCATGTGATGTGTGTGGTTCTGCATTTACACAGAGTTCATATTTGAAAACTCACATGCGAAAACATACTGGAGAAAGACCTTATTCATGTGGAGTGTGTGGTTTATCATTTTCAGTAAATTCCGCGTTAAAAACTCACATGAGAACTCACACCGGTGAAAAACCATTTTCATGTGAAATATGTGGCTCTGCTTTTACAAGGACATCTGATTTGAAAAGACACATGTGCACTCACACTGGAGAAAAACCATATTCATGTGGAGTGTGTGGCTCAAAATTTGCAAGAACATCAGATTTAAAAAGACACATGCGGACTCACGCTGGATAGAAACTTGATCCATATTAAATGTATAATGTTATGTGGAAATAGTATGAGGTAACCATAATCATATGAAACATTCAATTCAATATTTTTACATTGTTCAAACCGAAAAATAGACATAAGGAACTGTATCCGAATTCATCATATATTAGTGGAATCAATATCTTAAACAGTTCACCAAAAAGTTTCATCATCGTTGTTTATCACAAATCTTTGATGGAATGTTTGAAAGATAGGAAGAAAGACTATGAATTTGGAATAGTATTGCTTTACTCACACATTGAAAATAGGTATCAGTCATTTTATTCACCATGCTGGATGCTTGGTTAGTCCGAGAAGAGACTGTCCAAAATGTCATGAAAGGATGTCATATTAAGAGCAAAAGTTGGAATATTTGAGTGTTTGAAAGTTCTGCTCTAAAGAACGAAAGAAAAAGAATTCAAATGTCATTAAATCTTGTATTTGAGTTTAGCTGTCATGTATGCTTCTGCAATACTTATAGAATTGTTTCACTAACAAACTAGAAATAGAAAGCTTTACCTCAGACTAGTAAGTGTAAATTACTGCTAAACGAAATGTTTTGTATCAAAACTTTAACCTAATTGACCTAATGAAATGTTTCAGATGTTTTGCTTAGCCAGTGAAAAAAAAATCAAATATTGAGTTTTTATCTTCTTCATCCAATGGGTTTACAATTATCATTGGTTTTGCGCAGTAAGCATCATGATAAACCTTTAGAACTTTTGATGGTAATGAATATGGCAGATTTGTTGAAATACGTAAACGATACTGATTAAGCTGCATTTATTTCCTCCAGTGATACATGTCTTATGTCAACCAATTTCTGCTCCCACAATAAATATATTAATACTTTTTCCCAAATGGTCTGTTCAGTGTCTTTGTCCCTTAGATATGCTAGATACCATTTTTGGATATATATATTCCTGTTGGGAAAAGGAGACTCAATTGAGATAGCTGAATCAAAGAAAAATATTTTGTTGATTTTCTCTTCTTTCTGATATATCAAGAATTCAAGAATTCTCTGTTTGAATTCTAAAATTTCAAAGCATGTATTTCCTGAATTTATTGAACTGAAGAATGATATTACAATCACAATCTTCAAAGGTTTTATGAATGAAGAGATCTTTCTTTTGTTGTTTATTTTTCTTACATTAAGGTGGAAACAATCACAGATGAAATTTCACATGACTTCCATTATACATTAAAGAAGAGAACTTAACAACAGGATACATAGAATTCTGTGTAATACATGACAAGATGTTGCTAGTTTGAGAAGCAAATGATAACTTATCTAAAAACTAAAATAAGGCATGAAAGTTGCATTTAGCTTAGTCAATCACACAACTCATGAGTCATTTGTGAAAAAGATTAAGTGCCTCTACAATTGATTTATCAAATTTAAACTTAAAGTTCTATGTATCCTGTTGCTATGTCATACATGAAATGAGATCGCTCGTTGGAGAAACAAATGATATCTTATTTACATCAAGGCGTGGAAGTTGGGAGTCGATCATTAAGCTCATCTGCAATTTTTATGCAGGAGATCGAGTTCGTCTATAACTGATTCATCAAAATGATGAAAGATGAAAGAAATTTTTCAATTCTCAATCTAATTCTTTCACACTTTTATAACAAAAAAAGTTTTTTTTTTCTTCTGTAAATAATAACTGGCATTTGTAATGTATCACTCTTGCTATTTGTAATATTTTATTGATACATTTTTTCTTATTAAAAAACTTTACATATATTTTTAAGAAAAAGGAATTACAGAAGGAAACAAAATCCATTCTTTTATATGGAGAATTTTGTTTTACTGTTTAAAAAACAAACATTATTTTCGGGATAGCTATCAGTCTTGTATCAATTGAAAATTTTCTTTTTTTTACAGGTCCAAATGTTGTAGGTTGGGGAAGAAAAAAATTAGTTATGATTCATTTTTCAAGTTTACAGACTCTCAGAGAATTTTAGGTGCTTTCAGTCCTTTAGATCCAGGAATTCTTTAGATTTTCAAAAAAAATCTTTTACCTGTGTAATGAGGGCTGGGGTTCTTAATGAGGTTGAACTGGGCACTTATTTTCTGCCGTTTTCACTGATCTTTGGTTTGCATGAATCATCTCCAATTTTTGTTTTAAAGAATGTACTTGGTGATAAATTCATAACTTAATATTTCTCAGGAATGAAATGTTTCCCAATGAAATGAGGGTTATGATCATTCAAAACATCAAAATGGTGACCTTTTCTCTATGGTAGGATTGATCATCCCAAATGCAAACTCAGACTGAGACAGAAAAAAAAAAAATGTTGAGAACCTGATGTTTCCATTTTTCACTAGATATCTACTGTTATTCCCCTAAGCCTCTCTGATCATTATCTAAGAGATTGTCAAAGTCTACGTTTCCAATCTCCATGTCGATCGTCTCATCCTCACACTTGTATTCTCCTCCCTCCTCTTTTTCCACACTCTGAGTTGTTGTCCGCATAATTCACCTCTTTCTCAGATATTTCTCTCATTTTTGACCATTTTCTCAGCCAGTACCTTGATAAATGTTGACAGGAAGAGGGATGCAACTACCCAAGTGAGCTCTGAAACCTCATTGTCCACCCCCCTGCCTTTATTGATGTGATTCACTAAAAGGGAGTGACTTGACATGGAGCTTGATGGCCAAGGAGAGCACCTTTTCGGAGTTTAAGTAAAGATTTTGCTTTACCCTTATTGCCTGCAATATTCTTTCCTATCAAGTTTCCAGTTTCCACTGGAGGCAGAAAATACTAAAAATTAAATAATTGGATAAAATAGCTTTCAGTTTCTATTATAGGTAGGAAATACAAAATTAAATAATTGGATAAAATAGCTTTCAGTTTCTATTATAGGTAGGAAATACCATAAATTGAATAAATGTTGAATCAAATGGTTTTCAATGGGGGTATCGCATAATCTTTACTTAATTCACCAAAAATAAGAATGTTGTTAACTCAAAATGTTTTCAAAATATCAAGAATCCAATGATTATTGGATAAAATGGCTTTCAGTTGCTACAGAAGGCACTCAATATTGAAAATTAAATGAATATTGGATAAAATAGTTCTTAGTTTTCTACTGCAGGAAGGAAATATTAAGAATTGAAAAATTATTGAATAAAATGGTTTTCTGGCTTGTATGCAAGGTAGAAACTGAAAAGCACTCCGAGTGAAATCATAAATGACTGCACCTCATAAACGTCTTTTTATCAGGTAAATTTAGCTGTAGTAGTGGTAAAATTTAACTTCTTTCATGAAAATCCTACCAGTATTGTCTGAAACTCATGATTAAAAGAGAAATCAGTTGTAGTTAGTCAATCAATTGAAACCGTTACATGAACAATGTCTTTTGATAGCATACAATGTTGGGGTGAAAATGTGGAAATCAATGAATAAGTTACATCTCTTGCCTTTTGTTGGGCAGGTGATCACTAAGAAGTCCAATCTTTAAAAAAAGCATGAATGCTTCCGATCATTACACAAATTTATGACTTGGAGATTATATAAGGTGCCCCTGAAATAAGAAGGATTAGAAAGTGCAAAGAAATCTGAATGATTTTTAACCTTTTTAATTTTTTGAGGTGGGGGTCTATTTACTATACTACCATGATGCTGAACTAGACACTCAGTTTGTAAAAATGCTGTGATGTCATAATTATGTCATCATAGAACATCTATTCTGACCATATTTAATTTTGGAAAAAGTTTTTTTGACATGACTTCATATTTTGTAAGTTTTTTTTCACATGTTAATCAATCTCAAGGACGTGCAATTTATTTTTGAGAGAAGAGGTTCTACTTACAATGCAAACATTCTTCTGAACTTGATCTTACTTTCTGTCCATCATATGAATTGACAGCTTTCAAGTATTTTGCTTACTTTCCTCCATTCCTTCCAAAATTATTTTTCCAAAACAGAATTTAGGGATGGGAAATTCCATATGGAGTTAAAACCAAGAGGGAACTTTTGCTTTTTATTTTTAGGGATAAAATCCAGAGAGAAGTTTTCTTTCCATGTAAAAGGGTCAGAATTGAAAAGGAATTTTTTGTTCACTTTTAATGGTCTAAATCAAAGGGAAATCTCTTTTTCAACTTCTAAGGGTCGACATTGAGCAGGAATTTTTTCTTCACTTTTATGGGTCAAAATTGGAGGGAACTTCTATTTTCACTTTCAAGTGGCAGATCATGGGAAACTTCCTTTTCCATTTTTATGAGCAAAAATCAAGGGGAAATTTTTCCTTCTTTATGGCTGAAAGTTGAGAAGGAACTTCTGTTTTTTATTTGTGGAGTTAAAATCAAGTTGAAATTTTCTTTTAACTTTTAGGGGTTGAAATCTGTGGGGAAATATTTTCCCACTTTTCAAAAAGGGATCTTTTTTTCTTATTTGAAGGGGTTGAATTCAAGAGGAACTTCTTTTTTCACTTTTAAGGTTAAAAATAAAGCAGAACTTCTATTTTGTTTTTTTAGGGGCCTTTTTTCATGATTGAATGTTAGAAACAAGTGGTGACTCCTTTTAGAGGTTCAAAATTGATAGTAACCTAAAAAATCAAAATTGGGGTGATGGAACTTTTTTATCAAAGAGACAAAACATCAAAGGGAAATTTTCTCTTATTACCATTTTTTCCTTTTTATGGGTCTGAAGCTGAATAAAACAGTGTTGTTATATTTCCAGTCATTTTCCCCCAGGTAACACTAGATATTATTGCTAGTAATGATAATGAATAATAAAAGCTTACCTTTGCTTTCCATCTTAGATATGCTTATTGTTCGAGGTGAGATTGTTCGATGTTCATTTGCTTTGTCAGAGTATTTCAGAAACTCAAACTTATTCAAAAAATATTCATTACACTCAAATCTAAAATCCAACACGATATTTTCAATGTGAAAAAATTCCACATTTCAAAGGAAAACTCTTTGAGAACATAAATTAAAATATTTCATTTTCATATTACTTAATTCATTAAAAAAAAAGAAGGGAAAAAGTGCAGTCATATTAAATTCTATACTTATTGAATTGAATATTAAATTACCTTTTTTTATCGAGTTGGATACTTTATAAACTGTGGCACGTAATTTCCAATGCGTTCTGCAATTGTAGACCAAAGCAATTACAAAGAACTAGCTGGACCCATGGAAATTTCAGGAGGGTTGACAACTAAGATTGTCCATTATCTCATGTGTCTCTGTTCTCCTCTAACCCAATGGCTGTATCATCTCATTTTCACCCTTATCCCTTCCAATTTTTATTACTTGTCCATGCTTTCATCCAAATGTTATGCAAACATGGATTAGTCTCATACAAGAACATTCTTACTACCCAAATTTCTTTTTTAGTCCCCTCTTACCTTCTTATTAAATAACCCTTTTCTCTTCTCTCTTCCTATCTTTTAAGCAAACTACCTAAATACCTTTTCTCACCCCTCTACTTAGATAGGAAATATTTTGAATAAGATAATTTCTTCAATGAAATAAGAACATCAAACTGAAAAACCTTATGGCCCTATAGTTATATTATTCAACTAAAATTCATAAGGTTTCAATGAATGTAAACAGCTCAACGATTACAATATTACACTGAAAATGTTTCACCTCTACTGCATGGGGATTGGTCAATTAAAATAATGAGGTCTTACTGCATGGGAATATCTGAATAGGCATGAGATGAGACTTGAAATAATGAAGTCTTATTGTTTTGGAATATTCCAGTGGTCATTATGGACAGAAAATGATGAGCTCTCACTGTATGGGAATTGCTCAATGGTTATATCATTGGACTGAAATTGATTACTTGGTTCATGGGAATTGCTAAATGGTGATATATCATCATTATCATCAACAGATTTTTAACATCAGTTGTTGGACATAAACCTTCCCCCTAAATCTACCAGAGCTTTTGATTGTTGGGGTTTTGGAGCTAGTATCTCCTGAAACCATTAGATTGTTGGATCTTTTCTTTCAAAATATTTGTTGCACAAATTCGTTTTGCCGAAGGTCAGATAGAGACCTACTTTCTTGCTTTCTTCATTCAGTTTATCTAACATTATCTGGAGTCAAGATTGTTGGTGAAAAAGATGATGTTGTCAGCAAATCTTAGGTTACATAGATATTCACCATCAAATCTGATTCCTTTATTTGTCCAATCTAAATTTCCAAAGATCTTTTTGGGGCTGGCTGTGAGGAGTTCAAGTGAGCTGGTGTTAATTATTCTCTCTACTCATTGAGGGAAGCATGTGCGCAAAATTTCAAGTTTCAACTATTAATGGTCAGGGCTGGGCCAAATTTCGATACATAGATGCATATAAATGTCAGAACACATGTATAACCTGAACTCAATAGACTAGTGTTGTTGGTAGCAGTGACTATTACATCAAGATTTTGAAAAAAAAGATCTAAAAATATCTGAGCCTCGTTAAAAAATGTCTAAACTGATATCCAATGTCTAAAACCAATTTCTTATATCTAAATGCAACAAACGTATTTGAATTTAGTTATAAAATGAGTTGGCAATGCTTGGAAGTAAATCTATTGCACATATTTGCACTGCATGTGCAATCAAAGTTTCTGAAGAAACTTATATTTGGGTCCATTGAACTGAGGGTTTCCTGTACGAATATAGCCTTCAGTTTGTGCCCTCTCTCCACTAGAATCGTGAGGCTGATTGACCTGATATTTTTACATGAGAATCAATGAAAATGAACTTACCATATATGTTGACCTTTTAGGTCATTCGGGGTCATTCTCTTGCCAGTCGTTGGTTTTAGACATCAGAAAAAATTTATTTTCATATGAGGATATCTGTCATTCTTCTCATAGATGGCAGGAACATTCCTTACAATAGAATTAATATTCAACAATTTTTTGGTGGTTTTTGCTTGTATTCACAGTAAATCTTCAACAGGGTAAAGTAGTAATAATACAGATGTCAAATCATATGCTTTCCTTTACTCTGTTGAAACTTAACAACTGAAGCTGTTGTCATTTTCACTCTTTCCTTTCCTTTTTAGAAACATACAAGCCAATTAGATCATGTCATTATTGGGATTTGAAAAAAATTTAGCTGGCAGCTATTACAATCCATGGGATACTAGAAATAAGGCAAGCATAGTGAACCATTGGACCTCACAAGAATAGTACATTACTATTTCATACATCATTTTGGGGTTAAAATTTGTTTCTGCAGTGGAGGGAAAAAATGTATTCATAATTTTCTCCTGATTATTTTCTTGCTGCTTTCAATCAAGTCTATTATTTCTGGAAATGCATTGTATCTCAACAAAGATATTCCAATTTGTGGTGCAGCTTGTAGCTTTATCAAATGTTTAGCTATAATAGTGAGCTGTTTTTTTCAATTTCTCTCCTTAGTTAGACCATTTGAAATCAGTTTTTATAAACACAAAACTCTATCCGAACATATTTAGAAAGAATTCCACTCTTAACCAAGAAAATTAATTCTGGCTCCACGACAAAAGTGTGGTCCTTCAAAGCTCTGTGCAGTGAACAGTCATGCAATGGACAGAGAGAGTACAGTTCTGATTTATAGTTATACCGTTATTAGAACCAACCCATTTCAAATAAACATTTTTTCCAAAAATGACCCCATAACAAATGTCCTATTGCTTGAAAGCACCATTTTATCCAGAAATTCTTTTTCTGGTTTTGGATTCCACTCACCAGACATTGCCACCTCTTTTGTAATTTTTGGAAAATTATCCAGATTATCCTTTGAATTCAAGTATTCATTGTTTCTTTCTCTGGCAAAATTGGGTACACCAACTAGTATATCTATATATAAGTTGAAAAACATGGCAGATCAAGTAACAGAATTCAGGGCATGAAATATTGGTGAAAGCTAGAATGGTATCTATGTATCCAGAGTTCGCAAAGCCGTAACCATAGTAGAAAATTAAAATTTTGCACACACATTCCCCTTAATGAGTCGGAAAAATGTTTTATTTTTCAAAAATTCTCTTTTGAAATAAGTTCTTTGTGGAGGGTTCAATTTGCAATGCAAGTTCATGCAAAATTTGTTCTTTAGTTTGTGTCTGTGCTCATCAGTTGAAAATTAATGATTTTAGTGATTACAGTCCAACGAAAGGCGAGGTAAATAACTTATTTATTGATCACTGTTTTTCCAGTTTTCAATTGATCCCTCTAATATGATATGCTGCTGGAGGATATTGGTCACATAACTGTTTCGATTGAGTGATTAACTGGATTTTTTTTTTAATCATAAATTTATGATTCAAACTTCACTGAAATTTTAATCAAGGTAACTTAATTTTCCCATGAATACAAAATAATTTGAGAGGTAAAAAGAAGCACACATAGGAATTATGAATCATCACAATCTATCGGAATGCTGTACTAACTGGGTGCCTTTTTCAGGGAAGCTATCTTATGTAGAATTTTGCCAGAACTTCTTGGAAAAACTCCACCAGGCAGAAATTTCCTAAAAGAACTGTTTGAGATCAAACTTTGATCCCTACTTCTTTAACATCAATATATATTTGAGCAATTTGTCTATATCTTATTTTGATGAATCAGTTGTTGACGCACTTGAACTTTCTTACAAAAATGACAGATGAGCTTGGCTAAATGCAACTTTCATGCATAGTTTTAGATAAGTTATCATTTGCTTCTCAAACAAGTGATGTCCTTTCATAGATTACATAGAATTCTATGTATCCTGTTATTAAGTTCTCTTCTTTAATATATAATGGAAGTCATGTGAAATTTCATCCGTGATTGTTTCCAACTCAATGTAAGAACAACAAAAAAAAATCTCTTCATTCATAAAACTTTCAAAGCTTATGATTATAATTTCACTCTGCAGTTCAATAATTCAGGAAATACACTTTCTGAATCTTTAGAATTTCAGACTAAGAATGCTTGAAGGGAATGATATATCAAAAGGAAGAGAAAAGCAACAATAATTTCTTTTCTTTTATTCAGCAATTTTTTTGACTCTCTCCTCTCATCAGGAAAAATAGTCAGAGGAATATATATATATATATATATATATATATAATGGTATCTACTATGTCTGTGGCACTCAGACACTGAACAAACCATATATTTATTGTGGGAGCATAATTATCGGTTTAAAGGAAACATGTATCACTGGAAGCAAAAGATGCAGCTTAGTCAGTATCATTTACGTATTTCAACAAGTTGGCCGTATTCTTTCCCAACAAATATTGGTCACTGTAGAAAATATTTATCCCTAAAATAAACTGTTTTTTTTTGTAGATAGTAAAACAAAATTCTTCAACTGAAAGAAAAGATTTTGTTTTCTTCCATGATCACATCTTCAAAATTATAAGTGAAGTTTTTTTCATAAAATATGTTTGTATAATAAAATATTACAAAATTGAGAAAAATTATGCATTACAAACACCAATCATTATTTACAAAAGAAAACCTCTTTTCATGAGGTGTAAAAGAATTAGATCAAGAATTGAAGAATTTCTTCCCTTTTTCAGCTGAATTAGTTGTAGTGGCATCTAATCTTCCTCATAAAATGGCTAAATGCAACTTTCATGCCATATTTCATGTATTAAAATGCTATATATTCTGTTGCTGGGTTTACAGCCTTACTATAAAATTGAGGTCATGTGAAATTTCGTCTATGATTGTTTCCAACTTAATGTAAGGAAAATAAACAAAAAAAAAAAGGATCTCTTCATTCATAAAACCTTTAAAGATTGTGATTGTAATATCATTTTTCAGTTCAATAAATCCAGGAAATACATACTTTGAAATTTTAGAATTCAAACAGAGAATTCTTGAATTCTTGAATGGAATGATAAATCAGAAGGAAGAGAAAAGCAACAAAATATTTTTCTTTGATTCAGCTATCTCAATTGAGTCTCCTTTTCCCAACAGGAATATATATATCCGATAATGGTATCTAGCATATCTAAGGGACAAAGACACTGAACAGACCATTTGAGAAAAAGTATTAATATATTTATTGTGGGAGCAGAAATTGGTTGACATAAGACATGTATCACTGGAGGAAATAAATGCAGCTTAATCAGTATCATTTATGTATTTCAACAAACCTGCCATATTCATTTCCATTAAAAGTTTTAAAGGTCTATCTTGATGGTCACCATGTAAAACCAATAATAATTGTAATTCCATTGGATGAAGAAGATAAAAACTCAATATTTGATTGTTTTTCACTGGCTAAGCAAAACATCTGAAACATTTCATTAGGTCAATTAGGTTAAAGTTTTGATACAAAACATTTCGTTAAGTAGTAAGTTACATTTACTAGTCTGAGGTAAAGCTTTCTATTTCTAGTTTGTTAGTGAAACAACTCTATAGGTATTGCAGAAGCATACATGAAAGCTAAACTCAGATTCAAGATTTTATGACATTTTCAATTCTTTTCTCTCTTTTTCTCCCACAGAGCAAAACTAGCAAATGCACAACATTTTTTACTTTTTCTCTTATTACTATTTTACATCCTTTCATGAAATTTTAAATGTATCCTATTGAGACAAACTAAGAACCCAGCACGGTGAATATTATAACTAATTCTTATTCCCAATGTGTGAGTGATGCAATACGATTTTAAATGCATAGTCTCTCTTCCTATCATTCTTTTAATTCATTTATGATTGTGATTAACAAGCATGATACATTGAAGTAACCTAGAGATGTCAGATGGTTTTGAATACTGTTCCCTAAGTTACCATATTTGTGTTTAGTAGACAGGAAAATATTGAACGCAATATTTCATGTGATTTTTTCAACACTGCATAAAATTCAACATCTTACATGAATTGAGATTCTATCTCGTGTGTCTGCATGTGTCTTTTTAAATCTGATGTCCTTGCAAATAATGAATCACATACCTCACATGAATGTGACTTCTCTCCAGTGTGTGTTCTTATATAAGTTTTCAATGCAGAATTTACTGAAAATGCTAAACCACACACTTCACATGAAAATGGTTTCTCTCCAGTGTGTTTTCTCATGTGGGTTTTCAGATATGAAATCCGTGTAAATGCGGAATCACACACTTCATATGAATATGGTTTCTCTCCAGTGTGTGTTCTCATGTGAGTTTTCAATGTTGAATTCACTGAGAATGCTAAACCACACACTTCGCATGAATGTGGTTTTTCTCCTGTGTGTTTTCGCATATGAGTTTTTAAATATGAATTCTGTGTAAATGCCAATCCACAAACTTCACATGAATATGGTTTCTCTCCAGTATGTGTTCTTACATGAATTTTTAATGTTGAATTCCGAGAAAATGCCGTACCACACACCTCACATGAATATGCCCTTTCTCCAGTGTGTTTTCGCTTGTGAGTTTTTAAATATGAACTCTGTATAAATGCTGAATCACACACCTCACATCAAAATGGTTTTTTTCCAGTGTGTGTTCTCATGTGACTTTTTAATGCTGACCTTTGTGAGAATGCAGAACCACACACATCACATGAATATGGTTTTTCTCCAGTGTGTGTTCGCAAATGAGTCTTTAAATTTGAGCTCAGTGAACATGAAATACTACACACTTCACAAGAATATGGTTTCTCTCCTGTATGAGTTCGCGTATGATTTTTTAATTTCCACCTCTGTGTAAATACTGAACCACACACCTCACATGAGTAAGGCTTCTCTCCAGTGTGTGTTTTCATGTGTGTCTTCAAGTCTGAATTGTATAGAAATACTGAACAGCACACCACACATGAATAAAGTTTCTCTCCAGTGTGCATTCGCATGTGATTTCTTAAATCAGATTTCCTGGAAAATGCTGAACCACACACTTCACATGAATATGGCTTTTCTCCAGTATGTGTTTGTATGTTTGCATTCAAATGAAATCTCTCTGGAAATGCTGAAGCACATACTTCACATGAAAAAGGTCTCTCTCTCTGTGTTCTCATATGGGTTTTTAAATAACATCTATGTGTGAATGCTGAACTGCATACTTTACGTGCATATGTTTTCTCTCTGTATGTATGCATCTGTTTTTTAAACTCGAATAATCTAAAAATGCTAAACCACGCATTTTGCATGAATGTGGTTGCTCACCAAAATGTGTTTGCATATCTGTTTTTAAATGCAAACCCTGTGAAAATGATAAACTACAAACTTCAAATGAATATGGTGTCTCTCTTGTGTAAAAGTTCCTATCCACTCTCTTCACATGAATAGGAATTCTTTTCATGTGCGCTTCCGTTTTTATCTTTTCATGAGAATTCTCCCTTTAACTGATATATCGATACTCTGCACCTGAATACTTTATTTCTAGTATTTTTTGTAATCATGTTCTTAATATATTCTCTCTAAAATACAAAGAATCAAATTTCTTGAAAATATGTTTATTTTTAGTTGTGAATTCTGTCAACAGTTTATTCAATAAACATCTAATTTAAATACATAGTTACATTATTTATCTTGACTACGTACAAAGGATTGATCATGATAGTTTTTCTATACAGCATTCACAAGCAGCCATCGGAGTAGTTCAGTTTTTAGCCACCACAGTTCGAATCTCTGAAAGAAGAAGGCATAGTATCAGAGATTATGTACTCATTCATTATTTCCAATTATAAAGATATATTAAATCAGTTTAGGTTGTAATGAATTTTTTCATATCTTATGATATATTTTTTCCCGCATAATATGGACATGAAATCAGCAAAATGAGATAGAATCAAACCAACTAACTCCATGATTGTTATTGCATGAAAATAATGAGTTTCCTTCTGAATGCTGTATAATTTTGACAAGGACAGATTAGAGAATCTATGAAAAAGGAAAGGTTGACATTCAATTTTTTAATCTTCTAGAGTATAAAATTGTGAAAATCCATAAAAGTACATTTCATTTGAAACAGTTATTTTGTTGCAACCAAGCAATCAATGATATATCAAATTTACAAGAATACAGACTCTGTAGCCCTTCAGCGTCTAAGTGATGGTCTCACAAACTACACCAAACCAGCCGTGGTACTGGGTTAGTAAAAGAAGGCAACAAGTCGAAATTCCGTTTAACTGTTTTATATAGAGTGTTGATTATCAATATCTCTGGAGACGGGAAATGCTTATTCGTAGTTGAAAAGAGAGGTGGCCGATTTTCGTCCAAGTCAAACTGACTGGTCTCTCATGTCACGAACGATAGTATACTTGATAGTAGCAGCGGTTGACGGCGAATCGGCTGACAAGATGGACTGGTAGCGTTCTCTTCTCTAACCCCAATTCTACTGCTGCTGATACGAAAATCCCTTCTATCTAAGCCCTGGGTATCAACGCTGTATTTCTTTGTAATTGACTTCCTTTCTTTCTTTTCCTGTTGACGTTATCTCGATCCTTCCAGAAAATCCCAAATATTGACCCTCATCCATCTCGCGACGCAAGTCCGTCCAAGATCATCAATTAGCCTCCCCCTCTTTCAAGAACTCTGCAAATTACTTTTCTTTCAAAAGCTTTACTCTTTCTCTCAAGACCCCAGACACTGGCCCCTATCTGGTCATCGAATCAGGAGGAGAACTTCTCTAAGAGTGCTAGTTTTTGCAACCCAGGGATTTGACAGAACACATTAAATTGAGAAACTGCAGGTGCCTGTACTTGGAAGCACGTAATTCTCAACTTCCTACAGTATTTCAAAAACATATCAAGCCCCTATCTGGTCATCGAATCGGGAAGAGAACTTCTCTAAAAGTACTTGTTTTTGCAACCCAGGGATTTGACAGAACACATTAAATTGAGAAACTGCAGGTGCCCGCACTTGGAAGCACGTAATTCTCAACTTCCTACAGTATTTCAAAAAACATATTATCCCTTTAATACAGATAACTCCTCTGGTAATAACCATAGTAATTTTTAGGACACGGGGGGGGGACTCCTGGTCCCCCAGTGTCACAACTCTAACACAAAAAATGAGTGGGAAAACTGTAACAATACACAACAATTCTGTTGTTGCAAAAAAGACGAACGTGATAAACGAGCTGTATGAAATACTTTGGTAATCATCATCATCATCATCAGTCTTTTAATGTCTGTCATTGGACATAGACCTTCCCCAGAATTTGCCACATTTCTCTATCATGGGTGTCTAGGAGCCAGTATTTTTCTAAATTTGTCTTGTTCATCTCCCCATCTAGTATTCTGTTGGCCTCAGTTTCAAATGTGATCTCTGGGGTTCCATGTTGTGAGTCGTGATGTCCATCGGTTGTCTTTCATTATTGCAACATGGCCTGCCAATTGCCATTTAAGTTTTCTAATAGACAGAACAAATCTGCTGTTGTGAAAGAGAGACTCGTGTAATAAATGAAATATATAGAATACTTTGGTACTAACACAGAATAAATCTACTGTTATGAAAGAGGGACTAATATAATAAATAAAGTATATATCTGATACTTTTTCAGTAATTTCTAAAAATATGTCATAACATAATGGAGGATAAATCTTAGAACCTAATAGCCACAAGTAAAGATAAAACCTCATTCAGAAAACAAAAGAATAATCTTCGAGCATCTCTTAATTTTCCCTTTTCCACTAGATGACAAAAATTGTTTGGATTAAATGGCTCATTTTCATAATCATTATTATTACTATTATTATATATATTTATAATTATAGAAAAAATGTCTGTCTGCCTGTCCATACTTGACTGCCTAGCTCAAAAGCCACACAAATTTTTTGTGTACCAATGTGACCCTTGGAAAGGCTTTTAGTTGAATTTACCCCCCCCACTATAATTTTCTAAATGGATGTGTTTCAGCTGAATCCAGAGGAAGCTAATGAAAACTGCTAAATCATAGAGTGAGTAGGTCTTTGTATTACAAGAGAGAAGGGGGAGAGTATGAGGGAGATATCGACTTTTTGAGAAAGAAAAAATTCCACACCCATCTCCATTTGATTACCTCCTATTCCTAATGGAGAGATCACAAAACAGTACAGAATATCAGGAAAAAAATGGGAGTCATCATAGAATCGATTTGGAAACTTGAATGACAATGGGCAGGCCATGTTGCAAGAATGGCAGACAACCGACAGACATCACAACTCACAACATAGATCCCCATGATCACATGAGAAGCCGAGGACGACAGAATATGGAGAGATGAACGAGACAAATTAAGGAAAATTCTGGTTCTACGATGTCCATGAAGTGATCATTTAGAATAGGTACATGTGAACATTATGTTGATTTTTTGCAAAGGAGATAACATATCATGGACCGTCATTTTGAATTTTTCCATTTTAGAATGGCTAAAAGTGGTTAGATTTGTTTTAGCAATGGCTATAGGGTAGATTTAATTTCAAGGCAATAAATTAACTTAAATTATTAGGGAAGTAGACACCTTAAGCCCAAGGCAACCTACTATCCTTAATCCCAAATCCACATCATTACCAGCCTGAAAGATTTTAGGAAAAAGTAACTTGAATGAAGGAAAGTTTTCTCACCCAAGTTTTCTTCCACAGAGTCAATCATTTTAACAGACATAATAAAAAAAGAAACAAAAAATAAAATGATAATGAAGTGAAATTTAGTCTACGCTTCTGGGATGATGATTCACTATCAAGAGTTCACGGTTTAAATCAGTGGTCAGATTCACTCTCTGACCCATTTGCATCATTTTTAGTCTAATCTTTTAATGCTTCACTGCTCTTTAGAAAAACCATTTGTCTATAACTGGAGAAAATCAAAAGACAAACAACCTTTTGAGTTCATATGAATCATGAGTTAATCATCCAACTTTTCATGTTTCAATAAAGATTGTTCTGATGACTTGATCATCAAAAACCTTCTACCACATTCTGCACTTGGAGAAGAGAAAGAATCTCTCTACTTCAAAATGCCTCTGCAGCATTGTTGGAATTTAAAAAAAATTATTTTTATCAGACAACAAATTAAAGTTTATGATTTTTTTGATGAAATTATTCCAGTGTTGTAATTCAGCTTGTCGGCTGATGAATAGGAATTTACATACTTTTTTGTAATCAATCATTTCTGTTAAATTGAATTTCATGAAATTCATTATTGAATAGTCTGGAAGCTGATTAATTTCAGTGTGCAAGAGATAGTTTCTTGTGCATTTACGATGCTGGTGTTCTAGAAGAGCTTTTGATAGTCTCAACAGGATAGACAAAACTTTTAATTTCAATGTATATTTAATCATTGAAAGATTTTTTGAATTTAAAAATTTTTTTGAAGTTCTTTGAGATTCCCTGGAACTTGAAATCTCCTTATTTGATATTTCTTCTTGGTGTGAATCGATTGCTGTAAATCCGTGCTCTACGTTTTGTCATGCTCCTGAGCAATGACTGACTCCACATTCCACAACTGTACCCTGATGGTAAAGGGTACTAGTTTTCCATATGTGCAGGTATTTGGTTGTGTGTGTTTCAGTACTCCTGGCCACATTGTTTTGTCTACAAACTTGAAAATTGGCATCTGTACTCCACTAAACCCCTTCTAAAAACGTTTTTTTTTTTGTTGAAAAGAAGCTTTTGGGGGATCTATCCTGACTGGTCTAATGATAGCATCTAAATTCTCCAGAATCTGGATGTTTTTTTTAAATTCTTTCTTTTTTGTTTTTCGGTGGAAAATACCAATGATATCATAAATACAATTTATTCTGACCATATTTATTCTTAAATACAATTTTTTACGTAACTTCAAATTTTTATGCTACAGTTGTTCAATTATTGACTGTGATGACAAGATTCTTAACAGTTTGTCTTCAAAAGCTGACTTCTTCGCATTTTCCATTTTTATATTTTGAAGGTAATCAGTTGATTTTTCAGATCATTCTATATCCTTGCATCAGACACTATCAGCCATTTGAAATGGCCAATTGAATAATTTGTACCATAATTGTTCAACGACAGCAGCCAATCATGTATAGCATCTTTCTCGCTTATCTCCCTTGAAGAATGTCAGCATAACGTTTAAATGTACCTCTTCCGAACAATTACCCTAAAAACGCACTTCTTCTCCTTAAAAAAAAAAAAGACACCTAGATGTAACTTGAAAACACTTTTTTCAAAAGTTTAATGACAATTTTTGTCCATTTTCAAGTCCATCAAAGCCGTCTTGAGAATATTTGAGGCCCAACGCCAAAACAATGTACTGAATTGGCTGTAACTGTCGACCCTAGTTGATTTAGTATATTCAATAAAAAGTAAAACAACTGACGAATGTAAACGTTCAGAAGGTTCCTACATTAATGAATCTCAATTTTTATATTTTTCAAATGGAATTCCGACTACCCAGGAGTAACGCCCCCCACGTGATAAGATGGTCCGGGTGTCAATAGGTAGAATCGAATAAGACCATCGTTGTCTTCAAAAAATTTTTGAACCAATTCATTTATAATGAAAATAAAATTTAGAAAACAGTTTTTGATGCCATTATTAAAAAAACAGAAAAGATGAATGAAAATATCTTCAAATCATCGGAATAGTCAGTTTTCAATAAAAAAAGAATCGCCTGATTCCACATGAATTTTTAGATAAAGGATAAAACAGGATTAAATATTGAAAGATTAATGCTTATTGTTTATGAGAAACGTCATTTCTTTGTTTAATTTACAAAAAGACTTTTTGTCTCTTTCTGCAAAAAATAATTTTTATTTCTAAACAAAGAAAATAAGAGAACGCTATACTTACTTCTTTCTCTTTTCTTTCGTCTGATATCTCTTCCTTAGGGAAAATTCAACATTAGACACAAACCCAAGGAAACTATTCAGTTTTAAATCAAATAAACATTTGTGGGTTGAATTTTCTTTAAATAGAAACCATCTGTTTACGATCAGAAAATGATTAGTGAAGAGCGGAACTCAAGGGAAATAATTGATAAAAATGATGATCACGGCGTTTTTCATTTTTCATTTCAATAATCCAACAAAGAGTAGGGTTTCACTTTCACGTTGTAAATTTGAGGTAATAGTTGTCTTCAGTCTTGCAGATGTAAATTATGAAAGTTTAATATATCATGTAGAGGCTAAAAAAGGGATAAATGTACAACTTATCAATCAGATAAACGCATGATGAAAGTCATGATTCTGCTAAAACGTGTCCGATCTTGCCTTGCTCTATCCTATTGTGGAATGCTAAATTTTTACGTCCGAACAGTTGACGTCCAGGTACTAAAAGACATTAAGTTCTATCAATCAACCCCGTCTATGTGTTCGATTTTGACAGTAGACCATGAAAATAAGTTTTCTTTCAACCTCAGAAGCTATCCAAACACTCTTGGCTCATTGGCCTGAAAATGATTTGTAATTCTACAGATAACAAACTTTGAAAAAGCTTTTCAACATCATCCTCTTGAGGATGGACAATGGCTGACGACAATTTACCTAAAAACAAATTGTATCTTGGTAATTTCATATTTGTAAGTTGATTTCACAAAACATTAAATTTTAAATAATACTTTCAAGAAAAAAAATTGAGAATGAATTTGTTTTAATATCAGGATTTGGTGAAATTAATTCTTGAATTTGAAACTATCAAAACTGAACTTAGCTTTATAATTATAACCTTCATTTCATTGGGAAATTTTTCATTTTTGATAAGTATTAAGTTTTAGATATATCTCCAAATATATTTATTTAAAACAAAAACTGAAGATAATTCATGTGAGCCAAACATATGTCAAAATTGCAGAAAAGAAGTGCCCAGTTTAACCTTATCTCACACTGCAAAAATAACCCCACCCCCTCGTAAAACCATTAAGAATTTTTTTCTGAAAACAAATGAATTTCCAGGAGGTTCTTGACTCTAATGGATTGAAAGCACCTAAAACAGCTCAGAAAGAAAAGAATTCTCCTTTGAGAGATTGTGAGCTTAAACAAATAATCTTAACCAAATATTTTAACCCTAACTACATTTGGTGGAGATTTGAATCAGAGAAAAAAATTAAAAATCATAAGTAGACATAAGACAGATATTTGTTCTGAAAATATAGTGTTTTCGTTTTTTTTTTAAGGGGGAAAATGAAAGGATTTTATTCTCTTTTGAAAATACTTTTTTAAAATTATGTTTAAACTTTGTTTCGTTATTACTTTTTAAAATCACATTTAAACTTCGTTATTTTTATAAGAAAAGTTGTATTTCAATTAAATATATTACAAACAGGAAAAGTTATACATTACAAACACCAATGGAAACAATCAACAGAAGAAAAAAAATCTCCTTTTTTCATGAAGGAAAAAAATCAGATCAAGAATTGAAGAATTTCTCTTTCATCTTGCAGAAAAACAAGAACTTAAGTAAAAGGATTTATATTGTAATTTATTCCTGTAATCATTAAAAAAATACATATTTATTTAAGTATATAATATTGTCCTTAATTATTGTTTTGTTGTTATTTGCTTTAGATATATATATAAAAAATATATTTAATTTATATACTATTTAAATTAATTCTGTACCAGGTTTTATCAAAAAAACAACTTGCACATATTATCTTCAATTACAAAATTTGCCAATAATTCAAACTGAGGAAAATGTATATATGATCTGATCAAAAAATGGCCCTAAATATATCAAGATTTTGCAAAGAAATCTAAACTGGCTTTCCAAGGAAAATTATTAATCAACAACAAAAAACAATAATACATTTACCTGACCATAAATTTTCTTCCTAATCAGTCAATTAAAATGCACATGGGGTTCAGTCAGATGAGAGAATGTTTCACCAGGAGATAACCCGTTTTATTGGAACACATAAGTTAGATTCACCTTAAACCTTTATCTACAGCCACAAGTGCAATCAGATATCTCTTCTGAAAATAACCTCACCCAAGACACAAAGTCTAGAAAAAGGCAATTTTCTTTTCAGAGAGAATAAGAGTTAAGATTTTTATATTGACCATCCTAGAAGACAATAAATTTTGCATATCACACCCCTGCCTTTACTGACTGCAATCAGAAAGGCACACATGAATCAATCTTTGTCCATTTCTCATTATACACTAAGCAGTATGTGGGCAATTCCAAGAACTTGGTGCAACCATTTCACTTTTATATGTATGCATTCTTGCACACACTAACTTATAAACCAACACTTTAGTTTCTTTACTTCCTGCATACACATATGACTATTCTTAACTACATATGAATATTATGCACTTATATCTACGTTGAACCAATATTATTCCAACAATTAGTAAAATAGCTTTAAAGACACATACTCTTTTTACTTCTCCTAATGAGATTTTTAATCATATCATATTTTATATACTTTTCAATAAATACATTCTTTTTTATTTCAAATCTTTGTTCTTTATCTTATTTCATTGCATGCAAATTTTAGCTGCTTCCTTTTCAATGCATTACAACTTCTGACATCACTAACCAGTCAGCTGCCTTCCTATTTTTTGCCTATAGCTATTAGGGAAAAAAAAGGGTTTAATCTTTTTTCTCTCAAGAGATATAATCAACTATTACTGTATTGTAATCTTGCTATTTAGCATGATGAGTAATTTCAGTGGTTGTATTTATCATGGAAAAGGTAATCCTTTAAGGCTGGCTGCAAATGATATGCTAGCAGTTAATTCAGGAAAATGAAGAAAGGGTTAACTCTACATGCTCAACCTTACATGGAGAGATCACAACACAGTACAGTATATAAGGAAGAAAACGGGTGTCCGTGACATCATAGAAAATGTTAAAAAACTCAAATGACAATGGGCAGGCCATGTTGCAACAATGAAAGACAACTGAAGAACATCACATCTCACAACATGGATCCCCAGAGATCACATGCGAAACCGAGGCCGACTGAATACAAGATGGAGAGATGAACTAAACAAATTTAGAGAATACTGGCTCCACGATGCCCATGATAGAGAATTGTGGCAGAACCTGGGGAAGGTTTATGTCCAACGACGGATGATAAAAGACTCATAATGATGAGTGGGAAGAAAATTTTTTTCCAAGATGAAGGGACCTTTAATTTTTCACTTTTCAGGAGGAAGATCAAGAAAAACTTTTGTTTTTTCATTTTCATAGGTGAAAATCTGGAGGAACTTTTTTTCTCCATTAGGGTTCAGACTAAAGAGGGAACTTTTCATTCGCAGGGTCAAAATCAAGTGGGAATTTTTTTTCACTTTAAAGGGTCAAAATTGATGAAATATTTTTTTCACTTTTCAAGAGGGATCTTTTTTCTCCTTTGAAAGAGTTAGAATTGAGGGAAACTTTTTGTCAACTTTTAAGGGTCAAAACAGAGGAATTTTTTTTAGAGGTCAAAATCAGGGCATGGGGATAATTTTTTTCACATATAGGTGTCAGAAGCAGAGGAGGACTACTTTTTCTCTTTTGAGGCTCTAAAACAAGAAACTTTTTATTCACTTTCAGATATTAAAATGTGAGTAAGGGAATTTTTCTCTTAAGGGGTCAAAAATCATGAGGGGAACCTTAATGTCACTCTTAGGGGTCAAAATTTAAGGGGAACCTCTTCTTCCAATTTTATGACTCAAAATTGAAGGGAAATTTCTTTCCAACAAGACAATACCAGGTATTATTGCTCGTAATAATGATAAAAAATAAAACTTTCCTTTTGCTTTCGCTCTTAGATTACCTTATTTTAAAAACTATGAGATTGTTGGATGTTTATATGCTTTGTCAGAGTGTCTCAGAAACTCAACAAACTCAATACTTATTACATTCAAATCTAAAATCTGGCATGATATCGTTCATTTGAGAAATTTCAATGTTTTTTTGTGGAAAAACTCAAAAGCCCAATGGTTATATCATTGGACTAAATTTTATAAAGTTTTAATGAATGTTAACTGCTCAACGTTTTTGGTATGGGACTAGAAATTATGTCTTACTGCATATGAATTGCACAATAGTTATAACATTGGACTGAAAATGACAAGGTTTTACTGCAGGGGAATAGCTTTATTTCATGGAATCCTCACCCATTCGTATGTTTGCAGTGATGACTTCAGGAATTTCTGCTGAGTTGAAGGCCTACTTGAAGTCAACAAATGCTACAATAAATTCTGTATTCTGCTGCTGTCTCTTTTGTTCAATTCACCAGATGGAAATATGATCTAGATTATGGAAATTAAATGGAAATATGATCTACATTACATGAATTAAATGGAAGTATAATCTAGGTTATATGAAATAAATGGAGATCTAATCTAGAATATACATATTAAATGGAGATACAGTCTAGATTACAGAAATTAAATGGAAATATAAATCTACATTATGTAAATTAAACGGAGACATAATCTGCACTATATAGATTAAATGGAGATATAATCTTGATTTTAGAAATTGAATGGAGATATGATCTTGATTATATAAATCAAATGGAGATATAATCTTGATTATTTTAATTAAGATATTACTGTCCAAAGTCTGGGCAAAAACTAGGGAACCAATGACACATTAACTTTTGATTTTAGAAAATGAACCCATTTTCTCTACCAACTGAGGGAGGCATGGGTGGAAAATTTCAAGTTTCAACTATGAATGGTTTCCGCTGGATTCTGGATACATCGATCCATATGAATAATCTGAACCCAATAAACCTGAGTTGTGGTTAATGGTGATTGATTGAACAATTATGGGACAAAATAGTTTTCAGTTTCTACTAGAGGTAGAAAATATTGAAAAATTAAATAATAAGTGGATGAAATAGTTTTCACTTCCCACCAGAGGCAGAAAATATCAAAAGTCAAAAATTCAGAAATCAAGATCCATTTTTGTGGTCAAATTTCGGAATTAATATATTTAATGGATTGAATGATAGAATGAATATGTATAACCAATGGCAGGCTCGCACAGACCCTTAGTCAGTTCGGACCTGATCGGACACGATCATCATGTTTCCAAGTCACTGCTAATGAATGTCTTTTAAATCCATTACTACGGTTATCTGATCAGTGCATTGAAAAGTTATACTTTTTGGAGCCTTTGTATGGTGTATTTAACTACCACATTTTACATCTATAAGGCCAAGGACTCAGAGGCGTATAGACCTCTGTATCACGAGTGTGCTATTAGCTACGGATGCACAAAAACGCAAAAATATTTTAGTGTCTGTGAGAAGCGATGGACAGTCAAGGCCTTTTTGGCAAATTGTAAGGAAGGCAGGGCCGATCATTGATTGAAAAATCTCACCCCACGCCCATTCGATGTTAATAAAAAGAAACTGCAAAATTGATGAAAAACTTTTCTGGTGGTTCAGAATTCTGAAATTCTTGTATTCAGTGGATGTAGACTATAAGATGAGAGAGGAGAAAAGTTTTAAATTAAAAACGGAAAAAATCCTCAAGAGCTTCTTTCGACTGACACCCTCATCAGAGGTTGAAAATATTGAGATATACTGTGTGGAATGGAAATGATGTGAACAATTTGTGAAAATACGTTATCTTTATTTCAATTCACCTCCCCTACATTCTACCAAAGAGATTTTCACTGTCCATGGTTGTTTCTTTGTTTATTTCAGATACTAAAATATTTTTGCATTTTCGTACATCCATAGGTCAGAGCATACCCGTGATGCAAAACACAATACACCACTGCAAAGACTACGATCAACTTCATTTCACGACTCGAAAGTGAAACTTAATCCTTTGTTTTCTTTAATTACCTCCCTTGACTTCCGCTCTTTGAAAGTCATTTTCTGATTGTAAACAAAAGATTTTTATTTGAAGAAAATTTATTCTTGAAATATCTATTTGATTTGGCACTGAATTGTTTCTCTGGTCTTTTTCTAATATTGCATTTCCTTAAGGAAGAAAAATCAGACGAAAGAAAAGAGAAAGAAGTAAGTATAACATTCTCTTATTTTCTTTGTTTAGAAATAAAAATGAATTTTTGCAGAAAGAGACAAAAAGTCTTTTCATAAATTAAACAAAGAAATGACGTTTCTCATGAACAATAAGCATTAATCTTTCAATATTTAATCCTATTTTATCCTTTATCTAAAAATTCATGTGGAATCAGACGATTCCTTTTTTTTTTGAAAACAGATTATTCCGATTATTTCGAGATATTTTCATTCATCTTTTCTGTTTTCTAAAAATCGCATCGACTACGGTTTTCTTGATTTCATTCTGTTTAATTTATAGATTTGTTGGTAATCCTTTAGAAAAGATAAGCCTTCCTAACCACGCACGTTTAGAAACAAGCAGACGTTCGTATATACTAAGCGCGGATGTTGTGAAATATTGATGTTATCGTGAAGAGAATTGTGGCAACAGAGAAAAGAAAGATTGGTGAACAATTTGAATATGAATATTATCATTGTAAACTATGTAAACTTTGATATTTTTTATTTGAAAACTTGCCTGAAACGACGCAGAAAAAATTATTAAAAATACGCGGTGAACTGTGGTCCGTAGCCATTGTACTACGTTAAGATGCGCGTAAAATCAATTAACCTTTTTTCACATTTTCAAAGTTCTAGAAAGAAAAGAATGAACCAATTCCAATGAAAGTATGTTTATTTATTCATATTTTGATGAAAATTTTAAGGTTAAAGGTATTTATTTTTGTAAGACGTATGGGGAAAAAATCAAAAGTCAACCCCCCAAAATTTTCCTATTTTTAGAAATTATCTCCAGGAAAAAAATTCACGTTTTAAAAAGATCTGTTTGTGACAAAATTTAACCGATTTAATTTATTTTCTACAAAGTGAGTGTAAGGGTAAATTAGTTGACCATTGGATGCCCCCCCCCACTGATAACAAGACGAACATGTCTGTTAAAAAAACACGCACTTCGTGAAATATTAATTGCATCCTAATTGAGTCTCATTAGAGGTAGATAAAAAAGATTGGAGAAAATCCAAGATGAACCCTTTCGGAATAAACTTTATAGAACGAGGGATATTACTGTTTAAAGTTTATTTTCTCTCCAAAGAAATCGAATTTGATAGATTTTTTAAAGTAAATACCATTAGAATCTTTCCTCAATATTTATGAAATGCACAGGGATTTAGAATGTTACTTTTCTTATAAAATGGCCTTGTTTTAAAAACACGTTCATATATGAAACCAAATAAGATGTACCGACTTATTATTCTGGGGAAAAATTTTATAATCTGTTTCAGATACATATAAAATCTATGGAGGCCCGTAATTTTTTCGTGACTGTCAAACTATCAAAAAAGCAGGCACTGTAGTACGGACTACTGCAAATTACAATCGCATTCGTTCAAGAAGCATCTGTCGAGACAGTCAATGCAGTAGTGCGACTATCTTGACTGAATTTGTACTTATCATGGAATTTAATTTGTTGTATTTTTTGAAAATCTGTATGAATATCAAAATGTTATTCTGTTTTGGTTTCTTTTTGTATCATATGTCACAGGAAGATTAAGTAATGATTTATTTCTTAAAATTTAAGGGATAGAATGAGTCACACTTTGAAATGGAATAATATTTTTGGATAATTTTTTTTCATAGCCAATGTATCTGTTAGTCTTTGCTTTGACATGGTCCCAAAAGTTATACAAAGTATACTAAAAGTATCATCATCATCAGTCTTTTAACGTCCGTCGTTGGACATGGACCTTCCCCAGGATTTGCCTGTTCTCTATCATGGGTGTAGCAGAGCCAGTATTTCCTGAATCTGTCCAGTTCATCTCTCCATCTTGTGTTCAGTCGGCCTCGGTTTCTTATGTGATCTCTGAGGATCCATGTGATGTCCATCGGTTGTCTTTCATTGTTGTAACATGGCCTGCCCATTGCCATTTGAGTTTTTTAACAGTTTCTATGATGTCACAGACACCCGTTTTCTTCCTTATATACTGTACTGTGTTGTGATCTCTCCATGTAAGGTTGAGCATGATTCTCTGATGCACACGTTGCATACTTCTCAGTTTGCAGGTCTGCCTCTTGGTTAGTTTCCATGTTTCAGCTCCATAAGTGACTATCGGAAGAATGCATTGGTTGTATATTCTTCTTTTTAAGTTTATTAGGATCATTTGGTTCCTGAAAGTTGAGCTCGCTCTGCTGAAGGCTTGCAATCCCAAAGTGATTCTTTGCTTGATTTCCTCCTCTTTTGAGGGTCTCATGGAGATTTGTTGTCCTAGGTAGATGTAGTGGTCTACCTTGCCGAGTTTTGCATTTTCTATTTTAACTGTTATGTTCTTATTCTCAACATGATTATAGCACATGATTTTTGTTTTACTGAAGTTCATGTGTAGGCCAACTTTTTTGCTTTCTTTGTTTAGATCATCTTGCATTAGTTGGAGGTCATGTAGGTTCTCTGCGAAAAGGACGATGTTGTCTGCAAATCTAAGGTTGCTCAAGTATTCGCCGTCTATTTTGATTCCTCTATTTTCCCAGTCCATATTCTGGAATATCGTCTCAAGGCAGGCTGTAAAGAGTTTGGGTGAGCTGGTATCACCTTGTCTTACTCCTTTTTGGAGCTGAAACCGTTCGGAGTCCTTATGTAGCCTAATGAATGAGTTGCTGTGGTCACATATGTGTTCAGTACTTTAACGTATACAGGGTCTACACTTTGTAGGGTGATGGCCTTCATCACCATGGGAATTTCTACTGAGTCGAATGCCTTCTTGATCTTTAATTAAAAGGTATAATTATGTCTTTACCAGGTATTTCAGTCATGAAATTGTAGAATTTTGTTGCAAATTTTAATGAATGAAGTCAAATTTGATTTTCGCATTAATATCTGTTGAAAATGTGAGAACATAAAAAATATATCATGAAAGAAATGAAAAAAAAAAACTTTAAAATGTCTATTTCATACTTTTACATTACTTTTACACTAGACATTACTTTTTATTTAAATAACAAGAGTTATGAATCATAAAGGAGAGACAACTCTGTGATTAAGTACATCAGCTCTAGTTCTAACCACCCAAATAAAATCATTGAAAAAATCCCCAAATCTGTTGAAACTAGATTGACATGTAACTCCTCTAATAAAACAATATTTAACAAAGAAAAAAATGACTATATCAAAGCCCTAAAAATAGTGGTTTCACTGAAACAAACTTCAATTATGACAAAGTGAAATCCAATTGCAAGAAATTGAGAAACAACGGGAGATACAGAAATAGAAAAATCATCTGGTATACACAACCATTCAACCTACTAATAAAAACTAACTTTCATTTAATCAATAGGAAAATAATTCCCCCTAAACCACTCACTAAGCAAAATATTTATCAAAAACAAACTGAAAATCAGCTTCAGTCGTACTGAAAATTTCAATCCACCTATATGAAGCATAACAATAGAGTTATTACAAAGAATACAAATAAAGAAAACATAAACATGAAGAAAACAAGTCTGCAATTGTACCAACAAAAATAGTTGCCCTCTGCAAAATAAATGTCTCAGATCAAATAAAGTATACCAAGCAGAAATATCAACCCAAGAAAAACTCCTTGAAGTGAAATATTATACCAGAATATCTAAAATAACATTTAGACTTAGATTAGCCAATTGCACATCATCCTTCACGAATGAAAGATATAAAAATAATACATAATTATCCACATATTACTGGAAAATGTGCAAAACGAATTACAAACCAATTGTGAAATGAAAAATTTCACGACAAACCTATATTTTTGCCAAAATATAAAAAATCTGAGTTACCTCTGTCTAAATGGGGAATTTAGAGGACTCAGTTTTGTTAAAAAGCAAAAAACCTGAACTAGATTAGTTAAACAGAAAAAATGTAATAGCATAAAAATGCCAGCATCACTCAAAATTTTTATTTACAAATATAACTCAAAAGCCCATACATTAGTACACTAAAAGTAATATAGACAGTTCACCCACATAGTCATCTCAAAGAACCACTTAATCAACATTGTCTACTTCCCCCTGTCTAAGTGAATTGAAAACAATACAATTCACCATGGTCATAAAAGACCCTAACATAGGTGATAAATCTAATGTAAAAATCAAGACATCCCTTAGAACATACAGTTCGGCATCCATTTATAGATAACTCCATCACCCAGACCAGACCTCTTGACATGTAACTTATAACCACCAGCAAAATACACACACTACAAACTTAACAAACAAAAAAAAAAGAATGAAATAAAAACTCCCAGCATAACAACACCCTCAAAAATTCTCCCAAAGTTCCCCAAACAGGGATTTGAAACGCTTGTAATCATTTGCCTGAAGAGAACATGAACATGTTTGTGTAGCAAATCTGTTTTTTACTATATTCCCAAATCTATTCCAAACCAACTTATCACTTGTAGTTTAAAGTTGAATATATCGAGCACTCTATGAAATAAATCCATCACATATCATACATTGCTTTATATCACATATTATTATGTCATATTGCAAACCTGATTTGTACTATATGTACTATGTATATCAATATATATACATATACATATATATATATATATATGATTGTATTGTGAATGTGAAGTGATCTGATAGAATGTAGATGGAAATGGTGATTGGAAAGTGAAGTGAAAAACATTTCGAAATTTTTTATTATTATTCTGTGGGCACACTTCAATGCATTTTGATGGGAGCCAGCCATCTTTTTCAGAAAAAAATATTGTGGTGGTTTCACAGAAAAATATGCTATTTACATTTCGATGATGAAGAAGAGAATGTGGAAATTTTTCTGTGTTTGGTTGAGTGGTAGGAGCAGGAGGGGAGGTCTTTGCATCTGTGTAATCAATCGTGATGTTTGGTTCGAAATGAAATGGGTCAATGAGAGGTGGGGTCAGGACATATATGTATCTTGTCTCTGTGGATGTTTAGCTTGTTTTAGATAAGAGAGGTGAAAATAGTATGAATATGTATACATACATATGATGATATGTATGTATACGTATATATTATCATTTATGTATGTATGATTGTATATGATAAGGAGACCAGTCATCTCTTTCAGTAACTGCTACACTACCAAATTATCTAAATATGTAGATCACCACATCCAACCCTTAGCAATGCAAGTTAAATCCTACATACAAGACGCTACGGACCTTTTAAACAAAATCAAGCACCTCAGAACAATCCCAGACAAAGCACTACTAGTCACTATGGACGTTGAATCTCTAAATTCTGACATCAGACACAACAAAGGCATTCTTGCCCTTAAAGAAGCCCTTAACTAAGGAATAACCAAAGAACCCAGTACTGAAACAATTACCACCCTTATGCAACACATATTAACACTTAATTGCTTTAACTTTAATAATAGACATATCCTCCAAGTGAAAGGCTGCGCCATAGGCACAGTAGTATACCCAGAGATATACAATGATTGCATCTTCTATGTTAGATATATAGATGACATTTTTTTTCATATACACAGGAGATAAAGCTAAACTAGAGAATTTCTTTGCACATACCCTGACTCCATAGCCTTCCTAGACACCCTCATATACATAGATAGCAAAAGAAACCTCCAAACTACCCTCTATACTAAACCCACAGACACTCACAATTACCTCTACTCTAAATCAGCCCACCCCAACACCTAAAAAGAAACCTAACATTTTCACAAGCCCTTAGAATTAGGAGAATTTGCACTACAGATAGTGAACTCAACACACACAACCATAACCTTTTACAACATTTCACTAAACAAAGATACTCACCAGATGATACAAATAACCAAATAAAAAAAGCAACTACAATATCCAGGGATGAAATCTTGATGTGCTCTAACAATAATAAACCTGACCACAAACCACTTATAACCACCTTCAACAACACACTCCCACCCTTAGCACACATTATCAATTAGAAATGGAACATCTTCACCCTTGAAATAGATCTCAAAGAAATATTCACAGGTCTGTGTGTCATCACTTACAGCAGACCCTAAAAAATCAAAGACATGATGAGCAGCAACAATATAATAAACAATAGTCTCACACAGCAACATCCCTAGAACCACTAAATTCTGTAAACCATGCGATTAAAGAAATAGTCAATGTTGCAACCACCTTAACTACACCAACACCTTCACTAGCTCACCCACTAAAGAGAGTTTCTACACATACCATAGCATAGTCGTAGCAAAAACAGAATGTGATGTTTGCAATTTACAATACATAGGCAAGTCCCAGTGGCAATTCAACATTAGACTTAACAGCTACGGACACAGAATTTTATCACAAAACCATCCTAGTCCACTTCCCTTAAAACTACACCTTTGCATCCCTGGAGACAATTTTGCCACAGATGCTAGCTTCACAATCATTGAAAAAAATGGGAAAAAATACTCTCACTAACATGACAAAAATTCTAGAAAGACCTGGAGATATATTGATCAAAAAACTAAAAATCTCTCCCCTAATGGACTTAACATCAAATTTAACAACCCTAACCACACAGATCTCTAAATCATAATCCCTTACTGATAACAACCTCATATCCACTCTCTACCATTTCTCACGTTGATCTAATATTGGGAACTTAACAGTCACTTGGACCCAAAACAACTGAAACCTTTACAGATCAGAGCCAACATACTTTCAATGAACTGTAATGATAATTCATATAAAGTTCCTTAACCTGATCACTGAACCATTTATACTATCCCTAACCTACCCACACAATCGTACACTAAACCACTTCCCTTCTACCTTAACACCCTATGTCCTCTCCAAGACCTACGACTGCTGCCGACACCACAGATTCAATAACAGGATGAAGTTGGCAGATGGAATCCCCTTTTTTGCTCACAAAGCGAAACATCTGATGGTGGAATTAAATTCCACAGTAAACTTATAACAATTAAATGGTATACACTCAAAGCACACACTCTAAAAGATGGGAATAACTCCTGAAACATATCTGGCAATGATAACATTTACGTATTAATAATATCAATTTTTTGAGTCTGTCTCACTGTCTATAGTTCACATTGTATACATATATGCATGTATGTATACTTACATATATATGTATATATATATATATATACTTATATGTATGTATATATACTTGTATAAGAATATATGTATATACTTGTATATGTATATATATACACTTATGTATGTATATAAATATAGATACTTATATATGTATACTTTTGTATGTATATATATACTTATATATGTATATGTGTAGATTCATAAATATATGTATACACAGATACATATGTATATATAGATAAATAGACAAATATATATATATATATATATATATATATATATATATATATACATATATATGTATAAACAAATATATATACATATACACAAAAATATATATACATACATACATATATATATAAATCTTCTTACTTTCAACCACTAAACATTAAAGAACATCTCCAAAATCTTTTTAGCATCACTTCAGTCATTCATTTCTGAATATTTGTCAATGCGATTTATTGTACATAAACCCTCCACCACTTCCTTTCTGATGATTATTTTGAGATATAGCTTGTATAAAACAAACACTTTTTTTTAATAAGAGGTATCATTGTAATGGATATGGATGTAATTTCATAGTGCACATCATTCAATTCTTTCATACAGGGTTTTTCTTTATGTAAGTTATTCAGAAAACCTATTTAATGATGAGGGTTCAATGACTAAAACAATAGAACTGACTCTCTGTTAGTATCATATCTATTAGATGTTCAATCATGTGAATATTATATCTGTCATGTCAGTTTCAGATTCATACATATATATGCGTGTGTGGGTATATATATAGTATGGTTGTATATATATATATATATATATATATATATATATATTTTATAGTATTATATATATATATATTTTATAATATTATATATATATGTATTTTATAGTAATATATATATATATATATATATGTATTTTATGGTAATATATATATATATATATATTTTATAGTATTATATATATACATATATTTCATGGTATTATATATATATATATATATATATTTATATATACATTTTATTGTATTATATATGTATACTCATAGTATTATACATATATATATATATATACATATACATTTATATTTTATAGTATTATATATATATATATATATATGTATATATGTATGTTATAGTATTATATATATATGTATATTTATATGTTATAGTATCATATATATACATGTATGTATAAATGTTATTGTATTATATACATGTATGTATATATATATGTTATAGTATCATATATGTATATATATGAATATGTTATAGTATTATATATATGTATACATATATGCTATAGTATTTTATATATACGTATGTATATATATATATATGTTATCGTACTATATATACATGTATATATATGTATATATATATACATCTATTATATATGTATATATATATATTCTATATTTGTATAAGTGTATATATTATATAAACATATGAATGTATTGTATATATATGTATGCATGTATGTATCATATATGTATTATATATATACGTGTGTATACATATTCATGTATATTTTTTTGTATTTGTATGTATATGTATATATTATATATCTATATGTATATGATTGTATATGTATGTATATGGTTATATATTTCATGTATCGTATTTATATATGTCTATACATATTATGCGTATACATATTACATGTATGTATGAGTATATACTCAATAGGTATCCATATATATGTAAATTTTATACGTGTATATGTATATCATTTATATATACGTATGTATATATATATATATATATATATACATATATATATATATATATATATATATATATTATGTATATCGATCGGGTTTACCTGTTGTGTGAGACTATGTCCTGTCTGTTACTGTCATGTATATTTTATGTAAATTTTATCAATATTTATACATGTATATATATATATATATATATATATATATATATATATATATATATTTATGTATCCACATATATATGTATATATATATTCAATTATATATATATATTAATTCATATATGTACTATGTATACGTCTGTACATAAATATATGTACATATATATATATTATGTAAATATATGTGTCTACATATATATATATATATATATGTATATACATATATATATATATATATGTATATATATATATATATATATATATAATGCATTGATATGTATATATATATATATATGTAATGCATTGATATGTATATATATATATGCATACATATGTATCCATATATATATATGTAAGTATATTTGTACGTATATATGTATACATATATGTGTAAATTTATATGCATTCATATGTCTACATATATATATATATATTTATACACGCCTATATATATATGTAATCGTATATTTTTATATATATATATATATATATATATGTGTATGTATATATATACATATGTATTCGCACATACATGTATATATGTTTATATTAATATGTATGTGTAAATATATTTGTATATCTATAATCGTATATTTTTATATATATATATATATATATATACATATATATTCTCAATCAATGTTGGTATAGACTAATTAACATCATTTCAAATACCATCAGGTCAGATCAAAACTTTCACTCCAGACCCTGAGGCTGATATTTCACCTTTTTCTCTATGCAGAACAGTTGAAATGAATCAAGTGATATATTTACCGATGCATAATTCCCCATCCACCAGAGTGTTCTATTCCAGAATTCGAAGAGCATATATATCTATATATTTGATTTATGCATCCATATATTTTTTATATATATATGTATATGTATATTTATATATATATTCATATATTTCTATATGTTTAAATAATTTTATTCATGTATACAGCCATGGCAGCCAATTATTCACATTCCTTTTATTGCATTTCCAGCATTTTTATCAAATGACCCTTGTCCAAAGGTATACATTTCACTCTTGATGTCACATATCAGGCTCATACACCCACACACAAGTACACATTCCTATTTTTGATTAGATATCAAAGTAACTGATAAAATATTTAACCAAAAAATAGGAAAAAGTCAGGATCCCAAATTTGGTGCAATGGTATTAATTGGGTTACTAATTTCGATTATGCATTTTGGTTTTGTTCATGTCTGCGGAGTGTGAAAGTGTTTGTTTGACTCTGGGGTTGTCTAGCTGAAGTGAGTTATCTATTCCATAGGTTAGAAGCTCAAATTTTGTATCGTTATTTCGATCGGAAAGTGGAAGTTATCCTTTAGGGGCAGGTAGAATCTTGGTGACCAGGTTAAATGAAATCTAAAAACATCCAGATTGAAAAGAGAATCGTTGCCAGTGTGTTATGAACTTTAAAAATATCCATTTTGTATTTTAAGATGGCTGACTATTAATGTATAATTCTTGCATGAATTAGTTCCAAAATTCAATCACTTATTCCATAGCCTTTTGCCCATCTTTCCCAATAATTTAATTGTGAGCCTTTAGAGATATTATGTTGCCCAACTCGAACAAATACAGAAATGTACAAAAAAACATAAAATATCTGGTTATTAGATATCATCACTTGTTCCTCAACATGTGGCTCACTCTTCCACAAATTATCATTGGAACTCATCAAGAACTTCTGTTATAATATGGGAATGGACAAAAGCAGATGCTCAAATGTATGAAAAAATCTGCAAAATTATATCTCAGTCAGAAACAAATTGTAGGATCCTACCCAACATTTGATCACTTCTTCCTTATGCTAAATTTCATTGGAATTCATTGATAACTTTTGGAGATATTGAGTAAACTGACAAGAGCAAGTATAGAAATATAGGGAGAAAAATAAACAGAAAAATATCTCGATCAATACAAATACCTTGATGTGCTTCCAAATCCAATCACATCCCATGTAAAACATGCCTTACCCTTCCATGAAATTTAATTGAAATTCATTGAGAACTTCTGGTGATGTCATGTTGATAGACAGGAGTGAATACTGAAATTTATGAGAAGAAATATGTTTATATCTCAGTCAAAAACAAATTCTTTGGTCCACCCTAAAATTGAATCACTTTTTACAATGTGGCTCACTCTTCCATTGGAATCATTGAGAACTTTCAGAGATATCATGTAGACAGACAGGAGTGAATACTGGAATCTATACTAATATTTGAGCCTCCAGTTCATTTGTGCCTCTTCTCTGCTAAAACTGCAAAGCTGATTGACCTGATATTCAGTATAAAGAATCCATGAAAATCAACTTCCTATATAGGCTTACCTTCTAGACCCTCTCTTATTCTCTAGCGAATATTTGCTTATAATCATGGAAAAAAAATCAATTTTTATACCAAGATTTTTATCATTTATTCTCCTAATAAATGGAACCAACATTCCTCATAATAAAATTGATTTTGAGAAAGTTTTTGCACTTTTTCCACATATTTCTGGAAAATCTTCGAGGGTGTTAAGTAGTAGCAAGACAGCAGTTATAAAATATTTGATTCCTATTTCCCTTTTAAAACTTGAAACCCGAAGCCATAATTGGACCCTATCACTCCTTCCTTTCTGATTTTCAATCATAGAAGCTCATTAAATCAGCTCATCATTATGATTTATTCAAAATTTTGCAGTTGCTTTGAAAAACCATGGACTACTTAAAATAATGCAAGTTTTGTAAACCATAGGGCCTCATGCTTACAGTATATTCCAAGTTATATTACCTTATATCTATAAATAATTCCATTTATAGAAGACATTTTCAAAAGTTCAGATACAGGTCTACTTTATCATGTAATTAGAAGGCCAACTGTATTTTCATTTTCTCTCCAAGGTGAAATATCATAAACCATTATTATTCATTTTTGACAACTCTTTACTCTCAGTTGAGTTAATGTTGCCATATACTTTGGTTGAAATTTGTTTCTACAGTGAAGGCCAAAGAACATCAATAATCTTATCCTGATTAGATATTACCTTCAACTTATATATAATTTCATTTATAGAAGGCATTTTTAATCATTCAAATACAGGTCTACTACCCACAAAATTTGAGGTTCGACTATTTTATTATTCTATTTTTTCAAATGAAATATTGTAAACCATTTTCATTCATTTTTAACCACTACTTACAGCTTGTTTTATCATGTTGATTTCTTAGGTTAAATCTTATTTCAACTGTGAGGGCCAAAGAATGTATTGATAATTTCTCCCAATTAAAATCTTGCTGATTTCAATCAAATCTCTAATACCTTTGGAAAAGTGTCATTTTTCGAAAAAAAGGTTTATGTTTGCAGATCAGTTAGGGTTCAATCAATGATTCAACTATAATGCTGAGCTTGACCCTTATTTTCTGTCTGTAATATGACCATTTGAAATCTGTTTTCAAAAATACAAAACTATATCTGCACATAGTTACAAATGGAACAATCTGCACTTGAAAAAAAAGAAAAAATTTCTGCATCATAACAAAAGTAAACAAGGTACCACCAAGCTGTACTTTCGTACAATGGAAATTTTGTGACAGATGAAAGGTAGAAGTACTGTTCTGATTTATTCTTACTTTGTAAATAACCCCCATCAAATCTACATTTTTTTCTCTTAAACTGACTCTTTCATTTGGATAACAAATGTCTTATTACTTGAAAGCAACATCAATTTCATCAGAAAATTCTTTTTGGGGGTTTATGATTTCATTGGATGAGCACCCCCCCCATCATTTGCAATTTTTGGAAATCTCTATGGAATATTACATAATTTCTGTGTTTTTATATTTAAGTTTTCTTTCTCAAGCAGCACTGGATATCCCTCTTTGTGTATAAAATATCAAATCGTAAAAATATCTCTCAATCAAAAATAAATTCCTGGATCTGCTCCAAAATTTGGTTTCTCCTCCCTCACTTCATACCTCACTGTTCAAAAATTCATTAAGAACTTTTGGAGATCTTGTACAGACAGACATGGATGAATCCAGGAATGTATTTTAAAAATATGCAAAAATATATCCCAATCAAGAACATATTTCTGAATCCATCCTAAAATTTAATCAATTCTTTTTGAAAATTTCATTAAAATTCATTTAGAACTTTTGAAGATATCATATGAAGAGGTATGAACAAATACAGATATGTATAAGACATCAAAATGTAAAGATATCTCTCAACTAAAATCAAATTCTTAAATTTAATCATCCTGAGGATTACCTCACAAAAAATTTCATTCAGATCATTGAGAACTTTTAGAGACATTGTACTGACTGACAGGAATGACTGAAGGAAAATCTAAAAAATATATTTCCTTCATTTTCTTTTTGTAAATTTCTTCATTTGCATCTGTCTTTCCTTACAATATCCTTAAAAGTTCTTGAATTTCAATGAAACTTTACTTTTTTGAAGTGCAAGCCACATGCCAGGAAGAAGTTTTGGACTGTAACCAATATTTATATTGAGAGATTTTTTTGTACATTTTTGTATTTGCCCCTCTCTGTCCAAAAGATATCTCTAGAATTTCTCAATGAATTTTGTGAAAAGGTGGAAAGCTTTGGAAGGAGTGATTAAATCTTTGGATGAATCCATGCAATGTGACTTTGTCATAATAGAGTTATAAAGTGTGATTTCATCTAGAGTGTATCAAAATGACAGGAAAAATCATGTTTTTTTCTTTACCAATTTCTTTTGATAATTCAACCAAAATTTTGCATAATTTGCAAGAGTAGAACAGAAATTTTGATAATTTTATCAATTCTTCGTTCAATTTTTCACTCCCAAATTTCGAGCTGATAATGTTAATATGTTGAAAAAAAAACCTCCCAGTGTAATGTGATTATCAAGTCAGTATATTTAACCTAGAACTCAGAGATTTTGAATATTTTCTGTAAATCTAAAAAATTAGCCTATTTCCATCAAATTTTTAGAATTCATTTTCAGATGAATTTTGTTTCAAGAAGGATTTTTTGTAAGATAAACATACAGAAATATTTTTTAAGGTCAATCAGGCTATCTTTTGACGAAGGTACCCATGGAATTTTATTCAGCTAATTAAACCATGGACTTTTACAAATTGAATAAAAATACAACTATATGAATTTGTTCTACTGATAAGAGTTTTCTTTCAGTCTGAAAAGTGAGAAAAATCTTTTAAAAAAAAAATAATTATGTTTCTTTCAATTGAACAACATTTTATGCCAGACGAAATGTCCATTTACAGTTATCCATTTAGAATTTCTTGAATCGTCTGATTCTTCACTCAAGCTATGCATCTGGTTTGTCCATCAAGCATTTTGGGACATGATTATCATTCTAGTATTGCTTTTGGTATCAATATATTCCCAGGCCCATGGATTATATTTCATCATTGTTGTGAGCCATCAATTTTTATTCGAAGTCTGGCTGTTGAAAGCAAGTAGTAATAAACATAATTTAGACTGGCTCCAATTGTAATTTTATCATCACAGCCTCCCATACAACTGATTGCATGAATTTTTCATTGGATCAGTTATCTGGTAATTGGAATTAAACTATTGCAGCTTCAAGAAAATGGTACGATTGGTGCAAGTGCAAAAACAAAGTCAATGTTATTATCATTCTCTTGTTCTTTGCTGAATATAATTTTATCTTCATATCTAGCCGTCAAGTTGGAATATTTAGCCCCCCACAATCTATTGACATATCTTTTCTTTCAAAATCTGTAAAATCATTTTGTTTATTACATGAATCAGCTATAATGTAGTGCTGAAAAGAGAAGTAAGAAAATGCAAAGCTGTCTAAACTTGAGAGTGCTTTGAGCCTTTCTCCCATTTTGATGCTATATGTTATGAGTATTCAAACTTATATTGGTTGATTTTTCTTATCAGTCAGATGTTCAAGTAGAGAGTGTTGGTATTTGAATCATGAAAAACACAATTCCCTCTCCAAACTCACTGATTTCACAAAATGAAAATCACATAAGTCATTCAGATTGTTCTTGTCTTATGTCCCTGATTTAATGTCCATACTGTATATGACAGAATGTATGAGATAAGCAGGAATTCATTGAAACCCAAACTGAGTTAATAATTTTTTCTAACTTCAAAAACGAATGAGCTTATGATCTTAATAATAGCTCTTCTTCTTTCAGAGATTTCAACTGAGATGGAAAACTAATGAACTTCTCCAATGGCCATTTGGATTCTTTGTGTTTTAGAGTGCTATACTAAAAACATATATAGAAAAATCCATTAAAAATAAGCTATATTCACGTGCAAATTGTCAATTAGATCATTACTGAAGTTCATATAAATGATAAACATGCAAATAAACAGTAAAGAGAATCCCTCATGTGAAGAGAGTGGGTTGGAATTTTCACATTTTGGGACTCATATGCAAGCACACGCTGGGGAGAAACCATATTCTTGTGAAGTGTGTGGTTCTGCATTTTTTAACACTTCAAATTTAAAACTTCACATTCGGACACATACTGGAGAGAAACCATATTCATGTGACATGTGTGATTCAGCATTTACAATGAATTCAAGTTTGAAGATTCATATGCGGACTCACACTGGAGAGAAACCATATTCATGTAAAGTGTGTGGTTCAGCATTTTCAATGAATTCAAGTTTGAAAACCCACATGCGGACACACACTGGAGAAAAACCATATTCATGTAAAGTGTGTGGTTCAGCATATAAACAGATATCAAATTTGGAAAGACACAGGCGGACACATACAGGAGAGAGACCATATTCATGTGAAGTGTGTGGTTCAGCGTTTTCAAACACTTCAAATTTGAAAACTCATATGCGGACACACACTGGAGAAAAACCATATTCATGTGAAGTTTGTGGTTCAGCATTTACACAGTTGTCATCTTTGAAATATCACATGGGAACACACACTGGGGAAAAACCATACTCATGTGACGTTTGTGGTTCAGCATTTTCACTGAGATCACATTTGAAAAGCCACATGCAAACACACACTGGGGAGAAACCATGTTCATGTGGAGTGTGTGGTTCAGCATTTTCATGGAGTTCACAGTTAAAAAGACACATGCGGACCCACACTGGAGAGAAGCCGTATTCATGTGAAGTTTGTGGTTCAGCATTTTCAGATGAGTCAAATTTGAAAATCCACATGCGGACACACACTGGAGAGAAACCATATACATGTGTAGTGTGTGGTTCAGCATTTTCACAGAGTTCTGATTTAAAAACTCATATGCGGATACATACAGGAGAGAAACCCTATTTATGTGATGTTTGTGGCACAGCATTTACAAAGATATCGGGCTTAAGAACTCACATGCGGACACACACTGGTGAGAAGCCATATTCATGTGAAGTTTGTGGGTCAGCATATAAACAGATATCACATTTGAAACGACACAGGCAGACACATGCTGCAGAGAAACCACATAAATGCAAAGTGTGAGAATCAACATTTTCAAGGGATACAGATTCAAAAACTCACATGTTGACACACACTGCAAGAGAAACATATTCATGTGAAGTGTTGGGTTCAACATTTTCAAGGACATCAAGAGCTAAAAAAACAACATGTGGACGCACATATAGAGTTTGTGGTTAAACATTTTTGAAGATATCAAATTTAGGAAGATACAGATGGACACGCTGATGAAGAACCATATTTGTTCAAGATGTGTGGTTCAGCATTTACTTAATATCTTCAAAATATTACATGTTTTCAATCACAATTTACATGACTTGAATCTTCAGCTATAGGTGATAGATGATAATCTATGAAAAGGTTCCAGAAAATAAATTTCAGAAACGAGCAATTTTAATTGCAGAAGAAAGTTAAAAGTTTTAAATTTCCATTTACAGGTGTTAGTCATATTAGGTTGGTGCAAAAATAATGGAGGTTTTTGTTATTTCAAACTATGATACTTATTTGGGAGTTAACTATTGTGAATTAGAAATTTGGTTCTATTCAATCTGATTGTTTCCTTTCTCCTAATCTGAGGTTGTTCAATCAGAGATGGAAAAAAGTAAATCTGACCAATTTTATTGTACAAGTTGAAAATGGAATGTAATGCAGTGGAAACTGCTTGCAATATCCACCACGCAGATCCATGCAAAAAACTTGAGTGGAATTGTTAATAATTCAGCAGTTTTTTTACATCTGTACCAAATTGGAAAAGCAGAACAGCTCAATAAGTCACAAGAGCTGAACAAAAATCAAAAGATTTACCCATTACAAACTCTGCTCTGTGCTTCGTTTGCACAGCAGAACAATCCATTCTTTTAATTGCATTGTGACATGTGACAAAAATGGATTCTCTACATTAATTCCATGCAGTGGCAGGACAGAGATGAAGCCCTGTAACACTCCACCAAACCAAATCAACTTAAAAAAATTATGGTTATTGTTTGGTAGTTGGCAACTAGAATCCACAACTACAACTTTTTGAATCCTGGCACCAAAAAAATGCAATATTTATGTCCAATATTGGTCAATTAAACAATTATGACAATACGTGATTGCAGGTCAATTGAATGACCCTGCAGAGATTCAACAAATCAGGCCACAAAACTCAACCTCACCCAGCTTGCTCACCGAATCTCTCTCCGCTTAACTCCCACTTTTTCAAGCATTTCAACAAACCAAGCAGCTGCTGAAATCACATTTGAGGAATTCATTGGCTCCAGGATCCCAGAATTCTCTGATTCTGTTGTAAATGGACTTTTTTCTGGTTAGCAAAAATGTGTCAATCCTGAAGTTTCTTATTTTGATTAGTAACTTCAAATCTAAGCTGAGATATACTGCTTTTAAGTTGGTGAAAAACTGCAAATATTTTCGTCCCAGTAATAATAGATAATAAAGGTTGAAACAAATTAATTTTATAAACAATGTCAGTTGCACTAAAAGTTAAAAATTCAAATTTAAGCTTCAGATGTGAGTTATGGATAATAAATATTATAATGATATATAAATATTTTGCTTAATTCCAACCAGCAAATAGTTTTTGTTGAGGTAATGGATTCATAGCGTTTTAGGGGAAAAAATGTCATGAATATATTGCATTGTTGAAAAAATAATTTTTTAGTTCGTAAACATTTTGAAAATAAAATTCCTAATTCGAATTATTTTATTTAATTGCCACCTCATAGTGTTATATTAAGCTCTCAAACAGAAAAGAATGGCTTCAGTTTTCCATTCAATTTTCACTTTTTTGGTATAGAAAATAGTTTTTTTCCTAAGTTGAAAAATATTGATCAATCACATCTTGAAGGCAAGCTGTTCAAATATACAGTAGACATTCATTTATCTGGCTACATGTAATCTTGTTCCTCCAATAATTTGGCACTATTTTCTACTTTCTTATACCCCTGTAATCTCAAACACCCAATATATCACACCCACCTGTAGTGCATTGATTTGGTTGTGCTAGATCTGTTCATCAATTAAAACTCTCTTGTAAACACAGGCAAATGATTCCTGGATGTTTTGTCGCATTTACTCTCATTTGACTTCATATGTAGTATCAGTAAATAAAGGAGGTCCACTCCATTGTATGAGGCAAAAAAATGCACATTATTGATTGAAGGTATGGTTGAAAACTTGAAGAAAAAACTGGACAGTGGTCTATCAGTTGTTAACCTCTGCCAGTGTTACTACAAAGGCTCTTGTATGATATAAAGAAATAGAAAAAATAACTGATGCAATTTTTGTTCATAGCGGCTCAAAGAAAAAGATGTGTTTGAGGAAAACAGTGAAAGACTGTAATTTGGAAGTAGATGAATCATTCACAAAGTGGATTAAGCTTTGTATAAGTGAAAGTGTTGAACTGTCTGGAGATATAGTGAAATTCTAGCAGAATTGTTTCATGAAGAACTTATCATTGTGACTCTAGTGATGGCTAGCTCCTTTGGTTCAAGCACCATACAGTATGGTACATTACTTTATTTAAATTTTGCTTACTGTTCATTCTTTTTCCCCTTATTTTAACTTATCCAGCATTCCTCACATCCCAATTCTGATGATTAATGAAGGTTTTGTGTATCTTTGTTGTGCAGATGTAAGGAAATCCAAGAGAACGGTGGTATTGATTTGACAATGTGAAAGTGAAAAATTTGAGCATATGTTACACTTAAAAGCTTTCCATCATTGAAGATTGGTTTGATGCTTTTCACTGAGCTTGCATTAACATTTTCAAAAGCACTTTTGTGATGTAGACAACTGTGGCAAAAGAACGGTAGTTGTTTACATGTTTGTGGTGTGCTAGTGAACAGGGAAAATTTTTTTAGTATTACCCTGTTTAGTGGAGGGGAAGAAAGAGTTATTGGTGTGAACTTTGAGATGTTCTGTTTATCGCAATAAGAGTGAGATGTTTAGGTCCTGAGAATAAGTGTGGATGGATAAAAAGATTGGTGTTATCATGCTTATAGATGTGTATATATGTCTCTTCTGCTGTCATTTGTGCATGTGTTTATGTAGTGAGTGTTTCCATTTAAAGGGGTCTTGGTGTGTATCAATTTTCTCCATTTTACTACTTTACATCAAACATGTAGACATCTACCATTTTTTTGCAACAGTTTTCTGCATCAGTAAGTTCTTTTGGAATTGCCAGCACAAACTCTTCATGATAATAAAATTTTAACTTCTACATTGTCAAATTAGTTCCACCATATATATGTGTATGTGAGTATAATTGAATGAGGTTTTGCTACTCAAACATGTTTGTGTTTCTGCCCTGTTTGGGCCTCTCCTGGCGAATGATTCAGATTATTCTAGATTTCTGTTTGGAACATTTTTCGGGGGAGGGGGGTTCTGTCATTCTAGATGATAGGGTCTATCTTTTATTTTACTTGTTTTATTCCAGTGGTGGGCTATTGCTTGCTATAATTTTGTTTTATTTAGTGGGGATGCATGTCTGTTGGTGGTTATAAACTACAAACTAGGAGGTATGGTGTGAGTGTTTTTGTTATCAGTAAGTGAGTGTTCTATCAGTATATTTGTGGTATGTTTCCTCTCTGAAAGTAATTTATTCTTGCTTTAGTTGTTTTCCCAATGTTAAGGGCCCTTTTATATAACCTTGGTGGATTATTTGATTATATTGGGTTTGGTCTACTTTCTCATCTCTGAGGTAATTATGTTGATTGGATTGTTTTTTAAGGTGGCAATGTGAATAATATATCTATGTTTGTTGTTTTTAGTATATCTATACGTGGGTTACTGAGTTATGTTTGCTAGTAGGAATTTTGAGTAGTGCTGGCATTTTAACATTGCTTCATTTTTTCCTATTTAATAATTCTGTTTTATGTTTTTTAAGTTCTATTGGCAAAACTAAGGATTTCGAATTACTCATTTAGTCATATGTGGCATGGAACCTCAAAATTTCAGTATATGTGTGTTTGTTTTAACCGTAGGTTATGTGTGAGTATATATACAACTTGATTTTTGATATTTTTCTTGGTTTTTTCATGTTTTCCAAAAGGTTAAAAAGTTGTAAGACTGTAAATGATAGCAGTATCAGGAAAACATATTTTTGCAAAAAATTATACTGTGAAAAATATAGCTTGATATAATTTCATGTATTCCTGATTATATAACATTTAAAAGGAAGCACATTTTCATAAAATAGAAATTATATGAATATAAAGTCAAATGATTTTTTTTTTTTCGCTGATTCCATTTCTAAATTAATAATGACATGAAATGTTTAATGCTATATGCTTAAGTTCATTGAAATACAAACTGAATTGTTAAAAATTTTTGATTGCAAGTAATGCATGAACATATGATCTTTAATAAAACCTCTTTTTTTTCACAGATTTCAACTGTTGTGGGAAAAAATGAACTCAAGATGGATGTATGTGAATATTGCATACAGGAAGTGTGATATTCAATTCAATGTTGAACTGGGAAATACAGAATTGAGATGAATTAGGTTTCTGAGTTTGTAAAATTGTTATCTTCAGAATGAAAAATTGAAAACTCTAATATTTCTGTTAGATTTTCTTGTATTTCAGAGTGCTTATATTAAAAAACATTTACAGTAAGACACTAAAGGATAAGTTACACTCATGTGCAATGTGCCATTATGTCAGTTGAGAACAGTTTACATTTAAAGACAGACAAGCAAGCACTCACTGTAGAAAAAACATATACTTGTAAAAGTTCAAGTTTGAAAAGTCACATGAAAACACACATTGATGAGAAACCAGATCTATTTGAGGTGTGTGGATCTGCATTTTCATCGACTTCAAGTTTGAAACATCGAATGCGAACACACACTGTTGAGAAGCCATATTCATGTGAGGTGTGTGGTTCTGCATTTTCACAGCGATCAAATTTGAAAATTCATATGCGAACACACACGGGTGAGAAGCCATATTCATGCGAGGTGTGTGGGTCAGCATTTTCACAATGTTCAACTTTGAAAAGTCATATGAAAACTCACACTGGTGAAAAACCATATTCATGTAAAGTGTGTGGGTCAGCATTTTCACAAGGTTCAAATTTGAAAAGCCACATGAAGATACATAGTGACGAGAAACCAGATCCATGTGAGTTGTGTGGAGCTGCATTTTCATCAACTTCAAGTTTGAAACATCATATGCGAACACACACTGGTGAAAAACCATATTCATGTGAGGTGTGTGGATCAGCATTTTCACAGAGGTCAAATTTGAAAAGTCATATGCGAACGCACACTGGTGAGAAACCATATTCATGCGAGGTGTGTGGATCAGCATTTTCCCAGTGTTCAAGTTTAAAAAGTCATATGAAAACTCACACTGGGGAGAAACCATACTCATGTAAAGTGTGTGGGTCAGCATTTCCTCTAAGTACACATTTAGTAAGGCATATGAAAACTCACACTGGAGAAAAACAATATTCATGTGAAGTGTGTGGATCGGCATTTTCAGAAAGTTGGAATTTGAAAATTCACATGAAAATTCACACTGGAGAGAAACTATATTCATGTGAGGTGTGCGGATCAGCATTTTCACAGAGTTCAAATTTGAAAAGTCATATGCGAACACACACTGGTGAGAAATTGTTTTCATGTAAAGTGTGTGGATCAGCATTTTCAGGAAGTTGGAATTTGAAAATTCACATGAAAACCCATACTGGAGAGAAACTATATTCTTGTGACTTGTGTGGCTCAGCATTTTCACAGAGTTCACACTTGAAAAGTCATATGCGAACACATACTGGTGAGAAACTATATTCATGTGAAGTGTGCAGATCAGCATTTTCACAGAGTTCAAATCTGAAAAGTCATATGCGAACACATACTGGTGAGAAACCATATTCATGTGTGGTGTGTGGATTAGCATTCTCACAATGTTCAAATTTGAAGAGTCACATGAAAACTCACACTGGTGTGAAACCTTATTCGTGTAAGGTGTGTCGATCAGCATTTACACTTAGTGCACATTTGATAACTCATATGAAAATTCACACTGGCGAGAAACCATATTCATGTGAAGTGTGTGGATTAACATTTTCATCCAGTTGGAATTTGAAAAGTCACATGAAAACACACACTGGAGAAAAACCTTATTCGTGTGAAGTTTGTGGATCAGCATTTTCATCAAGTTCAAATTTGAAAAGGCACATGCGTACACACACTGGAGAGAAACCATATTCATGTGAAGTGTGTGGATCAGCATTTTCAAGGACTTCAAATCTGAAAATTCACATGCAAACACACACTGGATAGAAACCTTATTCAAGTGCTTTAAATGCAAACAGGGTGGATGCTCAAATGAAAAACAAACCCAAAGAATTTGTAATTTCACTGCATCATATACTTTAGTACTCTTTATTTGATGTATGTAGTTGCAATACTTATATTGTCATTGAAGACAGTAACTTGGCATTCAGATGCTGATATCAAACTCTCAGAAAGCAAGATATTTTGAGTTATAAATGCTTATCGCCCATAATTTGATAGCAAAATGTAAATATTTTGCATACTGTGTCAGTATGTTTCATTTTTACTTGTATAAAAATTGCTTGTCTTTTTGAAGATTTTTAGTTTTTTCATTGCAGATTTACATTTCAACTTGAATATAGTAGAAACAAAATATCCATTTCATGTTCTCTGATTTCATCAACACTACAATTCGCATTCCTTTTATCCTTACTTACTTATACAGAAAGCATTGGGGTTATTACTTTACTGAGTCTGTGCATTCATGTCTACATCACTATTATTACTACTACTACAGTTGCTGCTGATGTTCCAACTGTAGCAAAGAAAACAATTCCACTAAACAATCATTGGTGTTGTTTTTGTCATATTGAAAAAGAAATTCAGGTTTTTAAACGTGCATTTATACTAGAAATATATAATTATATAATTTATATATACATACATAATCCAGTCATTGTTGATGAGTACTATGCTAATTTATGATATTTATCAGTTATAAATCTAGTCTAGGAGCCAATACCGATATTTTCTCAAATATGTACGTCTCACGTTTGCCAAACAAATAGTGTATCTTTGTTTTCCATTGTGTTTATGCATGAGTTTATATTTTAGTACAATAATCCTACTTATCTTGTAGGTTTATTATATTATAGTTGTCACTGTGTAAACAAATTTACCTAATACAAAGCTAGGAAGCTCTCAGGGAGTGCATATCTCTGCCAATTGAGATAATTATTCATGGATCTGCAAAAAAATTAATTCTTTCTTCTGTAACCAGTTGTCTAGCTTTTTGGAGATATTGTATAGACATTCGTGGATACATGTTCAATTATCTCCCCTATTTCATAGCTATTTGTCCACTCTACGCAACATCTCCAAAAGTTCACCTTCTGCCCAAATAACTCCAGGAATTCTGAATGAATTTCAATGAAATTTCATAGAAGTGTGGGCAATTAGTGTACAGAGTGGATCCATGTGAAATTATCTCCCCTATGTACTAGTTGACTGTCTGCACAATACCCCCCCCCCCCCGCCCAAAAGTTCCTTGTCAATCCACACAATATCTCCAAATGCTCACAATGAATTTCAAGATTTTCTGGAAGGGTTGGTGAATTTATACATATATATATATATATATATATATATATATATTACGGTAGATTAATTTTTCAGGGTTTTGAAAAAAAATTGATTTTGAACAGATAGTTGGGGCTTAATATGACAAGAACTTACATGAAAACTTAGATTCCTAGCTTTCGCTATCATTTGAAGATACATATTCAAAAGTTGTCTGCTAAAATCCATGAAAAATAATCATTCCACAATCTTTGAGCAAAATATTTTTATTTCAACCATAAATCCAGAAAATTTTGCTTTTTCATTTTTTTAAAAAGATTTTAATAAATAATAGATTCAAATCACCATAGCTAATACATAATATCCTCAAAATGTTCAGTGTAAGTAGAACCCTTAGAAGCAAAGGAAGGCCTCATTTACTGAATAGAGGGAGGATAATTGAGGAGTGATGAATTGACTAAAAATGCACACGATGAAATCCTCATCAGATCGCTGAGGCATGATTATTTTAACATTTGTGTACTAAATTGATCTATAGCATGGAGTATTTTGACCTCAGTATTGTTTCTGGTAACACCTAAAAAACAATATCCCACTTCTGGAATATTTCGCTTTTTTGAAGTATTTTTCTCAAAGGATAGCAAAAGGTTGGAATCAAATACTTTGTGTCAATCTTTATCGTGTCAAATTCCAACTATCTAGACTTGTCTAAGATAATGGTTCCAAAATATACCTATATATATATATATATATGTATATATATATATATATACATATATATACATATATATATATATATATATATATACATATATATACATATATATACATATATATATACATATATATATATATATATATATATATATATACATATATATATATATATACATATATATATATACATATATACATATATATACATATATATATATATATGACATTGACTCCAGTATATTTGCACTATCTATCACTGGAATGATTTTCTTTGCTGAAAGTATGCATACTTTCAAATCTGTCATTTTGGAGGATTAATGTTATTTTACGTTTTTTACTGTTTCAGTACATCACTGTTCAATTGGATTTGAATCTGGTAACACGTTAGACCAATCGTGTGTTTTTCCTTGTGCTTCTTCAGAAACTCTTCTGGGGTTTTTTTTAGTGGAGTGTTTTGGGATGTCTTCATGCTGATCAATTACAGTTCAATGAATAAGTTGTCTCTCGCCTTTTGTTGGGCAGTGATCACTACAAAAGTCTGAATTATAAAAATAAACAAGCGTGATCACTGCTAGAAACAAACTAATATAGAACATGCTTACATTGGAGATTGCCCCCTCCCCCTGTACTAAAAACATATCATCAGGGAGGGGTGTTCAAGAGAATGAAAAAATTGGTTTTCCTGGACGTGATAAGGAGTTTATGCCCTCTAACTCAGTTAGTGCTAACTATGTTTGAGTAATACATATATACATTGCCACCCAGCCAGACCCATTTAAAAACTGAAGAAACCTATGTTGATATTAACAGTTTCTAAAAAAAAAAGGATTTGTTAAAAGCTTCTGAATTCTCCATAGAATGTTTGGAAATGTTTTTAGTCCCAACTAAAGCTAACATTTTTATATTTCAAATTATGGAAGTCTAGAAAGGACAAAACGATTGAACTGCAATATCTTTTTCCATTGTCAAAATTCATTTGTGGTGTTGGTTTGGGATCAAATTTGATCAGCAATTTGATCTTGGAGAATCAAATTTTTTCCACCTTGGTCAATTTTATATATCTTTTTATTTAGGTTTCAAATCAGAAGAAGAGGCAAGTGCTGTCAAAAGTTTGAAATAAGAAAAGAATAACAGTATATAGCATAGCATTTTGGGGCTTTTGGGGGGCTTTTTAGTTGGTCCCCTCTCAGAGGCATTACCAGAAATTCAAGCAATTTGAGGGCTAGGGTCCAATACCTGAAATTATTGATTTTGCAAGTAGATAAATGAAAAAGAAAACTGATTTCAATCATAAAATCAAGAAAGTAATATGTGATCTGGAATTTTCACTTACATTTGAGTCTTAGCTTTTTAGCGCTAAAATTGACAGAAGGATAGTAAAGAAAAAAGATGAGATTTGCCATGGACATTACCTTTTGGTTGGGGACTAATGAAGAGGGTCATAAAGTTCTATTCTTTTGAAGAGGAAAAAGTACGGAATTAATGTTTCTCTTAGCGGATTACTTGAGATTTTGAAAATATTCCTAGGAATTAGATTTTTCCCTTGTTTTGAAAATCACACTTTCTTCCCCCAAACTTGTGAAAATTAATAACTTTTGAGTTTTGCCGTATCCAGTTAAATGTATTTTTGTAAAATACAGAAAACTTTAAGCTTGGGCGAAAACTGTTAATACAGGTTCCTCCTGTTTTTAAGCTGGTCTGGTGAAGTGGCTGGCTCTCTCTCACTATATATATATATATATATATATATATATATATATATATATATATATATATATATATATATATATATATATATATATATATATCCCACATACAGACAATCTCAAAGATGTCTTCTATCTAAACCACATACTTGTGTCATCTCTTATTTGTCGTTCATTCAATCATAACTGGTGTTACAAGCTCCAAAATACTTTCATACTAATTTGACCTCAAAAAAGCTTTTTGAAATGCCAAAACACACACAAAAAAAACAGTTATCCTTATTATGGCCAATTTCATGGATAAAAACAGTTAAATTTGCCTTGAATTGCTAGAAAATAGTTTTAAGTGACTGAAATTGCTGAAAGAATAGTACTTGAAATTTGCTAATGATGGTGCAAAATGTTGAATTTCTATGCTACCAAAAAACCTACTAAATTTAGCTTGAAAGAAGCCAAATTGGCAACACAGATGGTGACTCACTGTCAACCGACATGGAAAACTCCTCAACAGTGATAAGTTGAGCAATGATAATGAGTTGTTTATTTTTAATAGAATTTTAATAATTGAAAATTTTTGTTGTGACCAAACTTGAAACTCATGGAAAATTGTTGTGATATGTTTAATTTTTCAATTTCTGTTGTTATTTAAAACAGTGTCAAGTCTACAAAGTATGGGAAAGAGACTAAAGCTGATTTCAAATAGAATAGGATAGATGAACTGCTGAATCAAAATGTGTAATAGCTGTGCAAATTGAAACTTTGAACCCTGTTTCTGCCTTCTGATGAGTGATGGACTGATTGAAGTTTGGCAGCAGTGCTCTGATAACTGCCATTTCATCACATTCTGACATCGTTTTGGGTCAACCAAGTCTATTTTTGGCTTCATAACTATTTGGATCACTCAAAAAACATTTCACAACTGCTTGACTTCAAATAATTTGGATAAGACATGCTTAAATTCATTGAAAACCAAACCCAAATAGCTATTTTTAAGATCATAAGCTCATTCAATACTTGCAGTTGTAAAGATATATTATCCTTGTAATTGCAAATAATAAATGAGCATATAATCTTAATAATAGCTCTTTTTCTTTCAGAGATTTTAACTGTGATGGAAAACTAATGAACTTCTCCAATAGCCATTTTTGTATTCTTTGCGTCTCAGAGTGCTTATACTAGAAAACATACATAGAAAAATCCATTAAGAAAAGGCTATATTCATGCACAGTGTTAGTCTGTTCGTTGCAGGAGTTCATGATAGATAAACTTGCCAACAAACATTGAAGAGAATCCCTCATGTGAAAGGAATGGATTGGTCTACATTTTGAAATTCATATACAAAGACATATTTGGGGTAAACCATATTCATGTGAAATGTGTGGACAAGCATTTTTGAACACTTCAAATTTAAAACTTCCCATGCAGACACACATTGGAGAGAAATCATATTCATGTGAAGTGTGTGGTTTAGCATTTACGCAAGAAAAAACTATTTGGGGGATTTTTAATAGTGAAAAACTGGTTCTTCTAGACATACTAAAGGATAAACGTTGAAATTTTCAGCCTTCTAGCTCCATTGGTCTGACCTGTTCACATGATATAAACATAGATAGCCAGCCAGCCAGAAGCAATCGGAAACTGAATAAACCTATGTTGATGTTGGCAGTTTCTAAACAATAAAACATTTTAAATATTGGTTATCAGAAATTCACATTTTTTTGTCTTCTATGTTTGAATAGAAGACAATGTCTATATTGATATACATTAAGTATATGGGGATAATATTTTTCTAAAAATATACTTTGTGAAGAAAAGAAAACAAAGAAAAATATCCTCGAGTCTGTGATTCTTCCTTTCAATCAGCACAAGAAAACCAAATTACAAAACGCTAAAGAAAAACTTCACCTTGAATATTTGGCAATGTTCAGCCACTTCATAAGTCAATTGGGTTACAGATTCTTCTCTCTTTGCCTATCTCTCTCTCTCTCTCTCTCTCTCTCTCTCTCTCTCTCTCTCTGTCTGTCTTTGTGAGTAGTTGTGTGTTTCTCTTTGCTCCTGGTCACATTTTGGGAGCTACAACCTCGAAAATTTCACCACTAGCCATTACCTGAAAATTTTTTTTATTTAATTTTTTTCCCCAAAAAAGGGTGTAGCGTCACCTTAAACCAGCAATAACCAAATCTTGTGCTGCTTTTTTTTTCTGATAATTTAAAATAAAAGATTTTTTTTTTTTTGGATAATTTTTAGATAATCAGTTCTTGTTCATGCATGGGCTATGATGGATAATTTGTGCGAGGTACAGATATTGTTAGTTTTTCAAAGAATTTTGAATGAGTTTTCAGGTTTTTTTTAGAGATTCAACTAGGAAAATCTTTGTTCAAAATATCTTATCTTTCAAATTCTTTTCTCCCTCTCTCTCTCTCTCTGCATTTGGAAGGATAGTTAGTCTTGATTGATTTGCAAAATTGTCTAACTCCAGTCCAAGTCAGACACAGGAGTTGATCCCCCTGCCCTTAATAACAACTATAACAATCCTCACCTAATTTTGATTTATTCTTCACTGTTTGTCTGTCTCATCATGTTGAACCAGATAAATATGTAAAATTAACATTCCTTTGATATCACAACCAATTGATTAGTTGTCTTACCAAACAAGCAAAATTAACAAGTGTATCAAATCTAAAAGATGTACAAATATGCAAGGGATTATTTCATTGTAAAAAATGAACAAATAAATTCATTCTAAAAAATATGTATTTTTATATTTCTTCATTCATCATATATACATACGATACAAAAGTTGCAGTAATCATCTTCAGTTGGAATAGAAGTGGAGTTAAACCCTACAGCAGTCAGGCTTGTTATATCATCTAAGGATTCTGAAGTGAAATCTTCTGCTTTTCAAAAATTGTATTAGTTATAACTATAGATGCCACCAACTTCATTTTGTAGTATCAAACACTGCTATCCACAAGACCTTTCTTGAGAGTTATTTCAAGGATTGCTGTTGCGTACCTTCTTTTGTTTTCTCTTCATTCCTTTTGGATTGTTTTATTCGGTTCAGTCTCCTCAATTTTCTCTCTCGTTTGTTGGTGAAAAGAAGAAGAAATCAAGCAAGAATCACTCTATGATGGCAAGCCTTCAGCAGAGCAAGAAGATTCCATTATTTTTTTAAAGAGGGATATACAATCAATGCATCCTCCCGATAGTCACTTATGGAGCTGAAACCTAAACAAGAGAATGACCCACAGACTGAGAAGCATAGAACGTGTGCATGAAAGATCACATGGAGAGGCCACAAGACTGCACAATATATCAAGGAGAGCACAAGAGTCTAAGACATCATAGAATCCATTGGAAAACTCAAATGGCAAAGGGCTGGTCATGTTGCAAGAATGGCAGATAACCGATGGACATAACGACTCACAATATGAATCCCCAGGTATCACATGTGCAACTGAAGCTTGCAGAATACTAGATGGAGAGACAAACTTGACAAATTCAGAAAGTATTGGCTCTGCAATGCCCATGATAGAGAGGTCTTGCAAATCCTGGAAAATGTCTATATCCAACGACACTTATTAAAAGACTGATGATGATGATCCATAACAATATTCTGAATACTGTTGCTGCAATTAGGTTATTTATGTGTCTGGACATTTGTATGTATCCATCAATGTTTCTGGACTTCATCAAGCCCTGACCGTTCATGGCAGAAACTTGAAATTTGGTAGATACACTCACCTCAATAAATAGGGAAAATATCTTTATTTTTTCTGACATCCCCTTCTGCATGCCAAATTGGCTTCCTAGTTTGTATCTAGCAATATTCACCTTTTTTTTAAATAGTGTACTTTTTAGTGATCACAACCCATAAAAGGTAAGAAAAGTATCAATATATATATATATATATATATATATATATATATATATATATATATAATCAGCAGCACACTTTGAAATAATTCATTATAAACACCATCAAAAATCTGTTAACTATCTTGAAGTATTAATGAGTTATGTCCCCTCTAGTGATTGACTGTTTGGAGTTTATCTCAGGTGGCACTGGTAATTAATTTGCATTGCAATTGTGCTACTGAGTCATTAGTCAATCATGGCTGATCTCAAGTTACTACCATTGGTATGTAAGCTTCCCAGTTTAGAGGAGGAGGACAATCAGAATCAAAATAGTCCAGTGAACTTTTTGACAATTTGTTTTCTGCATACAGTATCTTGTGAATTTTGACAGTTTTACATACAAATGTATCAACCATTTTAGTATTGAATCACCATAGCCCCACATTAACCAGCCGATTAAGCAGACAAATGAGTTACCGATTCTTTCCTCTGACTAATAATTTAGACACCATTTTGTTGGCAAAAAAATAAAAATTCTGCAATTGAAAAATCTACTTAACGTAATTCACTTACAATGAAAATAATTTAATTTGCAAAAATCAGTTCCAATTATCAATCAACAGAACTGTGGTAAAAAATGATCACATGCTGCATAAAAAAAATGAAATAAGCTTTTTTCAAGAATATAGTTAATGTAATCCTTCATGGCAGATTGATGAATAGTTGTCACACCATATGTACTATAACAGCAGACAAGCACAGGGTTTTCAGTATTGAAAGACAACAAAGAAAAATGGGATTGAATTTCTTTCAAATGACCAGCAGTCATGTGATAGGCAAGATTTCATTATGATTGAGCAATCCGTAAGAAATATAATCCGATTAAAAAAACAAATAGCAGAAAGTATATAAAGATTCTCTGCATTCTTTTAAATCATTTTATTGATAAATTCACCTTTGGTCTGTTAGAGTCAGGTACATTTTGATCTCTAACAGAAAGCTAAAGAAAAAAAGATTTAAAAGAAAAAGAATCAAATAATCAAACTAATTCTGAAAATTCTATGAAATAAAATTCAATGGAAATATTTTTTTTTTTTTCATTGAAAATAGCCATAGCAAAGATAGGGATAAAAACTTGCCAAGAAAAGCAATGTTTTATTTTTTTCTTCAGTTTTTAAATTACTAAATGAGGCTTTGGTGCCGATTCACTGGCACTATTTTTTCCAAAAGGTCAACAGAATTTATTTTTCAATGGGCCTATCTTTGATATGTGTGAAACTGTATGTATTTAACAGAAATCATGAACGGAAAAATTTTTGAAAGAATTTGGTGAGATAGTCCATCACATTGAAAAAAATATTCCTAAAATTTCTGATTGAAAACTTCTTTAAATCAAATTTCATCCGTTATTATATAAGTACTGAAAATTTTACCAAAATTCGATTATTAGTTAATTTTTTTGAAAATATTTGAAAATTTATGTTTTGCTTGTGAAATTTTGGGAAAATTTTCAAATGCAAATTGTCATATGTAATTGTTCATTTACATTGCTACTGCTTTTTGCACTATTTTCAAGATATCTCCAGTTTTATAAGATGTGCACCAATAATTTTCATGTTATATTTTTTCTAATCTTTTTTTCTATCTAATAACACTGTGGCGACCCCTTTACATCTAGTTAGGAATTAGATACAAACCCTTCTTTTATGTAGATATCTAAAACATTACTTCCTACGATGACTCCCTACAAGACCTGAAAGCACATGGTCAAAAGCTTTTGTTGCCCCTAGATTAGCTGTCACCTTATCTTCTTTTCCCTCTCTCTAAAATCTTGGTCTGCCTGGTTTCTATTTTTGACCATGTCTATTCATAAATTGTCTTGTCACTTATCTTGGGTGTCAGAATTTTTCCATGACTTTATAGCTACCGAATGAAAATATTGCAACTACTATATTTGGCGACGATACAAATGCTGCTTTTATTATTTTGCCCTTTTTAGCTCCTTCTGGCATTCAATCTGAACCAACCACCTTTTTATAATCTAGTTTGGTCAACAATATCACTCATTATAACAGGCACTACTAATTAGGCTCCATTCGATAGATAAACCAAACGACATCAGACCCGTTATGCCACGAGTCCCCTAAATACTTATTCTATCCTATATCTCACTTTTACACATAGGAATAACCTAAACCTAATAGGCCTCTATTCTACTCTTCTTCACAAGATTGATCATATTAATATTTTCACTACATATATTTTATTTTCATTCTTTATTCATCATAAATGTTATGGATTAAATGTACCTTTCATTTGCTCATAAACATACTTATACATGTATTTTTACTCTGTTTAATCCCTGCATCCACATTTGTACTTGGTACACGTTCTTCGTACATCTCCCTTCTTCCCTCAACTTTTCCACTGATGTCCACGTGGGCCCGTTAAACAGCGGGTGCCCATTCTTCAACAGGAACTACCAAGTATTAACTACAAATTGATGACCCCTATTAATATATAAGAACGTTATTTCTCATAGCACTAATAAAACACTCCCTTTGCACAAAAAATTTGGTAAAAATTCGGTGAAGTGTTGTACACAGAGCAAACTTACCTTACTTTTAGAGATGATAGCTCAGGTATATAAGATTAATATTTTCAATGGATCCGAGTGAAATTGATTCTATTATGATATCATTCAAATGTAAACAGTTAACAAATAACACAAGTTTACAAAAGTTACTTGCCCTCAGAAAATAAGTAATTTTTGTGCTTTCAATCAAAAAGAGTCAAATGAAGAAAAAAACATGATTTTTTCTAATTTTCAAAAGTTACGTACCACTAGAAAAACAAAAAGATGTTCTATTTTCTATTGAATGTAGTTCTTTAAAAAAAACTCATACATTATTATCAAAAGTTCCCTACCCAACCTGAACAAAAGTAGTAATCTAATTGCATAAAAAAGTTGAATATTAAATAAGAAAAGAGAAATAAAATAGTGTTAAAGATTACTTACTGCCAGTGAAACAAAAGGTAATTTTAAGAAAAAAAAAGTATTTTTTGTGCTTTCAAATCATTCTTAAACCTCACAAATTTAGGGACCTAATGAAGGTCTTCATAGATTGAAAACACAAAAGATTTTTCTATTTTCTATCCAATATTCGATTTAATCAAATCTTAACCAAGGGGTGGGGGATTGTTCCTGCACGTTGTGTCAAAATTTCAAATTTTCTTTAATAATCCTGACAATCAATGTCACTTGCATTTATTTTAGTCTTGAGTATGCTTTTAGAAATACAGAAAATTTACGACCGATTATTGAAAAAATGTATTGCCTGGAACAACCATTCACAGCTATGAATGGATGACATTACAAGTGGATTCAGTTAGACCTGGGATTTTCTAATGAGACTGCAAATCATTCAGTTTCCTTCATGGATGAAAAATGAAGCCCACACATAAACAATAGAGATCTATTTGAATGATCAAAAGCATTTTATAAAATCAATCATCTAGTGAAGGAGATCTCATTTGAAATCTCATTTAAGGGACTTTATTTCGCACAAGAGACACAAACATAATTGTAGTCTTTTTTCAATTTTTGTAACACATCATGCAAGAACGGTTCCCCATCACTGGGTTGTGATTTGATTAAGTCAAATATTCGATAGAAAAACACTCTTTGCACTTTCAATCCATAAAATAAAGACCTTCATCACCTCAGTGAATTTGTCAGTCTAGAGAATGGATTGAAAGATTGCCTATTGTTTTTTTTTGTTTTTTTTTTGCTGAAAGTAACTTTCAAAAATATCTTTTTTCTAATCTTTTAAAATCTAATATTCGACTTTCTCATACAATTGGACAGAAAGTACAAAAAACTACTATGGGGTAAGTGGTCCATCTCAGGGTGCAAAAGTGAAATAGATCTGTTATTTCAAGGTTCTAAACCAAAAACCTTTCATCAAGATCTTGAAGAATGGACAAGCTCAGTCATTGTAAATGTGGCAGTTGCACAGTACATAAACCCTCTTCATGACGTTTCACTGTTGCCTAAGTATACTCCACAGGAAAGTGCACTCGAGGTTCCCTCTGATTCTTTGCCTAATTACATTAAGGTGGCACAACCAGTTCATGAGATATTAAAAATGGCTGATTACTTTTCGAGTCAGATGTAAAATGAAGATAAAAAATGGCAGGGAAATCATGAAGAAAACAATTCACTTCCTCATCCCACTGTGAGTACTTGTGATTGTATGATATTCGTAGTAGGTAAACAAATTCAGTGGTGCTTCTCCAAGTTACTTTGTGAATACAAGTTTCTATTAATATTTGGCAGCCTTCATCTTGAAAAGTGAATGTTGAATGACTTTAGTGACTTGGAAAGATCTGGATGGAGTGTTGCAATCACTGAAGCAGGCATAACAGCAGCCCAACACAAGCATTATTGTAGTCTGTACACATCACAAGAACCAGGCTTACTCACAGGGTTACAAATCTAGCTGTAGCTAAGCTTCAATAACAAACTTATTCATGTTGCGATGAATGCTTGATTCGTCTCAACATGAATAATTTTATTATTCCAGGAAGAGAGAAAAAGTATGAATCCATATCCAACATTTCTCTTCTGTGATATTCTGATGAAAATTACAAACGCTACTTTTCATTAAAGCATATCATGAGAAAAATTTCAATCTCTACGTAGAGGCTCTTTCAAACCTTCAGACCTGACTATTATAATTACAATAGAGAGGTAGGTATTCCCTTTGTGAACAATTCAGAGAAATGTTTTTCATTTATACCTATTGATCAGGCATATGAACAGAGAAAGAGCTCAAAGGAGATAGCAGAGATGTAAGTTTGATCCCAAATCCATGAGCATTTCAACATTGGGTGTTTATTGGGCTAGACCAAGTACACCTTCAATGTAAGTTTGGAGAAATAATTTGTGCCCTCAATGCTAGTTTTATGGTAACTCTTAAAGATTCTAGTTGGGAAATGTTTAGCATGAAGTATGTTTGAGGGAGAAGATTTGGTCTTCTCGGTTTAGTATTGGTGGGAGCGTCATTGGAGATGTGTAAGGGGTATCGAGGATGTAGGAAGAGAATGTGCACCAAGTATGAACTTTGTCACAGAGATGAAACAAAATGAAAAGAACACATCCAAGTATTTGGATATATAAATAAGACGTACGTTTGATACAAGGACATTAATGACAAATGACAAAAGAAAATAAAGTACATATAAGAATAACAGAAATCTGATCGATTGTGTGAAGAGATAGCGAAAGATCGAAGCTTTTTTGTCATTGATAGTACTGGCATCGGAGTCGAAGCGGAGTTGTCTGAACTGCTAGGATATCCGTATGGTGTGGATCATTCCAAGGGATACGTAGAAACCGGGTTCTGTGTGTGAGCCATACTGCCAAGTTGTGTGCGTGGACTTGTGGGGCTATTCTCTGATGCTGATAAATTCTTGACAGACAGACCATAAAAGACAGAGAACATGGAGTTTTATCCATGCGCATTTCCCGAAGTAAAGAAATTTAAGAAAGATTATCATAACTATCGGATAGTAAAAAGCATTGCCATTTCATTCATGAGAGTGAGAGGAGTATACGCATTTGGATCACATGGTGAGGACACAGTGGCGTAGCTACGTAGCTGTGCATATGCATGATGCCTCAACATCAGTGAAGTGAAAAGGGCAAAGTTAGTACAGAGATAGGTCACGGAGGGAGAATGGTTAAGATCGGATCGGCTGGGAGGTCGGCAAAATGATAACAATCTGAGGGAGATAGAAAGAGAGAGAAAGAGTTGCCATCAACAAGTATCGGGGCGAGAGGCATGACTAGCTAGGGGTGCTGGTGCCAATGAGCATTGAACCATGTGCGTCAAGGGATTTTACAGGGGTTGTCAAAGGAAGTGACTTTTTTGATATCTAGCTAAAAGAAGGGTTTTGTATTCAATTCCTAACTAAAAGTATAGGGGGCACTACACTAGCATTGATTACAAACATTGCAAGGTAAGAGTTGCATCACAGGGAAAGTTTTTCGAAAAAACTATGATTTTTTGGGCTACAACAGAAGATGCAAAAAGGACCAGGTATTGAAGTGCAAGGTTTGCCATATGAAGGAGCCGGCATGAGCATAATTGTACATGTAAAGGCAATTACTGTCCTGGTTCTACATATCGAGCACTTCAATGACACCATTTCTTGAGATGGAGGGAAATTGGAGAAGACGGGGGGGGGGGTAACAATACAGAAACAGTCAACTCAAGACTTGACAGAAACAAGTCCATTGCTCTTCCTTTTTTCACAGATTCACTTGGGATGACACAACATCACCACTCAGAGAAAAAGGAGAGAAGGCAGCAGGCTCATGGGGGTGGGTAATCGAAGGCTTGGGACTGCAGCTTGAGAAATATTTTTTTGATCCAAAATTTGAATGTTTTAAACAATTTTTATATCGTGATAAACGTTACTTGAACAACGATAAAAACCTAGCCACTTTCAGCCATTCAAAATGGCCAATTTAAAGATTGGCATTATCAAAATGGCGACACCATGATGCGTTATTAGGAGGAAACCTGATACACTCAATATACTAAATGAAAAAAAGAACAGAGAAAGAATTGAGAAAATTCTACTTGATTATTTACAGCATTTATTGAATGGATCTTGATTTTGTTGAATAATCAAGATAGACAACCTGAAAGCTTCGATTGTTTTCATTGATTACCTCCCTTGACTTACGCTCTTCACTAATCATTTTCGAATGCGAACAAAACATCTTTTTCAAGAAAATTTAAGCCAGAATGTTTAGTTCATTTAAGATTGAATAGTTTCTCTATTTTTTCTCTAACGTTGCATTTCCCTAAGGAAGAGAAATCAGACGAAAGAAAAGAGAAAGAAGTAAGTATAACGTTCTCTTATTTTCTTTGTTTATAAATAAAAATGAATTTTTGCAGAAAGAGACAAAAAGTCTTTTTGTAAATTAAACAAAGAAATGACGTTTCTCATAAACAATAATCATTAATCTTTCAATATTTAATCCTATTTTATCCTTTATCTAAAAATTCATCTGGAATCAGACGATTCCTTTTTATTGAAAACTGATTATTCCGATGATTTCAAAATATTTTCATTCATCTTTTCTGTTTTCTAATAATCGGATCAAAAATTGTTTTCTTGATTTCGTTTTGTCAAAAATAAATGTAAAGATTTTGAAATGTTGTTGAAAATGACAATAATCTTATTCACTTCTACCTATGGATAATGAGTCGATAATAAAATACTTGACTGTGGGTTATAGCAAGATGTGTGGCTATCTTCGGATTTGAGTGCATGCGATAACCAGTGATGAAATCGGACAAAAATAAAACTCAGGGGGTACAGAGTTGATTGCAACTGATGAACATTATTCATTTAATATGTATTAAATTCATTTAGTAACTTTTTTTCATTCATTCATTATTCATTTTTTTCATTATTATCAATAATATATATATATATATATATATATATATATATATATATATATATATATATATATATAACTTGACGTAAAACACACTCATTTAAATATTTATTTGGGTTCGGAATAGGTAAGATTAAAGAAAATGTTGATATTTGGCAAAGGAGATCATGCATGGAGGCTGCTACTGTTATACTAATATGGGGCCAATTTTTAAACTGGTCATTTTTTAATGTCTAAATGACAGATTAAATTGCTAGATTTTCAAGGAATTTTAAAGAAGAAATTGCTATTGGTTGCTGGATTTTGGAGGAAGTTTGGGAAAGAAATGAAATCTTAGAAAACTATGAGTATTTGAAACTATTGAAATTAACCAGAGAAGATATTTTCATGGTTTGTGTTGCGTTTGCAGTTACAAGCTTGAGATAATTATTTTATCATTAACCCACTGACCAACCCTAACTCCCAACCTACCGACTAACTCTAACTCCAATCCTACCGACCAACCCTAACTCCAATCCTACCGACCAACCCTAACTCCCAACCTACCGACCAACCCTAACTCCAATCCTACCGACCAACCCTAACTCCAATCCTACCGACCAACCCTAACTCCAAACCCATCAACTGGCCGTAACTCGAAACCTACTCATCAACCCTAATTCCAGATCTACATACTAACCCTATCAAATAAATGATTGAAAATAGTGTTATTTGAACACCTAGAGTGAGGGGTGGGTGTTGTCACATGCTATGTTTCCATGTGATCAGACTTTTTTTAAAAGTAGTGTTATGATATTTTCAAATAGTTTTTAGCCTATATCTTAAGAAAAAGAAATGTATTAAAATTTTTCTGACATAACATGTCTGTTTCACAGACCATAATTGTTTGAGAGACCAAAGTTTGACAAAACAACTGATATCTCTCCAATATATTCGATACCTCTCTTTGAAAAAAGTAAGCTAATGAAAAGTTTTTTCATCACATGTAATATTTACAGTTTGTTAGGTAATACCTAACAATCTAAGGACTTGATCGACTCTCTTCAACTGCAAACTCTGGTCTGCCAATAGTTGTACAAATCCTAAATTGGTTATCGCAAAAATCATCTGATTTTAAAATAGCAAACAAATTTTTGATAATCAATGAAATTTATCTTCGTGAAAATCACTGCATCAGCTTAACTACAAAACTTTTTGAAACAAAGTAAATCAATAAATCAGACTGGAGCTGCCAGAACAGATTATTATTCATAGATCAAATAGGTACATAGAATAATAATACCAATATATGTTTATATCGAAGTCCTAAAAAGTCATTCTAATCAAACATTTCAACATTAGTCACTATATTGTCAATTCTCATACTGCTTACCAGGACACTCTCAGTGAAGAAGATATGAAACAAATACAACAGTTGGCTGAGCAACTTGTTTGTTTTTGGCACTTGCGCATACACATTTCAACTGATGCTTCTGGAGGAGCATCTTCATCTGTTAGCGCAGACTGAATAACACCGTTGGCATCACACCAACGAGAACAACATGGATGTGGTGATTCGGGATCCGATCTATCACCTCTTTTCCACATCATTGTAACATTTTGTACTCAAAGAATCTAGCACTTTAATGCACCTTTCATTAGTCACAGTTTCTCAGCTTCTGTTTGTTTCTTGCTGAAATGATGCCATCAGACTTGGGAAGATTTTTTGGAAAGCAGCCAATTTGTCTAATTGCTTGATTTGATAAATGCTTTCCAGCGAAATGCTTTAGTCTTCCCATAAAATTTCTGCCTGGTCACATCGATAACCTGGAAGTACAGAAGAATAATTTAGAGTGAGTGCTTGATCAGCCAAATCAATGTCAATTTCTCTGAGATGAACCCCACTACCAGTACGTCAACCTGAATGGGGGTACACACTGCTGAGTTGAAGGAGGGAATCTGTATCTGGCAACAAAATACATACTTCGCTCAATTGATTTCTTTCAACAATTTGCGATGCATACAGAGAACCATCGAGGTATCAGCCTGTCCTTGGTAAGATTACTTGAGCATTTCTTCAAAGTAATTTATGTTCATTCCACAAACTATATTGTAGACTACAGCATAATTTGTTCTTTTCTCTGAAATAGTTAACTAACAACCATTCAAAATACATCCAGTTTCATTTGATTGTATGAAAGAAATTTCTTCAAAAGTATGTTATCTGTATGAGTGTTGTCAGTAATCCTGTCCTGAATGCTTTACACAATTGAAGACAACTGGGCTTGTGTGGTGTTGTCAACACAAATTTGATTTTTTTTAACTGAAACTGCTTAAAAATGGCTAAAACCGGCTAAATCTTTCTCACTTTTGACTAACTTTATGGCTAAAGATGTTTTATACCCATTTCTAACCCAATTATCAAAGAAAATAGCTATTTACTTTCAATAAACTTATCAGATTTGTTGGGGATTTGCTGGAAAAAAATGTTAGTATCTGACTCTAAAAATATTCCCAAAGCAAAAGTTTAGGTTGAAATTAAATTTAATTATTTTGAGTAAAAAAAATGGAGAAAATTATGAGAAAATATTTCTTCTATTTAGTTTGATTTGCTTTGAAAGACCTTCAAAAATGGATTTGGCTAAATATTTTCCATACTCAGCTAACTTCATGGCTAAAAATATCATCTGTATATCTGAATTAGAACATGTGACAAAACAAGCAATTTTTAAATTAAATTGGCTAATTATTTTATTTAAATGGCCAGATTTAATGGAATGGACTCTTTCTAATATTTTTTTGTATTTTTAAAAAATTTTACTTTTAGTTTTATCAATTATTCAGGTAGTATTAAACAAGAAAATGCTAAACCAGATAATGTTTCTCATATTACGTAAGTTACAATACAATTGCAATATTATTTTGCCTGGAGCTGTCACTTTCTGATGACGAGGTTAGAAAACTAGAAGAAATATTTGAGGGATTTCAAAAAGACATTCAAAGGGCAGTAATTCAATTCATATATTGACATATTCACATAAACATGATAATTTTATAGTATGTATGGTGAATAAAAATATTCAAAATTCTTTTGAGAAAATATTGCTGTCAAACTTTGTCAAAGTTTTGATAAAAAAGCAATGGAAAAGTCTCCTAACAGAAAATATTTCTTATTTTCTTATTCATGGCTGATTGAAAAAATAATATGTTGTACTTTTTATTCAAATCAAACAAGTAAAATGTTTTGAGTTCATTTATCTTATTTGTACATGTAGTACAAAAACTGTTACAGGGCAAACCGAGTTAAATTTGCCAATGGATAGTGCAATGGAGGTGTTGCTCACTCCTCCTGTGCTTTTTTTTATCAGCAAATTTCTTTCCTTTATAAGATGATTTATTGAAGGAATCTGGTAACTGTGTAAGATATTTGAAAATGGGGGAGATTATTGTATAGGTTTTTCTCATTTTGGCAGTTTGAAAAAAAACAAAACTAAATTAGCGTACTTGAAAGTTTTGCCACATTTTAGCCTATTTTTGATGTATTTTGGCCATTGGTGCTTTTTCTAGAGAATCAAAGAAACATAACCTCTATTCATAGAATTGTTTCTGTGGTAAAATCTGTTTGACTTGATGTTGTTTCATTCAAAATTGCTGTTTTCAGGAACCTATTTACAACATTAACTGGGAAGTGCCTGTATTTAGATAGTGAATGATCACAGTTTCAATTCCCACAAAAGTAAGTGAATGTCATTCTCATAACGCCACACCACTGTTAGTCTTTTCAGCAACAGAAGTTTTGTTGTCTTTGATTACCAACAGTTTTCCCCATTCATATTTCTTTTTCTTTCAAAGTCAACACTCTTCACTTGTGATTCTCATTTATTGCTGATCGGTTGGTTGTAAGAAAATTGCTGTTTGAATTGAATTATGCATCTGTTCATTTTCACATTTTTATGCTCTATGAGCTTTTTTCAACTAAATGATTGTAAAACTTTTTCTCTTTTTATGTGTTCCCAGATCTATCTTCTCCAAAATTACGTAATATTCTAAATGAAACTCACTATTTTCATATAATAGAAATCATGAATTTCTGTTTTGTTTTGTTTTTTGTTTATCTTATTTTCTGTTTTCATGTCCATAATATGAATGACAAAATGTATAATTCATTGAAATCCAAACCAAGTTAATATATCGTCATAATTGCAACCAACAAATGAGCATATGATCATAGTAGTTCTTTTTCTTTCAGAAATTCCAACTTTGGTGGAAAATTAATGAACTTCTACAAAAGCCATGTGAGATTCTCTATGTTTTAGAGTGCTCATACTTGAAACATATTCAGAAAAAGACATTTAAATGAAGCTATATTCATGTGCTGAGTGTCAATCTATTCATTGCAGGAGTTTACATGAAAGATAGACATGCAAAGAAACATTGAAGAGAATCCCCTCTGTGAAGGGAGCGGATTGAAATTTTCACAGAGTCCACATTTTGAAACTCACTTGCAAACGCACACTGAGGAGAAACCATATTCATGTGAAGTGTGTGGTTCATCATTTTTAAATTCTTCGAGTTTGAAACTTCATATTCGGACACATACTGGAGAGAAACCATATCCATGTGAAGTGTGTGATTCAGCATTTTCAATGAGTTCAAGTTTGAAAAATCACATGCGGACACACACTGGTGAGAAACCATATTCGTGTGAAGTATGCGGTTCAGCATTTTCAATGAATTCAAGTTTAAAAACTCACATGCGGAAACACACTGGTGAGAAACCATATTCATGTGAAGTGTGTGGTTCGGCATTTTCAGAAAATTCAAGTTTGAGAAGTCACATGCGGACACACACTGAAGAGAAACCATATTCATGTGAAGTGTGTAGTTCAGCATATAAAACAATATCAAATTTGGAAAGACACAAGCGGACACACACTGGAGAGAGACCATATCCATGTGAAGTGTGTGGTTCAGCATTTTCAAACACTTCAAATTTAAAAACTCACATGCGGACACACACTGGTGAGAAACCATATTCATGTGAAGTGTGTGGTTCAGCATTTACCCAGATGGCAACCTTAAAATATCACATGCAGACACACACTGGGGTGAAACCATATGCATGCGAAGTGTGTGGATCAGCTTTTTCACAGAGATCTCATTTAAAAAGTCACATGCGGACACATGCAGAAAAACCATATTCACGTGTAATGTGTGATTCATCATTTTCAGACGGGTCAAAATTAAAAATTCATACACAGAAACACACTGTAGAGAAACCATATTCATGTGAAGTGTGTGGTTCGGCATTTCCTGACGGATCACAATTGAAAAGACATAGGCGGACACACACTGGAGAGAAACCATATTCATGTCAAATGTGTGGTTCAGCATTTACTATGATATCATCTCTGAAAACTCACATGCGGACACATACTGGAGAGAACCCGTATTTATGTGAAGTGTGTGGTTCAGCATTCACAAAGACATCTGGTTTAAAAACTCATATGCGGACCCACACTGGTGAGAAACCATATTCATGTGAAGTGTGTGGTTTAGCTTATAAACAAATTGCACATTTGAAAAGACACAGGTTGACACACACTGGAGAGAAACCATATTCATGTGAAGTGTGTGGCTCATCATTTTCAGTGAATTCAAGTTTAAAAACTCATATGCGGACACATACTGGTGAGAAACCATATTCATGTGAGGTGTGTGATTCAGCGTTTTCAAACCCTTCAATTTTAAAAACTCACATGCGGACACACACTGGAGAGGAACCATATTCATGTGAAGTGTGTGGTTCAACATATAAATCGATATCAAATTTAGAGAGACACAGGAGGACACATACTGGAGAGAAACCATATTCATGTGGAGTGTGTGGTTCATCATTCTCAACCAGTTCAAATTTAAAAACTCACATGCGGAAACACACTGGGGAAAAACCATATTCATGTGAAGTGTGTGGTTCAGCCTTTTCACAGAGATCACATTTGAAAGGTCACATGCAGACACACACTGGAGAGAAACCTTATCCATGTGTAATTTGTGGTTCAGTATTTCCAGACGGGTCAACATTAAAAATTCACATGCAGACGCATAATGGAGAGACCATATTCATGTGAACCTGTGAATTTGCAGTTCCAGATGGGTCCCAATTGGAAATTCACGTGCAAACCCATTTGAGAGAGCCTACATTCATGTGAATCATGTAGTACAGATTTCCTAAATCAATTTTGAAAACTAACATGCAGACACATTGCAAAAAAAACCCCAAAGCCATATGATGTTTGTGGTTCAGTGTTTACTCGCACATCACTCTTGAAATAAAAACATGTGAAGTGTTTGATTCAGTAACTTCAGTGAATTCAAATTCACAAAGAAAGACTCATGCAAACACACTGGAGAGAAACCATATTTATGTGATGTGTTTGATTCAACATGACCAAACATGGACAACAGGTCCATTGGCCAGATTTAGTCTTAGGCAACATTATTCATTATCTTCTAGGCATGTATTCAAATCCCATGTAATACGTCTCAAGAAGTCAATGTTATAATTTATATCATAAAATATTGTGAATTAATCTTATTTTTGGCTCCATAAATTTCCCTTGACTCAATGCCTTATCTCTCTAGAAGTCAGTTAGCTTGTTGCCAAATTAGATAATTCGAAGCTTTTATTTTCATTTTGTTTTTTTTTTTTAATTTGAAAGAGAATATGGGTCTGGTTAGTTGCTCAATAGAAACCATCCCATGACTTACATGTTTTGGCAGTATGCCTTATGTATGCTGATAGAAAATAGAAAAAAGGGTGATCAATGAATAAGTTACTTTCAATTTTTATTTGGCAGTGATCACTAAAATTAAAATTTTTTAAAGACATTCATGAATGCTGGAGACAAATTAAGGGATCAATTTAGCATTAGCTTACTCTACAAATTGAACCCCCCATTGGAAAAATTTTAAGGGCCAGGGTTTGGAAAACTAAACATTTTTCCTAGACATAATGAGTAAATGTTAGAATTTCACCCACTCTAGCTGTAAAGGTTCCCAAATTGTTTATCATTAAGGACCCCTTCAATTTGATGAATTTCGCTATTGACTCTGAACTCTTGAGAGGTGTACCTACTCGACAAGCCAACAGACCCCCAGGATTATCTTTACCAAACCTCCAAAGTTTGATGACTCCAGGTAACCAAGATTTGGCTTTGATTTTTTTTTTTTTTGAGATGGCCATGCTAAACATGTGGCTTGAATAAGTATGAAAAGTATCTCATGTTGTCTGCTAGACCAAAAAGTTTGGCCATGCCTGAAACAAATTTTATGTGAAGTGTAGGGTTCAGTATTCTCAAGAGATACTGGTTCAAAAACTCACTTGTAAACACAGTCTGGAGAGAAACTATATGTGAAGAGTGTGGTTCAGCATATACATTGATATTAACTTTAAAAACCTACATGTATACACTGGAGAGAAACTAAATTCTTATGAAGCGTATGCTTCAGCATTCACACAGATGACGTGTTGACATATACTGGAAAGAAATCATGTGTGAAGTATGCGGTTCAGCATTTTCAAATGGATACTACCTCAAAGACTCGTATGCAAACACACAATAGACATAAATCATATACATGTGATGTACGGGGCTTGACACATATCAACTTTAAAAATGAGATATTTGACTTTTTGTTCTCGCAGTAGTCATCTTTAAAAAGATCCCTTACTGAAAACACTGGATAGAAACCCTGCTCAGGTTAAGTATGTTGCTTATGGAATCCATTGAAAAAATATTTAAATTATGCAAAATGTTGCTGGCTGTATGGTTTATCCCTGGAGAAAAACATGTAAAATGTTACAAAAGAATGTAATTAATTTCAGTATTAAAAAAAGTTCTTGAAAAGTTTTGCATTTGAAATTTTTAAAAAAGAAAGGAAAAAACTTTGAAATTGATTTTTTTTCATCTTAGTTTTACGCTCCTGCAATACTTATTGAGTTGCTTCACCCACAAACTGGAAATAAAAAGCTTTGCCTTAGACATTTCAGGGTAAACTTGATGTGGTCATTCAAAGGATGATTAACAAATTAAGCATTATTTCTCTTTATATTGCTTTTTCTGAATTGTTGATTAATCTTCCACATTTTGTAGTGAGTTGAAGGTTATTTACGTGTCTATAATGTTGCTGCTAATCGGAAAGATAATAGGAATGATAAAAATGTATTTTTTGCATTGTGGTGGTATTGCAGACATCACAAGCGTGATTATATTGTTCTGATGAAGGTTTTGGCTTTCCTTATTGGATTTTGATGGGTTGTAAAGTGTCAGAAAATTGTAAATGAGCAATTAAATTCAGTACTCTCTTAACTAAGGTTATACTTTGTTATATATTTTCCGTTTAGATTTTGAGTCATGAAAAGTATTATTTTATTGTTTTCCTCTTCTTTCTAATGTTCCATTCACATTCAAAAAGGGAAGAAATATTAATTATTTTATCAAAAGATATCAGATCAGACACTGAATAGCAGTTTTATGAATTGTAAGGAACAAGGAACTTTGAAATAAATAAAATCAATGTTTCTCTTTCTGCAAATGCCTTTGACGTTGTCAATTTTATCAATAAATATCTCGATAAGACTTTCAATAAACATTCAAAGAATAAGAAATAAAATATCCTTTTTGCCTGATATCTTAAAAACATGTAATATACTCAAGTTTTTGCAAGATTTTGTAATGATCAAATGTTATTACTTTGAAAAAAATGTTTCCCTGTTCTCTCTTCTGTAAGAAAAATTGCAAAGCTCAGCAAGGTCATTGTGCTTTTAAGTTCACTGCAATATATGTTTGTTGGGGGTGGATTTTGCTTGACTCTAATGTCTTGGTCTAAAAATCACAAGGGTTAAAGTGGGTCAAAGTTATATCTAATGGTAATTTATACACTGTCTGAAGCCAAGAGAAATAAAAATCAAATTACCTACAAAATATTGTGTAAAATATCCGTGCAATCATTAATTGTTTGAATGGATCCATTTTTAGATGTTATTGAGTATTCACTATTTAATTGAGCCAAAATGCTTGATCTTTGAAAAATGATGGATGTTAGCATTTGGAGTGGACTAGAAATAACCTAGAAGGAAGATGGTCCCCAGATGAAACCTTATTTGGAGGAAACACCCATTATTTGAATTAAAACCTGACAAAAGTTCTGTATATTCTTAAATAAGAGACTAAGTTGGGTTTTTTTTGCCAAAAAAATTGGCCTAAAATCAGCTGTTCATCTTATACTCAAATCAGTCAAAAATGTCCAAAACTTATACCTATATGAATATTGTGTTGATAGACAATGCACCGGGCGATAATGGCCATTGTTTTCACTCAATTCATAAGCCTGATTTTCTATGCAGTAATTATATCTATTACTGTTATCGAGCTGTCTTGTACTTGTCACTGATAAGTTCTTGGAATCAAGTGCAAGGATCCAGCAAATTAGAACTTTATGATATAAAAGAGCATTCACTTCATCTACAATGACAAAATAATGCTCAGATTTTCAGAAGTGGACTCGGCTGAAAACTGACAGCGTTTCTTGAGCTAAGATTTTTTTAGCATCCCTGTATGCATTAAAAAATCATTCATCCATGGGGAAGCTTAACAGTATCAAATTCTTGTCTGATCATCTTCAGATACATCAGAATATATGGTAAAAAATATGAAAATGGTGGCTATGTGTTCACATAGTCAAATGAAGACATGAACATAGGCAATTCTGAAGACATCCCAAAATTGAGCACGTTTCAAATAATCATTCCGACCCTCCCATGACAGTAATGAATATGATTACTGCTTACACCTGATGTAATGTATCATCAATAGAGGAAAAAAACTGGGGGTACTTCATGTAGCATACTATTTGAGTGAAAAGCTCTCAAAGTGGGCATTGTCTTTTTACATTTGGTATTTTGGGCCATTTTCAGAGCATTATAGAGGCATATCACATAAGATACACCCAATCTGATTACATTTTTTAATTCTACAGAAAAAATTAGCCATAATCACAGATTTTTAAAGCCGTACATTACCATATCAAAGGAGCTTGTATGTATTTGGAAAAATGCATAAAATTGAGTAAAATTTCAAAGATTTTTAATTTCAAAACCATTAAAGATACAGACCTTATTGAAATTTCTCCATGAATCTGGTATCTGAGCAACTGTGATTTTTTTTTTTCAGAGTGGGGAGCTCTGGGTGATTTCATATGGAATAACTCTATAATAAATGATCAATTTGGTATAAATGTGTTATAATCCGATTATGAAAACAAACCATTAAAATGGACTTTATCAAATAAACGAAAGTTTGCTGTGTAGTTGTGTTTTTCTCTTTGAGAAATAATTACAGAATGAAGTACCAAACTGCAGCTGTAAGAAAATCCTAAATTCATTTATTCAAATTGCATCGTATGATGGCAAATGTTTGTAATTTAAAGCTTTGTACTAGCAGGATTTTTGTTGGGAACAGTGAATTTTGTTTTGGTCACGTGATGCTGTAATTAAATTTTAATTTTGAGTTGATTTGCGGTTTAATTTTCATGAATTGTTTGTATTGAACACCAGAAATTTTATTTAGATTAAATAATTTTCGGTAGTTCTTTGTATCAGTCATTTGCTCTTGATGACTTGTATTATTATGGAAAATATTATTGAATCTTTTTACAAATTTGTAAATATCATGAAAAAAAATTTATATGAATTCTCCTGTTGTCTATTGTCCAGAGAACTTCATTGAGAACCATTGGAGATATTGTGTAAACAGTCATGAGCATATACAGAAATTTAATTATGATAATAGAGACAATGTGGAAACCAAGTTTAATTCAAAATAAAATTTAATCTTATTTTTGCAATACAAGAGCAAGCTTCCCTGAACAAATGAAAATAAGTATAATGAGAATACAAGAAACCCAGGTGAAGAAGAAGGAAAGGTAGCTTATCTGTGAGGAAATGGCTGTGTGAGATTAGTAAAGGAGGGGGAATTGTACACCATAATTGTATTTGAAAGAAAAAAACGGAAATATATCTCTCAATTAAGAGATAAAAGATAAGCTTGGCTGCATTAGGGTCAAACTCCCTTTCTTCATCAAAATCTAAAAGGTAATTAAAAATGAATTCCTTTCTCCATACAATATGATCAGGGCTCCTGTGATACCTGTTGCAAAAAAAATGACCACATTCCCAATTATTGTTTCTATATTTGTAAATTTTCAGGTTTAAAAATTCAGACATTTATTGATTTAATGAAAAAAAAAGTTGAGTAATTATCTCCCTTGACAATCAAAATTAGAAATCATTTTCTGATCAAAAACAAAAGCTTTTTAAACAGAATTTAAGCCAGAAATATTTAGTTCATCTAAAATTGAATTGTTTCTCTGTTTTTTCTCTAACGTTGCATTTCCTGAAGGAAGAGAAATCAGACGAAAGAAAAGAAAAAGAAGTAAGTATAACATTCTCTTATTTTCTTTGTTTATAAATAAAAATGAATTTTTGCAGAAAGAGACAAAACGTCTTTTTGTAAATTAAACAAAGAAATGACGTTTTTCATAAACAATAAGCATTAATCTTTCGATATTTAATCCCATTTTATCTTTTATCTAAAAATTCATCTGGAATCAGGCGATTCCTTTCTATTGAAAACTGATTACGATCACTTGAAGATATTTTTTCATTCATCTTTTCTGTTTTCTAATAATCGCACCAAAAATTGTGTTCCTAATTTTATTTTGTTGAGTAAATTGGTTTTAAAAAAATGGCAAAAATATTTGACAACATTCTTGAAAAAAAATTGCTGAAAAGAAGTCATTTTAAGAACTCTTTTTTTTTCTCAAGTTTCCAGATCTCATGCTTAACTTTTTTTTGAGAATTTGATTCAAATCTGTTTCAAATTGTTCCTAGATCATTGTAGTTTATGGAGAGAAAAAAACAAACTATTATCATTTTGTGGAATATCGCAGATATTTTTTAACATTTACCAGGTTCATTTGGCCGCTCATACTTATAAAAGAACTGGCATTCCTTCGATAAGCATAGCTGGCTGGGTCAGTCAACGTTTTTAGATCGGAAGAGACTAAAATTGTCTGCCTTTCATACATGATATTCAATTGAGTTTAATACTGTTTCTGATACTTGATTTGATTCAATAATTATTCAATATTTTTTGTTAAATAATTGTATGTAAATAATTGTAAAAAATGGCTTAACCTTGTCTCTAATATTTCATTTGATCATTGAAGGGATGGGGTTAGATCAAATGAAATATTAGAGGCAGGAACGACTTTAAATATATTTATCAATATAGATTGATTTGTTATTTAATGAAAATCTTCTTACTTTGGTGTCTTCTTTTTCTTCAAGAAGGAGAAATCTTTCAATTATTTTTGTAAAATCCACCACAACAAGTTCTGTAGGAATTTGGAATTATAATTTAATATGAACAATGGTGTAATCCTGTCTCTAATGTTTCATTCAATAATCATAGATTTAGGGATATTTAGGTGATCAAATCCTTATAAATTTAGGCATATTAAGATGTAGATGCTTTTAGTCACTTCTAGCCTACCGTACCTGATTTCTTGAATGGCTCACTCAGCTGGTGATGATTTGTGAAAGAATGTCATGATATATGTTAGCCACCTGACATCCATTCTTTTAGATTTCTTGAAGAAGTCATTGATGCCCAAAGTTATTTGTCACTTCAAATTGTTACGGTTCTATTATTAAATTGAGGGAGACATCCGTAATCCTGTTTCTAAAAAAAGAAAAAAAAGCAAGTCTTGTTAGTCACTCAATATAAACATCTTTTGGCAGCATGCCATGTTAGGGTGGATCAATTAAAAAATTGGAAAAAGGGATGATCGATAAATAAGTTACTTCTCTTGCCTTCTGATGGGTACGGATCATTTAAAAAAATCTGAATTTAGAAAAAAAAAATGCATGAACAATGCCAGTTACAAATTAAGGGACCAATTTAGCATACGCTTGCATAGTAAGTTAAACCTCTCACGAAAAACCTATTGGAGGATTTTAAAAGAAATTTCAGGCATAGGAAGTAAATGTTTAAATTTTTTTGCACTCTAGCTCCTTTGGAGCTATTTGAATGCTTGACATATATATATAGCCAGCCAGACCCACTTAAAAACTGGAAAAACTTATATTGATGTTGACAATTTTGATTGACTGTTTCTATAATAGTTTTATTAAAACCATCCAAGTTCTCCCTTGAAAGATTGGCAATTTTTTAGTACTGAACTGAAGGTAGTATTCATAATTTTAAAGTATGGAAGCTTAAAGTGGAAAAACAGATTTGCATTTTTTTCTTCCCATCAACTAAAAAACTAAAAACTAAATTTATGGTGTTAGTTAGGGGTCTAGTTTTAAGTGTATTTTGATCTTGGAAAATCAAAATATTTCAACTGGTTTTAATTTCTGAATTGAATTTATATATCAAACCTTTGATTACTTGACACGGCTTTTCTGAGGATGCCATCTCAAAATTAACAGTAAAAGAGAAAAAGACAAATGTGATGTTTAGTTTTATGCAATTCACAAAATTGGAAACAAAAATTAAAAAAGGAAAGAAAGACTGGATTTCATGGTAGGAATTGCAATTTCTGATTCGATGTAAAATAATCTTGCTTATAATGCGTCTAGATACTTTATTTTAAATTTATATAAACGAGGGAATACAAAAAATGACTTCCTTCAGGAAAACCTCTTCATCTACTTTAAACAACCATGATGGCTGCACGTATGATGTCTTCTGAAAATAATGTGCTGTTGCCAATTGATGAAAAAAACCCATGTTCCTGCCTTCATTTGTTTGCAGGTTATTAACAGTCAGAAAGTGCAATGAATGGGCTGGATCATGTGATTGATTTTCAAAACCCAACAAATTTTCGAAACATGTTTTATCAAGTGGTAAAAACTGCACTCTCCTGTCTTCAATATCTATGCTTTATGAGTCACTCCTACCACCGATGGATTTGGTGAGAGTAATTTTGCTTTCTGCTTGGCTGTGATGAAGTTTGCAATCTATTGGTAAATATTTGACTTACCCCTTAGGAAATTAAAAGTGATTGACGTTTTAATGATATTCAAAATGAATAAATGTTCAAACCAACTTCAATATTGTCTCCAAGGTTGGAACTGAAATATCTAAAATATGTAGAAATGATATTTTTTCCAACAACCCTGCCCACTGCTGGGTAAAACTCTACTACTCCTATCCAACTGAAGACAATCACTGCAAATTTTGTATTGGATATACATTTTTATGTATATGAAAAACTTGTCACTTTGACTCAGTCACTAAGAGTGCTGCCTACCAATCATCCATTTGGTCATGATTTCAAATCACAACAGGGAAGTGTTGATTTCATACATCAGGGTTTAACATGACAAGACAGACAGACTGTGAAGAATTTACTTCCTTAAATTAAGTGAGGATTGTTCTTGCTGTTACAGTGGAAAAACAAAATCAAATATATTTTATGAAAAAAATAATATCTCTGGGTCAGTGATTCTTTCTTCCAGTCTGCACAAGAAAGACAAAATACAAAACGCTATGGAAAATCCCCACCTCAAAGACTTGGAAACGTTCAACTCCTTTTTTATCAAAGCAAGAGTTGCCTGAAACAACTATTCCCAGCAAATCTCCTGCTCACAGACTATCAAAAATGAGATCAATTCCGCCTCTTTCTTCTTGATGACTGAGTTCAGTGGCTCTCTTTTGTTTCTGCTTCACCCATTATCGATCTGCGTGCCCCTATCTGGCCTTTCCCTCCCTCTCTTTTACCTCAACACAGTCTTTGTGTTACGATTTCTATCTCATGATCTATCTTTTATCCCAACCGCTTTTAACTAAAATTAGAAGTATTAAAAATTACTTTCAGGCTTAAAGATGAACAGAACAAAGACAAAAGCAATGTTCAATGATAAAGTCCCCTAAAAGACGATGAGAATAGAGGGCATGGATCTAAAAGAGATTAACAAATACATGTACCTAGGACAGATGATAGATTCAAAGAGAGACCATGAAAGCAAAATAAAACTACGCATAATGATCATCTGGGAATCATTTGGCAATAAATTGAAGAGCACCCCCTTTATGCCTAAAGCAATGAATGCATAATACCAGCTATGACTCATGGATGCGAATCATGGAAACAAGCAAAACAAATCAGAAGTCAACTTAGAGTCTTGCAGAGAGCCATGGAAAGAGCAATGCTAGAGATAACACTTGGAAAGACTGGAGTGAAGGATATCATTCAGATAATTAGGCAACCAAAATGGAGATGGATAGAAGACTTGGCAAGAAAGTATGACAACAGATAGAGCTGAAGGCTGATTGATTGGTGTCTATGAGAAAGTAAATGTAGTAGGAAAAGACCAGACATTAAATGATGGAGCAAGGTATCTCAGATATATATATATATATATATATATATATATATATATATATACATGTTCAGAGGCTCACCATTAAATTGTTGATTATAAATGCTATCAAAATTTAATTTCATTCAAAATAAGTAAACAGAAACTTGAATGCCTTTCCACACACACTAAATGCAAACTTTATTCACCTATCTATCTTATGCTGTTCATATCTATTACAAACAAGTACATCAACTATTTCAGTATATAATACTTATCCCTTTTTTAAACTAATTTCACAAAAATACATACATTTCTGCTCATCAATACATAAATGGAATTCATCAATATTTTTCCAATTATAACTCCGTGCAATTTTTGTTACTGTGTAAAAAAGTAGAGAAAGAGGTTAGTGTTTTGATGCGATTCATTACAGCAGGGTTCACAATATAAAGCAAGTAGGTGGTGAGCCCCAGCTTTTTTACTTACGTTATCATCAATTTGTCTAGAAAACTACAAATAAGAAAAGTTTTTCCCTTCAAACCTATAAGGCCGATATTTCAAACTGACTGCTCTACAAGAAGCTGACATTCCAGTCTAAGCACTATTTCAAACCGTATGCCTATTTGATGACGGAGGTTATATAACTCTCATCCCAATTAGAAATGTACATGCCTTATGCCGGCAAACCAACAGAAGAAAACAAAATGAATTAAACAAAAGCTTCTCAGTAATCACTGAACAATTATTTTAAAATGAATCATTCAAACCATTCCCATCAGGAGTTAAGGCACAGGGTATCTGAAAGCACACAGGCTAAAGGGTTCAGTCATTGATGAGATGAGGTTTCAAAGGGCCCAGTCATTGATGGGATGAGAGTTTAGTCATTTATGGGGTTAGGATTCAAAGGGTTCAATCATCGATAAAACGAGGGTCGAAAGGGTTTCATCATTGATGAGATGAGGATTCAAGCGGGTCAGTCATTGATATGATGCTTTTTAGTTTTACTTTCCTGAAAAATGCCTGAGAAAAAAACCCTCAATCTCAGTATTCAATGGTCAGACAATCTATTTATTCCCTAAATATTCTTCTGGAGAATACCCAACTAATTTTTGGGTGCATCTTTTTACGTGTAGCATACTAAAAGTCATGAAGTGTGGTATGTAATTATTTTGTTTCTAAATACTGTAATTTAGTATACCTTGTAATCTATTGTAGTTAATTTGGTCATATCATTTGATTGAAAACAAACATTAAAGAATGCCTTTGGTCATTTGTTCGATTTCCAATTAGTTTCCAAAAAATAAACAGTGTCTACAGTCTCCTACCATTATTATAATCTCCTTCCATTGAATATTGGCTTTACCCATCCAACAGTTATTCTGGCTCGGTTACAACAAGATTGACTTTCTTGGATCCCTGAAGTACCACTTGTCGGCAACAAAAAAATATCACAATTCTTTTTATCATTTTAGCATTTGTAAATTTCCAGTTTTGAAAATAATAGAAATAAGCCATGGCAGAGGCTCTCTATGACTAGAGGTATGTCGACCTTAGAGACCGCAATTGATGCAAGATTTGACGGGATTTCCGGCCGAGGATCAGGATTCCTAAAGTTCTCGGAAATCTTTTTGTAGATCTGCAGAGAATCAAAATAGTCCTGCTATCCTTATACTCCTTATTCAATCTTACAAAATTCTACTGATTACACTAGAAAATATGATAATGAGACAACAAAACATCGTAAGATAATCTAGCGAAGTTCGAATCAGCTAGTATCAACAATACGCGGAACATGGGAGCCTGTGATTATGAATCAATCAGAATACATTTTGGTCTTCACTGCAAAGAACCACATCAGGGCTGCCGAATTGACCATTTTCGGCTTGATCTGATGGATTTCTTCTCCTATTTAGCCGTATAATGAAAGTAGTTGCAAATAGTTACAAGATGTTTTTCACTTGTGCGTTGTAATACGATGTTCTTTTTGCAGCATTTAGAACGCTTAATACACTGCTAAAAATCCAAATAGAATTGAAATAAAGGTACTGATATATATATATATATATATATATATATATATATATATATATATTGCTTTGGTCCATAGGCTGAGCTTGTATTTCCTTTGAAAATTCATTGGATTTTTTAAAATTGGAAAAATACTATTGTAAGATGAACAGATTCCATTGAGTGGATCTTGATTTCGTTAAATGATAAAATAAAACCCCGCAGGCTTCCATTTTTTTTCATTGATTACTTCCCTTGACTTCCGCTCTTCACAAATCATTTTCTGATCGCAAACAAAAGACTTTTTTTTTAAGGAAATTTAATCCCGAAATATTTATTTGATTTGAAATGTAGTAGTTTCTATGTTTTTCTCTTGTCTTGCATTTCCCTAAGGAAGAGAAATCAGATGAAAGAAAAGAGAAAGAAGTAAGTATAACGTTCTCTTATTTTCTTTGTTTATAAATAAAAATGAATTTTTGCAGAAAGAGACAAAAAGTCTTTTTGTAAATTAAACAAAGAAATGACGTTTCTCATAAACAATAAGCATTAATCTTTCAATATTTAATCCTATTTTATCGTTTATCTAAAAATTCATCTGGAATCAGACGATTCCTTTTTATTGAAAACTGATTATGATCACTTGAAGATATTTTTTCATTCATCTTTTCTGTTTTCTAATAATCGCACCAAAAATTGTTTACTCCATTTTATTTTTAAATTTGTTCAAAAAAGTTATTGAAAGCCACGATTTAGTCTGATTCACTTCCACCCATGGACGTGAAAACAGCAAAAATTAATTGCACTCGTATCGAAAAAAACAAACCAACAATTGAAGGCAACTGAGCACAGGTTAAAAGCAAATACAGGCAAGAGGTATTCATGGGTCACGTACTTGCATGAGATGGTTATTCGTAAATTTTATCCTTATGATTTGTTCATGGATTTAATTTATAGTATTAGACATTATTATCCTCAAATAATCATGATAATTATTATATTTAATAATCAAATAAATCTAAATATAGAATAGATGACTGATAATGTGAAAAATACAAATAATTTGAAAAATTAAATATTAATAAACAATGATAATAAATATTACAAATTAAATTAATTCTTTATTTTAATGTTGATCCGGTTGTCTTCATTTGTGTTCCTTTGCTAATATATTTCATATGTACGCTGTCCAGCCATCTGTATTATTTCTTAATAAATAATAATACATTGGCTGAGGGGATCCTTGTGTAGATAAATCAAGCTCCAGATTTTTCTTAGATTCATGATGAGACTTTGTGAAATAACAAGAGAGGGTAGACTTCCACTAACTCAAGTAATGACCTCATAAGCCACACCCTCTATTGCCAGCAGAGTACCAGCATTTAGGGGTAGGAGAAACAGAAAATTCAATATCTTGTGAAGCAAATGTCTCAGAACGACCTAAAACCTTAAAATGTTGGTATTAAAGAACTCTATTAATTACTGTAGTTTCTATGCAAATTGATATTCAAATTAAGTCACCAGAGGTCAAAAGGTCATAGTACCCAGCTGTAAGTAAAAATTTAACCTCTCTTGAAGCAGGGGAGCATTCATTGTTTGAATATTGAAGTTTTTACATGCATGGAATAATTAGGAAAGCTACAATGGAAGATATATGGATTTGGGGCTTCTTTTTACCAAAATTCAGCCCTAATAACTTGAAATATTGTGTAGTTTTAAAGCTAGCACTTTTGTTTGTTTATAGTCTGAAGTCCTGCATTTAGTGAGAGTCACACAGAAAAAATTATTAAATCTATTAGTGTATATCTCATTATTACTATGACACTTCATGGAACCAAAGAGGCTCTTGTATTTGTGACGTATATTCATCATCCTGCTAACTTTTTCATTTGCAAAACTTCTGGCAAGGGACTCCATACTTGAGGAAAATACGTTTGTCATTGTTATATTTTGTGCAATTAGGTAGGAATGTATACCCTTTTTGAATTGACCTTCCTGCTGTTGTTGGTATTGGTAGTTCTTATGCTTCTTCGAAATTAAGGGACAGTTGCATTCAGCAACATTGGCTGAGGACCCGATGAAGATATCGTCTGGAGTATGGCAAAATATGCTCTACGGATATTTTCATATGTTACATGGCTTGTGGGAAGAAGCTTATCTAAGGATAGTTCTTTGCTGTGATGGACCTTGTGAGTTCTTAGTTGGTCAATTGTCATGCATTTGCTGTGGTTCTTGAGTACTTCACTTGCTGACAGGACATTCCTTAGATATTGTGATGAAGAGAACTTTCCTTGTCAGCGAGTGAGTGTCTCATCAGAGAAGAAAATGGCTTTGTTTTGCTTGCATTTCTTCCCAGTCACCATGTTGGCTGATTTAAGATTGCAAGTGTTCGTAGAATTTTCACAGACGAACTGTGGTATTTTGGTGAATGTAAAATGAAAGAAATACTCAGGATAAACGGTGAAAGAAATAATGAAGTCTGATTGGGTAAGCAAATGAGTCAAGCTAAGTTATTATTAAGACCAGCCCATCCCCCATTTTGACCTTGTGTTTAATTTTTCTCTTATTTATTGCATTTTAAACATACTGAAAATCAATGTCATGAGCTTGGTACTGCAGTAACATCAGTCGATGATTCAGGAAGAATGTGCTGAGTGAAGGAAAAAGGCTCATTGTGTCGGGTCATGTATTAGGCTGTGTGACAGTGCTTGTGAGATCTTTACCAGTTGTTTATTTTAGCAACAGCGTTGTTACACGCGCAAACAGTGGCTCTTGTGTGCATTAGCCTGCGGACGTTTGTGACTATCCCAAGTCAGATACTTCTGGCAAGTGGCTATTTGCTGTGTGATTTTCCAAAGTGGGATACTTCTGGCGACAAGGTATGTTGTTTCTTACAGTGAAAGGTAATTTGCAGTGGAACTTTTTCTGTCTACAGCTACAGTGAAGCACCAGCAAGCTATTTTGACTGAAATGTCGGACAGCAAATTCAACCCCAAATTAAACCCTGAGTTTGATGGCTCCGCATCCGGCCCATTCAAAGTGGAGCTGGCGTGCATCCTGTGCGTGGGAAAAACGAATCCAGCAGGTCTTCCCTCTTTGACTGGAAGGCTAGATGTCTATCCACTGCTATGCAAGGAAGCAAGATCTGACACGAATCAGATAAAGATAGCATTGTACTCAGCCATTGCAGCATATTCATTCATGATGTATGAACAATTTGTAATATGGCACCTGTGTCTGGGCGAATCTGTAGATGTGTAGCTGGCTAAAATACGGAAGCTAACTGTGCTTTATGGAGGGATGCATGAATGTGATTTGGCATTCATGTTAGTGGCAGGAGTGCCTCTTCCAGGATGGACACTCTAATGACAAGCTGCTGGCCAGAGATTTTATGGATCAACAAAGTAGAGACCTGGGACCCACATATGCTGCAACCAATGTAAGAGTTACGACTCAAAATTCTTCAGAAAAAGAGTTAGTGGACAAGATGTCAGTGTTGGTCTCTTCCTCGGACAAGTTATACATGAGGCGCTACCTGTCATCAAAGTCCATGTCAATGGGACACCATACTTGGACATCCTTGACTCAGGCTGCTCCAACACAATAATAAGCTCAAGGCTGTGCTGGTTGTGTACCAAAACAAGTTTCCAGGTGGCTACCATAATCGCCAAGATGCAGGCATAGTGTAGAGTCAGGGTGATAAAATTCATACAAACCCTCGGAATTCAGCTGAGGTTGATGTCTTGGTGGTACAGGAAAAGCCGCTGGACATTAGCTGGTTATTTCGTGTTTGGGGAAGGAATACTCTGCATTGACAAGCTCGATTTCTGTGCAGATCAGCAATGAGGAAAAAATAAATCAGACTACAAAACCACGTATTGGATTTCTCTTTGTTTGCTCAAGTTGGGGATGATGCATGCAAGCAGGCATGAACTGTAGCACTGGAGATAAAGAAGCCCATTATGGGTGCTGTACTGTCTCTGGAGGAAGCAGTTGATGTTGGCATACCTTGACGATATCTACATCGTGAAGTGAAGTTTTCCCAGTTTAGCCTGACTTGCTCATCTGTGGGTAGCACAACACCTCACTATGGAAGCAAGGAAGTGTGCTTCCAGACAATCTGGACATCACGCGGCGGACCATTTCATCCCATATATGGGAAGCTTGTGGGACACTCTCTCCGGTTTGTGGAATGCTTTGCATGGCAACTGGCATGATGAAACATAGAGCAAATGCAGTCACAATAGTCAGGGACGATGGGGTGACCAACATCCCCTTCAAATGAATGATGGTGGAAATTGAGGGTTTACGACTGCAAGGATAGCCTGAATCTTTTGTTCTCCTGTGTCTGATTTACTGAGGGTATTTTCCTCAGCTACTCTGAGGGGACTGGTATCATTCCACTTTATGACCCCATTGATTACTGATGGTGAGTATTTCATTGTAGATCAGCTCGCAAAAGGCAGAATTTTTTTTTCTTTCTAGCGCCTCCGGTAAAACCAGAAGAACTCTTCGATGACTAACTGATGGTTTGTTCCTTGACTGACTTGAAACGATCTGGGTTCTTTCCACCACAAATTGGCCCTCCTGGAATTCTGCGTGTATTTTTGGTACAGTGTTTGGCTGTGTGTATATGTATATATATGTATTTAAGAAATGGATATATCCGGTCGGATAGAAAGAACTATAAATTACGTTATATTATATAGAAACTCATTTGAAATGATCTCCCGTCGTAACAAGGTTTATATATCATTCAATTTAGACAACTTGAATAAACAATTAAAGAAAAGTAATTATTTGGCCTTTGCATTACTGGCAACTGTTGAGCAGAATGGTGAGTGCATCACTATGTTGAAGGTTGCAGGCTCGATTCCTGCAGTAGCCCCATTTTCTTTAATTGTTTATTCTATTTATGTTGTCTAAATTGAATGATGTATTAACTGTGTAACAATGGGAGATCATTTCAAATAGTTTTCTATACAACGCAATGTATGGTTTATATGTATATGTATTCATATCTATGCGTGTGTCATGGACACATGATGCTCTTAGTTCTTTGAGTGATGTCTGTCAGAGAGGTTCTTATGCCCGGCTGATAATATTGTCACTGTGAGTAACAATCCTACACGTCACAATTTTATTTTCTAAAAACACTTTCCTAAACCAACCAACAGAGAGACCCATTTTTATTTACTTTACACACACACACCTGTATCTAAGACAAAAGAGTTCAAGAAATAAGTATACTCAGTCTATTTTCCAATGCTGCTGTTATATTTACAAAAATCTATAAGGGTTAACTACATCCCTAAATGGAAATCCTGAAAATTGCTATGATAATGCACGCTTTGATTGACAAAATTCATGCTTTTACTCAGTACAATATAAACATTTGGAACATTAAGTGTATGAGTTACAAATCCGCATCATTTTTCAACAAGTCTTTTGAACTGTATTTTGGCAAGAAGAGTCTCAAAATCTGTATAAATACCTTCAATGGGATGTTTTCTAATTAATCCATACATCAGTAATGTAAAGACTTTAATTCCAAAACAATGAGTTGATTTTTTTCTGCAAGGGAGATGAAATTTTCCCTTATAGCTGTGTACCATGAATCTATTGACCTCTGATGACCTAATTTGCATAAAACCTGTCATAAGTGACAGAATACTTTGATACAATCATTTTAAAATATCATCGGTTGTTCTATGATGTATACTTCTCAACATATTGAATTTTCGGTTTCCTTTATCTCTAAATTCTGGTAATGGAGGTTGTGGCTTATGACACCATTACTTGTGTTGGTGAAAGGTTACCAAAAGTTAAACCTCACTTTTATGTTAAGCCACATAGTGTAGTTCATGAATCTAAAGAAAGTTATAAAAGAAACAATTTATGAAATTTATTTCAGAACCAATAAATAAACTAGAAAGATTATGAAGAATAAAACAGAAGACCTCTCATTTATATTAGATGGAAAGCAAGATAACTTTTTTAAGGTTCATTCATAATTTTTTGCTATTTTGGGTTTTTTTTTTATTCATAAAATTTCTTCATATAAATTTTCTTTGAAATTTTATGATTATATGTCTGAAGCAGGATGGGAATGTCTGATATGTTTATCTTAATCGCAATCCATCCTCCCTCAGGAATTTTTGTTTTTGTATATAATAATAATAATACCTCATCTCAAAAGTTCCGTGATATACTATTCCACAATCTAATGATATATCTTTTATCAATGAAAGCATTTGATATATTTTGTTTATTACCCCAGTCAGCAGTAGTATAGGGCTAAAGGGAGAGGTGAGGGAATATAGTGCTGTATACTTTTTGGTGGGAAAAAATTAACAACAGTACCCTTTTGCTGATTGTAAAAGCTTTCTCTTTCTATGTATTTTACAATTTATTCTCTCAAAAATTATGTAACATTTAAAAGAAGATATTTTTTTTCTACAATAGAAATCAATTGTCATGTGGTTAATTTTGGATTTATTTTCTGTTGCTGATTTCATGCCTATACTATTTATGTCAAAACGTATAAGAAGATATTCTGGAATTCATTGCAACCAAAACTGCGTTGATATATCTTCATAAATGCCAATAATGAATGAGAGTATGATCTTTAATAATACCTCTTTTTCTTACAGAGATTTCAACTGTGATGAGAAAAATACTGAACTTCTCGAATGGCTATATGGGATTCTTTGTATTTTGTAGAATTTATAATGAAAACACATTCAGAAAAAGACACTGAAAATAAGCTATGTTCATGAGCAGAGTATCAATATGTCCATTACAGGAATTCACATAAAGGATATGCAAGCAAACATTGAACAGAATCCCTCACCTGGGAGTGGATTGGAATTTCCCGAGGGCTCAAATTTTGAAACTAATATGCAAAGACACACTGTGGATAAACCATATTCATGTGAAGTGTGTGGTTCATCATTTTTAAGTGCATCAAGTTTGAAAATTCACATTCGGACACACACTGGAGAGAAACCATTTCCATGTGAAGTGTGTGGTTCAGCATTTTCATCAAGATCGAATTTGAAAAGTCACATACAAACACACTCTGGGAAAAAGCCATATTCATGTGAAGTGTGTGGTTCAGCATTTTCACTGAGATCATATTTAAAAACTCACATGCGGAAACACACTGGAGAGAAACCATATTCATGTGAAGTATGTGGTTCAGCATTTACAAGGACTACAGATTTAAAAACCCATATGCGGACACACACTGGGGAGAAACCATATTCATGTGAGGTGTGTGGTTTAGCATTTACAATGACATCGAATTTGAAAAGACACATGCGGACTCACACTGGAGAGAAACCATATCCATGTGAAGTGTGTGGTTCAGCATTTGCACAAATAGCACATTTGGGAAGGCACAGACTTACACACACTGGTGAAAAACCATATTCATGTGAAGTGTGCGGATCAGCATTTTCAAACACTTCAAATTTAAAAATTCACTTGCGGACACACACCGGAGAGAAACCATATTCATGTGAAATGTGTGGTTCAGCATTCACACTGATATCAACTTTGAAGACTCACATGAAGACACACACTGGAGTGAAACCATATTCATGTGAAGTGTGTGGTTCTGCGTTTGCTTTGAGATCATGTTTGAAAACTCACATGCGGACACACACTGGTGAAAAACCATATTCATGTGAGGTGTGTGGTTCAGCTTTCACACAAATGTCACATTTGGGAAGGCACCGACTCACACATACTGGAGAGAAACCATATTCATGTGAAGTGTGTGGATCAGCATTTTCGAACACTTCAAATTTAAAAATTCACTTGCGGACACATACTGGTGAGAAACCTTATTCATGTGAAATTTGCGGTTCAGCATTTACACTTATATCAAATTTAAAAACTCATATGCATACTCAACACACTGGAGAGAAACCGTATTTGTGTGATGTATGTGGTTCAGCATTTGCTCTGAGATCATATTTGAAAAGACACATGCGGACACACACTGGGGAGAAACCATATCCATGTGAAATCTGTGGATCAGCATTTTCATCGAGTTCAAATTTGAAAAGTCACATTCAAACACACCCTGCTGAGGAACTACATCCATGTAGAATGAATGGATCAGCATTTTCTCGCAGTTTGGATTTCAAAATTGACTCTCAAACACGCAGTGGAGAGAAACCATTTTCATGTGAAGTGTGTGGATCAGCATTTTCAAAGAGTTCAAATTTAAAAAGTCACATGCAAACGCATACTGGAGAGAAACCATATCGGTGTGAAGTGTGTGGATCAGCATTTTCAAGGAGCTCAAATTTGAAAATTCATATGAGAATACACACTGGTGAGAAACCATATTCATGCAATGTGTGTGAATTAGCATTTTCACATAGTTCAAATTTGAAAAATCACATGAAAATACATGCTGGATAGAAACTATATTTTGGGGAGAAACTATATTCATATGGCAGGTGTGAATTAGGAATTTTAAAATTGTTCAGATTCTGCAAATTCACCAGAAAATACACATTGGGTCAGCATTTTAACGCAGTTCCATTTGAAAATTTTGCCTGTTGACAAAATGTTTTCTCAAATTAAAAATGTAATTTTATAAAATCCTGTGTCTTAGTTATCTTCTACTCTATGCATGCTTTTATTGTCATTGAAGTAGTCAATCAGCATGCAGACGTGGCAAATTCTGATATCAAGCTTTCGGCAACTGTGATGTTTTATCATCTTTAAAGTGACTGCAAAATTGAAATGTTCTACCCATTGATTCTGCATGTTTCATATATCTTTACATTTTAAATAAAAAAATTGTTTTCAAATATATTTTGAGTTTGGTGATTTCATCAATTTTACAGTTTGCATTCTTGTTTATATTTTCAATATCAAATGGTTCTTGCCAAGAATATATCACATGTGGAAGCTCATAGAACATTTTTGTTGGTTTCTCTCATGCTAAAACAAATAAGAACAAGATATTGCTAGTCTCTTCTATGTTGTTATGTCTACTCCACTACTCATGCTACTGTTGCTGCTGATGTCTTGGTAGTATCATGGTAAACAATTCCACTAAGCATAGCCTTCACTGATTTTCTATAAATAAAATATAATGCAATGATATACCTATTGTTACATTATTTCAAATTTAGTCGAAGAACAAAATTTGAAAAGCTGTTGAAAATCGACAAAGTAAATTTTGAATTATTTCTGATTTCTATTGAATACAATCACTAAAATATATAATTTTGTCATTATTGACGGATACTATGTTCGTTTATATTTGTTATTCATAAATTCACATTTCTACCTTCAATAAAATATTGTTTGAAATATTTCCTGTTCTCTGACTTCATGAACTTCACAATCTTCAATATCAATTGTATATCTTTATACTAAGAAATCCTTATTATTAAGAGGTCTGGTCAGTCACCCAACAGAAACTGTCTCACGACCCACATATTTTGGCAACATGCCATTTAGGGGGTGGTCAATCAAAAAATCGGACAGACAGGTAATCAATGAATAAGTTACTCCTCTCACCTTCAGTTGGGCAGTGATCAGTAAAAAATCTGAATGCTGCCAGATACGCACTAATGGACCACTTTAGAATGAACTTACTTTGCGGATTGCCTCCCCCCTCCCTCATACACAAAAACACCCCGAAAACCTACTTAGGAAGCGGGGATTTAAAAAAAAATGTTTTTGTAGAGAAAAGGAGTAAATGTTTATAATTTTCAGCCCCCTAGCTACAGTTGCCGCCTCTATGTGCCATACTGACATAGCCAGCCAACCAGCCAGACCAACTTGAAAACTAAAGAAACCTATACTTACTGTTTTGGTTGCCTTTTTCCAATAATATTTGTTATCTGCCAAACTATGAACTCCTGTATTTTGTATATAGAAAGTATCTTGCAAAATTCTATTCTAATCTTTTAGCATTTTGAAGGGTTTTATCATACTGGTTGTGAACCCTTTATCTGAAATGCCCAGGACCAAAAGAGTTTCAGATTTTGGATTATTTGCATATACATAATGTGATATATTGGGGATTAGGGCCTGTAATATGAGGGGAGTAATCTTGATTTTTTTTATTGTATATTAATCTCCCATTAATCAGATTGTGTACAAAAAAAAACAGTTGTTTTTTGTAATGTAAAAAAAAATTTTAAAGAATTTCAACAGCCATTTAATTTTAATTTCATTGTTCACTGGAATTTTGGGGGTTTCAGACACAAAAAAAAAATTGGATTTTGGAACATTCTGAGATCTTGATAAGGAATGCTCAAACTGTATATACACATTTTTTCATCAGTTTCAATACAGTCATATTTTCTGATTTGATTGCAAGAGTAAAGGCAATGAAGACTTCTTACTCTGACTGTAAAATTCCTTTAGCTTTGTCTAATTTTTACAGAACCAATATTTCCTGAAAGAGAAATGTAAAGTACCAGTCAAAAAGAAAGAATGATTCCAAGTAAGGTTCTTATCAATAGTAATTGCCACATGATCTTGAAATTTATAGAAATTGGATACTCTTCATTGAAAAGTGTTATGGAAAAAAAGTTATTCAAGAAAAACCTTTATTTTAAGAAAATATACTGAACAAAATGAGAAAACATAATGTAGCCCCGAATATGTATCTACTAAACCTAGCTGAGTCTGGCACAAGGTCACGTGTTGAATAACCTTGCTGATCCCAACTCAAGGGCCTTGCATCCTGCCTTCAAGATGACTAGAACCATTCATCCAAAAAAATCATCACTATTCCTTTTATTGTTTCATCTTTTGTAAAATTTTTGGATTTTAGAAATGATGTTTATTGTACTTAATGAAGAAAAAGAAAGAGACAAAAGAAAGACTTCTGAAAGGATTTCATCGAGTGGATCTCAATTTTGTTAAATGATAGATTAGCAGAGTCCTTCCGTCAACACCCATTGTCTGGCTAATTATATTTTTCTGTTGGCTGAATTCAATTTGTATTGTTGGTTTGGGGTCGAATTTTAACAGCAATTTGATCTTAGAGAATTCAAATATTTCAACTTTTCTCCCAAACGGTAAATCTTTTCATTTGGGTTCCACATCAGCCAAGTTGTCAGATTTTTGTAGCTTTGCTTGAAGAAAAGGCTAATGTTGTCAAAAGTCTGATATAAGAAAATAATGCTAATGATGCGTACAGCATTTTGGGGCTTTCTTTGTTAGTTCTCTCCCAGGGGGTAACCAGGATTTTTAGCGGGGATGGGGTGGGGGGGTGATTATTTTTACTAATAAATACGTGAAAAAAAAACAAGTTTCAGACACTAAAAACAAGAAAGTAGTACACAAGCCTGAATATTCACTTACATATAAGTTGCAGCTTTTTAGCATTTAAATCGACAAAAGAGTAGGAGAGCAAAAAAAAGAAATTTTCCACAGAACCAATGAATTTATAAAAGATATCGAATGGGAAACCAAAAAAATTTTTAAAAGTCAATTTGGTATTATTTGGGTTTTTTTTTTTATAAAATTTTCTTATAGATAATTGAGAATATTTTGGGTTTATTCTCATCTCAATCCTCTCCACTCTCCAGGGTTAAAGTTGGTTTAGCATAGCGCAGACTATTGAAATAGTCCAATCATCTGGGTCTTTTTTTTGCAAGAAAAACAAAATGCAGCATACTCTTTTCTTTTTAGACTTTCATGCATTGAACTTGGAGATATTAGCTTTTAACAGGAGACAGATGGAGGCAAACAGCTATGTAACAAGTAACAGGCCTTCCTGCAGGTCTGGAACCAATGACAGGTTGACTGTACAAGACGTCTTATGATGGCAAACGGCTATGTAACAAGTTACAGGCCTTCCTGCAGGTCTGGAACAAATGACAGGTTGACTGTACAAGACGTCTTTTGATGGCAAACAGCTATGTAACAAGTTACAGGCCTTCCTGCAGGTCTGGAACCAATGACAGGTTGACTGTACAAGACGTCTTTTGATGGCAAACAGCTATGTAACAAGTTACAGGCTTTCCTGCAGGTCTGGAACCAATGACAGGTTGACTGTACAAGACGTCTTATGATGGCAAACGGCTATGTAACAAGTTACAGGCCTTCCTGCAGGTCTGGAACCAATGACAAGTTGACTGTACAAGACGTCTTTTGATGGCAAACAGCTATGTAACAAGTTACAGGCCTTCCTGCAGGTCTGGAACCAATGACAGGTTGACTGTACAAGACGTTTTTTGATGGCAAACAGCTATGTAACAAGTTACAGGCTTTCCTGCAGGTCTGGAACCAATGACAGGTTGACTGTACAAGACGTCTTATGATGGCAAACGGCTATGTAACAAGTTACAGGCCTTCCTGCAGGTCTGGAACCAATGACAGGTTGACTGTACAAGACGTCTTTTGATGGCAAACAGCTATGTAACAAGTTACAGGCCTTCCTGCAGGTCTGGAACCAATGACAGGTTGACTGTACAAGACGTCTCTTGATGGCAAACAGCTATGTAACAAGTTACAGGCTTTCCTGCAGGTCTGGAACCGATGACAGGTTGACTGTACAAGACGTCTTTTGATGGCAAACGGCTATGTAACAAGTTACAGGCCTTCCTGCAGGTGTGGAACCAATGACAGGTTGACTGCACAACACGTCTTTTGATGGCAAACGGCTAAGTAACAAGTTACAGGCCTTCCTGCAGGTCTGGAACCAATAACAGGTTGACTGTACAAGACGTCTTTTGATGGCAAACAGCTATGTAACAAGTTACAGGCCTTCCTGCAGGTCTGGAACCAATGACAGGTTGACTGTACAAGATGTCTTTTGATGGCAAACAGCTATGTAACAAGTTTCAGGTCTTCCTGCAGGTCTGGAACCAATGACAGGTTGACTGTACAAGACGTCTTTTAATGGCGAACAGCTATGTAACAAGTTACAGGCCTTCCTGCAGGTCTTGAACCAATGACAGGTTGACTGTACAACACGTCTTTTGATGGCAAACAGCTATGTAACAAGTTACAGGTCTTCCTGCAGGTCTGGAACCAATGACAGGTTGACTGTACAAGACATCTTTTAATGGCAAACATCTATGTAACAAGTTACGGGCCTTCCTGCAGGTCTGGAACCGATGTCAGGTTGACTGTACAAGACGTCTTTTGAAGGCAAACGGCTATGTAATAAGTTACAGGCCTTCCTGCAGGTCTGGAACCAATGACAGGTTGACTGTACAAGACGTCTTTTGATGGTGGACCGCTATGTAACAAATTACAGGCCTTCCTACAGGTCTTGAACCAATGACAGGTTGACTGTACAAGACGTCTTTTGATGGCAAACAGCTATGTAACAAGTTACAGGCTTTCCTGCAGGTCTGGAACCAAAGACAGGTTGACTGTACAAGACGTCTCTTGATGGCAAACAGCTATGTAACAAGTTACAGGCCTTCCTGCAGGTCTGGAACCAATGACAGGTTGACTGCACAACACGTCTTTTGATGGCAAACAGCTATGTAACAAGTTACAGGTCTTCCTGCAGGTCTGGAACCAATGACAGGTTGACTGTACAAGACGTCTTTTCATGGCAAACAGCTATGTAACAAGTTACAGGCTTTCCTGCAGGTCTGGAACCAATGACAGGTTGACTGTACAAGACGTCTTTTGATGGCAAACAGCTATGTAACAAGTTACAGGCCTTCCTGTAGGTCTGGAACAAATGACAGGTTGACTGTACAAGACGTCTTTTGATGGCAAACGGCTATGTAACAAGTTACAGGCCTTCCTGCAGGTCTGAAACCAATGACAAGTTGACTGTACAAGACGTCTTTTGATGGCAAACAGCTATGTAACAAGTTACAGGCCTTCCTGCAGGTGTGGAACCAATGACAGGTTGACTGTACAAGATGTCTTTTGATGGCAAACAGCTATGTAACAAGTTACAGGCCTTCCTGCAGGTCTGGAACCAAAGACAGGTTGACTGTACAAGACGTCTTTTGATGGCAAACAGCTATGTAACAAGTTACAGGCCTTCCTGCAGGTCTTGAACCAATGACGGGTTGACTGTACAACACGTCTTTTGATGGCAAACAGCTATGTAACAAGTTACAGGTCTTCCTGCAGGTCTGGAACCTATGACAGGTTGACTGTACAAGACGTCTTTTAATGGCAAACATCTATGTAACAAGTTACGGGCCTTCCTGCAGGTCTGGAACCGATGACAGGCTGACTGTACAAGACGTCTTTTGAAGGCAGACGGCTATGTAATAAGTTACAGGCCTTCCTGCAGGTCTGGAACCAATGACAGGTTGACTGTACAAGACGTATTTTGATGGTGGACAGCTATGTAACAAGTTACAGGCCTTCCTACAGGTCTTGAACCAATGACAGGTTGACTGTACAAGACGTCTTTTGATGGCAAACAGCTATGTAACAAGTTACAGGCTTTCCTGCAGGTCTGGAACCAAAGACAGGTTGACTGTACAAGACGTCTTTTGGTGGCAAACGGCTATGTAGCAAGTTACAGGCCTTCCTGCAGGTCTGGAACCAATGACAGGTTGACTGTACAACACGTCTTTTCATGGCAAACAGCTATGTAACAAGTTACAGGCTTTCTCGCAGGTCTGGAACCAATGACAGGTTGACTGTACAAAATGTCTTATGATGGCAAACAGCTATGTAACAAGTTACAGGCCTTCCTGCAGGTCTGGAACCAATGACAGGTTGACTGTACAAGACGTCTTCTGATGGCAAACAGCTATGTAATAAGTTACAGGCTTACTGCAGGTCTGGAACAAATGACAGGTTGACTGTACAAGATGTCTTTTGATGGCAAACGGCTATGTAACAAGTTACAGGCCTTCCTGCAGGTCTGGAACCAATGACAGGTTGACTGTACAAGACGTCTTTTGATGGCAAACAGCTATGTAACAAGTTACAGGCCTTCCTGCAGGTCTGGAACCAATGACAGGTTGACTGTACAAGACGTCTTTTGATGGCAAACGGCTAAGTAACAAGTTACAGGCCTTCCTGCAGGTCTGGAACCAATAACAGGTTGACTGTACAAGACGTCTTTTGATGGCAAACAGCTATGTAACAAGTTACAGGCCTTCCTGCAGGTCTGGAACCAATGACAGGCTGACTGTACAAGACGTCTTATGATGGCAAACAGCTATGTAACAAGTTACAGGCCTTCCTGCAGGTCTGGAACCAATGACAGGTTGACTGTACAAGACGTCTTTTGATGGCAAACAGCTATGTAACAAGTTACAGGTCTTCCTGCAGGTCTGGAACCAATGACAGGTTGACTGTACAAGACGTCTTTTGATGTTAAACAGCTATGTAAGAAAATACGGGGCTTCCTGCAGGTCTGGAACCAATGACCGGTTGACTGTACAAGACGTCTTTGGTGGCAAACGGCTATGTAGCAAGTTACAGGCCTTCCTGCAGGTGTGGAACCAATGACAGGTTGACTGTACAAGACGTCTTTTGATGTTAAACAGCTATGTAACAAGTTACAGGCTTTCCTGCAGGTCTGGAACCAATGACAGGTTGACTGTACAAGACGTCTTTTGGTGGCAAACGGCTATGTAACAAGTTACAGGCTTTCCTGCAGGTCTGGAACCAATGACAGGTTGACTGTACAACACGTCTTTTGATGGCAAACAGCTATGTAACAAGTTACAGGCCTTCCTGTAGGTCTGGAACAAATGACAGGTTGACTGTACAAGACGTCTTTTGATGGCAAACGGCTATGTAACAAGTTACAGGCCTTCCTGCAGGTCTGAAACCAATGACAGGTTGACTGTACAACACGTCTTTTCATGGCAAACAGCTATGTAACAAGTTACAGGCTTTCCTGCAGGTCTGGAACCAATGACAGGTTGACTGTGCAAGACGTCTTTTAATGGCAAACATCTATGTAACAAGTTACAGGCCTTCCTGCAGGTCTGGAACCGATGACAGGTTGACTGTACAAGACGTCTTTTGATGGCAAACGGCTATGTAATAAGTTACAGGCCTTCCTGCAGGTCTGGAACCAATGACAGGTTGACTGTACAAGACGTCTTTTGATGGTGGACGGCTATGTAACAAGTTACAGGCCTTCCTACAGGTCTTGAACCAATGACAGGTTGACTGTACAAGACGTCTTTTGATGGTAAACAGCTATGTAACAAGTTACAGGCTTTCCCGCAGGTGTGGGACCAATGACAGGTTGACTGTACAAGACGTCTTTTGATGGCAAACAGCTATGTAACAAGTTACAGGCCTTCCTGTAGGTCTGGAACAAATGACAGGTTGACTGTACAAGACGTCTTTTGATGGCAAACGGCTATGTAACAAGTTACAGGCCTTCCTGCAGGTGTGGAACCAATGACAGGTTGACTGTACAAGACGTCTTATGATGGCAAACGGCTATGTAACAAGTTACAGGCCTTCCTGCAGGTCTGGAACCAATGACAGGTTGACTGTACAAGACGTCTTTTGATGGCAAACGGCTATGTAACAAGTTACAGGCCTTCCTGCAGGTCTGGAACCAATGACAGGTTGACTGTACAAGACGTCTTCTGATGGCAAACAGCTATGTAACAAGTTACAGGCCTTCCTGCAGGTCTGGAACCAATGACAGGTTGACTGTACAAGACGTCTTTTGGTGGCAAACGGCTATGTAACAAGTTACAGGCTTTCCTGCAGGTCTGGAACCAATGACAGGTTGACTGTACAAGACGTCTTTTGATGGCAAACAGCTATGTAACAAGTTACAGGCCTTCCTGTAGGTCTGGAACAAATGACAGGTTGACTGTACAAGACGTCTTTTGATGGCAAACGGCTATGTAACAAGTTACAGGCCTTCCTGCAGGTCTGAAACCAATGACAGGTTGACTGTACAACACGTCTTTTCATGGCAAACAGCTATGTAACAAGTTACAGGCTTTCCTGCAGGTCTGGAACCAATGACAGGTTGACTGTGCAAGACGTCTTTTAATGGCAAACATCTATGTAACAAGTTACGGGCCTTCCTGCAGGTCTGGAACCGATGACAGGTTGACTGTACAAGACGTCTTTTGATGGCAAACGGCTATGTAATAAGTTACAGGCCTTCCTGCAGGTCTGGAACCAATGACAGGTTGACTGTACAAGACGTCTTTTGATGGTGGACGGCTATGTAACAAGTTACAGGCCTTCCTACAGGTCTTGAACCAATGACAGGTTGACTGTACAAGACGTCTTTTGATGGTAAACAGCTATGTAACAAGTTACAGGCTTTCCTGCAGGTGTGGGACCAATGACAGGTTGACTGTACAAGACGTCTTTTGATGGCAAACAGCTATGTAACAAGTTACAGGCCTTCCTGTAGGTCTGGAACCGATGACAGGTTGACTGTACAAGACGTCTTTTGATGGCAAACGGCTATGTAACAAGTTACAGGCCTTCCTGCAGGTGTGGAACCAATGACAGGTTGACTGTACAAGACGTCTTTTGATGGCAAACGGCTATGTAACAAGTTACAGGCCTTCCTGCAGGTCTGGAACCAATGACAGGTTGACTGTACAAGACGTCTTTTGATGGCAAACGGCTATGTAACAAGTTACAGGCCTTCCTGCAGGTCTGGAACCAATGACAGGTTGACTGTACAAGACGTCTTCTGATGGCAAACAGCTATGTAACAAGTTACAGGCCTTCCTGCAGGTCTGGAACCAATGACAGGTTGACTGTACAAGACGTCTTTTGGTGGCAAACAGCTATGTAACAAGTTACAGGCTTTCCTGCAGGTCTGGAACCAATGACAGGTTGACTGTACAAGACGTCTTTTGATGGCAAACAGCTATGTAACAAGTTACAGGCCTTCCTGCAGGTCTGAAACCAATGACAGGTTGACTGTACAACACGTCTTTTCATGGCAAACAGCTATGTAACAAGTTACAGGCTTTCCTGCAGGTCTGGAACCAATGACAGGTTGACTGTACAAGATGTCTTTTGATGGCAAACAGCTATGTAACAAGTTACAGGCCTTCCTGCAGGTCTGGAACCAATGACAGGTTGACTGTACAAGATGTCTTTTGATGGCAAACAGCTATGTAACAAGTTACAAGCCTTCCTGCAGGTCTGGAACCAATGACAGGTTGATTGTACAAGATGTCTTTTGATGGCAAACAGCTATGTAAAAAGTTACAGGCCTTCCTGCAGGTCTGGAACCGATGACAGGTTGACTGTACAAGACGTCTTTTGATGGCAAACGGCTATGTAACAAGTTACAGGCCTTCCTGCAGGTCTGGAACCAATGACAGGTTGACTGTACAAGACGTCTTATGATGGCAAACGGCTATGTAACAAGTTACAGGCCTTCCTGCAGGTCTGGAACCGATGACAGGTTGACTGTACAAGACGTCTTTTGAAGGCAAACGGCTATGTAATAAGTTACAGGCCTTCCTGCAGGTCTGGAACCAATGACAGGTTGACTGTACAAGACGTCTTTTGATGGTGGACGGCTATGTAACAAGTTACAGGCCTTCCTACAGGTCTTGAACCAATGACAGATTGACTGTACAAGACGTCTTTTCATGGCAAACAGCTATGTAACAAGTTACAGGCTTTCCTGCAGGTGTGGAACCAATGACAGGTTGACTGTACAAGATGTCTTTTGATGGCAAACAGCTATGTAACAAGTTACAGGCCTTCCTGCAGGTCTGGAACCAATGACAGGTTGACTGTACAAGATGTCTTTTGATGGTGGACGGCTATGTAACAAGTTACAGGCCTTCCTGCAGGTCTGGAACCGATGACAGGTTGACTGTACAAGACGTCTTTTGATGGCAAACGGCTATGTAACAAGTTACAGGCCTTCCTGCAGGTCTGGAACCAATGACAGGTTGACTGTACAAGACGTCTTCTGATGGCAAACGGCTAAGTAACAAGTTACAGGCCTTCCTGCAGGTCTTGAACCAATAACAGGTTGACTGTACAAGACGTCTTTTGATGGCAAACAGCTATGTAACAAGTTACAGGCTTTCCTGCAGGTGTGGAACCAATGACAGGTTGACTGTACAAGACGTCTTATGATGGCAAACGGCTATGTAACAAGTTACAGGCCTTCCTGCAGGTCTGGAACCAATGACGGGTTGACTGTACAAGACGTCTTTTAATGGCAAACATCTATGTAACAAGTTACAGGCCTTCCTGCAGGTCTGGAACCGATGACAGGTTGACTGTACAAGATGTCTTTTGATGGCAAACGGCTATTTAACAAGTTACAGGCCTTCCTACAGGTCTTGAACCAATGACAGGTTGACTGTACAAGACGTCTTTTGATGGTAAACGGCTATGTAACAAGTTACAGGCTTTCCTGCAGGTGTGGGACCAATGACAGGTTGACTGTACAAGACGTCTTTTGATGGCAAACAGCTATGTAACAAGTTACAGGCCTTCCTGTAGGTCTGGAACAAATGACAGGTTGACTGTACAAGACGTCTTTTTGGGGCAAACGGCTATGTAACAAGTTACAGGCCTTCCTGCAGGTCTGGAACCAATGACAGGTTGACTGTACAAGACGTCTTTTGGTGGCAAACGGCTATGTAACAAGTTACAGGCTTTTCTGCAGGTCTGGAACCAATGACAGGTTGACTGTACAAGGCGTCTTTTGATGGCAAACAGCTATGTAACAAGTTACAGGCCTTCCTGTAGGTCTGGAACAAATAACAGGTTGACTGTACAAGACGTCTTTTGATGGCAAACGGCTATGTAACAAGTTACAGGTCTTCCTGCAGGTCTGAAACCAATGACAGGTTGACTGTACAAGACGTCTTTTCATGGCAAACAGCTATGTAACAAGTTACAGGCCTTCCTGCAGGTCTGGAACCAATGACAGGTTGACTGTACAAGACGTCTTTTAATGGCAAACATCTATGTAACAAGTTACGGGCCTTCCTGCAGGTCTGGAACCAATAACAGGTTGACTGTACAAGACGTCTTTTGATGGCAAACAGCTATGTAACAAGTTACAGGCCTTCCTGCAGGTCTGGAACCAATGACAGGTTGACTGTACAAGACGTCTTATGATGGCAAACGGTTATGTAACAAGTTACAGGCCCTCCTGCAGGTCTGGAACCAATGACGGGTTGACTGTACATGACGTCTTTTAATGGCAAACATCTATGTAACAAGTTACGGGCCTTCCTGCAGGTCTGGAACCGATGACAAGTTGACTGTACAAGACGTCTTTTGATGGCAAACGGCTATGTAACAAGTTACAGGCCTTCCTGCAGGTCTGGAACCAATGACAGGTTGACTGTACAAGACGTCTTTTGATGGTGGACGGCTATGTAACAAGTTACAGGCCTTCCTACAGGTCTGGAACCAATGACAGGTTGACTGTACAAGACGTCTTTTGATGGCAAACATCTATGTAACAAGTTACGGGCCTTCCTGCAGGTCTGGAACCAATGACAAGTTGACTGTACAAGACGTCTTTTGATGGCAAACAGCTATGTAACAAGTTACAGGCTTTCTTGCAGGTCTGGAACCAAAGACAGGTTGACTGTACAAGACGTCTTTTCGGGGCAAACGGCTATGTAACAAGTTACAGGCTTTCCTGCAGGTCTGGAACCAATGACAGGTTGACTGTACAAGACGTCTTTTGGTGGCAAACGGCTATGTAACAAGTTACAGGCTTTTCTGCAGGTCTGGAACCAATGACAGGTTGACTGTACAACACGTCTTTTGATGGCAAACAGCTATGTAACAAGTTACAGGCCTTCCTGTAGGTCTGGAACAAATGACAGGTTGACTGTACAAGACGTCTTTTGATGGCAAACGGCTATGTAACAAGTTACAGGCCTTCCTGCAGGTCTGAAACCAATGACAGGTTGACTGTAAAACACGTCTTTTCATGGCAAACAGCTATGTAACAAGTTACAGGCTTTCCTGCAGGTCTGGAACCAATGACAGGTTGACTGTACAAGACGTCTTTTAATGGCAAACATCTATGTAACAAGTTACAGGCCTTCCTGCAGGTCTGGAACCGATGACAGGTTGACTGTACAAGACGTCTTTTGAAGGCAAACGGCTATGTAATAAGTTACAGGCCTTCCTGCAGGTCTGGAACCAATGACAGGTTGACTGTACAAGACGTCTTTTGATGGTGGACGGCTATGTAACAAGTTACAGGCCTTCCTACAGGTCTTGAACCAATGACAGATTGACTGTACAAGACGTCTTCTGATGGCAAACAGCTATGTAACAAGTTACAGGCTTTCCTGCAGGTGTGGAACAAAAGACAGGTTGACTGTACAAGACGTCTTTTGGTGGCAAACGGCTATGTAGCAAGCTACAGGCCTCCCTGCAGGTGTGGAACCAATGACAGGTTGACAGTACAACACGTCTTTTCATGGCAAACAGCTATGTAACAAGTTACAGGCTTTCCTGCAGGTCTGGAACCAATGACAGGTTGACTGTACAAGACGTCTTTTGATGGCAAACGGCTATGTAACAAGTTACAGGCCTTCCTGCAGGTCTGGAACCAATGACAGGTTGACTGTACAAGACGTCTTCTGATGGCAAACAGCTATGTAACAAGTTACAGGCTTTCCTGCAGGTCTGGAACCAATGACAGGTTGACTGTACAAGACGTCTTTTGGTGGCAAACGGCTATGTAACAAGTTACAGGCTTTCCTGCAGGTCTGGAACCAATGACAGGTTGACTGTACAAGACGTCTTCTGATGGCAAACAGCTATGTAACAAGTTACAGGCTTTCCTGCAGGTCTGGAACCAATGACAGGTTGACTGTACAAGACGTCTTTTGGTGGCAAACGGCTATGTAACAAGTTACAGGCTTTCCTGCAGGTCTGGAACCAATGACAGGTTGACTGTACAAGACGTCTTTTGATGGCTATGTAACAAGTTACAGGCCTTCCTGCAGGTCTGGAACCAATGACAGGTTGACTGCACAACACGTCTTTTGATGGCAAACAGCTATGTAACAAGTTACAGGCTTTTCTGCAGGTCTGGAACCGATGAGAGGTTGACTGTACAAGACGTCTTTTGATGGCAAACGGCTATGTAACAAGTTACAGGCCTTCCTGCAGGTCTGGAACCAATGACAGGTTGACTGCACAACACGTCTTTTGATGGCAAACAGCTATGTAACAAGTTACAGGCCTTCCTGCAGGTCTGGAACCAATAACAGGTTGACTGTACAAGACGTCTTTTGATGGCAAACAGCTATGTAATAAGTTACAGGCCTTCCTGCAGGTCTGGAACCGATGACAGGTTGACTGTACAAGACGTCTTTTGATGGCAAACGGCTATGTAGCAAGTTACAGGCCTTCTTGCTGGTCTGGAACCAATGACAGGTTGACTGTACAAGACGTCTTTTGATGGTGGACGGCTATGTAACAAGTTACAGGCCTTCCAACAGGTCTTGAACCAATGACAGGTTGACTGTACAAGACGTCTTTTGGTGGCAAACGGCTATGTAGCAAGTTACGGGCCTTCCTGCAGGTCTGGTACCGATGACAGGTTGACTGTACAAGACGTCTTTTGATGGCAAACGGCTATGTAATAAGTTACAGGCCTTCCTGCAGATCTGGAACCAATGACAGGTTGACTGTACAAGACGTCTTTTGATGGTGGACGGCTATGTAACAAGTTACAGGCCTTCCTACAGGTCTTGAACCAATGACAGATTGACTGTACAAGACGTCTTTTGATAGCAAACAACTATGTAACAAGTTACAGGCTTTCCTGCAGGTGTGGAACAAAAGACAGGTTGACTGTACAAGACGTCTTTTGATAGCTATGTAACAAGTTATAGGCCTTCCTGCAGGTCTGGAACCAACGACAGGTTGACTGCACAACACGTCTTTTGATGGCAAACAGCTATGTAACAAGTTACAGGCTTTTCTGCAGGTCTGGAACCGATGACAGGTTGACTGTACAAGACGTCTTTTGATGGCAAACGGCTATGTAACAAGTTACAGGCCTTCCTGCAGGTCTGGAACCAATGACAGGTTGACTGTACAAGACGTCTTTTGATGGCAAACAGCTATGTAACAAGTTACAGGCTTTCCTGCAGGTCTGGAACCAATGACAGGTTGACTGTACAAGACGTCTTTTAATGGCAAACATCTATGTAACAAGTTACAGGCCTTCCTGCAGGTCTGGAACCGATGACAGGTTGACTGTACAAGACGTCTTTTGATGGCAAACGGCTATGTAATAAGTTACAGGCCTTCCTGCAGGTCTGGAACCAATGACAGGTTGACTGTACAAGATGTCTTTTGATGGTGGACGGCTATGTAACAAGTTACAGGCCTTCCTACAGGTCTTGAACCAATGACAGATTGACTGTACAAGACGTCTTTTGATAGCAAACAACTATGTAACAAGTTACAGGCTTTCCTGCAGGTGTGGAACAAAAGACAGGTTGACTGTACAAGACGTCTTTTGGTGGCAAACGGCTATGTAACAAGTTACAGGCCTTCCTGCAGGTCTGGAACCAATGACAGGTTGACTGCACAACACGTCTTTTGATGGCAAACAGCTATGTAACAAGTTACAGGCCTTCCTGCAGGTCTGGAACCAATAACAGGTTGACTGTACAAGACGTCTTTTGATGGCAAACAGCTATGTAACAAGTTACAGGCCTTCCTGCAGGTCTGGAACCAATGACAGGTTGACTGTACAACACGTCTTTTCATGGCAGACAGCTATGTAACAAGTTACAGGCTTTCCTGCAGGTCTGGAACCAATGACAGGTTGACTGTACAAGACGTCTTTTAATGGAAACATCTATGTAACAAGTTACGGGCCTTCCTGCAGGTCTGGTACCGATGACAGGTTGACTGTACAAGACGTCTTTTGATGGCAAACGGCTATGTAATAAGTTACGAGCCTTCCTGCAGATCTGGAACCAATGACAGGTTGACTGTACAAGACGTCTTTTGATGGTGGACGGCTATGTAACAAGTTACAGGCCTTCCTACAGGTCTTGAACCAATGACAGATTGACTGTACAAGACGTCTTTTGATAGCAAACAACTATGTAACAAGTTACAGGCTTTCCTGCAGGTGTGGAACAAAAGACAGGTTGACTGTACAAGACGTCTTTTGGTGGCAAACGGCTATGTAGCAAGTTACAGGCCTCCCTGCAGGTGTGGAACCAATGACAGGTTGACTGTACAACACGTCTTTTCATGGCAAACAGCTATGTAACAAGTTACAGGCTTTCCTGCAGGTCTGGAACCAATGACAGGTTGACTGTACAAGACGTCTTATGATGGCAAACGGCTATGTAACAAGTTACAGGCCTTCCTGCAGGTCTGGAACCAATGACAGGTTGACTGTACAAGACGTCTTCTGATGGCAAACAGCTATGTAACAAGTTACAGGCTTTCCTGTAGGTCTGGAACCAATGACAGGTTGACTGTACAAGACGTCTTTTGATGGCAAACAGCTATGTAACAAGTTACAGGCCTTCCTGTAGGTCTGGAAAAAATGACAGGTTGACTGTACAAGACGTCTTTTGATGGCAAACGGCTATGTAGCAAGTTACAGGCCTTCTTGTAGGTCTGGAACCAATAACAGGTTGACTGTACAAGACGTCTTTTGATGGCAAACAGCTATGTAACAAGTTACAGGCCTTCCTGTAGGTCTGGAAAAAATGACAGGTTGACTGTACAAGACGTCTTTTGATGGCAAACGGCTATGTAACAAGTTACAGGCCTTCCTGCAGGTCTGAAACCAATGACAGGTTGACTGTACAACACGTCTTTTCATGGCAAACAGCTATGTAACAAGTTACAGGCCTTCCTGCAGGTCTGGAACCAATAACAGGTTGACTGTACAAGACGTCTTTTGATGGCAAACAGCTATGTAACAAGTTACAGGCCTTCCTGCAGGTCTGGAACCAATGACAAGTTGACTGCACAACACGTCTTTTGATGGCAAACAGCTATGTAAAAAGTTACAGGCCTTCCTGCAGGTCTGGAACCGATGACAGGTTGACTGTACAAGACGTCTTTTGATGGGAAACAGCTATGTAACAAGTTACAGGCCTTCCTGCAGGTCTGGAACCGATGACAGGTTGACTGTACAAGACGTCTTTTGATGGCAAACGGCTATGTAATAAGTTACAGGCCTTCCTGCAGGTCTGGAACCAATGACAGGTTGACTGTACAACATGTCTTTTGATGGCAAACAGCTATGTAACAAGTTACAGGCCTTCCTGCAGGTCTGGAACCAATGACAGGTTGACTGTACAAGACGTCTTTTGATGGCAAACAGCTATGTAACAAGTTACAGGCTTTCCTGCAGGTCTGGAACCAATGACAGGTTGACACTACAAGACGTCTTTTGATGGGAAACAGCTATGTAACAAGTTACAGGCCTTCCTGCAGGTGTGGAACCAATGACAGGTTGACTGTACAACACGGCTTTTGATGGCAAACAGCGATGTAACAAGTTACAGGACTTCCTGCAGGTCTGGAACCAATGACAGGTTGACTGTACAACACGGCTTTTGATGGCAAACAGCTATGTAACAAGTTACAGGCCTTCCTGCAGGTCTGGAACCAATGACAGATTGACTGCACAACACGTCTTTTGATGGGAAACAGCTATGTAACAAGTTACAGGCTTTCCTGCAGGTCTGGAACCAATGACAGGTTGACACTACAAGACGTCTTTTGATGGGAAACAGCTATGTAACAAGTTACAGGCCTTCCTGCAGGTCTGGAACCAATGACAGGTTGACTGTACAAGACGTCTTTTGATGGCAAACAGCTATGTAACAAGTTACAGGCCTTCCTGCAGGTCTGGAACCAATGACAGGTTGACTGTACAACATGTCTTTTGATGGCAAACAGCTATGTAACAAGTTACAGGCCTTCCTGCAGGTCTGGAACCAATGACAGGTTGACTGTACAAGACGTCTTTTGATGGCAAACAGCTATGTAACAAGTTACAGGCTTTCCTGCAGGTCTGGAACCAATGACAGGTTGACACTACAAGACGTCTTTTGATGGGAAACAGCTATGTAACAAGTTACAGGCCTTCCTGCAGGTGTGGAACCAATGACAGGTTGACTGTACAACACGGCTTTTGATGGCAAACAGCGATGTAACAAGTTACAGGACTTCCTGCAGGTCTGGAACCAATGACAGGTTGACTGTACAACACGGCTTTTGATGGCAAACAGCTATGTAACAAGTTACAGGCCTTCCTGCAGGTGTGGAACCAATGACAGGTTGACTGTACAACACGGCTTTTGATGGCAAACAGCTATGTAACAAGTTACAGGCCTTCCTGCAGGTCTGGAACCAATGACAGATTGACTGCACAACACGTCTTTTGATGGGAAACAGCTATGTAACAAGTTACAGGCTTTCCTGCAGGTCTGGAACCAATGACAGGTTGACACTACAAGACGTCTTTTGATGGGAAACAGCTATGTAACAAGTTACAGGCCTTCCTGCAGGTCTGGAACCAATGACAGATTGACTGCACAACACGTCTTTTGATGGCAAACAGCTATGTAACAAGTTACAGGCTTTCCTGCAGGTCTGGAACCAATGACAGGTTGACACTACAAGACGTCTTTTGATGGGAAACAGCTATGTAACAAGTTACAGGCCTTCCTGCAGGTCTGGAACCAATGACAGATTGACTGCACAACACGTCTTTTGATGGCAAACAGCTATGTAAAAAGTTACAGGCCTTCCTGCAGGTCTGGAACCGATGACAGGTTGACTGTACAAGACGTCTTTTGATGGCAAACAGCTCTGTAACAAGTTACAGGCCTTCCTGCAGGTCTGGAACCAATGACAGGTTGACTGTACAAGACGTCTTTTGATGGCAAACAGCTATGTAACAAGTTACAGGCCTTCCTGCAGGTCTGGAACCAATGACAGGTTGACACTACAAGACGTCTTTTGATGGGAAACAGCTATGTAACAAGTTACAGGCTTTCCTGCAGGTCTGGAACCAATGACAGGTTGACACTACAAGACGTCTTTTGATGGGAAACAGCTATGTAACAAGTTACAGGCCTTCTTGCAGGTCTGGAACCAATGACAGGTTGACTGTACAAGACGTCTTTTGATGGCAAACAGCTATGTAACAAGTTACAGGCCTTCCTGCAGGTCTGGAACCAATGACAGGTTGACACTACAAGACGTCTTTTGATGGCAAACAGCTATGTAACAAGTTACAGGCCTTCCTGCAGGTCTGGAACCAATGACAGATTGACTGCACAACACGTCTTTTGATGGGAAACAGCTATGTAACAAGTTACAGGCTTTCCTGCAGGTCTGGAACCAATGACAGATTGACTGCACAACACGTCTTTTGATGGCAAACAGCTATGTAAAAAGTTACAGGCCTTCCTGCAGGTCTGGAACCGATGACAGGTTGACTGTACAAGACGTCTTTTGATGGCAAACAGCTCTGTAACAAGTTACAGGCCTTCCTGCAGGTCTGGAACCAATGACAGGTTGACTGTACAAGACGTCTTATGATGGCAAACGGCTATGTAACAGGTTACAGGCCTTCCTGCAGAACTGGAACCAATGACAGGTTGACTGTACAAGACGTCTTTTGATGGGAAACAGCTATGTAACAAGTTACAGGCCTTCCTGCAGAACTGGAACCAATGACAGGTTGACTGTACAAGACGTCTTTTGATGGCAAACAGCTATGTAACAAGTTACAGGCTTTCCTGCAGGTCCGGAACCAATGACAGGTTGACTGTACAAGACGTCTTTTGATGGCAAACAGCTATGTAACAAGTTACAGGCTTTCCTGCAGGTCTGGAACCGATGACAGGTTGACTGTACAAGATGTCTTTTGATGGCAAACAGCTATGTAACAAGTTACAGGCCTTCCTGCAGGTCTGGAACCAATGACAGGTTGACTGTACAAGACGTCTTATGATGGCAAACGGCTATGTAACAAGTTACAGGCCTTCCTGCAGGTCTGGAACCAATGACAGGTTGACTGTACAAGACGTCTTCTGATGGCAAACAGCTATGTAACAAGTTACAGGCTTTCCTGCAGGTCTGGAACCAATGACAGGTTGACTGTACAAGACGTCTTTTGATGGCAAACAGCTATGTAACAAGTTACAGGCCTTCCTGTAGGTCTGGAAAAAATGACAGGTTGACTGTACAAGACGTCTTTTGATGGCAAACGGCTATGTAACAAGTTACAGGCCTTCCTGCAGGTCTGAAACCAATGACAGGTTGACTGTACAACACGTCTTTTCATGGCAAACGGCTATGTAACAAGTTACAGGCCTTCCTGCAGGTCTGGAACCAATAACAGGTTGACTGTACAAGACGTCTTTTGATGGCAAACAGCTATGTAACAAGTTACAGGCCTTCCTGTAGGTCTGGAAAAAATGACAGGTTGACTGTACAAGACGTCTTTTGATGGCAAACGGCTATGTAACAAGTTACAGGCCTTCCTGCAGGTCTGAAACCAATGACAGGTTGACTGTACAAGATATCTTTTCATGGCAAACAGCTATGTAACAAGTTACAGGCCTTCCTGCAGGTCTGGAACCAATAACAGGTTGACTGTACAAGACGTCTTTTGATGGCAAACAGCTATGTAACAAGTTACAGGCCTTCCTGCAGGTCTGGAACCAATGACAAGTTGACTGCACAACACGTCTTTTGATGGCAAACAGCTATGTAAAAAGTTACAGGCCTTCCTGCAGGTCTGGAACCGATGACAGGTTGACTGTACAAGACGTCTTTTGATGGCAAACAGCTATGTAACAAGTTACAGGCCTTCCTGCAGGTCTGGAACCAATGACAGGTTGACTGTACAAGATATCTTTTCATGGCAAACAGCTATGTAACAAGTTACAGGCCTTCCTGCAGGTCTGGAACCAATGACAGGTTGACTGTACAAGATATCTTTTCATGGCAAACAGCTATGTAACAAGTTACAGGCCTTCCTGCAGGTCTGGAACCAATAACAGGTTGACTGTACAAGACGTCTTTTGATGGCAAACAGCTATGTAACAAGTTACAGGCCTTCCTGCAGGTCTGGAACCAATGACAGGTTGACTGTACAAGATATCTTTTCATGGCAAACAGCTATGTAACAAGTTACAGGCCTTCCTGCAGGTCTGGAACCAATGACAGGTTGACTGTACAAGATATCTTTTCATGGCAAACAGCTATGTAACAAGTTACAGGCCTTCCTGCAGGTCTGGAACCAATAACAGGTTGACTGTACAAGACGTCTTTTGATGGCAAACAGCTATGTAACAAGTTACAGGCCTTCCTGCAGGTCTGGAACCAATGACAAGTTGACTGCACAACACGTCTTTTGATGGCAAACAGCTATGTAAAAAGTTACAGGCCTTCCTGCAGGTCTGGAACCGATGACAGGTTGACTGTACAAGACGTCTTTTGATGGCAAACAGCTATGTAACAAGTTACAGGCCTTCCTGCAGGTCTGGAACCAATGACAGATTGACTGCACAACACGTCTTTTGATGGCAGACAGCTATGTAACAAGTTACGGGCCTTCCTGCAGGTCTGGAACCAATGACAGGTTGACTGTACAAGACGTCTTCTGATGGCAAACAGCTATGTAACAAGTTACGGGCCTTCCTGCAGGTCTGGAACCAATAACAGGTTGACTGTACAAGACGTCTTTTGATGGGAAACAGCTATGTAACAAGTTACAGGCCTTCCTGCAGGTCTGGAACCAATGACAGATTGACTGCACAACACGTCTTTTGATGGCAGACAGCTATGTAACAAGTTACGGGCCTTCCTGCAGGTCTGGAACCAATGACAGGTTGACACTACAAGACGTCTTTTGATGGGAAACAGCTATGTAACAAGTTACAGGCCTTCCTGCAGGTCTGGAACCGATGACAGGTTGACTGTACAAGACGTCTTTTGATGGCAAACAGCTATGTAACAAGTTACAGGCCTTCCTACAGGTCTTGAACCAATGACAGGTTGACTGTACAAGACGTCTTTTGATGGGAAACAGCTATGTAACAAGTTACAGGCCTTCCTGCAGGTCTGGAACCAATGACAGGTTGACTGTACAAGACGTCTTTTGATGGGAAACAGCTATGTAACAAGTTACAAGCCTTCCTGCAGGTCTGGAACCAATGACAGGTTGACTGTACAAGACGTCTTTTGATGGGAAACAGCTATGTAACAAGTTACAGGCCTTCCTGCAGGTCTGGAACCAATGACAGGTTGACACTACAAGACGTCTTTTGATGGCAAACAGCTATGTAACAAGTTACAGGCCTTCCTGCAGGTCTGGAACCAATGACAGGTTGACTGTACAAGACGTCTTTTGATGGGAAACAGCTATGTAACAAGTTACAGGCCTTCCTACAGGTCTGGAACCAATGACAGATTGACTGCACAACACGTCTTTTGATGGCAGACAGCTATGTAACAAGTTACGGGCCTTCCTGCAGGTCTGGAACCAATGACAGGTTGACACTACAAGACGTCTTTTGATGGGAAACAGCTATGTAACAAGTTACAAGCCTTCCTGCAGGTCTGGAACCGATGACAGGTTGACTGTACAAGACGTCTTTTGATGGCAAACAGCTATGTAACAAGTTACAGGCCTTCCTACAGGTCTTGAACCAATGACAGGTTGACTGTACAAGACGTCTTTTGATGGGAAACAGCTATGTAACAAGTTACAGGCCTTCCTGCAGGTCTGGAACCAATGACAGGTTGACACTACAAGACGTCTTTTGATGGCAAACAGCTATGTAACAAGTTACAAGCCTTCCTGAAGGTCTGGAACCAATGACAGGTTGACTGTACAAGACGTCTTTTGATGGGAAACAGCTATGTAACAAGTTACAGGCCTTCCTGCAGGTCTGGAACCAATGACAGGTTGACTGTACAAGACGTCTTTTGATGGCAAACAGCTATGTAACAAGTTACAGGCTTTCCTGCAGGTCTGGAACCAATGACAGGTTGACTGTACAAGACGTCTTTTGATGGCAAACAGCTATGTAACAAGTTACAGGCCTTCCTGCAGGTCTGGAACCAATGACAGGTTGACTGCACAACACGTCTTTTGATGGGAAACAGCTATGTAACAAGTTACAGGCCTTCCTGTAGGTCTGGAACCAATGACAGGTTGACTGCACAACACGTCTTTTGATGGCAAACAGCTATGTAAAAAGTTACAAGCCTTCCTGCAGGTCTGGAACCGATGACAGGTTGACTGTACAAGACGTCTTTTGATGGCAAACAGCTATGTAACAAGTTACAGGCCTTCCTACAGGTCTTGAACCAATGACAGGTTGACTGTACAAGACGTCTTTTGATGGGAAACAGCTATGTAACAAGTTACAGGCCTTCCTGCAGGTCTGGAACCAATGACAGGTTGACACTACAAGACGTCTTTTGATGGCAAACAGCTATGTAACAAGTTACAAGCCTTCCTGAAGGTCTGGAACCAATGACAGGTTGACTGTACAAGACGTCTTTTGATGGGAAACAGCTATGTAACAAGTTACAGGCCTTCCTGCAGGTCTGGAACCAATGACAGGTTGACTGTACAAGACGTCTTTTGATGGCAAACAGCTATGTAACAAGTTACAGGCTTTCCTGCAGGTCTGGAACCAATGACAGGTTGACTGTACAAGACGTCTTTTGATGGCAAACAGCTATGTAACAAGTTACAGGCCTTCCTGCAGGTCTGGAACCAATGACAGGTTGACTGCACAACACGTCTTTTGATGGGAAACAGCTATGTAACAAGTTACAGGCCTTCCTGCAGGTCTGGAACCAATGACAGGTTGACTGCACAACACGTCTTTTGATGGCAAACAGCTATGTAACAAGTTACAGGCCTTCCTGCAGGTCTGGAACCAATGACAGGTTGACTGTACAAGACGTCTTTTGATGGCAAACAGCTATGTAACAAGTTACAGGCTTTCCTGCAGGTCCGGAACCAATGACAGGTTGACTGTACAAGACGTCTTTTGATGGCAAACAGCTATGTAACAAGTTACAGGCTTTCCTGCAGGTCTGGAACCGATGACAGGTTGACTGTACAAGATGTCTTTTGATGGCAAACAGCTATGTAACAAGTTACAGGCCTTCCTGCAGGTCTGGAACCAATGACAGGTTGACTGTACAAGACGTCTTATGATGGCAAACGGCTATGTAACAAGTTACAGGCCTTCCTGCAGGTCTGGAACCAATGACAGGTTGACTGTACAAGACGTCTTCTGATGGCAAACAGCTATGTAACAAGTTACAGGCTTTCCTGCAGGTCTGGAACCAATGACAGGTTGACTGTACAAGACGTCTTTTGATGGCAAACAGCTATGTAACAAGTTACAGGCCTTCCTGTAGGTCTGGAAAAAATGACAGGTTGACTGTACAAGACGTCTTTTGATGGCAAACGGCTATGTAACAAGTTACAGGCCTTCCTGCAGGTCTGAAACCAATGACAGGTTGACTGTACAACACGTCTTTTCATGGCAAACAGCTATGTAACAAGTTACAGGCCTTCCTGCAGGTCTGGAACCAATAACAGGTTGACTGTACAAGACGTCTTTTGATGGCAAACAGCTATGTAACAAGTTACAGGCCTTCCTGCAGGTCTGGAACCAATGACAAGTTGACTGCACAACACGTCTTTTGATGGCAAACAGCTATGTAAAAAGTTACAGGCCTTCCTGCAGGTCTGGAACCGATGACAGGTTGACTGTACAAGACGTCTTTTGATGGCAAACAGCTATGTAACAAGTTACAGGCCTTCCTGCAGGTCTGGAACCAATGACAGATTGACTGCACAACACGTCTTTTGATGGCAGAGAGCTATGTAACAAGTTACGGGCCTTCCTGCAGGTCTGGAACCAATGACAGGTTGACTGTACAACACGTCTTTTGATGGCAAACAGCTATGTAACAAGTTACAGGCCTTCCTGCAGGTCTGGAACCGATGACAGGTTGACTGTACAAGACGTCTTTTGATGGGAAACAGCTATGTAACAAGTTACAGGCCTTCCTGCAGGTCTGGAACCGATGACAGGTTGACTGTACAAGATGTCTTTTGATGGCAAACAGCTATGTAACAGGTTACAGGCCTTCCTGCAGGTCTGGAACCAATGACAGGTTGACTGTACAAGACGTCTCATGATGGCAAACAGCTATGTAACAAGTTACAGGCCTTCCTGCAGAACTGGAACCAATGACAGGTTGACTGTACAAGACGTCTTTTGATGGCAAACAGCTATGTAACAGGTTACAGGCCTTCCTGCAGGTCTGGAACCAATGACAGGTTGACTGTACAAGACGTCTTTTGATGGCAAACAGCTATGTAACAAGTTACAGGCCTTCCTGCAGGTCTGGAACCAATGACAGGTTGACTGTACAAGACGTCTTTTGATGGCAAACAGCTATGTAACAGGTTACAGGCCTTCCTGCAGGTCTGGAACCAATGACAGGTTGACTGTACAAGACGTCTTTTGATGGCAAACAGCTATGTAACAAGTTACAGGCCTTCCTGCAGAACTGGAACCAATGACAGGTTGACTGTACAAGACGTCTTTTGATGGCAAACAGCTATGTAACAGGTTACAGGCCTTCCTGCAGGTCTGGAACCAATGACAGGTTGACTGTACAAGACGTCTTTTGATGGCAAACAGCTATGTAACAAGTTACAGGCTTTCCTGCAGGTCTGGAACCGATGACAGGTTGACTGTACAAGATGTCTTTTGATGGCAAACAGCTATGTAACAAGTTACAGGCCTTCCTGCAGGTCTGGAACCAATGACAGGTTGACTGTACAAGACGTCTTTTGATGGCAAACAGCTATGTAATAAATTACAGGCCTTCCTGCAGGTCTGGAACAAATGACAAGTTGACTGCACAACACGTCTTTTGATGGCAAACAGCTATGTAACAAGTTACAGGCCTTCCTGCAGGTCTGGAACCGATGACAGGTTGACTGTACAAGACGTCTTATGATGGCAAACGGCTATGTAACAATTTACAGGCCTTCTTGCAGGTCTGGAACCAATGACAGGTTGACTGCACAACACGTCTTTTGATGGCAAACGGCTATGTAACAAGTTACAGGCCTTCCAGCAGGTCTGGAACCAATAACAGGTTGACTGTACAAGACGTCTTTTGATGGCAAACAGCTATGTAACAAGTTACAGGCCTTCCTGCAGGTCTGGAACCAATGACAGGTTGACTGTACAAGACGTCTTATGTTGGCAAACGGCTATGTAACAAGTAACAGGCCTTCCTGCAGGTCTGGAACCAATGACAGGTTGACTGTACAAGACGTCTTTTGATGGCAAACAGCTATGTAACGAGTTACAAGTCTTCCTGCAGGTGTGGAACCAATGACAGGTTGACTGTACAAGACGTCTTTTAATGGCAAAAAACTATGTAACAAGTTACGGGCCTTCCTGCAGGTCTGGAACCGATGACAGGTTGACTGTACAAGACGTCTTTTGATGGCAAACGGCTATGTAGCAAGTTACAGGCCTTCTTGCTGGTCTGGAACCAATGACAGGTTGACTGTACAAGACGTCTTTTGATGGTGGACGGCTATGTAACAAGTTACAGGCCTTCCAACAGGTCTTGAACCAATGACAGGTTGACTGTACAAGACGTCTTTTGGTGGCAAACGGCTATGTAGCAAGTTACAGGCCTTCCTGCAGGTCTGGAACCAATGACAGGTTGACTGTACAAGACGTCTTTTGATGGCAAACAGCTATGTAACAAGTTACAGGCCTTCCTGCAGGTATGGACCAATGACAGGTTGACTGTACAAGACGTCTTTTGATGGCAAACAGCTATGTAACAAGTTACAGGCTTTCCTTCAGGTCTGGAACCAATGACAGGTTGACTGTACAAAACGTCTTTTCATGGCAAACAGCTATGTAACAAGTTACAGGCTTTCCTGCAGGTCTGGAACCAAAGACAGGTTGACTGTACAAGACGTCTTTTGGGGGCAAACGGCTATGTAATAAGTTACAGGCCTTCCTGCAGGTCTGGAACCAATGACAGGTTGACTGTACAAGACGTCTTTTGATGGCAAACGGCTATGTAACAAGTTACAGGCCTTCCTACAGGTCTTGAACCAATGACAGGCTGACTGTACAAGACGTCTTATGATGGCAAACAGCTATGTAACAAGTTACAGGCCTTCCTGCAGGTCTGGAACCAATGACAGGTTGACTGTACAAGACGTCTTTTGATGGCAAACAGCTATGTAACAGGTTACAGGCCTTCCTGCAGGTCTGGAACCAATGACAGGTTGACTGTACAAGACGTCTTTTGATGGCAAACAGCTATGTAACAAGTTACAGGCCTTCCTGCAGGTCTGGAACCAATGACAGGTTGACTGTACAAGATGTCTTTTGATGGCAAACGGCTATGTAACAAGTTACAGGCCTTCCTGCAGGTCTGGAACCAATGACAGGTTGACTGTACAAGACGTCTTTTGATGGCAAACAGCTATGTAACAAGTTACAGGCCTTCCTGCAGGTCTGGAACAAATGACAAGTTGACTGCACAACACGTCTTTTGATGGCAAACAGCTATGTAACAAGTTACAGGCCTTCCTGCAGGTCTGGAACCGATGACAGGTTGACTGTACAAGACGTCTTATGATGGCAAACGGCTATGTAACAATTTACAGGCCTTCTTGCAGGTCTGGAACCAATGACAGGTTGACTGCACAACACGTCTTTTGATGGCAAACGGCTATGTAACAAGTTACAGGCCTTCCTGCAGGTGTGGAACCAATAACAGGTTGACTGTACAAGACGTCTTTTGATGGCAAACAGCTATGTAACAAGTTACAGGCCTTCCTGCAGGTCTGGAACCAATGACAGGTTGACTGTACGAGACGTCTTATGTTGGCAAACAGCTATGTAACAAGTTACAGGCTTTCCTTCAGGTCTTGAACCAATGACAGGTTGACTGTACAAAACGTCTTTTCATGGCAAACAGCTATGTAACAAGTTACAGGCTTTCCTGCAGGTCTGGAACCAAAGACAGGTTGACTGTACAACACGTCTTTTGGGGGCAAACGGCTATGTAATAAGTTACAGGCCTTCCTGCAGGTCTGGAACCAATGACAGGTTGACTGTACAAGACGTCTCTTGATGGCAAACGGCTATGTAACAAGTTACAGGCCTTCCTACAGGTCTTGAACCAATGACAGGCTGACTGTACAAGACGTCTTATGATGGCAAACAGCTATGTAACAAGTTACAGGCCTTCCTGCAGGTCTGGAACCAATGACAGGTTGACTGTACAAGACGTCTTTTGATGGCAAACAGCTATGTAACAGGTTACAGGCCTTCCTGTAGGTCTGGAACCAATGACAGGTTGACTGTACAAGACGTCTTTTGATGGCAAACAGCTATGTAACAAGTTACAGGCCTTCCTGCAGGTCTGGAACCAATGACAGGTTGACTGTACAAGATGTCTTTTGATGGCAAACGGCTATGTAACAAGTTACAGGCCTTCCTGCAGGTCTGAAACCAATGACAGGTTGACTGTACAAGACGTCTTTTGATGGCAAACAGCTATGTAACAAGTTACAGGCCTTCCTGCAGGTCTGGAACAAATGACAAGTTGACTGCACAACACGTCTTTTGATGACAAACAGCTATGTAACAAGTTACAGGCCTTCCTGCAGGTCTGGAACCGATGACAGGTTGACTGTACAAGACGTCTTATGATGGCAAACGGCTATGTAACAATTTACAGGCCTTCTTGCAGGTCTGGAACCAATGACAGGTTGACTGCACAACACGTCTTTTGATGGCAAACGGCTATGTAACAAGTTACAGGCCTTCCTGCAGGTCTGGAACCAATAACAGGTTGACTGTACAAGACGTCTTTTGATGGCAAACAGCTATGTAACAAGTTACAGGCCTTCCTGCAGGTCTGGAACCAATGACAGGTTGACTGTACAAGACGTCTTATGTTGGCAAACGGCTATGTAACAAGTAACAGGCCTTCCTGCAGGTCTGGAACCAATGACAGGTTGACTGTACAAGACGTCTTTTGATGGCAAACAGCTATGTAACGAGTTACAAGTCTTCCTGCAGGTGTGGAACCAATGACAGGTTGACTGTACAAGACGTCTTTTAATGGCAAAAAACTATGTAACAAGTTACGGGCCTTCCTGCAGGTCTGGAACCGATGACAGGTTGACTGTACAAGACGTCTTTTGATGGCAAACGGCTATGTAGCAAGTTACAGGCCTTCTTGCTGGTCTGGAACCAATGACAGGTTGACTGTACAAGACGTCTTTTGATGGTGGACGGCTATGTAACAAGTTACAGGCCTTCCAACAGGTCTTGAACCAATGACAGGTTGACTGTACAAGACGTCTTTTGGTGGCAAACGGCTATGTAGCAAGTTACAGGCCTTCCTGCAGGTCTGGAACCAATGACAGGTTGACTGTACAAGACGTCTTTTGATGGCAAACAGCTATGTAACAAGTTACAGGCCTTCCTGCAGGTATTGACCAATGACAGGTTGACTGTACAAGACGTCTTTTGATGGCAAACAGCTATGTAACAAGTTACAGGCTTTCCTTCAGGTCTGGAACCAATGACAGGTTGACTGTACAAAACGTCTTTTCATGGCAAACAGCTATGTAACAAGTTACAGGCTTTCCTGCAGGTCTGGAACCAAAGACAGGTTGACTGTACAAGACGTCTTTTGGGGGCAAACGGCTATGTAATAAGTTACAGGCCTTCCTGCAGGTCTGGAACCAATGACAGGTTGACTGTACAAGACGTCTTTTGATGGCAAACGGCTATGTAACAAGTTACAGGCCTTCCTACAGGTCTTGAACCAATGACAGGTTGACTGTACAAGACGACTTATGATGGCAAACAGCTATGTAACAAGTTACAGGCCTTCCTGCAGGTCTGGAACCAATGACAGGCTGACTGTACAAGACGTCTCATGATGGCAAACGGCTATGTAACAAGTTACAGGCCTCCCTGCAGGTCTGGAACCAATGACAGGTTGACTGTACAAGATGTTTTTTGATGGCAAACAGCTATGTAACAAGTTACAGGCCTTCTTGCAGGTCTGGAACCGATGACAGTTTGACTGTACAAGACGTCTTTTGATGGCAAACAGCTATGTAACAAGTTACAGGCCTTCCTGCAGGTCTGGAACCAATGACAGGTTGACTGCACAACACGTCTTTTGATGGCAAACAGCTATGTAAAAAGTTACAGGCCTTCCTGCAGGTCTGAATCGATGACAAGTTGACTGTACAAGACGTCTTTTGATGGCAAACAGCTATGTAACAAGTTACAGGCTTTCCTGCAGGTCTGGAACCAATGACAAGTTGACTGCACAACACGTCTTTTGATGGCAAACAGCTATGTAAAAAGTTACAGGCCTTCCTGCAGGTCTGGAACCGATGACAGGTTGACTGTACAAGACGTCTTTTGATGGCAAACAGCTATGTAACAAGTTACAGGCCTTCCTGCAGGTCTGGAACCAATGACAGGTTGACTGTACAAGACGTCTTATGATGGCAAACGGCTATGTAACAAGTTACAGGCCTTCCTGCAGGTCTGGAACCAATGACAGGTTGACTGTACAAGACGTCTTTTGATGGCAAACGGCTATGTAACAAGTTACAGGCCTTCCTACAGGTCTTGAACCAATGACAGGCTGACTGTACAAGACGTCTTATGATGGCAAACAGCTATGTAACAAGTTACAGGCCTTCCTGCAGGTCTGGAACCAATGACAGGTTGACTGTACAAGACGTCTTTTGATGGCAAACAGCTATGTAACAGGTTACAGGCCTTCCTGCAGGTCTGGAACCAATGACAGGTTGACTGTACAAGACGTCTTTTGATGGCAAACAGCTATGTAACAAGTTACAGGCCTTCCTGCAGGTCTGGAACCAATGACAGGTTGACTGTACAAGATGTCTTTTGATGGCAAACGGCTATGTAACAAGTTACAGGCCTTCCTGCAGGTCTGGAACCAATGACAGGTTGACTGTACAAGACGTCTTTTGATGGCAAACAGCTATGTAACAAGTTACAGGCCTTCCTGCAGGTCTGGAACAAATGACAAGTTGACTGCAAAACACGTCTTTTGATGGCAAACAGCTATGTAACAAGTTACAGGCCTTCCTGCAGGTCTGGAACCGATGACAGGTTGACTGTACAAGACGTCTTATGATGGCAAACGGCTATGTAACAATTTACAGGCCTTCTTGCAGGTCTGGAACCAATGACAGGTTGACTGCACAACACGTCTTTTGATGGCAAACGGCTATGTAACAAGTTACAGGCCTTCCTGCAGGTCTGGAACCAATAACAGGTTGACTGTACAAGACGTCTTTTGATGGCAAACAGCTATGTAACAAGTTACAGGCCTTCCTGCAGGTCTGGAACCAATGACAGGTTGACTGTACAAGACGTCTTATGTTGGCAAACAGCTATGTAACAAGTTACAGGCCTTCCTGCAGGTATGGACCAAAGACAGGTTGACTGTACAAGACGTCTTTTGATGGCAAACAGCTATGTAACAAGTTACAGGCTTTCCTTCAGGTCTGGAACCAATGACAGGTTGACTGTACAAAACGTCTTTTCATGGCAAACAGCTATGTAACAAGTTACAGGCTTTCCTGCAGGTCTGGAACCAAAGACAGGTTGACTGTACAACACGTCTTTTGGGGGCAAACGGCTATGTAATAAGTTACAGGCCTTCCTGCAGGTCTGGAACCAATGACAGGTTGACTGTTCAAGACGTCTCTTGATGGCAAACGGCTATGTAACAAGTTACAGGCCTTCCTACAGGTCTTGAACCAATGACAGGCTGACTGTACAAGACGTCTTATGATGGCAAACAGCTATGTAACAAGTTACAGGCCTTCCTGCAGGTCTGGAACCAATGACAGGTTGACTGTACAAGACGTCTTTTGATGGCAAACAGCTATGTAACAGGTTACAGGCCTTCCTGCAGGTCTGGAACCAATGACAGGTTGACTGTACAAGACGTCTTTTGATGGCAAACAGCTATGTAACAAGTTACAGGCCTTCCTGCAGGTCTGGAACCAATGACAGGTTGACTGTACAAGATGTCTTTTGATGGCAAACGGCTATGTAACAAGTTACAGGCCTTCCTGCAGGTCTGGAACCAATGACAGGTTGACTGTACAAGACGTCTTTTGATGGCAAACAGCTATGTAACAAGTTACAGGCCTTCCTGCAGGTCTGGAACAAATGACAAGTTGACTGCACAACACGTCTTTTGATGGCGAACAGCTATGTAACAAGTTACAGGCCTTCCTGCAGGTCTGGAACCGATGACAGGTTGACTGTACAAGACGTCTGATGATGGCAAACGGCTATGTAACAATTTACAGGCCTTCCTGCAGGTCTGGAACCGATGACAGGTTGACTGTACAAGACGTCTTTTGATGGCAAACGGCTATGTAGCAAGTTACAGGCCTTCTTGCTGGTCTGGAACCAATGACAGGTTGACTGTACAAGACGTCTTTTGATGGTGGACGGCTATGTAACAAGTTACAGGCCTTCCAACAGGTCTTGAACCAATGACAGGTTGACTGTACAAGACGTCTTTTGGTGGCAAACGGCTATGTAGCAAGTTACAGGCCTTCCTGCAGGTCTGGAACCAATGACAGGTTGACTGTACAAGACGTCTTTTGATGGCAAACAGCTATGTAACAAGTTACAGGCCTTCCTGCAGGTATTGACCAATGACAGGTTGACTGTACAAGACGTCTTTTGATGGCAAACAGCTATGTAACAAGTTACAGGCTTTCCTTCAGGTCTGGAACCAATGACAGGTTGACTGTACAAAACGTCTTTTCATGGCAAACAGCTATGTAACAAGTTACAGGCTTTCCTGCAGGTCTGGAACCAAAAACAGGTTGACTGTACAAGACGTCTTTTGGGGGCAAACGGCTATGTAATAAGTTACAGGCCTTCCTGCAGGTCTGGAACCAATGACAGGTTGACTGTACAAGACGTCTTTTGATGGCAAACGGCTATGTAACAAGTTACAGGCCTTCCTACAGGTCTTGAACCAATGACAGGTTGACTGTACAAGACGTCTTATGATGGCAAACAGCTATGTAACAAGTTACAGGCCTTCCTGCAGGTCTGGAACCAATGACAGGCTGACTGTACAAGACGTCTCATGATGGCAAACGGCTATGTAACAAGTTACAGGCCTCCCTGCAGGTCTGGAACCAATGACAGGTTGACTGTACAAGATGTTTTTTGATGGCAAACAGCTATGTAACAAGTTACAGGCCTTCCTGCAGGTCTGGAACCGATGACAGTTTGACTGTACAAGACGTCTTTTGATGGCAAACAGCTATGTAACAAGTTACAGGCCTTCCTGCAGGTCTGGAACCAATGACAGGTTGACTGCACAACACGTCTTTTGATGGCAAACAGCTATGTAAAAAGTTACAGGCCTTCCTGCAGGTCTGAATCGATGACAAGTTGACTGTACAAGACGTCTTTTGATGGCAAACAGCTATGTAACAAGTTACAGGCTTTCCTGCAGGTCTGGAACCAATGACAAGTTGACTGCACAACACGTCTTTTGATGGCAAACAGCTATGTAAAAAGTTACAGGCCTTCCTGCAGGTCTGGAACCGATGACAGGTTGACTGTACAAGACGTCTTTTGATGGCAAACAACTATGTAACAAGTTACAGGCCTTCCTGCAGGTCTGGAACCAATGACAGGTTGACTGTACAAGACGTCTTATGATGGCAAACGGCTATGTAACAAGTTACAGGCCTTCCTGCAGGTCTGGAACCAATGACAGGTTGACTGTACAAGACGTCTTTTGATGGCAAACGGCTATGTAACAAGTTACAGGCCTTCCTACAGGTCTTGAACCAATGACAGGCTGACTGTACAAGACGTCTTATGATGGCAAACAGCTATGTAACAAGTTACAGGCCTTCCTGCAGGTCTGGAACCAATGACAGGTTGACTGTACAAGACGTCTTTTGATGGCAAACAGCTATGTAACAGGTTACAGGCCTTCCTGCAGGTCTTGAACCAATGACAGGTTGACTGTACAAGACGTCTTTTGATGGCAAACAGCTATGTAACAAGTTACAGGCCTTCCTGCAGGTCTGGAACCAATGACAGGTTGACTGTACAAGATGTCTTTTGATGGCAAACGGCTATGTAACAAGTTACAGGCCTTCCTGCAGGTCTGGAACCAATGACAGGTTGACTGTACAAGACGTCTTTTGATGGCAAACAGCTATGTAACAAGTTACAGGCCTTCCTGCAGGTCTGGAACAAATGACAAGTTGACTGCAAAACACGTCTTTTGATGGCAAACAGCTATGTAACAAGTTACAGGCCTTCCTGCAGGTCTGGAACCGATGACAGGTTGACTGTACAAGACGTCTTTTGATGGCAAACAGCTATGTAACAAGTTACAGGCCTTCCTGCAGGTCTGGAACGAATGACAGGTTGACTGTAAAAGACGTCTATTGATGGCGAATAGCTATGTAACAAGTTACAGGCCTTCCTGCAGGTCTGGAACCAATGACAGGTTGACTGTACAAGACGTCTTTTGATGGCAAACAGCTATGTAACAAGTTACAGGCTTCCCTGCAGGTCTGGAACCAATGACAGGTTGACTGTACAAGACGTCTTTTGATGGCAAACAGCTATGTAACAAGTTACAGGCCTTCCTGCAGGTCTGGAACCAATGACAGGTTGACTGTACAAGACGTTTTTTGATGGCAAACAGCCATGTAACAAGTTACAGGCCTTCCTGCAGGTCTGGAACCAATGACAGGTTGACTGTACAAGACGTCTTTTGATGGCAAACAGCTATGTAACAAGTTACAGGCCTTCCTGCAGGTCTGGAACCAATGACAGGTTGACTGTACAAGACGTCTTTTGATGGCAAACAGCTATGTAACAAGTTACAGATCTTCCTGCAGGTCTGGAACCAATGACAGGTTGACTGTAGAAGACGTCTTCTGATGGCAAACAGCTATGTAACAAGTTACAGGCCTTCCTGCACGTCTGGAACCAATGACAGGTTGACTGTACAAGACGTCTTTTGATGGCAAACAGCTATGTAACAAGTTACAGGCCTTCCTGCAGGTCTGGAACCAATGACAGGATGACTGTACAAGATATCTTTCGATGGCAAACGGCTATGTAACAAGTTACAGGCCTTCCTGAAGGTCTGGAACCAATGACAGGTTGACTGTACAAGATATCTTTTGATGGCAAACAGCTCTGTAACAAGTTACAGGCCTTCCTGCAGGTCTGGAACCAATGACAGGTTGACTGTACAAGACGTCTTCTGATGGCAAACAGCTATGTAACAAGTTACAGGCCTTCCTGCAGGTCTGGAACCAATGACAGGTTGACTGTACAAGACGTCTTTTGATGGCAAACAGCTATGTAACAAGTTACAGGCCTTCCTGCAGGTCTGGAACCAATGACAGGTTGACTGTACAAGACGTCTTTTGATGGCAAACAGCTATGTAACAAGTTACATGCCTTCCTGCAGGTCTGGAACCAATGACAGGTTGACTGCACAACACGTCTTTTGATGGCAAACAGCTATGTAACAAGTTACAGGCCTTCCTGCAGGTCTGGAACCAATGACAGGTTGACTGTACATGACGTCTTTTGATGGCAAACAGCTATGTAACAAGTTACAGGCCTTCCTGCAGGTCTGGAACCAATGACAGGTTGACTGTACAAGACGTCTTTTGATGGCAAACAGCTATGTAACAAGTTACAGGCTTTCCTGCAGGTCTGGAACCAATGACAGGTTGACTGTACAAGACGTCTTTTGATGGCAAACAGCTATGTAACAAGTTTCAGGCCTTCCTGCAGGTCTGGAACCAATGACAGGTTGACTGTACAAGATATCTTTTGATGGCAGACGGCTATGTAACAAGTTACAGGCCTTCCTGAAGGTCTGGAACCAATGACAGGTTGACTGTACAAGATATCTTTTGATGGCAAACGGCTATGTAACAAGTTACAGGCCATCCTGCAGGTCTGGAACCAATGACAGGTTGACTGTACAAGACGTCTTTTGATGGCAAACAGCTATGTAACAAGTTACAAGCCTTCTTGCAGGTCTGGAACCAATGACAGGTTGACTGTACAAGACGTCTTTTGATGGCAAACAGCTATGTAACAAGTTACAGGCCTTCCTGCAGGTCTGGAACCAATGACAGGTTGACTGTACAAGACGTCTTTTGATGGCAAACAGCTATGTAACAAGTTACAGGCCTTCCTGCAGGTCTGGAACCAATGACAGGTTGACTGTACAAGACGTCTTTTGATGGCAAACAGCTATGTAACAAGTTACAGGCCTTCCTGCAGGTCTGGAACCAATGGCAGGTTGACTGTACAAGACGTCTTTTGATGGCAAACAGCTATGTAACAAGTTACAGGCCTTCCTGCAGGTCTGGAACCAATGACAGGTTGACTGCACAACACGTCTTTTGATGGCAAACAGCTATGTAACAAGTTACAGGCCTTCCTGCAGGTCTGGAACCAATGACAGGTTGACTGTACAAGACGTCTTTTGATGGCAAACAGCTATGTAACAAGTTACAGTCCTTCCTGCAGGTGTGGAACCAATGACAGGTTGACACTACAAGACGTCTTTTGATGGCAAACAGCTATGTAACAAGTTACAGGCTTTCCTGCAGGTCTGGAACCAATGACAGGTTGACTGTACAAGACGTCTTTTGATGGCAAACAGCTATGTAACAAGTTACAGGCCTTCCTGCAGGTCTGGAACCAATGACAGGTTGACTGTACATGATGTCTTTTGATGGCAAACGGCTATGTAACAAGTTACAGGCCTTCCTGCAGGTCTGGAACCAATGACAGGTTGACTGCACAACACGTCTTCTGATGGCAAACAGCTATTTAACAAGTTACAGGCCTTCCTGCAGGTCTGAAACCAATGACAGGTTGACTGTACAAGACGTCTTTTGATGGCAAACAGCTATGTAACAAGTTACAGGCCTTCCTGCCGGTCTGGAACCAATGACAGGTTGACTGTACAAGACGTTTTCTGATGGCAAACAGCTATGTAACAAGTTACAGGCCTTCCTGCAGGTCTGGAACCAATGACAGGTTGACTGTACAAGACGTCTTTTGATGGCAAACAGCTATGTAACAAGTTACAGGCCTTCCTGCAGGTCTGGAACCAATGACAGGTTGACTGTAGAAGACGTCTTCTGATGGCAAACAGCTATGTAACAAGTTACAGGCCTTCCTGCAGGTCTGGAACCAATGACAGGTTGACTGTAGAAGACGTCTTCTGATGGCAAACAGCTATGTAACAAGTTACAGGCCTTCCTGCACGTCTGGAACCAATGACAGGTTGACTGTACAAGACGTCTTCTGATGGCAAACGGCTATGTAACAAGTTACAGGCCTTCCTGCAGGTCTGGAACCAATGACAGGTTGACTGTACAAGACGTCTTTTGATGGCAAACAGCTATGTAACAAGTTACAGGCCTTCCTGCAGGTCTGGAACCAATGACAGGTTGACTGCACAACACGTCTTTTGATGGCAAACAGCTATGTAACAAGTTACAGGCCTTCCTGCAGGTCTGGAACCAATGACAGGTTGACTGTACAAGACGTCTTTTGATGGCAAACAGCTATGTAACAAGTTACAGGCCTTCCTGCAGGTCTGGAACCAATGACAGGATGACTGTACAAGACGTCTTTTGATGGCAAACAGCTATGTAACAAGTTACAGGCTTTCCTGCAGGTCTAGAACCAATGACAGGTTGACTGTACAAGACGCCTTTTGATGGCAAACAGCTATGTAACAAGTTATAGGCCTTCCTGCAGGTCTGGAACCAATGACAGGTTGACTGTACAAGATATCTTTTGATGGCAAACGGCTATGTAACAAGTTACAGGCCTTCCTGCAGGTCTGGAACCAATGACAGGTTGACTGTACAAGATATCTTTTGATGGCAAACGGCTATGTAACAAGTTACAGGCCTTCCTGCAGGTCTGGAACCAATGACAGGTTGACTGTACAAGACGTCTTTTGATGGCAAACAGCTATGTAACAAGTTACAGGCTTTCCTGCAGGTCTGGAACCAATGACAGGTTGACTGTACAAGACGTCTTTTGATGGCAAACAGCTATGTAACAAGTTACAGGCCTTCCTGCAGGTCTGGAACCAATGACAGGTTGACTGTACATGACGTCTTTTGATGGCAAACGGCTATGTAACAAGTTACAGGCCTTCCTGCAGGTCTGGAACCAATGACAGGTTGACTGCACAACACGTCTTTTGATGGCAAACAGCTATGTAACAAGTTACAGGCCTTCCTGCAGGTCTGGAACCAATGACAGGTTGACTGTACAAGACGTCTTTTGATGGCAAACAGCTATGTAACAAGTTACAGGCCTTCTTGCAGGTCTGGAACCAATGACAGGTTGACTGTACAAGATATCTTACGATGGCAAACGACTATGTAACAAGTTACAGGCCTTCCTGAAGGTCTGGAACCAATGACGGGTTGACTGTACAAGATATCTTTTGATGGCAAACGGCTATGTAACAAGTTACAGGCCTTCCTGAAGGTCTGGAACCAATGACAGGTTGACTGTACAAGATATCTTTTGATGGCAAACAGCTATGTAACAAGTTACAGGCCTTCCTGCAGGTCTGGAACCAATGACAGGTTGACTGTACAAGATATCTTACGATGGCAAACGGCTATGTAACAAGTTACAGGCCTTCCTGCAGGTCTGGAACCAATGACAGGTTGACTGTACAAGACGTCTTTTGATGGCAAACAGCTATGTAACAAGTTACAGGCTTTCCTGCAGGTCTGGAACCAATGACAGGTTGACTGTACAAGACGTCTTTTGATGGCAAACAGCTATGTAACAAGTTACAGGCCTTCCTGCAGGTCTGGAACCAATGACAGGTTGACTGTACATGACGTCTTTTGATGGCAAACGGCTATGTAACAAGTTACAGGCCTTCCTGCAGGTCTGGAACCAATGACCGGTTGACTGCACAACACGTCTTTTGATGGCAAACAGCTATGTAACAAGTTACAGGCCTTCCTGCAGGTCTGGAACCAATGACAGGTTGACTGTACAAGACGTCTTTTGATGGCAAACAGCTATGTAACAAGTTACAGGCCTTCTTGCAGGTCTGGAACCAATGACAGGTTGACTCTACAAGACGTCTTTTGATGGTGAATAGCTATGTAACAAGTTACAGGCCTTCCTGCAGGTCTGGAACCAATGACAGGTTGACTGTACAAGATATCTTACGATGGCAAACGGCTATGTAACAAGTTACAGGCCTTCCTGAAGGTCTGGAACCAATGACGGGTTGACTGTACAAGATATCTTTTGATGGCAAACGGCTATGTAACAAGTTACAGGCCTTCCTGAAGGTCTGGAACCAATGACAGGTTGACTGTACAAGATATCTTTTGATGGCAAACAGCTATGTAACAAGTTACAGGCCTTCCTGCAGGTCTGGAACCAATGACAGGTTGACTGTAAAAGATATCTTACGATGGCAAACGGCTATGTAACAAGTTACAGGCCTTCCTGCAGGTCTGGAACCAATGACAGGTTGACTGTACAAGACGTCTTTTGATGGCAAACAGCTATGTAACAAGTTACAGGCTTTCCTGCAGGTCTGGAACCAATGACAGGTTGACTGTACAAGACGTCTTTTGATGGCAAACAGCTATGTAACAAGTTACAGGCCTTCCTGCAGGTCTGGAACCAATGACAGGTTGACTGTACATGACGTCTTTTGATGGCAAACGGCTATGTAACAAGTTACAGGCCTTCCTGCAGGTCTGGAACCAATGACAGGTTGACTGCACAAGACGTCTTTTGATGGCAAACAGCTATGTAACAAGTTACAGGCCTTCCTGCAGGTCTGGAACCAATGACAGGTTGACTGTACAAGACGTCTTTTGATGGCAAACAGCTATGTAACAAGTTACAGGCCTTCTTGCAGGTCTGGAACCAATGACAGGTTGACTGTACAAGACGTCTTTTGATGGTGAATAGCTATGTAACAAGTTACAGGCCTTCCTGCAGGTCTGGAACCAATGACAGGTTGACTGTACAAGATATCTTACGATGGCAAACGGCTATGTAACAAGTTACAGGCCTTCCTGAAGGTCTGGAACCAATGACGGGTTGACTGTACAAGATATCTTTTGATGGCAAACGGCTCTGTAACAAGTTACAGGCCTTCCTGAAGGTCTGGAACCAATGACAGGTTGACTGTACAAGATATCTTTTGATGGCAAACAGCTATGTAACAAGTTACAGGCCTTCCTGCAGGTCTGGAACCAATGACAGGTTGACTGTACAAGACGTCTTCTGATGGCAAACAGCTATGTAACAAGTTACAGGCCTTCCTGCAGGTCTGGAACCAATGACAGGTTGACTGTACAAGATATTTTTCGATGGCAAACGGCTATGTAACAAGTTACAGGCCTTCCTGAAGGTCTGGAACCAATGACAGGTTGACTGTACAAGATATCTTTTGATGGCAAACAGCTCTGTAACAAGTTACAGGCCTTCCTGCAGGTCTGGAACCAATGACAGGTTGACTGTACAAGATGTCTTTTGATGGCAAACAGCTATGTAACAAGTTACAGTCCTTCCTGCAGGTGTGGAACCAACGACAGGTTGACTGCACAACACGTCTTCTGATGGCAAACAGCTATGTAACAAGTTACAGGCCTTCCTGCAGGTCTGGAACCAATGACAGGTTGACTGTACAAGATATTTTTCGATGGCAAACGGCTATGTAACAAGTTACAGGCCTTCCTGAAGGTCTGGAACCAATGACAGGTTGACTGTACAAGATATCTTTTGATGGCAAACAGTTCTGTAACAAGTTACAGGCCTTCCTGCAGGTCTGGAACCAATGACAGGTTGACTGTACAAGATGTCTTTTGATGGCAAACAGCTATGTAACAAGTTACAGGCCTTCCTGCAGGTCTGGAACCAATGACAGGTTGACTGTACAAGACGTCTTTTGATGGGAAACAGCTATGTAACAAGTTACAAGCCTTCCTGCAGGTCTGGAACCAATGACAGGTTGACTGTACAAGACGTCTTTTGATGGCAAACGGCTATGTAACAAGTTACAGGCCTTCCTACAGGTCTGGAACCAATGACAGGTTGACTGTACAAGACGTCTTTTGATGGCAAACAGCTATGTAACAAGTTACAGGCCTTCCTGCAGGTCTGGAACCAATGACAGGTTGACTGTACATGACGTCTTTTGATGGCAAACGGCTATGTAACAAGTTACAGGCCTTCCTGCAGGTCTGGAACCAATGACAGGTTGACTGCACAACACGTCTTCTGATGGCAAACAGCTATGTAACAAGTTACAGGCCTTCCTGCAGGTCTGAAACCAATGACAGGTTGACTGTACAAGACGTCTTTTGATGGCAAACAGCTATGTAACAAGTTACAGGCCTTCCTGCAGGTCTGGAACCAATGACAGGTTGACTGTACAAGACGTTTTTTGATGGCAAAAAGCTATGTAACAAGTTACAGGCCTTCCTGCAGGTCTGGAACCAATGACAGGTTGACTGTACAAGACGTCTTTTGATGGCAAACAGCTATGTAACAAGTTACAGGCCTTCCTGCAGGTCTGGAACCAATGACAGGTTGACTGTAGAAGACGTCTTCTGATGGCAAACAGCTATGTAACAAGTTACAGGCCTTCCTGCAGGTCTGGAACCAATGACAGGTTGACTGTAGAAGACGTCTTCTGATGGCAAACAGCTATGTAACAAGTTACAGGCCTTCCTGCCCGTCTTGAACCAATGACAGGTTGACTGTACAAGACGTCTTTTGATGGCAAACGGCTATGTAACAAGTTACAGGCCTTCCTGCAGGTCTGGAACCAATGACAGGTTGACTGTACAAGACGTCTTTTGATGGCAAACAGCTATGTAACAAGTTACAGGCCTTCCTGCAGGTCTGGAACCAATGACAGGTTGACTGCACAACACGTCTTTTGATGGCAAACAGCTATGTAACAAGTTACAGGCCTTCCTGCAGGTCTGGAACCAATGACAGGTTGACTGTACAAGACGTCTTTTGATGGCAAACAGCTATGTAACAAGTTACAGGCCTTCCTGCAGGTCTGGAACCAATGACAGGTTGACTGTACAAGACGTCTTTTGATGGCAAACAGCTATGTAACAAGTTACAGGCTTTCCTGCAGGTCTAGAACCAATGACAGGTTGACTGTACAAGACGCCTTTTGATGGCAAACAGCTATGTAACAAGTTATAGGCCTTCCTGCAGGTCTGGAACCAATGACAGGTTGACTGTACAAGATATCTTTTGATGGCAAACGGCTATGTAACAAGTTACAGGCCTTCCTGCAGGTCTGGAACCAATGACAGGTTGACTGTACAAGATATCTTTTGATGGCAAACGGCTATGTAACAAGTTACAGGCCTTCCTGCAGGTCTGGAACCAATGACAGGTTGACTGTACAAGACGTCTTTTGATGGCAAACAGCTATGTAACAAGTTACAGGCTTTCCTGCAGGTCTGGAACCAATGACAGGTTGACTGTACAAGACGTCTTTTGATGGCAAACAGCTATGTAACAAGTTACAGGCCTTCCTGCAGGTCTGGAACCAATGACAGGTTGACTGTACATGACGTCTTTTGATGGCAAACGGCTATGTAACAAGTTACAGGCCTTCCTGCAGGTCTGGAACCAATGACAGGTTGACTGCACAACACGTCTTTTGATGGCAAACAGCTATGTAACAAGTTACAGGCCTTCCTGCAGGTCTGGAACCAATGACAGGTTGACACTACAAGACGTCTTTTGATGGGAAACAGCTATGTAACAAGTTACAGGCCTTCTTGCAGGTCTGGAACCAATGACAGGTTGACTGTACAAGACGTCTTTTGATGGTGAATAGCTATGTAACAAGTTACAGGCCTTCCTGCAGGTCTGGAACCAATGACAGGTTGACTGTACAAGATATCTTACGATGGCAAACGGCTATGTAACAAGTTACAGGCCTTCCTGAAGGTCTGGAACCAATGACGGGTTGACTGTACAAGATATCTTTTGATGGCAAACGGCTATGTAACAAGTTACAGGCCTTCCTGAAGGTCTGGAACCAATTACAGGTTGACTGTACAAGATATCTTTTGATGGCAAACAGCTATGTAACAAGTTACAGGCCTTCCTGCAGGTCTGGAACCAATGACAGGTTGACTGTACAAGACGTCTTCTGATGGCAAACAGCTATGTAACAAGTTACAGGCCTTCCTGCAGGTCTGGAACCAATGACAGGTTGACTGTACAAGATATTTTTCGATGGCAAACGGCTATGTAACAAGTTACAGGCCTTCCTGAAGGTCTGGAACCAATGACAGGTTGACTGTACAAGATATCTTTTGATGGCAAACAGCTCTGTAACAAGTTACAGGCCTTCCTGCAGGTCTGGAACCAATGACAGGTTGACTGTACAAGACGTCTTTTGATGGCAAACAGCTATGTAACAAGTTACAGTCCTTCCTGCAGGTGTGGAACCAATGACAGGTTGACTGTACAAGACGTCTTTTGATGGCAAACGGCTATGTAACAAGTTACAGGCCTTCTTGTAGGTCTGGAACCAATGACAGGTTGACACTACAAGACGTCTTTTGATGGGAAACAGCTATGTAACAAGTTACAAGCCTTCCTGCAGGTCTGGAACCAATGACAGGTTGACACTACAAGACGTCTTTTGATGGGAAACAGCTATGTAACAAGTTACAAGCCTTCCTGCAGGTCTGGAACCAATGACAGGTTGACTGTACAACACGTCTTTTGATGGCAAACAGCTATGTACAAGTTACAAGCCTTCCTGCAGGTCTGGAACCAATGACAGGTTGACACTACAAGACGTCTTTTGATGGCAAACAGCTATGTAACAAGTTACAGGCCTTCCTGCAGGTCTGGAACCAATGACAGGTTGACTGTACAACATGTCTTTTGATGGCAAACAGCTATGTAACAAGTTACAAGCCTTCCTGCAGGTCTGGAACCAATGACAGGTTGACTGTACAAGACGTCTTTTGATGGCAAACAGCTATGTAACAAGTTACAGGCCTTCCTGCAGGTCTGGAACCAATGACAGGTTGACTGTACAAGACGTCTTTTGATGGCAAACGGCTATGTAACAAGTTACAGGCCTTCCTGCAGGTCTGGAACCAATGACAGGTTGACACTACAAGACGTCTTTTGATGGGAAACAGCTATGTAACAAGTTACAAGCCTTCCTGCAGGTCTGGAACCAATGACAGGTTGACACTACAAGACGTCTTTTGATGGCAAACAGCTATGTAACAAGTTACAAGCCTTCTTGCAGGTCTGGAACCAATGACAGGTTGACACTACAAGACGTCTTTTGATGGCAAACAGCTATGTAACAAGTTACAAGCCTTCCTGCAGGTCTGGAACCAATGACAGGTTGACTGTACAAGACGTCTTTTGATGGCAAACAGCTATGTAACAAGTTACAGGCCTTCCTGCAGGTCTTGAACCAATGACAGGTTGACTGTACAAGACGTCTTTTGATGGCAAACGGCTATGTAACAAGTTACAGGCCTTCCTGCAGGTCTGGAACCAATGACAGGTTGACACTACAAGACGTCTTTTGATGGGAAACAGCTATGTAACAAGTTACAAGCCTTCCTGCAGGTCTGGAACCAATGACAGGTTGACTGTACAACATGTCTTTTGATGGCAAACAGCTATGTAACAAGTTACAAGCCTTCCTGCAGGTCTGGAACCAATGACAGGTTGACTGTACAACATGTCTTTTGATGGCAAACAGCTATGTAACAAGTTACAAGCCTTCCTGCAGGTCTGGAACCAATGACAGGTTGACTGTACAAGACGTCTTTTGATGGCAAACAGCTATGTAACAAGTTACAGGCCTTCCTGCAGGTCTGGAACCAATGACAGGTTGACTGTACAAGACGTCTTTTGATGGCAAACAGCTATGTAACAAGTTACAGGCCTTCTTGCAGGTCTGGAACCAATGACAGGTTGACTGTACAAGACGTCTTTTGATGGCAAACGGCTATGTAACAAGTTACAGGCCTTCTTGTAGGTCTGGAACCAATGACAGGTTGACACTACAAGACGTCTTTTGATGGCAAACGGCTATGTAACAAGTTACAGGCCTTCCTGCAGGTCTGGAACCAATGACAGGTTGACACTACAAGACGTCTTTTGATGGGAAACAGCTATGTAACAAGTTACAAGCCTTCCTGCAGGTCTGGAACCAATGACAGGTTGACTGTACAACATGTCTTTTGATGGCAAACAGCTATGTAACAAGTTACAAGCCTTCCTGCAGGTCTGGAACCAATGACAGGTTGACTGTACAAGACGTCTTTTGATGGCAAACAGCTATGTAACAAGTTACAGGCCTTCCTGCAGGTCTGGAACCAATGACAGGTTGACTGTACAAGACGTCTTTTGATGGCAAACGGCTATGTAACAAGTTACAGGCCTTCCTGCAGGTCTGGAACCAATGACAGGTTGACACTACAAGACGTCTTTTGATGGGAAACAGCTATGTAACAAGTTACAAGCCTTCCTGCAGGTCTGGAACCAATGACAGGTTGACTGTACAACACGTCTTTTGATGGCAAACAGCTATGTAACAAGTTACAAGCCTTCCTGCAGGTCTGGAACCAATGACAGGTTGACTGTACAAGACGTCTTTTGATGGCAAACGGCTATGTAACAAGTTACAGGCCTTCCTGCAGGTCTGGAACCAATGACAGGTTGACACTACAAGACGTCTTTTGATGGGAAACAGCTATGTAACAAGTTACAAGCCTTCCTGCAGGTCTGGAACCAATGACAGGTTGACTGTACAACACGTCTTTTGATGGCAAACAGCTATGTAACAAGTTACAAGCCTTCCTGCAGGTCTGGAACCAATGACAGGTTGACTGTACAAGACGTCTTTTGATGGCAAACGGCTATGTAACAAGTTACAGGCCTTCCTGCAGGTCTGGAACCAATGACAGGTTGACACTACAAGACGTCTTTTGATGGGAAACAGCTATGTAACAAGTTACAAGCCTTCCTGCAGGTCTGGAACCAATGACAGGTTGACTGTACAACATGTCTTTTGATGGCAAACAGCTATGTAACAAGTTACAAGCCTTCCTGCAGGTCTGGAACCAATGACAGGTTGACTGTACAAGACGTCTTTTGATGGCAAACAGCTATGTAACAAGTTACAGGCCTTCCTGCAGGTCTGGAACCAATGACAGGTTGACTGTACAAGACGTCTTTTGATGGCAAACGGCTATGTAACAAGTTACAGGCCTTCTTGTAGGTCTGGAACCAATGACAGGTTGACACTACAAGACGTCTTTTGATGGCAAACGGCTATGTAACAAGTTACAGGCCTTCCTGCAGGTCTGGAACCAATGACAGGTTGACACTACAAGACGTCTTTTGATGGGAAACAGCTATGTAACAAGTTACAAGCCTTCCTGCAGGTCTGGAACCAATGACAGGTTGACTGTACAACATGTCTTTTGATGGCAAACAGCTATGTAACAAGTTACAAGCCTTCCTGCAGGTCTGGAACCAATGACAGGTTGACTGTACAAGACGTCTTTTGATGGCAAACAGCTATGTAACAAGTTACAGGCCTTCCTGCAGGTCTGGAACCAATGACAGGTTGACTGTACAAGACGTCTTTTGATGGCAAACGGCTATGTAACAAGTTACAGGCCTTCCTGCAGGTCTGGAACCAATGACAGGTTGACACTACAAGACGTCTTTTGATGGGAAACAGCTATGTAACAAGTTACAAGCCTTCCTGCAGGTCTGGAACCAATGACAGGTTGACTGTACAAGACGTCTTTTGATGGCAAACGGCTATGTAACAAGTTACAGGCCTTCCTGCAGGTCTGGAACCAATGACAGGTTGACACTACAAGACGTCTTTTGATGGGAAACAGCTATGTAACAAGTTACAAGCCTTCCTGCAGGTCTGGAACCAATGACAGGTTGACTGTACAAGACGTCTTTTGATGGCAAACAGCTATGTAACAAGTTACAGGCCTTCTTGCAGGTCTGGAACCAATGACAGGTTGACACTACAAGACGTCTTTTGATGGGAAACAGCTATGTAACAAGTTACAGGCCTTCCTGCAGGTCTGGAACCAATGACAGGTTGACACTACAAGACGTCTTTTGATGGGAAACAGCTATGTAACAAGTTACAAGCCTTCCTGCAGGTCTGGAACCAATGACAGGTTGACTGTACAAGACGTCTTTTGATGGCAAACAGCTATGTAACAAGTTACAGGCTTTCCTGCAGGTCTGGAACCAATGACAGGTTGACACTACAAGACGTCTTTTGATGGGAAACAGCTATGTAACAAGTTACAGGCCTTCCTGCAGGTCTGGAACCAATGACAGGTTGACATTACAAGACGTCTTTTGATGGCAAACAGCTATGTAACAAGTTACAAGCCTTCCTGCAGGTCTGGAACCAATGACAGGTTGACTGTACAAGACGTCTTTTGATGGCAAACAGCTATGTAACAAGTTACAGGCCTTCTTGCAGGTCTGGAACCAATGACAGGTTGACACTACAAGACGTCTTTTGATGGGAAACAGCTATGTAACAAGTTACAGGCCTTCCTGCAGGTCTGGAACCAATGACAGGTTGACACTACAAGACGTCTTTTGATGGGAAACAGCTATGTAACAAGTTACAAGCCTTCCTGCAGGTCTGGAACCAATGACAGGTTGACTGTACAAGACGTCTTTTGATGGCAAACAGCTATGTAACAAGTTACAGGCTTTCCTGCAGGTCTGGAACCAATGACAGGTTGACACTACAAGACGTCTTTTGATGGGAAACAGCTATGTAACAAGTTACAGGCCTTCCTGCAGGTCTGGAACCAATGACAGGTTGACTGCACAACACGTCTTTTGATGGCAGACAGCTATGTAACAAGTTACAGGCCTTCTTGCAGGTCTGGAACCAATGACAGGTTGACTGTACAAGACGTCTTTTGATGGCAAACAGCTATGTAAAAAGTTACAGGCCTTCTTGCAGGTCTGGAACCAATGACAGGTTGACTGTACAAGACGTCTTTTGATGGCAAACGGCTATGTAACAAGTTACAGGCCTTCTTGCAGGTCTGGAACCAATGACAGGTTGACTGTACAAGACGTCTTTTGATGGCAAACGGCTATGTAACAAGTTACAGGCCTTCTTGTAGGTCTGGAACCAATGACAGGTTGACACTACAAGACGTCTTTTGATGGCAAACGGCTATGTAACAAGTTACAGGCCTTCCTGCAGGTCTGGAACCAATGACAGGTTGACACTACAAGACGTCTTTTGATGGGAAACAGCTATGTAACAAGTTACAAGCCTTCCTGCAGGTCTGGAACCAATGACAGGTTGACTGTACAACATGTCTTTTGATGGCAAACAGCTATGTAACAAGTTACAAGCCTTCCTGCAGGTCTGGAACCAATGACAGGTTGACTGTACAAGACGTCTTTTGATGGCAAACAGCTATGTAACAAGTTACAGGCCTTCCTGCAGGTCTGGAACCAATGACAGGTTGACTGTACAAGACGTCTTTTGATGGCAAACGGCTATGTAACAAGTTACAGGCCTTCCTGCAGGTCTGGAACCAATGACAGGTTGACACTACAAGACGTCTTTTGATGGGAAACAGCTATGTAACAAGTTACAAGCCTTCCTGCAGGTCTGGAACCAATGACAGGTTGACTGTACAAGACGTCTTTTGATGGCAAACGGCTATGTAACAAGTTACAGGCCTTCCTGCAGGTCTGGAACCAATGACAGGTTGACACTACAAGACGTCTTTTGATGGGAAACAGCTATGTAACAAGTTACAAGCCTTCGTGCAGGTCTGGAACCAATGACAGGTTGACTGTACAAGACGTCTTTTGATGGCAAACAGCTATGTAACAAGTTACAGGCCTTCTTGCAGGTCTGGAACCAATGACAGGTTGACACTACAAGACGTCTTTTGATGGGAAACAGCTATGTAACAAGTTACAGGCCTTCCTGCAGGTCTGGAACCAATGACAGGTTGACACTACAAGACGTCTTTTGATGGGAAACAGCTATGTAACAAGTTACAGGCCTTCCTGCAGGTCTGGAACCAATGACAGGTTGACACTACAAGACGTCTTTTGATGGGAAACAGCTATGTAACAAGTTACAAGCCTTCCTGCAGGTCTGGAACCAATGACAGGTTGACTGTACAAGACGTCTTTTGATGGCAAACAGCTATGTAACAAGTTACAGGCTTTCCTGCAGGTCTGGAACCAATGACAGGTTGACACTACAAGACGTCTTTTGATGGGAAACAGCTATGTAACAGGTTACAGGCCTTCTTGCAGGTCTGGAACCAATGACAGGTTGACACTACAAGACGTCTTTTGATGGCAAACAGCTATGTAACAAGTTACAGGCCTTCCTGCAGGTCTGGAACCAATGACAGGTTGACTGTACAAGACGTCTTTTGATGGCAAACAGCTATGTAACAAGTTACAGGCCTTCCTGCAGGTCTGGAACCAATGACAGGTTGACTGCACAACACGTCTTTTGATGGCAAACAGCTATGTAACAAGTTACAAGCCTTCCTGCAGGTCTGGAACCAATGACAGGTTGACATTACAAGACGTCTTTTGATGGCAAACAGCTATGTAACAAGTTACAAGCCTTCCTGCAGGTCTGGAACCAATGACAGGTTGACTGTACAAGACGTCTTTTGATGGGAAACAGCTATGTAACAAGTTACAGGCCTTCCTGCAGGTCTGGAACCAATGACAGGTTGACTGTACAAGACGTCTTATGATGGCAAACAGCTATGTAACAAGTTACAGGCCTTCCTGCAGGTCTGGAACCAATGACAGGTTGACATTACAAGACGTCTTTTGATGGCAAACAGCTATGTAACAAGTTACAAGCCTTCCTGCAGGTCTGGAACCAATGACAGGTTGACTGTACAAGACGTCTTTTGATGGCAAACAGCTATGTAACAAGTTACAGGCCTTCCTGCAGGTCTGGAACCAATGACAGGTTGACATTACAAGACGTCTTTTGATGGCAAACAGCTATGTAACAAGTTACAAGCCTTCCTGCAGGTCTGGAACCAATGACAGGTTGACTGTACAAGACGTCTTTTGATGGCAAACAGCTATGTAACAAGTTACAGGCCTTCTTGCAGGTCTGGAACCAATGACAGGTTGACTGTACAAGATATCTTTTGATGGCAAACAGCTATGTAACAAGTTACAAGCCTTCCTGCAGGTCTGGAACCAATGACAGGTTGACTGTACAAGACGTCTTTTGATAGCAAACAGCTATGTAACAAGTTACAGGCCTTCCTGCAGGTCTGGAACCAATGACAGGTTGACTCTACAAGACGTCTTTCGATGGCAAACAGCTATGTAACAAGTTACAGGCCTTCCTGCAGGTCTGGAACCAATGACAGGTTGACACTACAAGACGTCTTTTGATGGCAAACAGCTATGTAACAAGTTACAAGCCTTCCTGAAGGTCTGGAACCAATGACAGGTTGACACTACAAGACGTCTTTTGATGGCAAACAGCTATGTAACAAGTTACAAGCCTTCTTGCAGGTCTGGAACCAATGACAGGTTGACACTACAAGACGTCTTTTGATGGCAAACAGCTATGTAACAAGTTACAAGCCTTCTTGCAGGTCTGGAACCAATGACAGGTTGACTGTACAAGACGTCTTTTGATGGCAAACAGCTATGTAACAAGTTACAGGCCTTCCTGCAGGTCTGGAACCAATGACAGGTTGACTGTACAAGACGTCTTTTGATGGCAAACAGCTATGTAACAAGTTACAGGCCTTCTTGCAGGTCTGGAACCAATGACAGGTTGACTGCACAACACGTCTTTTGATGGCAAACAGCTATGTAACAAGTTACAAGCCTTCCTGCAGGTCTGGAACCAATGACAGGTTGACACTACAAGACGTCTTTTGATGGCAAACAGCTATGTAACAAGTTACAGGCCTTCCTGCAGGTCTGGAACCAATGACAGGTTGACTGTACAAGACGTCTTTTGATGGCAAACAGCTATGTAACAAGTTACAGGCCTTCTTGCAGGTCTGGAACCAATGACAGGTTGACTCTACAAGACGTCTTTCGATGGCAAACAGCTATGTAACAAGTTACAGGCCTTCCTGCAGGTCTGGAACCAATGACAGGTTGACTGTACAAGACGTCTTTTGATGGCAAACAGCTATGTAACAAGTTACAAGCCTTCCTGAAGGTCTGGAACCAATGACAGGTTGACTGTACAAGACGTCTTTTGATGGCAAACAGCTATGTAACAAGTTACAAGCCTTCCTGCAGGTCTGGAACCAATGACAGGTTGACTGTACAAGACGTCTTTTGATAGCAAACAGCTATGTAACAAGTTACAGGCCTTCCTGCAGGTCTGGAACCAATGACAGGTTGACTCTACAAGACGTCTTTCGATGGCAAACAGCTATGTAACAAGTTACAGGCCTTCCTGCAGGTCTGGAACCAATGACAGGTTGACTGTACAAGACGTCTTTTGATGGCAAACAGCTATGTAACAAGTTACAAGCCTTCCTGAAGGTCTGGAACCAATGACAGGTTGACTGTACAAGACGTCTTTTGATGGCAAACAGCTATGTAACAAGTTAGAAGCCTTCCTGAAGGTCTGGAACCAATGACAGGTTGACTGCACAACACGTCTTTTGATGGCAAACAGCTATGTAACAAGTTACAAGCCTTCCTGCAGGTCTGGAACCAATGACAGGTTGACTGTACAAGACGTCTTTTGATAGCAAACAGCTATGTAACAAGTTACAGGCCTTCCTGCAGGTCTGGAACCAATGACAGGTTGACTCTACAAGACGTCTTTCGATGGCAAACAGCTATGTAACAAGTTACAGGCCTTCCTGCAGGTCTGGAACCAATGACAGGTTGACTGTACAAGACGTCTTTTGATGGCAAACAGCTATGTAACAAGTTACAAGCCTTCCTGAAGGTCTGGAACCAATGACAGGTTGACTGTACAAGACGTCTTTTGATGGCAAACAGCTATGTAACAAGTTACAGGCCTTCTTGCAGGTCTGGAACCAATGACAGGTTGACTGCACAACACGTCTTTTGATGGCAAACAGCTATGTAACAAGTTACAAGCCTTCCTGCAGGTCTGGAACCAATGACAGGTTGACTGTACAAGACGTCTTTTGATAGCAAACAGCTATGTAACAAGTTACAGGCCTTCTTGCAGGTCTGGAACCAATGACAGGTTGACTGCACAACACGTCTTTTGATGGCAAACAGCTATGTAACAAGTTACAAGCCTTCCTGCAGGTCTGGAACCAATGACAGGTTGACACTACAAGACGTCTTTTGATGGCAAACAGCTATGTAACAAGTTACAGGCCTTCCTGCAGGTCTGGAACCAATGACAGGTTGACTGTACAAGACGTCTTTTGATGGCAAACAGCTATGTAACAAGTTACAGGCCTTCTTGCAGGTCTGGAACCAATGACAGGTTGACTGCACAACACGTCTTTTGATGGCAAACAGCTATGTAACAAGTTACAAGCCTTCCTGCAGGTCTGGAACCAATGACAGGTTGACTGTACAAGACGTCTTTTGATAGCAAACAGCTATGTAACAAGTTACAGGCCTTCCTGCAGGTCTGGAACCAATGACAGGTTGACTCTACAAGACGTCTTTCGATGGCAAACAGCTATGTAACAAGTTACAGGCCTTCCTGCAGGTCTGGAACCAATGACAGGTTGACACTACAAGACGTCTTTTGATGGCAAACAGCTATGTAACAAGTTACAAGCCTTCCTGAAGGTCTGGAACCAATGACAGGTTGACTGTACAAGACGTCTTTTGATGGCAAACAGCTATGTAACAAGTTACAGGCCTTCTTGCAGGTCTGGAACCAATGACAGGTTGACTGCACAACACGTCTTTTGATGGCAAACAGCTATGTAACAAGTTACAAGCCTTCCTGCAGGTCTGGAACCAATGACAGGTTGACTGTACAAGACGTCTTTTGATAGCAAACAGCTATGTAACAAGTTACAGGCCTTCCTGCAGGTCTGGAACCAATGACAGGTTGACTCTACAAGACGTCTTTCGATGGCAAACAGCTATGTAACAAGTTACAGGCTTTCCTGCAGGTCTGGAACCAATGACAGGTTGACTGTACAAGACATCTTTTGATGGCAAACAGCTATGTAACAAGTTTCAGGCCTTCCTGCAGGTCTGGAACCAATGACAGGTTGACTGTACAAGATATCTTTTGATGGCAAACGGCTATGTAACAAGTTACAGGCCTTCCTGAAGGTCTGGAACCAATGACAGGTTGACTGTACAAGATATCTTTTGATGGCAAACGGCTATGTAACAAGTTACAGGCCTTCCTGAAGGTCTGGAACCAATTACAGGTTGACTGTACAAGATATCTTTTGATGGCAAACAGCTATGTAACAAGTTACAGGCCTTCCTGCAGGTCTGGAACCAATGACAGGTTGACTGTACAAGACGTCTTCTGATGGCAAACAGCTATGTAACAAGTTACAGGCCTTCCTGCAGGTCTGGAACCAATGACAGGTTGACTGTACAAGATATTTTTCGATGGCAAACGGCTATGTAACAAGTTACAGGCCTTCCTGAAGGTCTGGAACCAATGACAGGTTGACTGTACAAGATATCTTTTGATGGCAAACAGCTCTGTAACAAGTTACAGGCCTTCCTGCAGGTCTGGAACCAATGACAGGTTGACTGTACAAGACGTCTTTTGATGGCAAACAGCTATGTAACAAGTTACAGTCCTTCCTGCAGGTGTGGAACCAATGACAGGTTGACTGTACAAGACGTCTTTTGATGGCAAACAGCTATGTAACAAGTTACAGGCCTTCTTGCAGGTCTGGAACCAATGACAGGTTGACTGCACAACACGTCTTTTGATGGCAAACAGCTATGTAACAAGTTACAGGCCTTCTTGCAGGTCTGGAACCAATGACAGGTTGACTGCACAACACGTCTTTTGATGGCAAACAGCTATGTAACAAGTTACAAGCCTTCCTGCAGGTCTGGAACCAATGACAGGTTGACTGTACAAGACGTCTTTTGATAGCAAACAGCTATGTAACAAGTTACAGGCCTTCCTGCAGGTCTGGAACCAATGACAGGTTGACTCTACAAGACGTCTTTCGATGGCAAACAGCTATGTAACAAGTTACAGGCTTTCCTGCAGGTCTGGAACCAATGACAGGTTGACTGTACAAGACATCTTTTGATGGCAAACAGCTATGTAACAAGTTTCAGGCCTTCCTGCAGGTCTGGAACCAATGACAGGTTGACTGTACAAGATATCTTTTGATGGCAAACGGCTATGTAACAAGTTACAAGCCTTCCTGAAGGTCTGGAACCAATGACAGGTTGACTGTACAAGATATCTTTTGATGGCAAACGGCTATGTAACAAGTTACAGGCCTTCCTGCAGGTCTGGAACCAATGACAGGTTGACTGTACAAGACGTCTTTTGATGGCAAACAGCTATGTAACAAGTTACAGGCCTTCTTGCAGGTCTGGAACCAATGACAGGTTGACTGTACAAGACGTCTTTTGATGGCAAACAGCTATGTAACAAGTTACAGGCCTTCCTGCAGGTCTGGAACCAATGACAGGTTGACTGTACAAGACGTCTTCTAATGGCAAACAGCTATGTAACAAGTTACAGGCCTTCCTGCAGGTCTGGAACCAATGACAGGTTGACTGTACAAGATATCTTTCGATGGCAAGCGGCTATGTAACAAGTTACAGGCCTTCCTGAAGGTCTGGAACCAATGACAGGTTGACTGTACAAGATATCTTTTGATGGCAAACAGCTATGTAACAAGTTACAGGCCTTCCTGCAGGTCTGGAACCAATGACAGGTTGACTGTACAAGACGTCTTTTGATGGCAAACAGCTATGTAACAAGTTACAGGCCTTCCTACAGGTCTTGAACCAATGACAGGTTGACTGTACAAGACGTCTTTTGATGGCAAACAGCTATGTAACAAGTTACAGGCTTTCCTGCAGGTCTGGAACCAATGACAGGTTGACTGTACAAGACGTCTTTTTATGGCGAACAGCTATGTAACAAGTTACAAGCCTTCCTGCAGGTCTGGAACCAATGACAGGTTGACTGTACAAGATATCTTTTGATGGCAAACGGCTATGTAACAAGTTACAGGCCTTCTTGAAGGTCTGGAACCAATGACGGGTCGACAGTACAAGATATCTTTTGATGGCAAACGGCTATGTAACAAGTTACAGGCCTTCCTGCAGGTCTGGAACCAATGACAGGATGACTGTACAAGACGTCTTTTGATGGCAAACAGCTATGTAACAAGTTACAGGCCTTCCTGCAGGTCTGGAACCAATGACAGGTTGACTGTACAACACGTCTTTTGATTGCAAACGGCTATGTAACGAGTTAAAGGCCTTCCTGCAGGTCTGGAACCAATGACAGGTTGACTGTACAAGACGTCTTTTGATGGCAAACAGCTATGTAACAAGTTACAGGCCTTCCTGCAGGTCTGGAACCAATGACAGGTTGACTGTACAAGACGTCTTTTGATGGCAAACAGCTATGTAACAAGTTACAGGCCTTCCTGCAGGTCTGGAACCAATGACAGGTTGACTGTACAAGACGTCTTTTGATGGCAAACAGCTATGTAACAAGTTACAGGCCTTCCTGCAGGTCTGGAACCAATGACAGGTTGACTGTACAAGACGTCTTTTGATGGCAAACAGCTATGTAACAAGTTACAGGCCTTCCTGCAGGTCTGGAACCAATGACAGGTTGACTGTTCAAGATATCTTTTGATGGCAAACAGCTATGTAACAAGTTACAGGCCTTCCTGCAGGTCTGGAACCAATGACAGGTTGACTGTACAAGACGTCTTCTGATGGCAAACAGCTATGTAACAAGTTACAGGCCTTCCTGCAGGTCTGGAACCAATGACAGGTTGACTGTACAAGACGTCTTTTGATGGCAAACAGCTATGTAACAAGTTACAGGCCTTCCTGCAGGTCTGGAACCAATGACAGGTTGACTGTACAAGACGTCTTTTGATGGCAAACAGCTATGTAACAAGTTACAGGCTTTCCTGCAGGTCCGGAACCAATGACAGGTTGACTGTACAAGATGTCTTTCGATGGTGAACAGCTATGTAACAAGTTACAAGCCTTCCTGCAGGTCTGGAACCAATGACAGGTTGACTGTACAAGATATCTTTTGATGGCAAACGGCTATGTAACAAGTTACAGGCCTTCCTGAAGGTCTGGAACCAATGACGGGTTGACTGTACAAGATATCTTTTGATGGCAAACGGCTATGTAACAAGTTACAGGCCTTCTTGCAGGTCTGGAACCAATGACAGGTTGACTGTAGAAGACGTCTTCTGATGGCAAACAGCTATGTAACAAGTTACAGGCCTTCCTGAAGGTCTGGAACCAATGACAGGTTGACTGTACAAGACGTCTTTTGATGGTGAACAGCTATGTAACAAGTTACAGGCCTTCCTGCAGGTCTGGAACCAATGACAGGTTGACTGTACAAGACGTCCTTTGATGGCAAACGGCTATGTAACAAGTTACAGGCTTTCCTGCAGGTCTGGAACCAATGACAGGTTGACTGTACAAGACGTATTTTGATGGCAAACAGCTATGTAACAAGTTACAGGCCTTCCTGCAGGTCTGGAACCAATGACAGGTTGACTGTACAAGACGTCTTTTGATGGCAAACAGCTATGTAACAAGTTACAGGCTTTCCTGCAGGTCTGGAACCAATGACAGGTTGACTGTACAAGACGTCTTTTGATGGCAAACAGCTATGTAACAAGTTACAGGCCTTCCTGCAGGTCTGGAACCAATGACAGGTTGACTGTACAAGACGTCTTTTGATGGCAAACGGCTATGTAACAAGTTACAGGCCTTCCTGCAGGTCTGGAACCAATGACAGGTTGACTGTACAAGACGTCTTCTGATGGCAAACGGCTATGTAACAAGTTACAGGCCTTCCTGCAGGTCTGGAACCAATGACAGGTTGACTGTACAAGACGTCTTTTGATGGCAAACAGCTATGTAACAAGTTACAGTCCTTCCTGCAGGTCTGGAACCAATGACAGGTTGACTTTACAACACGTCTTTTGGTATTTGTTGATCCAGCATGTAACTGACTTTACCAAACGTTTTGCTGAGCAAGACATAGATGCTTGATTATCCCACTCATGCTAGAATATTCTTGTTTCGGGATGATTAACAAAATCTTTTTAGACAGTGTAGGTGGAAAGCATTGAATCTTTGTTCTCATTGCTGTAAAGACATGTGCTAGGTACTCAGGCCTGCTATACTCCCATCTTTATGTTGGTTGTCAGCATTCAGTCTTCTCAGTTTGAGCAGTCAGGACAACATGGTCTGTAAATAGCATCTCTGTTATCAGTATTTTCTGCACCTTGGTTTCCTCTTGTTGAAAAGCCATATTGAAAGGGTCACTTCTGCAGCTGGTGTGAAGGTACATGCCAACATCAGCCTGGCTGAAGGCATGAGACAGCAGTAAGGAAAAGATTCTGAAAAGTGTTGGAGTAAGTACACACCCCTGTTTCACTCTCTTTCTAATTGGGAATTGATCATACCGGATGACACCTAGCATGTTTTTGTAAAGGGATATGATTATACTTAGAAGGGTACCCAGTTCTCTGCAGCAGCACAAACAGGCCGATCCTGCTGACCAAGACAAAGGCTTCGATCAGGTCAATGTGGTTGCTTTTACTCTTGATATTTCTCCTGCGTCTGTCTTGATGAAAAGATCATGTCGATTGTTGATCTTCTTGTCCTGACTCCGCAAGTGATACAGCCTGTTCAACATGACACTGGTGAAGGCCTTCTCAACAATACTGAGAAGCGATATTCCATGGTAGTTGTTGCAGTCACTATGGTCACCTTTGTTCTTGTGAAGAATGATGATATTAGCATCACACTAGGGTACTGTCACTGCAGGTTCACATCTGTCCGTGGTACTGCAGGAGGTTTCTTTATATATATATATATATATATATATATATATATATATATATATATATATATATATATATATATATATATATATATATATATGCCAATTAGTTGGAGTGATGATAACGAAAGGATGATTTTGCAAAGAAACCTCCCGCAATATATATATATATATATATATATATATATATATATATATATATATATATATATATATATATATAATCAAATATGCTTTTGTTGTCCTTTATTAATCCATGAGTTTTTCAGATACTACTGTACATTGCTTCAGATTTCTACCCTTTGTTATAGCAAAACGATTGGTATTTTATTATACATTCTTATTTCACTTAATAAAACTTTCGGTTATTTACACCTCGATTAATGAATTGATGACTGTGTAAACATATTGATACAGAACATCGGTTTAGGTGTCGAGTTCACCGTTTGCGAAGCATCGAGTAATTAGTGGTTTTGTTTCTGTTCAATAATTCCAAGTGAGAACTTTCTTGGTTTCTATCTATTACGTCCCTTGACTCCCGCTCTTCACAACTCATTTTCTGATCGCTAACAATAGCTTTTTAATTTTCTTAAAGGAAATTTTAGCCCGAAATGTTCAGTTTATTCAAGATTGAATGGTTTCTCTGTTTTTCCCTAATGTTGCATTTTCTTAAGGAAGAGAAATCAGACGAAAGAAAAGAGAAAGAAGTAAGTATAACATTCTCTTATTTTCTTTGTTTAGAAATAAAAATGAATTTTTGCAGAAAGAGACAAAAAGTCTTTTTGTAAATTAAACAAAGAAATGACGTTTCTCATAAACAATAAGCATTAATCTTTCAATATTTAATCCTATTTTATCGTTTATCTAAAAATTCATCTGGAATCAGACGATTCTTTTTTATTGAAAACTGATTATGATCACTTGAAGATATTTTTTCATTCATCTTTTCTGTTTTCTAATAATCGCACCAAAAATTGTTTTCTTAATCTTATTTGTTTGATAAATGAATTTGTTTTAAAAAGTTGTCGATAGGCCGATTCAATTCTACCTATGGATGTGAAAACAACAGAAGGTAAAGGTTTTTTCCCTGTGTTTAACTTAGATATCTAAGGGAGGTAACTGATTGCGTTGGCTTGTGCATCAGCTATTACTACTTCTAACGAACTACATTTATGCCCTGTAAGGCCTTTTCATCAGCCATTTACTGAACATGAATTCATTTGCCGAAACAGTGTCAGAAAAAGTAAGACATTGTTCAATGTATTCTTGCCAGAGTATATTCTTTTTTTTATCATGAAAAGACATGTTCGTTGTCAATTACAACCCTAAACCTAGAACTAACACTTAATTATACTCTCTATGATTAAATTTGATAAAATAAAATTTGTATTTAAATCTGATAATATAAAGTTGTAACGGTTCAGGTTGTCTGCATTTGTTCAATAAGTGTTCGTAGCTGTAGCAGTAGATGCATAACCCAACATAGTTGGTTACCTCCCCTTGATATAAAATTTGTGAATCAACGATCAACTTTTACACGGCAATAAAAATCAAACAAATACTTGACACCGTGTTTTGAAAGAATTGTTTTGAAGGTTTATGAAAACTTATTTGCGAAAATTTCAAGTACGTTTTCGAGGTCAAGTTTTCTGATCATTCAAGATCGTTTTACACGAAACATTTTTTGAAATAAAGAAATTGGCATAATTTAATAATTTCATTTTTCAAATTAATTGTGAATCGTTTTAGTTTCAAGGTGTGAACAAAGATTTTCACTGGAAAATCGTCGTATGATTTTGGAGAAAACTTGGAGAATTCTGTTCTTGATTTTTTCAATGTTTTTCATAAAAAAAAAAAAGATATTGAGAAATATCTGATAATAACTTTCTGTAACCCAACTCTATAGAACTGGGAATTTTTTCATAAAGTTAACAGCGTGAGCGGTTGTTTGCATATGAACAGAATATGGTGGTGATATTTGCATTCTGAAAATTTTCTAGAATTCAATTATACCTCAATTTTGAAAATATGGCAAAAATCAACACGTTTTTTTTTTTATTCAGTACTGAAATGGACAAGCGTGAATATTGTAAAAAAAATTTTTAAATCAACCCATTCATTGCAAAAAAGCTAGATTTCTCCATTTCCACCTAACTTTATTGCTAAAAATGTTGAGTATGCTCGAAAAATCATACGAAGGCTCTTGAAATGTATAGTACCCTATTAATCATTTAATGTTTGAATTTTATTTTATCTTATTGAATATATTATTTAAAAATCATAATTTTGTATAATTTCCCTGTTTATATAATCTATGAATGGATATTTGTCTCTGTTTTTCTCTTATTTCAACACCCCCATCTATCGTATGTACCACTATGTGATGAAATGAGGTTAATATATTTTTCACCTAAGTTTTCCCGTCAGATTCCATAGTTAACATTGTTAATCTCATTATGGGGGTAAAACCCTTTGCAATCATTACACTAGTTGATTTTATCACTGAATTGAAAAGAATCATTTTTTTCTATATGATTCCTACCTCTCTTCATTAATTTGATAAACTATTTTATTTATACATTGCTACTTTGATTGATTTTTATACATTTTACTGATAAATCCCTTGAGATAATAACTATGCCTACCATTTTAAAAAAAATAACAACAAAACTGTGGGATTTAAAAAACAGGAAAAATCAGTGTAATGTTTTTCGTCTTTTCAACTTTTAGTCTTATTTAATTAATTACAATTCAGGCTTTTCATCTGTAGGGGAAAAAAAAATTCCAAGATATTAAAAAAAATGATTTTTCATAATTTGTTATCTATCATTTCAATTAATCCGATATTTTGAAAATATTTTTGAATATGTCAACCAGAACCTTCTGTATGGGCTTTTCTACTTTTCAGGTTGGATGCACTGGCTGACAGAGCTAGAGGGCTGAAAATTTAAGTTTTTTATTTTTCAAATTCCTGTCCTGAATAAGGTTTTAGTCAGTAGATTCAACTTGCAAAATTAATCCCATAGTCTGTGTCCAGCAGTATTCACTTTTTGTTTTTTTGAGAATTCAGACTTTTTTTATTAATCACTGCCTAATAAAAAGCAAGAGAACTTTTTATCGATCACTCCTTTTTTCAATTTTTTAATTGATCACCCAAACACGATATGCTGCCAGAAGATATTGGCCATATAATAGTTTCTATTGAGTGACTAACCAGACCTATTTTCTTATTCTTTCAATATGATTGAAAATCTTTTCTTTTACATGTATTCCCTATCGTCTTACATTATGTCACGTTTAAAAAGAAATTCATTATTGTCATCCAGTAAAGATCATATATTTTTATGCATTTTTATCTATCTTTTTTTGCTGATTTCATGTCCATACTATACATGAAAAAATGTATTATAAGAAATTCTTGAATTCATTGAAACCCAAACCCAAAGTTATTGTATCATTATAATTGCAAATTACTAATGAGTTTATGATCTTTAATAATAACTCTTTTTCTTTCAGATATTTCAACTTTGGTAGAAAAGTAATGAAATTTTTTGATTGCCATAAGTGAATGTTGTTGAGAAACTATGATGATTAATCAAATGTTGAATATGGTAGTACTTGATCAAAATTAAATTATAGAATGAAAAGTTGACGAATTCCACAACAAAAAAAAAACATACACAGCATCTTTAAACGTGAATTTTTCCGTTTTATATTTCCTTACACTGAAACATATTTACAAAAAACACTGAAAAGAAGCTACATTAATATTCAGAGTGTCAATGTATTCATATCAAGGAGTTCACATAAAAGACTTGCATACACAAATTAAAGAGAATCCATCTTCACATGGAGGGAGAAATTTTAAAACTCATGTGCAAACTCTCTTTGGAGAGAAACCATATTCATGTGAAGTGTGTGGATCAGCATTTTCACACACTTCAAATTTGAAAACTCACATGCGGACACACACTGGTGAGAAACCTTATTCTTGTGAAGTGTGTGGTTCAGCATTTTCACACACTTCAAATCTGAAAATTCACATGCGAACACATACTGGTGAGAAACCATACTCATGTGAAGTCTGTGGATCATCATTTTCGAACTCTTCAAATTTAAAAACTCACATGCGAACACACACCGGAGAGAAACCATATTCATGTGAAGTCTGTGGATCAGCATTTACACAGATATCATCTTTGAAAACTCATATGCGGACACACACTGGAGAGAAACCATATCCATGTGAGGTGTGTGGTTCAGCATTTACATTGAGATCATATTTAAAAACTCATATGCGGACTCACACTGGAGAAAAACCATATTCATGTGAAGTGTGTGGTTCAGCATTTGCATTGATATCAACTTTAAAAAGTCATATGCGCACACACACTGGAGAGAAGCCATATTCTTGTGAACTGTGTGGTTCAGCATTCCCAAGGGATGCAGATTTAAAGAGACACATGCGGACACACACTGGAGAGAAACCATATTCATGTGAAGTTTGTGGTTCAACATTTACGATGACATCAAATCTAAAAAGACACATGCGGATGCACACTGGAGAGAAACCATATTCTTGTGAAGTGTGTGCTTCAGCATTTACACAGATATCGAGTTTGAAAACTCACATGAAGATCCACAATGGAGAGAAATCATATTTATGTGTAGTGTGTGGTTCATTATTTTCTGACAATTCAAATTTAAAAAATCACATGCGGACACATACTGGCGAGAAACCATATTCATGTCAAATGTGTGGCTCTGCATACAAACAAATATCACATTTGGAAAGACACAGACGGAAACACACAGGTGAGAAACCATGTTTATGTAAATTGTGTGATTTTGCATTTTCAAATGGTACAGATTTGAATATTCATTTGCGGAAACACACTGGTGAGAAGCCTTATTCATGTGAAGTATGTGGTACAGCATTTTCAGTGGGATCGCATCTAAAAAGACATATGCGAACACATACTGGTGAAAAACCATATTCATGTGAAGTGTGTGGTTCAGCATTTACATTAACTGCAAACTTAAAAAGACACATGCGGACGCACACTGGCGAGAAACCATATTCATGTAAAGTGTGTTGTTCAGCATTTTCAAGTGGTACAGATTTAAAAACTCATCTGCAAATACACACTGGAGAGAAACCATATTCATGTAAAGTATGTGGTTCAGCATTTTCACTAAGATCACATTTAAAAAGACACATGCGCACACACACTGGAGAGAAACCATATTCATGTGAAGTGTGTGGTTCTACATTTACAATTACATCAAATCTAAAAAGACATATGCGTACACACACTGGGGAGAAACCATATTCATGTGTAGTGTGTGGTTCAGCATTTTCAAGGGATACTGATTTAAAAACTCACATGCGAACACACACTGGGGAGAAACCATATATATGTAAAGTGTGTGGATCAGCATTTGCACAGGTATCAACTTTAAAAAGACACATGCGAACTCACACAGGAGAGATACAATAATCAGGTGATGCGTGCTGTTCATAATTTCACGGAATTCAGTTTTGAAAACAATCATACTGACACACACTGGACAAAAACTATAATCATGTGCATTTTCTCTTGAGATGAGAGCATGTGAAGTGTCAGTTTAAATTATTTTGAAATGCAAATTTGCTAGACAATCTAGCCATAATCTTGTATGGAGTTTGATTCAGTGTTTCCACTGTGGTTATCTTTATAAATGCACACTGGGAAAAAAAAACTTATTCATGTGAAGTGTGTTGCTCAATGTATTCATTTGAAAACGCTTGCAAATAATCTGAAAAATATCAAAATTCTATGAAATGTGTTGTTCAATGATGCTGGGTGTATGCATTGTCCGAGGAGAAAAGTTGTAAAATGTAATGACAGAGTGTAAAAACATTAGTCTTAGGAGAAAAAGTAAATCATATGTGCACTTTAAAATTTTGTTCTAAAGAAGAGAGAAAAAAGGAAGAAAAAGAATTTGTAATGTTATATAATTTTGCATCTTACTTTTTCTTCCATGCATGTGTCTGCAATATTTATAGAGTTGCATCACGTCCAAATAGTAATGTTTGCTTCAGACATCTCAGTGTAAGACACCATTAACCTAAACTTCTCGCTTTAAAACTTTAACCCAAGTTGTTTTGCTCAGCCAATAAAAAACAAATATTGACTTGTTCTCATCAGATGGGATCACAATTGTATTTGTTTTGTGCAGTAACCACAAAGATAAACCTGGAGAACATTCAATGAAAATCAACATTTCAAAGGTGTTTTGTTGAATTCCTGAGTTTGACACAGAATTTGATACTTGCTCTCTGCCTTAGTGTGCGGTCTATCCTCAAATCGCAAATGAAAATATGAACGTGGTCCCGAAAATGTGTTCAACACCAGCTTGAATGTTCATAGCATGGTGGCACATGCTGACTCACGGAAATTACTCCTCATTCCCCTCTGTGTCCTCTACTTGGTTTGTTTGCAATGGGGACAGTCTCAGAACTTTTTGATCACATCTCATATTTTGTGAATTTAAACTGATTTTCACGCTTTAAATTTCATTGAATTAGTCATATTATTCCCTGTGCTGGGTGCATGGTTTGTACCAGGGGGCAACATGTGTGAAATATCATAAGTTTTAAAATGTCAGTAGTAGGAGAAAAAGTTGGGCATTCGAAAACTTAGCTCAAATAACAAGGGAAATGAAAAGAATTTGAAATGTAATAGAATCCTGTATCCTGATTACCTTTTCTTCTATGTTTCTACAATACTTATATTAACATCAAAAATAGTAAGTTACCTTTTCTGCTATGAATGCTCATATATATATTGACATTGAAAATAGTAAGATTCATAATAGCAACTTATTATGGAGAAAATTATCTAAAAATCTATTGAATGTAAGATTGCAATGCAATACAACTCATTTTTCTCCAAAAATTCAATTTAGGTCATGTGTCACTTGTGCAAATGGATAAATGGAATAAAATTCCTCCCCTTAGATTTTGAAATTCCCCCCAGGTTGCGAACCTCTACTCTACTGAATGTTGGTAATTCTATACAATGTAAATGCTTACAGACCATTACTTCAGTCTACAGAGTTTCTCAGCTTTTATGTAGAGTATGGACTGAGCTGTTTCTATTTTCTTTCTTATACACTTTGCAAAGTGAGTTTTGTTACTTGGAAAGTCCGTCTACTTCACAAACTCGTGGACCCATTTTTTTGCAAGGTCTGCCCACAGAAGGACCTCAGGTAAAACCTTAGTTGATGCTCTGCACTGAATGTTGGAGGTGTCCTCCAAGGAGCCAAACCATCCCCGGACCCAAATCTCCAGCTACAACCCTGACAATAATTTTTTGTTTTTATTTTGAAATCCTGCTATTTCTCATAACTATCTCTTGTAAGTGGAGTAAATTCTGAATGCCAAATCAATCGAGTATTGAGAAACCATCAACTAAAACTGGCTGGCTCTGTATGTATTGTGTGAACAGGCTGCACTGATGGAGATAGAGGGCTGAAATTTCCAACATTTACTCCTTATTATGTTTTGAAAAGAAGGTTATTTTTTTTTTTCATAATCACCCCCACTAGAAAATTGTTTTTTAGTGGGAATGTAAGTTTCTGCTAAATTGGTCTCTTAGTTTGTGTCTGGCTGTGTTGAATTTTTTTTTCAGTGATCCAAGAAAAGTCAAGAGAAGTTACATATTCAATGACCCGCCTTTTTTTCCAGTTTTTCATTTGATCATCCTCAACGTGGCATGCAGCCAAAAGACGTTCATCCTGTGACATTTTCTATTGAGTGACTTACCAGACCTGTATCATTTGATTAGCATTTAAAATTCAATTGAAGAATGTGAATTCTGTTTAGTTCCTGAAAATTGTCCATGTGCCTGTATTATCTAACTGAAAGAATCTGCCATTTTGAAATATAGGAAGTTCCCAAATTGAGAACATCTGATACAAACACTACTTGTACTTAAGAACAGGCTGCCATGAGTTACAGACAATGGTTCATAATGATGACTGGTGCGCTACTTTTGGAGGCATATCAAAGCATTTACGTTGTCAGCATTTCGTCATCTTGTGGGAAAACCATGCCTTTGACATCTCAAGTTAGATCACAGTAGCTATTGGTGTTGTGTTGTATGTGTATTATCAGGTTTTTTTCAACGTTGTACTTACGGCAACTTTGTAACTAATGCCTTCAAGGTGTAAAGCTGATGCAAGTGATGGTGAAAAGAAAACTAAGTAGAAACGATCACAACTGAACACTCGTTAAACGTGAACAATCCAAACTACATGGAAATAAAACTATTTGTACTTCATGATTTTACGATTATTATTATTGTTGTTGTTGTTGTTTCTTTGATGGTTTTCAGCCATAGAAAGCAAATAAGTGTCTGTATAATATAATGCAATTCATAATCATTCTGTCAGATCACATATATCCATTTCTCAATACATGACTGCTGCGCTGAAAGAGATGAATAGACTGAGAATAAACAAGATGAGAATTCGGCAAGAAAGCAGCTATTTGGGCCTTTGAATTACTGGCGGCTGTTTAGCTCAATGGTAAGAGTATCACTATGTTGGAGTAGCGAGCCTATTGATTACTAGCTCGATATGTGGGTACTAGGGGCTCTTAAGGTTTGGGGGCCCCTCATACACAGAAATTAAAATACATGACAAATCATAAAATTCACACATCAAAGTCCATTATAGTTATACATACATAGAGAGGTTTGATGAGTTATATATCTGGAGTAAATGCTTGTAAATACATGACAGCAAAACTCCAAGTAGATATTTTGTTCCCATATTCTAATTATTGTAGACTTGAATTACAGGCAGTAATTTCATTCATTTATTTAAAACAATTGAAGGCATTATATGTTGCAACCTGAAGGGGTGTAGAAAATGCCCGTACAGTTCAGTGCGAGAAGTCACTTTAGAAACCGGCAATCAGCACAGTTGTCACTACTAAAAGGGGTTGGGGAAAACAACGACACAGTTTGGATGTAGTTGATACAGTTGTTGGTATCATTCTTGTTGTTTGACCATCGCCTCCCCCTCTCTACCAGCAAGCACAGTAGGGGAACGACCCATATAAAGAGCAAACCATCTGGAGTTCCAGATGCGCTGTGGAAGCTCTGGTTTTAAAAGGCCACCATGAGCCTTTTCAGGCTGTTGGTTTTCACAAATGCAGGCAATACTTATTCTTTTTTGTCTCTGCATCAGTAAGTCTTCACCACATAATAATAACTGAATGGAATTCATACAAATTCATTTCTTATTAAGGAAACTGATTTTTTGATTATTATTTTTTTGTATGGAGGTGGGCTGGGGAAATTGCCCCCTCTGCCCCCTCATAAATCCTGCCCTGGATATGAATCAGACTGAGAGATGGCCCTCCGAATAGAACACATTCTCTACCTGGGATTCCCTGTAATCAAATACACAATGCTGATTTCTCTCCTGCAAGAGAATTTGGTTGTTTTCATGCTTATCTGTATCTTGAACATTTGTTCAAAACATGGGCGTCCACTTGGGATAAAGATCAAACAGGGCCACCATCTCTTTCCCTGGCTTAGGCCTTCTCACCTAGTCTGCCCCTAGTCAGTAAAGAATAATAGTGCAGTACAATTGTTTTATGTAACCTTAAGTTGATTCTTTGCTCTTAACGGAGTTACTATCAAGAAGGGTCATTAGCATTCAAAGAGTTTTTTGCACAATTGTACTCTTTTTTGTTGTCTGCATTGTTAACATGACTTTTGGGTTTGAGGGATGGCTAACCATATTTAGAGAGAAAAAGGTGAACACGTCCCTTTCTGGGAAGAAGTTTATATATAGACAGGGAACGCTGTTGGAAAGTGAGACAAATCAAGGAAGCAGACCCTATCAGCATGCCAAGTGAATGTATAAGTCAGACAAGTGCAGAATTCAACCCGATGTGGCTTTCGTTATTCAACTGGGACAAGGTATGGAAATCCAAGCCTAACAAAGAAAGAGGAAGAAATGAACATTACCCAAATCCTATATTGTAACTTAACTACCATTGGAATATTCTGTCTACTGCCATCATATTCAGATATTACTACATAGAGGAAGGCAGTAGAATGAATCAGCCAAAATGTGTTAACAATCATCCGGTGCCAGGGTTACCATTAAAATATTCTGAAGATATCATTTAGCCCCCCCCCCTCCACCCAAAATGATAGTGGATGCTCATGACTGAAATTTTTTTTTTTTTAATAAAAATTTGTGAAGTCTTCAATTTCAAGAAAAATAACAATATAACAAAATCTTAATCATTAACAGAATGTTAGTTATGACTTTTGAATAATTAAAAGCAAAAACATTCCAGTGTCTAACATGTATAGCAATACTTTGAATAGTGCTCTTCTTGGGGTGGTATGTTCGGGGTATTGCTAGATAAATTAATTTAACTAAGTATAAGTCAGGAAGGAAAAGGTATTAAATTATAATATGATCCGAACTATGCAGTTTTTAACCAAAAATTTCGGAACAAATTAAACACGCTCTTCAAGGTGAACCTTCAATGCCTGCTGTTAAATCTGGCATAACCAGATTTGTTTTCAGAATTTTAGAAAACAAAATGATAAAGGCCAAATTGAATTGAAAATACTCCTAGTACCAGCTGTTTTACAATATTGATTGATAAGGACACTAGAATGTTTTCTCAGGTTACATCGTCCAGTAACTCCAGGCCCGTAGTTACACAGGGGGCCTTAGAACTGGGCATCAAGATGTGTGCCAGCGTCTGCCTTGAGCTGCATATGCAGGCCTTGGTGGCCTCGGTGGCAACATTTTTTTTTGAAGGATCTTGTTTTGCCACTACCTGCTCTTAAGCAATACAAGTTGACCCATATCTTGCATGGGAGGTTGTGTCTGGAAGGAGAGGAGGTTGGTCCAGCAATGTAGTTGTGCAGATGAGATGATCCATTGCTGTTTCCACTGGCCCATCATCCAACCTGAACCAGGATCCGATGTTGAGGTTGGAAGTCACCACGGAGGAGCGAAAGTGACTTCTTTTCAACCTTCGGTTGGAATTGTCTTGTTGCTGGGAGGATGGATACAATGTTGAACATGAGTATGCACATCAAAAAAAAAGATTGGAATGATTGTGACAGAGGCAGAACAAACAATGAATTTCAAAAATACAATCCTTATTCAGAAATATTGGTTCTAATTCAGTTGAGAGAGATTATAAAAAGTTTTGTGATTCTACAAAACATTTTTCAGAAAACTGCAATCATCCTATTTGTCCGAGCCCCCATGAGAACAAAGTTGGTTTAATGTAGGCATACCATGCACAAAAAATGTATGGGTTGGATGACTCAAAAATTCTCTTTCATCCACGCAGCTATTGTTGTATGGACACGGGCGCTGATCTTCAGGTCTCAAGATGAAGCCTATTGGACTTGACTACACAGAGCAGTGCCAGGTCTCATGAGGGGAACCTCCAATCAGCCATGGCACCACACCTGTGTCCGTCTGGTCTGAAATGGTCATGTGAACAACTCAATTAACTAAAATCATCGTCAAGAATGAGGATGTAGAAGAGATTGACATTTTTAATACAGAACTCAAGATGTCCGTGTTAGTTAATGGATGGGCAATGAGAAAGGCAGTATTGGACAGCGCACGTATTAAAAATGTCACTTGTGAGACACGGTTAAATGCTTTTAACTGATCAAGATAAAACTTTCCATGAATAAACTTTCCAACTAACCTGAAATTCCAGTTGGTGTAGAAGTTACTGAAAGTGAAATTTCCAGCAGGTATTGTCTGTAAAAATGTAATGATTGATTATAGTGCAATAAATAATGAAATTTCACAGCTCTCAAGTGAAGCCTCTACGAAGAAAACTAGGTTTGTTTTGAATTTTGTTAACGTAGCTAAGGTTTGCAGGGAATGCAGTGGACTGAGTATGTACCTCAACAAACCACTACTGTTTTCCTCTCAGAAACAAACTATTCTGATAACCAAAGTGATTTTATATTTTACACATAGCTGCTATAAAATCTCTAACATAAGAAGACAAAAAGGAAATGAAGTTACACAGACAATTTTCTCGTGCCGATATTTTAAGGGGAGTAAATATTCTTTTGATAATGAATTTTTGAAGATAATTGAAAATGATGAAATTGCGCAAGACATTTACCAAATGTGGATAGTTGATTTAGTGTACATGGGAGTGGAATCTGATGGTTCGCTTTCACGTGCAAAATACAAATATCAATTATGATCTCCCTTTTGTACTGTTTTCAGTCTCTAATATGGTGGACTAGGATCGTAATGTGTGATTGAGGTTTGACACTGTTATTATAGACTGCAGTACCGACCTTGGCTATTTGGAGGCTCGATAGGATCATACTAATTTCGGGGGACAAGATGAGAAAGCCCTTTACATGTTCATGATAATTTCTATTGGTCGGACTGGAAAATGATTTCATTTTCTTTCTAGGAAAAGACAAACCTCTTTTAATATGAAACATTTATAATCCAATCAATTACAAAATCACGTCGTTAGCTGTTTTTAATGAGAAGATAGATTGGGTTTTGCTTTTTAAAAATATTTTTCCATAGGAAGTGGTGTCTAATCTGGAGATCGGCCATTGGTTCATCAGTTCTCTGTTTACATACAGAGACCCATTTCTCTTCCCCTGTAAACATTCGATGAAGAAATGTTTTTTTCCTTTTTGCTTTGCAAAATCACGCAGATCAATGAATGTTGGGCTCTGCTTTCAGCTGCAAGTTTGTGCAGGACTCAAAATTCCTGATCTGCTAACCCCCCTGATCTATTGAAGATACTCTTGTACAGTAGACCATGTTGAATTCAGTTATTCTGATACTTTTTCCATGTTTTGACAAGGGTTTGTCTCAACAACAGTGTTAATACGTTGTCCTGCAACTCTGGCCTTTACTAATGACAGGCATAATACAGGTCTAATTTGCTCAATAGGAATTTGGTGCAACAATAATGGCATCTTGTGCATTTGGATAAATATTGCTAATTCTTTAGGTGGCCGTTTTTGCATTGTAACTAAGATGAAATTCTTGGAGTATATAATGAGGGATACAACCCTCCCCAATTGTTTAGTCATTCACCTTGAATGATACGATGAGGAAACGAAAATACAATCACAATTTGACGAATAACACCTGTGTATCTGGAAGAATATTCAATTCAAATAAAATAAAAAAATGACATTACTCTCTAATACCTTTAATGATATAATTTTACATTATGGAAAGTGCAGTATATTACTTGGTTATGTAGAAGCTCTATTGGATCATGAATATAGTAAGTAACAAGTTTAAATGAACTTTCCATGTTCATGATTTAAGTCAAGATACAATTAAGTTCTATGAGATTTTGAACTGAGTTAGAAAATCCAATAAAATAGCATTTCTAATTTGACAGCAGAATGTATAAATTATTCAAAGAAAAAGTCGCAACTCATGAAACTCAAGCACATTTGAATGACATCTTTTTATTTCAATCTCTTATTAAGCATGAAATATTTGGAAAGGTAGCTCAAGTGGTCAGCAGAGTATACAAATCATTCAGAGATGAAGTCATAAGTCTCAGAACTCAAGAATGTTTGATTACTCAACACTTTTATCCAACATAAATGTGAAGTAGAAAATAACATGAAATTAATCTGAAAAAGTTTTCTCTTCAAAAAAAAAATTTCAGAAAATGGAGTGATGAAAGCAGGAAAATAATTTTCAATGATTTCTTTTTTATACATCCTCATATGACGAATGAAACATGACTGTTTTTGTAATTGGAGATCTGCACTTTGCAAAGAATATGGTTTCTCTCCAGTGTTCATTACTTCTGCTCTTGGTTCTTTCAGCTGCCTCTTTCAACCCCTAAACTGCTTTCCTTCTTTCTTGGCCCTTCGCTCCCATGCTGGTCAGCAAATCTCAGACAGCCTAACTCCACTGAGGAAAAACCAAGTGTGCCATCGTTTGTCTTGACAATCATTGACCAGCTGCAGGTACTTGCTGGGTTTTTCTTTCTGCAGCCTCCTCACAGCCCTCCTCCCATGGTACAGTCAGCTCCACCATAATGATCTTTTTTTCCTCTTTCACCCAGATGATCACATCTGACCTTAAAGTAATAGATAGCACAGTGTCTAGGAAGGTTGACTCTCACTTCATTCATTTACTGACTGAAGTACCTGTCTACATCAGTCAGTAAATGAATTGTTGTAAATTTTTGTTCAGAGATTTTCGTCCTTCCTTAACAAAGGTAACTCCATGGAGTGGCTTGGTTTTAGCCTGATGCTTTTTTTTTCAGTTCCCACTCCCGCTCCAAGATATCAGTCAGTGTCAATGATACTATATTACGGCACCATCTATTCCTATTTTGGGTCAATGATGTCTTACAACCCAACTAGATGTGTGCCATGGTCTCTCCCCATTGCACAACCCCCACAGTGGCTCCTTCCACATACCCCATTTGTGAAGGTTTACTGGAGAAGAGAGCGTGTCATAGATTGCTCTCAGCAGGAAGGACATGCAGAAGAGCACCAGCCTCCACGGATCAGTCCAACTGATTTTTTCAGAAGGTTCCATATTGTCCAGGCTCTCTATGCTCCCTGTCTCCTCCCTTCATCCTCAATGATGACTCCTATCTCCTTGGGGTTTACCTTTGCTCACTGCTGGAAGTGGGATGTCCCAAGGCCTCCCCTCCATTCACTCCACCACTGTTAATGGAAAGTCATACGTTGATAACCAGCCACAATGACCTTGATAGGAGGCTGTGCTGGTAGAGCCATACCTTGAACTTTCTTGGCAAACTTCACTTGTTGATTTTGTTCAACCAATCTTCTGATTGTTTTCCAGTGTTGTTTTCATTTGAGTGTTTCATCAAACCATTTACCTTGATTGACTGAATGAATTTCAGTGAAATTTTGTGGAAGGCTGGACTATAAGGCAATGAAGAGTTGGTTAAATTTTGAGGCTGATCCAGAAAAATTTGTTATGAATTAAGATATATTTTTCTTCTATTGATCAATTTATTTTAATTTTTTGACTTCACTTTTGTATGGAAGTGACTTTGTCCATACTATTAACATAATCATCTTCACTTCTGGAGAAATTTCTTTTTTGCAAAAATACCATTCCCAAAACTGAAGCATGGTAGTGGAAACATCATCTTATGGGGTTTCTTTAGCGCTGCAGATGCCAGGAAACTCATCAGGATTGAGGAAAAAATGGATTTGCTCAGTCGATTCTTCCGAAAGAAAAATCTTTTCACCTTTTCACCTATTCAACTTTGATTTAGTTTGTGATTCATCATCCAGAACAATAACCTGAAACTTTGGAAACAACCTCAGAATGGTTCACAAAAAAGGTTAGGGTGATGGAATGGCCTTCTCAATCACTCGATCCATTTTTGTGGCATGAATTGCCAACTGCTGTACATAAATGGAATTCATCAAATCTGAACGATTTGGGATGATTCTGCGTCAAAATAGGTCCAAAATACCAGTTGAGAGATACAGAATCCTTATCAAAAGTTCCAGAAAAAGTCTATTAGCAGTGATAAGTTCGGGAGAAGCCTAAATTAAGTATTAGTCAAGAGGGTTGAATACTTAAGTAAAAGTCATTATGATAAAGTATTGATAATTATAGAAAAAAATTAATGATATTATTTCTCTTGTTTATCATCAATTCACATCATCAAATATTTTTCTAACACTAATTGAGTGGATAAATGTCATCAAATTAAATTTAGAATGACTAATTGGGGAAAATTATCAACACAATATCTCCAAAAGTTCTCAATGAATTTCAATAAAATTCCTAGAAGAGGGCTACAGACAAAGTGATAAAATTTTTGGATGGATCCCTGTGCAACTACCTCTATTTCATTGTAGTTATGTATTCACATCAGATGATATTGCCAATATTTCCCAATGTTCTCAATGTATTTTGATGGATATTTTTAGAAGGGTTCACAATAGGTCATGGGAGAAGTGATTAAATTTTAATTAAATATCTTGGAACAGTGGGGAGGGGTATGAGGAAGACTTGCTTAAATTTGGGGGCAGATTCATGCAAAATTTTGGTGGTTCCAAAAGAAAAGATTTTTAATTGATTAAAAGAATGAAATTCTGGTTTTAAATTTTTCAACTCAATACAGCCTATCTCTGAATTTTTGAGATGAGGTATTATTATTATTGCTATTATTATTCAGACTATCCTCATCTTGGTTGTTTTTCATACAAACGGGAGTCAGAGATATCTTAATACTCATTGAGAAACTCAGATGGCAATAGGCAGGCCATATTGCAAAAATGTCAGACAACCATTGGACATCATGACTTATAACATGGATCCCAAGATATCATATGCAAAATTATTTCTGGCAGAAAATAAGATGGCATTATGATCTAGAAGGGTTCAGGAGATACTTGCACTGCGACAACCATGATAGAGTGATCTGTCGAATCTTGGGGATGATCTATGACTAAAAATAAATGCTTAAAGGATAATGAAACAGCATTATAGAATTTAGTACCTAAAGTTTCATATATTGCATTGAAATAATATTTATATAAGAATTTTTTTTATCTCTTGAATGATTAAAAGACATTTATTCTAAAGTAGAATTAAATAATCTAGCAAAATATAAAACTTCATAATGAAGTAATTATGATCATCAGGGACTATAATTGAGATATCACCAGCAGTGAAGAGGGTCTTGGTAATTAATAAACATTTCATGTAAAGGGAAAAATGAAGTGGATAATCACCCTGAAGGAAAAAGATACTGTAAAGCAAAGATACACGTATAGATCTTTCAAAATTTACATAATTCCAGTCATTTATTTCCAAATATCTGTTAATACAATTTATATCAGCTTTTCAAAGGGTTTTATGTTTTACCCAGAATTAGACATTATGGTGCTATCTATGATTTTTTCTTGTTGAGATCATCGATTGTTCACCATGTAACCGCTTTGAGGATTTTGAAACAAAACAGTTATATTATTATGGCTCCCCAACAGTGTTAATGATCAAACATCACCTCCCCATAAACTATTTAATATCTAGTTTTATTTTTCAATTAATGTAATTTGTTATTTCATATCGGGTGTAATCATGATATATTATTCTATATATGTGTATACTACACATCATTTGATTTTTCCGAACAAGGGGCTCACATAAGAAGTTTACCCCAAAAAACATAGTTGATGAAGGATTAGTGAGTATTACAACAGATGTGACTTGTTCCTATCACTTCTGTTGAATGTTTACCCATGTGAACATTAAATCCATTACATTAGCATTTTATAAATGGCTAAGAAGAAACCAAATAACATTTTAGTAGTTTAGTTAGTAACTCCATATGGACTCTCTATATATAAATGACAAATTTGGGGGAAGTGGGTCAAACCATTTTTTCTTTGAATCAGAAATTTTAAGTTTTGCTTGGTTGTTTTGATGCATTTTAGAAATATTTGCTTCATCATTTTATTAAGTGAGAATTATCAGATGCCTTTATATATGATTTTGTAAGTGACTGCAAAAATCAACTTAGAAATGGTAAGGTAAATCAAATCTATTTGTAGATAATCAGCAGAATGAAATTCACAGCAATAAAAAAAACATGAAGGAAAAGAAGATTTCACAAAATGATTGCATCAGTTTAACAAAAACAAAAATGAGGAAAGATTTTGCCTAATTTTAAATAATTTTCATATTCAACTGGCGAACTAAATTTTTCTTCGTTGGTCAAGAAAAAGTTGTAATTTTGCTTTGATGTACATAAACGATAGTGTTTAACTTGAGTTTTCAAAGTGAGTGTTCTGAAAGATCTTTGTAGAGATCCAATATCATGCCTTTCATGGAGTATGGGATGTTTCTTCTATGTTGGTCTTATTTATTACTGAATAAAATTGTAATGAAAAAGCCACTATCATTATTGATTTTCTATGTGCTATTTCTGAGGGTGAATATTATTAAGAGGTTCGTGCCAACAGATAGGGAGGCAAGACATTGAACTTTTTGCCGGCTTTGACAACTGTGTCCTGCATCCAGCTTGGCGTTAATTTGATCTCCTTTTTATGTTTTGTCCTAAAAAATCCCTGGAATAGTTATATGCTAAACGACTGATGATCCCAACAAGAGAAAGTTTACACATAGTACCATAATGAAAAAGTATGTGGAAAACGGGAAAAAACACTGAAGAAAATTACATAAATTGCATTGACAGATATTGGGAAATGTGTGACTGAAGTAACGCAAAAAAAGATGTGAAATATGTAAATTGATAAAACTGAATTTGTACAAATCTCCCACAATGAAAAAAAGAAGCCTGTCAACATTTTTTCCTGCCTATTTGTAGACCTACCAAGTGTCCTGCAATTCTTGATTTAAAATAATGTTAAACTATGTATTTCAGTGTATTGAAAACTTAACTGTTTCAGAGCTCCTACAATTGTACCCAGATTTCTGGTTGAGATAGGCACTAATAGAGAAAGAACAAAAAGGAAACAATGAGCCAAAACATATATGAATAGGTCTGCCCTACTTAATGACCAGGTTCTGTTCTGGCATCAGGGTCGCTAAATGGATGCTTCGTTTAAGCACTTGAAAATCCTCAATCTTCTAATTTTTTTTCAATTCAATAATGCAAGTTATGTACCTTGCATTACACTTTTTCATGAATTTTCTTTTCATTTCATATTTTTTGTAGAATATGATGCTAGAAACAAAGATGTCTTATGGTTTATTTTTATACCTTTTTCATTGGTTGTTCATGGGTCTTTTTTTTCTTTTTCTTTCAATTTTTTAGAAAAAAAAAGGTCTAAAATTATCATTAAAACCTTCTTTTTTCGATTGTTTATGAATCTCTTCATACTTATACATATACACTGTAGACCTATCATTATACAGGGGTTGAGGTCCATAATTTTTTGTCTTATAAGTAAGTCTGCATTGTAATGAATTTTCAATTTTAACGAACCTTAACCCTAAACCATGGAGGGGGGTGGTAGGGAGGAGCTAGTTTGTCAGAAAGACAAGAATAACTATGAAATTTTTAAAAAATCTTGACACCTCACCAGTTAGTAGGGTTGGATGATATATTGACTTTATGTATCATTTTTGAATACAGTATAGAATTACAATCGGTCAGAGTCGCACTTTAAATGAGAAGGCCGTTAAGCGTGGATACCCTAATTGAAATGAATTCAACAAAAAAATGAAGTTATTGTCTTCCATTTTCATTAATAGAATGTGAAAGTTTTGTCAATAATGTCAAGACAATAAATGATTGTACACAAATCATTCAATGAAGAAAAAATCGTAAGTCACAAAACTCAAGCACATTTGTTTTACATCTTTTTATTTGAAACTCTTATTTAACAGAAAATATTAGAGAAAATTACCTTGAGTTTCTCTCCAGTGTTTGCATATACTTTTAAATCCTATGATAATGCAAATTCATATACTTATGATTGAATTCTTGCTTTATTATGTTTTACTTATCTTTCTAAATGGGAATCATAAAAAATAGTATCTCTAGCCTGTGATTATCCAAAAATGTTGATTCATGCATTTCACACAAATATTGTTCCAGAGTGTATCCACAAGCCTATTTTCAAATGTGAATTCCATGGAAATCCTGATCCGCATACTCCACAAATATATAGTTTGTATCCAATGTATTTGCATGCGTCATTTCAGATTTGCTCAATCTTAGAATGCTGATCCATGCACTTGCCAAATATAGGGTTTCTCTCCAGTGTGTTTACATGTGTACTTTTGAATACAAACACATTGAAGAACAAATTGTTGATCAATACACTTTACAAGTGTCGGAGATACTTCTACTGTGTGCATTCCTATGTGTATTTTAAAATAAACTCATTGAAAATCTAGATCTACACACTTTACTGGAGCTCTTCAATGTTTCCGCATGTGTATTTTCAAACTGGAACTGTCTGAAAATGCTGATCTACAGACTTTGCAGGAAAATTTTTTCTTTTCAGTGTGTGTTAGCAAGTGTTTTTTCAAACTGGAACTCCATGAAAACGCTGATCCACACACAAGACAAGCATAGGGTTTCTCTCCAGTGTGTGTTCGCATGTGGTTTTTTAAAATTAAACTGTGTGAAAATGCTGATCCACACACTGTACAAGAAAATGGTTTCTCCCCACTGTGTATTCGCATGTGCACTTTTAAATTGGATCCGTCTGAAAATTCTGCTCTACACACTTGACAACAGTGAGGCTTCTCTCCAGTGTGTGTCCGCATGTGCATTTTCAAATGTGAACTCTCTGTAAATGCTGATCCACACACTTGACAAGAAAATGGCTTCTCCCCTGTGTGTATTCGCACATGTTTTTTTAAATTGGAACTTTGTGAAAATGCTGATCCACACACTGTGCATGAATAGGGTTTCTCTCCACTGTGAGTCCTCATGTGCATTTTTAAACTGGATCTCTGTGAAAATGCAGATCCACAGACTTCACAAGAAAACGGTTTCTCTCCTGTGTGAGTTCGCATGTGTACTTTTAAATTTGAATTCCGTGAAAATGCAGTTTTGCACACTTCACAAGTGTAAGGTTTCTCTCCATTTTCTGTTTGCATATGTACTTTTAAATGTTGATTTAATTAAAATACTGATGCACAAACCTTGCAAACATAAGGTTTCTTTACTTTGGGTCTAGAATTCGAATATAATTATGAACTCTGTCAAAATGCAGATCCACAAACTTGGCAAAAGTATGTTCCCCTTTGGTTTTGGTTAGCGTGTGTCTTTTCAAAATTGAAAATTGTTGTTCTCCTCTTCTATTGATATCTGTAAATGAAGAAGAATTATTATTGAAACAGAACAGGAGACTTGTGCATTGTTTACAATTATGAAGTTATAACTCAGTTTGTGTTTCAAATTTTTTCAACAGAGTAATGTCCTTTTTGTGTCTAAAAGGAACTGATTCTTGTTAATTGCCAAGTTTTTTCACAGTTATTAAACCATCTTATCTAAGATAACTTCGACAAAAAATAAGAAACTCTCACTAATGTTGATTTTACGTTCTTAGGGATACTTGTTTTTTTTCAAGATAACCAAGAATGATTCAGAGAATGAAAATATAGTGTTTAATTGAAAATTCCATACTTAAATTTTCATTTCTATTTAAAAGCCATAATAATATTGATTGAAAAGGAGGTGTAAAGAAAGCAGTCATGAACAAGAGAAAAACAACATGCAAGTTTCATATTATCACATAAAAAAATATTTGTCTTGTTGACAATGCAGAAATAAGAGACCGCTGTGAAGTGTTGTACATACTGGAATTATTTAACATTATGTAGGTATCATTACAGGTTCTGACACAGAGTAACTATCTTTCTTCAATTATTTGAAATTTGTTTACTCTTATTTCTCATTGGTTTCGGAAAGAAATTGATCTAAACATTGTTGTATGAGAAACTAAGATTTCTTATTTTCTGCACTTTTTTTTCAAAGAAAGATTTCAGAATTTTAATAAAAGTGAACAATAACAATATGAAACGTAAAATTACAACTCTTTTAATCATTTATCAACATTTAATATATTTATTAACAACAGAATTCAAATTTTTAATTAGTTGTCATCAAATACAGTTAATGATCAATTTATTGCTAATATAACTGAATATTGACTTTATAACAATCCAAGTCTATGTTATAATTAACAAAAATTTGTTTGTTATTTTTAGACAGTATTTCCTGGTCAAAGCGCAGTTCGCTAAGGACAGATTGGTATGGACAGTTCAACCTAGACAGGTTGTCTGCTGACATTTTTGCTGCGAATATTTCTACCCCAGACAATTTGACCATGTTTCATTTTTGAAAGCAAAAATTGCCAACAAGATGGGATTTAAGATGATCAAATGCAATTTACAATAATAATAAGTTGATTCATACTTGTTTGAACAGGTTAAAATATCCTAGTTTCCCCAAATTTGCTATATTTAATTTCCAGATAACCATATGGCCAAAATTGTTATATATTTATTCATTTTTCATTCTCAGATAAGATTTAGCTAAAAATATTACATGGAATTTGTTTACTTTTCAATGCTGTCATCCCATGTGATGTGTCATTTGAAGATCTGACCAAATGACTCGAAACAAATACTTGGTCCTTTCTTTCAAATAAGACACAAATAAAACTTGAAAGAACATCTTTTTCTCACATTTGATTACATTTTTAAAATAGAAAGTCAATTTACAAATGAAAATGTTCGTGTATACCTACTTTACTATTTCACACTAAAATTATGTTGACAACAGTTTAAAAAAAACAAACAATGAATTCTGCTGTTATCATTCTAATAATCAAAATCTATTAGAATGTCTTTATATATGGTTTTGTAAAGTTATTTCAAGAGTCAAATTAAAAATGACCAAGTGAAACGGTTCATTAGAAAAATTGAATTCACAGCGATAGAAAATAAAAGCGAAAAAAAAAAAATTCTAGTGATTCCAAACTAAAAAAGAAAAAGATTACCAGCAGTCTATGGATTTTGATGCATGTGATTTTAACCATTTCACAAAATCAACCACAGATAGACAAGATAGATTAAGATTTGAATATGTTTGCTTTTCGTCAAATGTTTTTGGTAATAATAATAATAGATAAATGACTAATGATATAAAACATTCAAAATAAATATTCATGAATTCATGATTAAAATAAATAAAGAATTCTAAATAAATCATTACAGAAAACCCTTTTGATATCATTCAATTCATTTTATCTAAATATCTCCACATATATTTTGATGTACTGGGGATCATTTATTTTGCGATTTTGAGACCCTATTGCAAATTATGTTATGGAAGAGGATATGCATATATTTCTTTTTTCTCTAGAAGAACTAATTTTGTCGGTAAAAATAGTCCTGCATAAAATCTTCTTGAATATATTTTTCTTTTCTAAACTACCCGTAAACGTTGCTATTTTTTTAAAAGAAATATCACAAACGGGGACAGTTGATCGAACAAAACTTTACTAATAAAACGAAAACAATGTTTACGCGTGATTTAGAAAAGAAAAATATATTTTAATGAATCTTATACCAAAAGGATACCTACTAAATATTTTTATCTGAAAAAAGGAGAGATTTACGTGTATGATCTTCCGTAAAAAAATTCGCCAATGGTTCAGAATCCGCAAAAGTAATGGATGCCCAGTCTGGAAGATTGTCGAGTTTGTTTTTCATTAAAAAAAAAAAATAATATCGATATGATAATAACCTCCTCCCCGAAAAACAAGAGTTAATGAATAGATAAATAGATAATATCAAATGATAGATATTGAAGTAAATAAATGAATACTTTTACTGTTTAATCAGTCAGTTTCATGTCAACGCTTTTTTTGTGCATCCGTAATCAAATTTGTAAATGGTTAGAATCGCATGCATCCAAACCCAAAGATTGCCGTTGAAACACTTTTTTCTAATTTTGCTCAAATCCAGATATTTTTCATCAATTAGAAGATATTTCATTGCAGTTCTTCGTTAAAAAATATCGCTTCGGCAAAATAATACGTTGTATTATTTTTTTTAGATTTCTAAACAAAGAAAATAAGAGAACGTTATACTTACTTCTTTCTCTTTTCTTTCGTCTGATTTCTCTTCCTTAGGGAAAGGCAACATTAAAGAAGAAAGAATAACTGTAATATCGTAAATAAACTAAAACGTTTTTCAGTTGAATTACAATTAAAAACAACCGTCGTTTGTGATCGATGAGAAATGTTTTGTAAAGAGCGAAAGTCAAGGGAGATAATTAATAAAAACTACGAAGAAACTGAAATTCACGAATGCCATATTGATAAAATTATATCATTCATTTTAATGATTTTCTTTCCTTTGTTATCCTCCAAAAGGAAGTTGGACTTTTTTTAGAGCTATAATTAGCACACTACAGTAGAGTTTTATCTTCATTGTATATTCCCTTCTTGTGGTTTGAAAGTAAATACCTTAGGACCTTTCCCTTGTGGCTGGAAGAGTTGGGTGTTCCCCTACCTATGGTAATGGTCAATGTTTGAGCCATGGTAAAAGCCAGGATTTCAATAGTTGATCTCCAAAGCAGATGTGCTTCCATATTTGGAAACTTATGCCATAATGAGATGAGCTTTCTAAATATCCAAAATGATTTGAAAGAAATCTTTGATAGTAAATACCTATTTGGGCATCTTTTGTGCTGTCAGTCAGTGTTTGAGTAGAAATAAAAGCCAGGATTTCAAATGCTGATTTTCAAGGCATGCATGACTCCATACTTGGAAACTTCTGAAGATCCAAGAGGGAGTTAATGTAGAATCCACACACCAAAAGTGATTCAAGTTAAAAGCATAAATTTTTAGATTACACCTTATTCAAAATTCAATTTCGTTCAATCAAGAAAAATTGTCTTGGTCTTGCAACTGAGCCCGATAGGAATCTTTGAATTGACTAATGAAACCAATTGCATAAGAGAGAGAGAGAGACCTTCAACGAGTAAGAATATCTGAATGAAATCTTGAGGAAGAGTGGGCAAGAGGCTACAAGAGAAATCAGTGAATTTTCAAGCCAATCCACGCACAATTACCTCCCTACATTGTAACTATCTGTCCACCCTACAGAATATCTTCAAAATTTCTCAATCTGTACTCCTAATATCTCCATCAGTTCTCGATGAATTTCAATGGAATTTTGTTGGAGGGTGGGCAGTACGCTCTGAAAGAAGTCTGGAAATTTTTGAGTGGATCCATGATCAGTTACCTCCCAACGTCTTATCTAAGTGTCTGCACAACACAATACCTCCAAAGGATTTCTATCTAACCACAGTGTCTCCAAAGGTTCTCGATGAATTTCATTGAAACTTCATGGAAGAATGAGCAATAAATCACGAAAGAAGTCAGTGAATTTCGGTGAGGATCCATCTGCAATTACCTCCCTTAATTAGCTCATAATGAATGGCTCAGAGGCATATAGTTCTCTCGTAAACTTTACTCAGCGATTCTTTTCCTATGATATACACTTTCTGTCATGAAGGCAATGGCAAAAATCTGCCATCAGAAAATATGATGCCAAAACGTTTTTGCAACTGATCTGGAATGTTTATTTGAGATATTCTTTCTCACAGATGGTCCTTCTCCCATGTTCAATTAGTTCAATTAGTCAACTCAAGAATTCGTACAGGGTTCTATTACAGCGCCAGCATTAAAGGATGAGATATAGAAATTTAGAACCAATATTCTTTCAAGTAGTTAAAAAAGTCCTTGTTTTCATTTACAAAAATTGAATTTTGATTATAAAAATTTGTGCTTTTGACTTGAATCAATTTTGAGGTTCAGATTTTGAATTTGATCCCCCAGAAAGATTTAATGTGATTTGTGTTTGTCATCTTCATAATTACTCCTAGGTCTGCATGTGTTCATGATTTTTCGAGTGTCAAATCATAATTTATTCAATGATATGCAATCTTGGCACGATTCATTTATCATATACTCTAAGTAAAGATAAATATCATGTTTACAGAACATATACATTATATGTATATATATTTTTAATGTCACTAAATGGATAATTTATATCTGACAGAATGTGATAATTATAGAGACATTTTGCAAGAATTTATTTTTGCTAAGCCATGATTTTACTCAATAGTAAATTGAATGACCTTAGGTCATATAAATGAAAGAATGAGTGTCATGTGGGAGATCACACCCATGTCCACCTTGGAAAAAGCCTTATGCACAGGCTCTGCCTTTACCAACTGAGCTAACAACATTTATGATGAGACAGGAGTCTGAGATAAATAATATGTATGCTTTATCATGATAGTGTCCTTAGATCAGTTGGTTGGTAAAGACAGAATCTGCATATAAAAGAGCTTCTAAGGTGGATGTGGGTTTGACCCTCACACAAGGTTCATTTCATCATTTATTTACACGATCTAAGGCAGCTTGATTTGCTACTGAAAAAAAAAAAAAATCAGTATCAGGCAAAAATGAGATCCGACAAAAATGTCTTTATAACTATCACATATATACATATATCACACACAAAAAAATATACACACCATATTTAAATGATATATATATACACATACATAAAAAATACCCATAACTGCTGCTACTACTTCCAACAAAAGATCCAACCAAACAACCACAGATTCCTTCACATACATAAAACAAACAAAAAATTAGATGGTGATCACCAAAAAAGTCTGAATTAAAAAAATTAAGAAAAACAACAAAAAAGAAGTGCGAACCCTACCAGCCAGACACAAACTAAGGGACCAATTTAGCATAAACCCATATGGTAAATTGACCCTCACCTAAACTTATTTTTGAGTGGAATTTAAAGAAAACCCTGAAACCCATTGTTTTTCTAGACATAATAGGGAGTGAATGTTGAAACTTTCAGTCCTCTAGCTCCATTTTTGCAGCCTGTATAGGTAAAACACAGATAGCCAGCCAACCAACCAAAATAACTTAAAAACTGAGGAAACCTATGATGACATTAATAATTTCAGTTGATAGTTTTCTAATATATAAAAATCCATGTCAATACTGTAAGAGTATTTTCCATTCAATTCTATTTGTGTGGTTGTGGAAGAATATTGTTGTTATTAGTTGTGAATTGACTTGCACCTTTCAAAACATGTATGTCAACAAATGTAACAAAAACACAGTTTCTCTCTACGGAGCTTTAGTGAAATAGAGCAAGTTCAACATGGTCCTATAAACCCATAAATTGTGTACCATAAACAATAGGCAAACACATTACTATTCCCAAATCATAAATGTGCAAATAAATAAATGAATACTGTAAATTGTATGGTAAAAATTTAAAAACTTCATCAGTATTGGTGACAGATCCATCAGTTATGGCGGAATTGATATTCCTTTAGTAAAAAATGTAAAAACATCCTTGATGTGCTCAGAAATCCTCTGTGAATATGCAAAAGTATTTTTTCTCTTTTTCTTATGACCAACTTTATGCTATTTTCTGGCAACAATGAATAAAGTTAAACTTTCACAAAGGGGTTTACGTTGTCTACGTGAATAAATTAGTAACATTAGTAATATTATAAGAACGCAGTTATGATTTCATAACCTTTTTACGTTTTGTTTATATTGCACAGCATATTTTCAATATTGCAGTCCTTCACAGTACACCATAAAACTCTGCCCAAATTTGGATTAAATTATTCAAGACAGAACTGTTAATTATCAAAAGCACGAATGGAAAACCCATGAAAATATAACTATACTCTGACCGGTGATTAATCTGAGATACTATTTTTATAGGTTTTCATGTACACAGTGGTCAACTAATATATATATACTCAGCAATTATCAGGTTGATATCTATACAGGGGTGTAATTAAGAGATGTGTGCAACCTCCCCTGCTTTTCCTGTCGACAAATTTCTGGCAAGGTTACCACATTAGCCATCAGCTAGATCTGGATCTTTTCCCCCAATTTAGCCAACAAAAATCCAAGATGGTTGATTCAAATCTGCAAAGTTTAATGAAGTAAGAGTACAATTTTTCTTACTAGTCAGTTTTAGTTCATAGTTATTGTACTTGATAAATGGACTTTGAATGAGTAAGTGTAGACTTTATGCCAAACCAGTAAAATTGTGTAATTGGTAAACTTTCAATTTTTTTACAAAAAATAAATAAATACATAGCTTTAATTCAATCAAAAGTTCATTAAATCAAAGCATGGATGTAAAACAACTATATTTTTCACAAAAACAAAGTAAATACGGAGTTTTCATTTTTTCTACAAAAAATAAACTGATCATATTCATGAAAAGCACCCCAAGTTTGATTGAAACGAGAAGATCAAATTTGAGCCGACTCATGTGGATGATGTCCTACACGTTTGCAATCTACAGCAACTGAAATGTAAACAAATCAATTCCAAAGATTATTTCATCTCAAACTGTGAAAATGTTTGGCTCATTTTTATTTTTATTCAAAAAAAAATTGACAAGATAGAATTTAATCAAAATTTAATTCTATTTCAACTATACACAATTAAAACCAATTCAACAATTTAATTTATTTCTTTTTATTTGTGCATCGTGAACTTTGGCTTTTTGATTATTCGACATTTGATTTTCTAACCCTCCTTAGTATGTTGAAAAAGATTTTAATGGAGTCATTCATCAAATTGAATTGTTTAATCTATAACTATCTTCTAATTTTTCCTGATTTTAAAAAAAATATTGAGTAAAACATTTAAAATTAATAATTAGGGAATTCCACTTATTTGGCATAACAAATGTTCAACATTTGAGTAAGTGAATAAAACTTAGCCAACATTTAAACAATTATATGAAATTTAGCCAATTTCAGCCGATTCTAACCATTTTTAAAGACAGTATCAGCTATAAATAACGAACCATACTTGGCAATATTGATTTCTTTCCTTATTTGGCATACACACATACTTTGTTGACCAATTAGAAGCCTCATCCACCCTAAAAATCAGTAGGTACACCCTTACCTCTACAAAAGTCTTTTTTTTCTTACTGTTTTCCATTCAGCTCTTCTTTTTCTAGAATCCCAAACTGAACTTTTAGCTGAAAATCTTTCTGATTTATCAGTTTCTTGGTTCTTGTTCTGCCACTGAAATATCTGCTCTTCAGTCTGCTTCCCTATGCTTGTAATTTTTTACCTTTTTATGCCCCCCCCCATGAATTGGTTAGTTTGAAATAAGAATGGGGAAATACATGAAGAAAGGTTAATCCACATCCACAAATATTAATCAGCAATTAGCAGATGTTTTTGTTTTGTAACATTCACATCATCAGGGAAATGTAGTGACATAACTTGGTAGAAAAAGAATTTCATGTTACGTTAAACTTGATAAATGGTATCTATACTTAATTTCACCTTAAGACTGGTTTGATATTCAGGAAATCTTGGACATAAACAAGAAAATAGTATTTTATAAGTACAATGCAATTGGAAATTTCTAAATCATTAATCATTTTTCGACTGAAAGCTTGACTAGTATATTATGTTCATCATATCATCCAGCAAATACTTGAGAAGAGAATACCCGAAATAATTCTTATATTTTCTCTGCTGGCTCCAACCAAGGAGTGGGTGCTCCCAATTTGAGAACAACTGATTCTGCCTTACATTAAAAGACTCCACATATGTTCACAAAACTACATATAAGAAGTTTAGCTAAAAGACACATTATATGACATTGAACAGCATAGATATTTCCAGAAAAGGATCTCAAGAAAATATCCTCAATACTCATGATGCTGTTGCTGCTGCAGGTTTTAAGGGTAGGCAATCCATGCCTCTACACTTACTGTATGCGTTATACAAGCATAGCCAGCCAGACTAACTTAAAAACTGAAAATACCAATGTTATCAGTTTCGGTTGACGGTTTCCAATAAGAGAAAAATGGGCAAAATAATAGTCACTCAATAGGAACCGTCATGCAACTCATGTCTTTTATCAACATGCTGCATTAGGGATAATCAATTAAAAATTGGAAAAAGTGAATATGTTACTTCTATAGCCTTTTGTTGGGCAGTGACCTCTGAAAAAGATTAAATTTCTAAAGTATAGATGTAAGTTCGAGATTTGCCAAGACATTATTCTTTTTATCCAATCTGCACTGATCACTAATGGCCATAGAATGATGGTTCGAGTAGTTGCGATGAAAAGTAATTGAAATTAAGGTGAAAGAATGTCTTTGGAGTGTTCAATGAATAAGTTACTTCTCTTGTCTTTTGTGGCTGATTGCTCAACAGCATGGACTAGGTGAGCCAAGTTCAAACCCCAAATGAGACTGAGACTGGCTCCAATGCCCTTGAGAAAGGTATGAATCTGACTTCTCCCCCAGCTATGGATTAAATAAGTGATGTCACTTCAAGTGCTTGTCACCGTCAAGTCTATTCACGAGTCATAAAAACCTTGCAGAATAGCCAGGTGTAAGAAACTTGATAAGTAAAGCCCAGCAGGGACAGTTGTTGCTGTGGCCAGCGTAAGGGTACTTATTACTATAGTATATGTTTGCATGTTTATTTTCAGTGTTGATTTAAACATTTTTCTCTAGTGCGTGTATGTTTTCATGATTTCTTAAAGGAGTAATTCTCTGAAAAGAATATTGTTGTTGTCCAGATGGTTTTACAAGTATTAATGCTTACTTATACTGATGCTCACATTTTACAGGAGTTGAGTCAATCTCTAGATTAAACATAGAAAAAATAAAGTTTCTCTCCAAAACTGAACCCTTCAACCTCAACAAAATACCTGAGGATTTTACGTTGAATGGACCAAGTGGCAATATATTATTTAACTATTCCTACCTACACCAATGGTATGATCAGGCCATGCTTTTTTTTTTCAAATCTTAATTCTCTAAATCTAATGACTTTCAACATATCTTTACTTTCACGAACTTGAATTCAGTAAAAGAATGCTTATCATTCATTATATCTTGAGGTTGGAAACTGCCAGTCAATAAAAAAGAATGTCACCAGACACAATATTCAAATCTTTTATTGTAGATTTTGTGAAAGCAATTTCTTCTACATGAACATGGATAACATTCAATTCACATGTATCTACTGAACCCAATAATCTTTGTACAACTTCAAAAACCCTTTATTACATCAAATACTTGAGACTTATTCTATTTTTTGAAGCCCATGATTTCAGCACCAAATGTAGTTTACCATTTTGAAAACAGTAGAAGAGTAGTTCTCAAACTGTGTCCTGTGGCACAATAGCGTGCTGTGAGTACCTCTAAAGTTTGCTGCATAATTTTTTTCTACACAGGGTAAAATGTATAACTCTCTTAGTTTGCAGGGGTGAATGTATTTCCTAGTGTGCCATCACACAATAAAGTCTGAGTAACACTGATTTAGAGAGCATTTTTTTATACCTGCAAGTCCCTAAGTTCAGGTTACATCCTTATGCAAATCATAGCAATGCTTTTCGGCAGGGGTACTTTAGGAGGATCTCAATGGTCCAAAAATGCACCATTTGGATTGAATTGTATTTGTAACATTACCAATACACCTATGGGCATCTATGTAGGCAGTAATTGCCATCTCCCTCAATGAATTTGAGATTTTTTAATTGAAAATGAAATTATTTTGCCACCCACCTAAAAACTTGAATCAACCACTAGACTGAAAAACACTAGTTCAAAGTGTACTGACATGAATACTTTTGAATCTAAACTCCGTGCCTTGCAAAAATAAGTTCATCTCCATAGTGTATCCCTTTGAGCATGTTTAAAAATGAATACTGATTCACATAATGAATAAGAATATGGTTTCTTTCCTGTTTGTCTTCACATGTGTTCTTTCATCGATCTAGTAGTAACTGAAAACACTGAACCATGCTCTTTACAAAAATAGTCCAACATGTGTATTTTTTAGAAGATTTATTTGCCATAAATACCAATCTACATACTTTGCAAGTTTAAGCTTTTTCTCCAGTATGTAACCGCAGGTGTTTTCTTAAAGATGTATTCTGTGAGAATGTCGATCCACAAACTAAGCATAAATAAGGTTTCTCTCCAGTGTGAGTTCGCATGTGTTTATTCAATGAGGAACTCTGTGAAAATTCTGATCCACACACATCACAGGAATATGGTTTCTCTCCAGTGTGTGTTCGCACATGTTGCTTTAAAGAGGAATTTTGTGAGAATTCCAAACCGCACACCTCACAGGAATATGGCTTTTCACCAGTGTGTATTTGCATATGTCTTTTCAAATGTGAATTGCATGAAAATGAAGATCTACACACTTCACAAGAATATGGTTCCTCTCCCGTGTGTTTCCGCATGTGTTGTTTCAACTTGGAATTTGCTGAAAATGACGATCCACAAACTTCACATGGATATCTTATTGCTCCAGTGTGTATTTGCATGTGTCTCATCAAACTTGAATTCATTGAAAATGAAGATCTACAAATCTCACAAGAATATGGTTTCTCTCCAGTGTGTGTTCGCATGTGTACTTTCAAATTAGAACTTGATGAATGTGCTGATCCACACACATCACAAAGGTATGGTTTCTCTCCGGTATGTTTTCGCATATGTTTTGTCAAATTAAAGTTTGTTGTAAATGCTGCTTCGCATACTACACAAGAATATGGCTTCTCTCCGGTGTGTGTTTGCATTTGTTCTTTTAACTTGGAACTGTTTGAAAATGCTGGTTCGCACACTTCATAAGAATAGGGTTTCTCTTCTCTATGCATGTGAATACGTAAATTTAAAGATGAATTCTGTGGAAAAGCTGATCCACATACCTCACCAGTGTAAGGTACTTTTCCAGAGTGTGTTTGCATGTGTTCATTCAATATAGAATTTGTTGAAAATGCAGATCCACACACTTTACATGTATATGATATCTCTCCAGAGTGTGTTCGCATGTGTCTTTTCAAATTTGAATTTACTGAAAATGCAGATTTACACATTTCACAAGAATATGGTTTCTCTCCAGTGTGTGTTCGTATGTGTTCTTTCAATTTGAAACTTGCTGAAAATGTTGATCCACACACTTCACAGGAAAATGGTTTCTCTCCAGTGTGTCTCTGAATATGTACTTTCAAAGATTCATTTGCTGAATTTGCTGATCTACATACCTCAGAAATGTAAGGTTTCTCTTCAGTGTGTGTTTGCACGTGTCCTTTCAAAGTAGAACTCATTGAAAATGCAGAAGAGCACACTTTACAAGAGTAGGTATTCTCTAAATTGAGTGTTTGCACATGCTGTTAAAACAAGAATTCAGTGAAAATGTTAGTCTGCACAATTTACATAAATGTTTTGCCTCCAAGATGTGGGTTCGAACATATTTATTCAAATAAGATTGCTATGAAGATAAAAAGTGACGCAAATTTGTTATAGTTTTCCAAGAATGTACTTTCTTTCCTAATTCCTAAATTCAACAATGAATTGATGGTTACATTCTCTGATGATAATTAGATGAATTCACTCATTCTTCACTGCAATTTATATCTGTGAATAAAGAAAATAGATTAATGAATTATGTACAATAAATTTATTATAATTCAGTCTAGATTTCAGTCTAAATAAGATTGAACAACTGTAGCCATTAAGGAGGATGAAGGGTTTCTATCCTTTTTCATACATGTGTACGTTTATGTATTCTAGCTCTTCTGGCCATACCACTTTTCTACAGACTTGAAATTGATATTACACCCTTCCTAAAAATGCTTTTTCTTTTATTTCCAAAGAAAAAAAAAAGAAGCTTTTATGGACTTCAATTTGACAGGTTTTAATAATAACATCCGGATTATCCAGAATCTAGTTGTTTTTTAATAATTCTTCACTCGATTTTAGATATTTTTTAGTGGAAAAAACATCTAATATTTCATCTGTTTTTTTTTTTTACTCTATTTAGAGGTTTTCAAGTTAAAAAAAACACTGGTGATTTCATAAATAGAACAGATTTTTTTTTCTTCAAATTAATGCTACTGTTGTTCAATTGTTGATAGTGATGGCAAGTTCTAATAAGAATTGATGCACTGAGAATACAATGGGAGTGGAAAATACGGATAACTTCCATTAACCTTAAAATGAACAAAGGATTATCTCGATTTCACAACAACAAAAAAAACAAGCTTTTAACATATTACATATTCACCTTCCTGATGTTAAAAATGACACACAAATGAAATAAATAAAAACATGTCTATTTCCATACAAACCTTTCACTTTTTACACACATCCACCGTTAAAATTGATGTATAAATAAAAACTATTTAATAAATTTATCAATTTAATTAATTCAAAGCAAAATCTGCTTTTCTTTCAAGGGAGGGGGATAATCCTTGCTCCTTCTTGAGGCAAACAAGAATTATCCTTTCTAGGAATCTACCATCCAACAATTTTTTAAGCATTCATGATTAAATTGATTCTAGTAAGTAAAAAACATATCTTTTCAAAAAAAATTCCCCCAAGTTTTATCAATCAGAAATGAAAGACACTATTACTGATTTGACGGATCGAAAATCTGAGAAAAATTGTTAACACAGTAAAAGTCAATCTCCAAAGCAATAGTCATAATTTCAAAACTTTTGTGATCTGAAAATGGAAAAAAATCAAGTCTAATTAGTGAGTCAATAGAAACTGTCATGTGACCCATGGCTTATTGAAGGTTATCAATTAAAAAATTGGGAAGAGAGGTGATCAATGAATAAGTTACTTTTCTTGCCTTTTGTTGGGCAGTGATCACAGAATTAGCAGTATCTTTCTCTAAAAACTGACCCCCCCCCCTGAAAAAGCATTTAAGGGGTTGGAATTTTGAAAGAACAAAAAAAAAACGTTATTTCCATACATAATATGAACTTGAGGTTTAATTTTCCAGCCCTCTGGCTCCATTGGTGCAGTCTGTACATGAGATACATACATAGCCTGCCAGATCCCCCAGAAAACAGTAGAAACTCATGTTGACAGTTTTGGTTGATGGTTTCAAATAAAGCAGTAGATAAATAACTTAGAAGATTGTTGTTCCCACAAGATCAATTAAATCTGTGGCCTTCCTCTGGTTTCAAGAGAATGTAAAGAGAAGAGTTCTTCTAGGTAGTGCCAAGAAATCGTAAAAAGCAAACATTTTATCAGCAATGCTTTTTCATTATCTGTATTAGACAAAGACTTCGATACCATAAACTTGCTAAGAAGCAAAATCCGGTCTGACTTATTCATCTAGCCGACATGTTGATGTATTACAAATTTTGAATTTTCTCACAGGCCAGCAGCATTTACTACCTTATCAAAAAGCTAGAAAATGAGTATCAAAAAGTAAAAGGAGAAAAAATTATCATTTTGATTCGGAGCGAAAGACTGAAAAAAACAGTTTTCATTTATAAGTATTTTTGTCTTTTGTTTCGCAATTGCATCTTTTCTTATGTATTTTGGTACAGTTGACTTGAAAAGTGATTCTTCAATCAAAAAATTGACCGCCACCCATCCCCCATCTAAACTAGCAACTCGGGACATCCAACTTTGGAAAAGGTAGTACTAGTATCGTGAAGTAAGAATAATTTTGATATTTTATCACGATTTCTTTCTATCATTCACTCGATTTTTATTCAACTCTAAAAATGTCAAAATTGTTTATAAAGGCAATTATTTTATTATTAATTTTCATAGATTTAGTATAATGATTATTATTGATTTGAAAAAAAATGTCCATGATTTTTTTCCTTATTCTTATTTTTCTATTTGCATTTTTTTATCACAACTTTCCGGGAATTGCCAATTCTCTCAGTTGCGATTAAAGCAACTGGCAAGGAAAATCAAAACGAAGATGAACAGCATTATGAAAAATAATCTATAACAATAATGAATGAGTGTTTGTAAAATATTACAATATTGTACACAAGAAAGATAATAATTTATTTAAAATACTAAGTTAAAGGGCAATTTTCAAGAGGCCTATCCAAAAAGTGCTTCTCAAAAAGGCCAGATTTGGATATAAAGTGGCCAAAATGGCAACTCAGATAGTTTGTTTAATGTTGAGTAAGTCATTCTGTCATAAAATAGAGTACATACTGCAAAGATAAAGATAATTTTGATATTTCAATACATGGTTTTATTGCTTGTTTATTAATGCATAAATCCCATTATTTCAATATATGTACTAAGGTTTTTCTCAACTGAGAAATATATCAAAATTAAGATGAAAATCAAATGGAAAAGGGAAAAATTTTGTCTTTTTGGCTACCAAGGGAGGCAACCTCTTTTTATATTTACGGCGGCCATCATTTAATTCCTTCAAGTTTAACCAAAATTTTTATGAGTTTCAATTAACGAGAACTTTTTGAGATTTGGGAAAGAGTCAGGGGAAAGAGGTCTATTAATAATGCTGGATTGGACCGTTAATTTCCGTCAGTCGTTTTCATTTATTCATTTGTTTTTATTATGTTTACCGGTACAATGTTGGGAAGCTTGTTTCGATTGTTAATCAATTGTAAAGTATCACACCCTCGCTCACTCGATGTTAAAAACAGAGCACAAAATAAAAATAGATAGTAGAATTAATGAAAGAAAAACAGAAGTAAAAAACATAAATTGCATTGTTGTATTGAATGAATTGAATTGTTAAACTGTTTTTATTTGTTCGCCGTTTTTTGCATCGAGTGAGTGAGGGTGTGAAACTTCACAATTTACTGGTACTGGGACCACCTTCCCTACGTTGTGCCTGCTTTCATTAGTCAAGCTTCATTCCTGTTCTTACCGTCCAGAATTCAACATGTTGTGAAGGCTTATGTTTTCAAAAATTGTTACTATCAGAAGATTCAGATAATGTCTCAATTTGTATGAAGAGCATTAATTATCTTCATCTCCTTGAATAGATGAAATACATCATAGCCATATTTTTGTACGACAGGTTTAAGGTACAGAAAGTTGGTTTCCATGCGATTAGAAAATAAATGACTTAACATAATCGAAATCAGTTTGCAAAAAATGGAATCGCTCAATTCCTGATCAATTTTCAGATAAAGGGTAAAATCTTATTGAATATGTTTAATGGTACTAAATAAAACCTCTCAAAGACAAATTACTGGATTTTTTCGTATTTATTCCTTTGTTTTGTAAAGAAAGAAATGAAAATAAGGTTTTACTTACCTCAATCTTTCGTCTGATTTGTCTTCCTGAGAGCAATTACGAATTAAGGAAAATAGAGAAACTAAAACATTTGGAATAAACCATGATTTTCTGGGTTAAATTTTCTTACAAATCTCACCAACTTTTCTCGATCGAAATTGGAAAATGTCCGCGAAGAATCGAGATCAAGGGAGATAATTCATTATAACTAAGACAGCTGTTAGAAAACGTCAACCGAAACTGTCATCCAAAGTATCAACACGGGTTTCTTCAATTTTTAAGCGGCTATCTATCTATCTTTTAATCTATCTATCTATCTACCTATATATCTATCTATCTTTCTGTCTGTCTATCTATCTATCTATTTTAGTCTCTCCATATCTATCTATCTATTTCAGTCTGTTCATATCTATCTATCTATCTATTTCAGTCTTTCCATATCTATCTATCTATCTATATCAGTCTTTCCATATCTATCTATCTATCTTAGTCTTTCAATATCTATCTATCTATCTCAGTCTTTCCATATCTATCTATCTATCTATCTATCTCAGTCTTTCCATATCTATCTATCTATCTATCTATCTCAGTCTTTCCATATCTATCTATCTATCTATCTATCTCAGTCTTTCCATATCTATCTATCTATCTATCTATCTATCTATCTCAGTCTTTCCATATCTATCTATCTATCTATCTATCTATCTCAGTCTTTCCATATCTATCTATCTATTTATCTATCTATCAATCTATCTATCTATCTATCTCAGTCTTTCCATATCTATCTATCTATCTATCTATCTATCTATCTATCTATCTATCTATCTATCTATCTATCTATCTGTCTGTCTGTTGCACTTACAGGCCATATGAAAATTTAAACATTCACTTCGCATTATGTTTAAAAAAAACAACTTTTTTTTGTTTTTAAAATCCCATCCCCAGTAATTTTATCAATAGATAAATTTACTATGTGAGTTTATGCTAAAATTGATCCCTTACTACGTATCCGGCTGCATTCATGCTTATTTTTCTGTTTTTTTTTGTTGAAAATTCAAACTTTTTTGCGATATAAGAGGAGTAGCCTATTCATTGATCACCTTTTTTCCCAATTTCTAAATTGATCCCCCCCCCAGATATGATAAGCTGCTGAAAGACGTTCATCGTCTGACGGTTTCTATTGGGGGATTAACCAGCATCCTATTTTTCAACTTTTAATTCAATTATGATTATTTCTTTAATTTATTTTTTTCCTCATTTTTTATAACATTTATTTTTCATTTCTTCTGTTCAAAGTAAAATAGCCTTGTGAAGGCAACCAGTCTAGGAGACGGACAACTCTGATTCCCTACCAGGGAGTACAGACTCCTTTAAAGCAGTTTGTTGCCCAAGATGGGCGAGATCATAATATGATTTGCCCAAGCATGCACCCTGGAGGGGACATTCCATTGTCCATAGAGACCGAACAGAGAGTAAATGCAATCCATAGAAGATAGAAGAGACATAAAGAAAAAATCTCAGTCAGTAACCAAAGTATTTTTACTGAAATGGAAAATTATTACAGACTGTGATTGTATTTATATAGAGAGCATAAGTGTCTGCTGGGGCAGGGACAAGGCATTACCCCCCCATGCTCCTGGATCAGGCCCTCTCACCTTGGGTGAGGGGGGTTTGAATGTTTGAACCTTATAGTCAATAAAGGATAACAGTGCTGAACAATTGTTTTATGTAAGCCCAACTTAATGTACATATCAAAAAGAATTCTATTATTCTTCACAGGTAATAGGGTTACCATTAAGATATATTCTCCCTCCCCGGGGGAAAAGTGGTAGTAGATGCCCGTGACAGTGAGACATAGATGTAAAAAAGATGTTTAATTGATGAGTAAAGCTGGACAGATGTTGCAAATTTTTGCTCCGTCATATTGTATGGAGATATCATAGAAAAGTTTTTTTCGATCAACAGAGATTTATGAAAGGAATTAAAAAATAATCGAGATCTTCATATTCAATATTATTAGATGAGACATTCAATGATTTTCAATCTAAAGCAGATTTTTGGTGTACATCATAATTAATGTAATGATATATAACTGAATCTACAGATCCAGAGGGGGAGTGGGGGGTTCCAGGGGGTCCATACCCCCCTTTGCTCAGACCAAAACATAATTTTCCCCCCAAATTTTTAGGATCTAGATAACAAAATTTTATGAGTGAAAAAAAAAATCCCAAGTAATCATAAATTAACTCAGAATACTAAAATCTATGATATCCGATAGCAAATTAGACATGAAAAGGGAAAAAGGAAAAAAATTGGAGGCACTGCCCAAAATTCTGGATCTGCCCGTCCACTAATTTATTTCCAGCTCTACTCTAAAACAACTTAACTTCAATAGTAAAAAGTTGCATGAAATAAATCCATTACATTTCAGGAGTGGCTTTATATTATTGATACATTATTATATTATGTTATACTGCTAGCCTGATTTGTACTGTATATATACTGTGTATATATATATATATATATATATATATATATATATATATTTTGTAAATAAAATGAATCATACAATGATATTTATCTATCGATACATATCTAAATCTATCTATTTAATTATCTCTCTCCATCTCAGTCTCTCTCTCTCTCTGTATATGAGAAAATAGATATACACTCTAAATATTTGATTATTCGAAAGTCATGAATCGTGTTGTTAGTTTTCATATTAGTTGATACATTTCATTCTAATAGAAGATATTGATTAACGCTATCCACAACAGACCATTTTTAACACTGTTGCTAAGTTTGTAATTACTACTACCTACAACAGACAGAGGTATCAATCCGTTCATAATAAAAACTTGAAATTTTGCACATCACCTTCAATAAGTAGGGAAAATGTTCCCTATACTAACATTTCTATGGGAGGGTTCAATTTACAATGTAAGTTTATGACAAATTGGTTTCTTAGATTATGTCCATGTTTTATTTCATAGAAAATCATAATTTTGCCATTCAAACCATACTGATAGTATTATCATCAACGTAACTTGATTTTACCACCACTACTGCTTAATTTTTACAAGAAAAAGTGTGAGTGGCGGTAATTCATAATTTCCCTTGGAATGCTTGTTATGTTTGTGTACAATAAAAATTCCATGGAATTGAAAAAATGATTTTGTCAAATTCCAGTCAGATGCTGGAGTTGACTTAGTTTTCCTACAACAACAATAACCCTCACCTAATTCATAAGAACTCATGACTGAAAATTACATTTATCTCTTATTATATCTACAGAAAAAAATTTGTTTTTTTTAAACCCCCCCCCCCCTAGGTATTCGGAGGAATGTTAAATTTATAACTTGAGTTTTTGCTAAATTGGTCCCTTACTTTGTGCTGGATCAATACACACTTGTTTTTTTTTTCAAATTTGGATTTCTTTTAGTGATCACTGCCCAATAAAAGGTGCGAGAAACAACTTATCCATTGATCATCCTTTTTTTCTTATTTTTTATCTGATCATCCCCGGCACAGCACTCTGCCAAAAGATGGTTTCCATTGGGTGGCTAACCACTCCTGTCTTCCCTTCATTTTTGTTGCTTTTTATCGCAATATTTTTTGGCCAAGAATCCAAAATAAAGATGTAAATATTGCAAGTTCAAGATCTAGCCAAAGCTAATTTGTTTATTCCCAATTCCTTTGAGCCGTAATTTTAAAATCTTTTTAAATCGAATTTTCTTATTTACATTTGAGTACCATACAGAGACAACTAACATTGAATGATGAAGAATCGTTCAGATGAACAATAATTTTCTCGTGAAATAAAAAACCCGACTGACGAGTGAATTCAAAATTTCAGGACAATAAATGTCAAAGCAACAGTGGTGAATAACAAGCTTTGCTGCTGCAGGGCAAAACTCCTATTTCTATTCAGATCGAAGATGATTACTACAACTTTTGTATTGAATACGGTGCGTTGAGCCAGTGAAAGTGACTGATTGGTGGAATCTTAATTCTTTCTTACAAAAAATGAATAAACATGATATTTTAATTTGATTGAAACAAGTTTAGAAAACATTTCTTTTTCCCTATCGTAAGTTTATGTAATCAAATTATAAACTATTTTACAAAAAATAAACGAATTTTACCAATTCAGTGTGACATATATATATATATATATATATATATATATATATATATATATATATATATATATATATGTATATATGTCACACTGAATTGGTAATATTCCTTATATATATATATATATATATATATATATATATATATATATATATATATATATACTATAAAAAAAAGATTATAACGTAAAATGCTGGTTTGGCTTTGATAGCTAGAAAGCTACCAATTGAAGAGTTGGTTGTGATTTCAAATCGTGGTAGGGAAATATCAATTTCATATCTCAAATGAGGATCATTACTGCAACTTTTGTAGTCTATATATAATGAATAAGAAATTATGACAAATTTTTGTAAATACGTGAGGCTTGTCAGTTGGTAAGAGAGCCATCTACCAATCAGAAAGTCATGATTTCAAATCCCAGAGGGGGAATATCAATTTTATAAATAGGTTTGGTTTATAGTAACAGGACTGACAAACAGTGAAGAGTTTACTCCCCTTGAATTAGGTGAGGATTGTTGTTGATGTTGTCATTGTTGTTGCTACAGGAGAAAAACAAAGTCATCTCCAGCCTCTGTCTCGGACAGGTGTTAAACAATAAAATATTTTCCAGGCAATGTTTAATAAATTTTTTTTTCATTGATTCAAAGTTACTACATTAGCAGATAAGGGGGCCTTGAAGCATCTATATGAATATTTCCCTCTTTTTTACCGACTGAATGGAATATTTCTAGACTGGCAATTTGACTGATAACATGTCCATTACATCTGCTGTAGACCGTGAGGCTTAATGTTTGGTACAGTCTTTATAAAGTTTTTGAAGGTTTCAATAGGGTTACACTTTCTTCAGATGGAGGTTCTTGAAATTCAAATAAATATTTTCAGTTCCATAACAATCAGGAGTTGGCAGATGAACAATAGATAAGATGTGCCACGTAAATATTCCTGTGTATTGATAAGTTGGTAACATTTTAAAAAAGCTTGATATTTTCATATAACTTGAATTAATGCATGTTTTAATGATGGATATGAATTTTTTTAATCAAAGGTAGTAAATTGTTTTTCGAGATGCATATAGAGGAAACGTCATTTTTTTTTCAAAATTCCAATTTGTTTTAGTGATCACTACCCAACAAAATGTAAGGGAAGTAACTCATCTATACCTTTTCAATTTTTAATTGATCACCCTTAACACAGCTCGCTACCAAAAGACGTTGGTCACATGATGGTCTCTATTGAGTGAATAACCAAACTTATTGAATTAGAGTAATCCTAAGTGTGTGACTTTAGTGACATGATTTGCATAACTCTGCTGATCATGTTAGCTACCTTTATCAATTATCTCAAGTAAAAAGATATTAAAAGCAGGGGCATAACTATAGATTGAGGAGGAAGGGAGGAGTCTTTCACGGGACCTCTCTAATAGTTAATGAGATTTGTCTGAAGAAATGATAGCTGGGAATTCAGTAATCAGTCAAATTTTGATATGAAAAAAAAAACTAGGTCAAACTATTTAGTTTTATGCAAAAACAAAAAACCTTGCCGCAACCTAGAATAGAAGACTAACACATAATCTGGATGTATAAATCAAGAAACGAAATTTCATTGAAAAAACTGAGAAAGGAGATGAGAAATTTCCAAGGTTAAGAATGAGATTTTTTATTTTTTAAATTTTCGATTCACAATCCTAACCCAGTTTTGACCTTGTTTTTGTTTTGTTTTGTTTCTAAAAAATAGGTCGGTAGTCAGTCAGGTATATAAAAGATAGGTATCTGGTCAGAAATTGGTCAACTAGGTCAGTCAATAGCTAGGTACGAGCTGTGGTAGAAATGTAGTAGATGAACTACTCTTTATGAGACTTTTGGGGGTCGTGGGACATTTTCAAATAGTCCCCACACCCGAACCCTGCCTCAGCTTTACCTCTGGTTAAAGGCACTTGAGATTGGAGACTAATGACTTTATCTTTGCATATTCTGCCAGAAATTTAAATTTATGTCAAATTTTGAAAAAATGAACAAATCAAAAACTATTAATTGCTTTCTAGAACATCAGTGAAGAAATTGATTTGAGATTTTCCTCTTTTTTTTAAAAAGAAAATATAGGACCTTTCAAATAAGTAAACTTTGATTCAGCCATCCTTGCATTAACACATCAGGTACTGCTATTTTGAAATTGTTTTTTTTTGATTGGATGGAAGGGCTTATATTTTTACCGCTTTTCAATCTGACATTATTCCCTATCTGAAAATGCTGTTTTTCAGCAATCTTTCAGTCGAGGGACCCATGCTGTTTTCAGCAATCTTTCAGTCGAGGGACCCATGCTGTTTTTCAGCAATCTTTCAGTCGAGGAACCCATGCTGTCTTTAGGCAATCTTTCAGTCGAGGGACCCACGCTGTCTTTCAGCAATCTTTCAGTCAAGGGACCCATGCTGTTTTCAGCAATCTTTCAGTCAAGGGACCCATGCTGTTTTTCAGCAATCTTTAAGTCGAGGGACCCATGCTGTTTTTCAGCAATCTTTAAGTCGAGGGACCCATGCTTTTTTTCAGCAATCTTTCAGTCGAAGGACCCATGCTGTTTTCAGCAATCTTTCAGTCGAGGGACCCACGCTGTTTTTCAGCAATCTTTCAGTCGAGGGACCCACGCTGTTTTTCAGCAATCTTTCAGTCAAGGGACCCATACTGTTTTCAGCAATCTTTCAGTCGAGGGACCCATGCTGTTTTTCAGCAATCTTTCAGTCGAGGGCCCCACGCTGTTTTTCAGCAATCTTTCAGTCGAGGGACCCATGCTGTTTTTCAGCAATCTTTCAGTCGAGGGACCCATGCTGTTTTTCAGCAATCTTTCAGTCGAGGGACCCACGCTGTTTTTCAGCAGGACTAAAAACATAATTTCACAACATATTGATAATCCGATCGTCAGACAAAAAGATCAAGAAGCCCTCCGTGTATTTTTCTATTTTATGTTTTCATTTGTTTTCTCAAAAATAAAAAAAATTTGCAAACATGACCCTTACTTCAGAGTCAATACAGTATGCAGGTTAGGGGTTAGGGTTTCTAATTTTACAATTATTTATTAGTGTTATTTTGTCTCCATACTTTTCTAAATGATTCAACACAGTTACCAGGAAATTAGATCTATCCAATAGCCATTTTGAAAAAATTTAGCCACTTTTAACCATCTAAAATTGCCAATTCCAAAATGGCAGTACCTGATGCATTAGTGCAAAGATAGCCCTTTTTTAAAAAAAAAAAAAAAAAAAAGAGAAAACAGGAAAATTATCGATAAAAGTCTGACTTTCCTTGGAAATGAACTTCACAAAATAACAAATTTTGATGACAAAAAAATAGTTTAGAGTAATCTCATATTCTCTGTATCAATATATGGTGCCTCAGATCTGTTTAAAAACATGTGGCTCTGAAAACTGTTCTTTTATTACTCTGGGATGAAATCATTCGTTACAAGTGATTATAAACAATACAAATTCAGAATCATGACTGAGCAGAGCTGGTAATAGGCCTTGGCCAGATAGGAAATGAAGACCCCACCTCTTTAAATTGCTCATTGAGTATTTTTATCATCATCATCATCATCATCAGTCTTTTAGCGTCCGTCGTTGGACATAGACCTTCCCCAGGATTTGCCACACTTCTCTATCATGGGCGTCACGGAGCCAGTACTTCCTGAACTTGTCTAGTTCATCTCTCCATCTAATATTTTGCCGGCCTCGGTTGCGCATATGGTCTCGGGGAATCCATGTTGTGAGTCGTGATGTCCATCGATTGTCAGCCATTCTTGCAACATGGCCAGCCCACCGCCATTTGAGATTTTTTATGGCTTCTATGATGTCTCTAACTCTTGTCTTTTCCCGGATGTGTTGTGCTGTTTTGTGGTCTCTCCATGTGAGGCCCAGCATTATTCTTTCATGTGCACGTTGCATGGTTCTCAGCTTACGGGTCTGTTTCTTGGTTAAGTTCCATGTTTCAGCTCCATAAGTGACTATTGGGAGGATGCATTGGTTATACACCCTTCTCTTTAGGATTAATGGGATCTTATTATTTTTGAAGGTTGAGCTAGCTCTGCCAAAGGCTTGCCATCCTAGTGTGATTCTTCGCTTGATTTCTTCTTCTTTTGAGGGTCTCATGGAGATTCGTTGCCCTAGGTAGATGTAGTGGTCTACTTTCTCGAGTTCTGTGTCCTCGATTTCGATCTTAGTGTTCTTATCTCCAATGTGGTTGTTGCACATGATCTTCGTCTTGCTGAAGTTCATGTGTAGGCCGACTTTCTTGCTCTCCTCATTTAGTTCATCTATCATTAGTTGGAGGTCGTGTAGGTTCTCTGCGAAAAGGGCTATGTCGTCTGCGAATCTGAGTCAGTACTAAATACATATGATATATGTATGGGTATATTCAAGTACACCTCTAGAATAGGCCCCCCTTCAAAACTGTAGTTGTAGACCAAATGGCCCCATTAAAACCCCACTCTGTCTGGCCCGGTAGGTACATGGTAGGGGGGTACATATCTGCACAGCACCTACCAATCTCATCTCTGAGGGCAAGGCGATTTGAAAGTCAGAACCTTAGAGTCATGAAAGGATTATGGTCAGTACAATGGTTTTATGTGACCTCAACTAATTGAAATCCCTGTAAGCAGTGAATAATGATATGGTTTTTTCATCTGATAACATTAGGATATATTTTGAATAGAGTCTTTTGAGCCCTACCTCCCTTAATTGTTTATTTTTAATAGTTTTACTTAATTTTACTATAGATTTGAAAAAAAAAATCATTACTTAGTCAACTAAAAAGGTACAAAATGAAAAAAATAAAATCACAATAAAACCTTCATACATTCAAATTCACAAAAAAAAATACTAAAATAAATTACTCATTTAGTACAAATTCAGTTGAAATGTTTGTACTCGAGTGTTAACATTCTAGACTGATGACTTCTGACCAAGCAACATCAAACTTGCAGTAGTCCGTACTATAAAAGTGGATTTGTAATAAAAAGATTTTTAAAATTTTAAAAGCAAATTCTGTTTTATTTTTACTATGTGGAGATTTTGTCCGGTGGAGATTTTGTCCGATCCGGGTTTTGTCATGGACCCAAGAAACCTTAACTCAAAACACTGACAACTGAAATTCGGTAAATGGAATACCGAAGTTGAAGTCACTGGAACTCAAGCCCATCACAAACTTTATGTTGAGGATGTCATACTCTAATGTAGGGGGTCATGATTGCAAATTTTTCGTTTTTGAGAAAATAAATGAAAACATCAAAGAGAAAAATGTAATAAGAGTTTGTTGGTCTTTCGAATAGAAAAATTGGATTGTTAGTTAGAATTTTATGAGCAGCAGACACACCGTGTAGGTAGAAACCATGATGGTATTGAAACGGTTGTCAATATCTCCGGTATGATGACGGAAAGTGGGTGCTGACTATAGCATTATGGTTACATTGTAAATAGAATCCCTTCGAAAAACATGGAAAACATATTTTTCTTACACTTCGGGTGATTGTCGAATCTAATGGTTGGACGCTCCTAAAATCGAGAGAAAGATAAATGCTGTTGAGGAAGACCGAGGTTGTAGGAACAAATCTCTACCAACCGACTGGCCACCTTGAATGACCAGCAACCTGCTAACCTTTTCTCTTGGAAATACTCTGCTTGAAAAAGAAATTATTAGACCATTGATGGGTGATGTAACTTCCTTTCCTAACGGCGTCATTCAAGCAGTAACTGTGAAGTACAAAAAGTCCACTTCCGCAAAATGAATGCTAGGAAAACAACACCACTTCAAGCATCTAACAGATTATCGTAGTTAATCCTAATCTATCTTATCTTTTTCAAATGCATGAACCATCAAAGTTTACGAATTCGATCATTTTGTAAGTATTCAAAGCTTTATTTTACGACTCAACTTTGACAAATAGTAACAAACTCAGTCTTTTCGATGACCGCAACATATTCGATCGTATTTAATTCATTTTATAGATTCAGTCACTCTAGAGTTTATGGTTGTAACCTCGTAGAATAATTGAGTAACATTTGTTGCCGATTGCATAATAATTCTGTTGTTGAGTTTGATACTTATTTTGCTTTTGTTTAGATAAAGAAATGACAAATTTTGGTGAACAACAACAATGATTTGAAGAAAAGAGCTTACGAAGAAATGATATTTTTACATTTAAAAAAAAACGAACAAACTATTTAAAAAAAAATGTCTTTACCTTGTGTACGTCGAATTTTAGTAAAAGTTAATACAATAGACGATAAGATAAGTCCCATCTTGTATTAAGTGCTTCAAGGATTCGGTATGGACCGTTTGGGATTTTTCACTCTATTATGGGGGATATATAGATAAATTAGTTTGTGACCAATAATCCATCCTCAGATTCTGGGAGACTTTTTCCGTTTTGGGGAAAAGCTAACCTTTTTAGGGGAAGCAGGTGAATTGGCACTGAAGTGGGTAATCGATTTACAGTGTACGTATAAACTGGGCCATGATTTTGTGTCCTTCTCTGCGACAAGCGATGTTCAATTTTCAATATGAATATCTCCTAAACTGGACCCATTGTTAACAATTCGGGCACAATTTTTACATACTCAGATCTTTCTATGACCGATTTGAAAGAGGATATTAAAGCAATAATGAAAATAAAAGCCATTGATTTGTTCAATCTCTAAGATACTGTTCTTCAATCTTAAATGGAGATTTGCTTAACCTCTCTGTTACGGCGTTGCTTCATGAAAATTACGTTTCACCAAAATCTTATATATAAAAAGAATAAAAAAAAGTTGTAAGTTTCAGATACTTTACTCGCGATATTTTTAGACTACAATTCTCAAAGGGTTCCTTAATTCAAAGAAAAAGAGAAGTTAAAAATGCTTTTCTAGGACTACAAATAATAATGTTTAGAATTTTCAAGTGCAAAGATCAAAACTGCTACATCATTATTATTTTTTGTTTATATAATTAAAACCAAAGGATGGAAATTATAATTCAATTCTTTTTTGTGTGTGAATTGGCAGCATACCATGTAGGGGGTTATCAGAAAAATTGGAAAGTTGGTTGGTCAATGGATTACTTCTCTCACTTTTTGTCAGAATTTTCGAAAAACAAGCAACACAAACTAAGGAATCAGTTTAGCATTAACTTGCATTGCAAACTGAACAGCAATTTGAAAAAAAAAACTTTTTTTCTGAATATGATAAGGAGTAAATGTTCAAATTTTCGGCCCTCTAGCTTCACTTGTGCAGTCAGTACATGTGATTCACTTGAAAACTGAAAAAACTTATGTTGATAGCTTTGATGACAGTTTTGGTTGACAGTTTCTTATAAACAGCAAACAAGTATGGGAGTAACGAACTGGGCCTCCATATATAAAAACAGCTTCCAATTATCTACAGGAAAATAAAAAAATCTATCAAAAATACGTCCATTAGATATTTTTTCATATCTTCTATTTGATTTATCAGTATTGCTACATTTTTAAAAGCAAAATTTCTGTTGTTGTGAGATAGTGGGCAAATTTAACAAGAAATATCAAAAATGTTGAATTAAAGTATTGAAAAAAAATTCTCTAATGAAATTTTGATTTGAATATTTTTCTTTTATACACACCATAGCCTCAAAATATATGTAAGCATAAAACTAAGGTTGCCAAGAGAAGCAATATTTTATTTTACCACTTTCTTTAATTCTTAAGTTAGACATTTGTTTGGATCCTAAAAACAATAAACAATTTATTTTTCTCAGGATTTAACTTTAAAATGTGTGAAAACTTGATTCACGCATGTGTATATAAGCGAAATAAGTCATCAAATTAATGGAAAGAAGTGTAATCACATGAGAAAATTTTTTCTTAGAAATTTGGAATGGAAACTCCTTCAAAAAATTTTCATTGCTTATTTCATAAGTACTGAAAATTTTATCAGAATCCAATATTTGTTGATATTTGGTGGATTTTTAAAATCAGAATATTTTTTCAGCCTAAATATTTCTAATATAAATTATTGTAATTATTTAATTGTTTGTAGGTAATTAACTTTTCACATTATCACTTTCCACAAATATCTCTGGTTCTGTTGAATCACACAAATAATTTTTATCAGGATTTTCTGTAATTTTTCCTCTTATTAATGGCACAAAGATTTTAGGAATAAAATCAACTTGTATATGAGTTAGCTTTTGTTTTTTCTTGTGTGCTGATTTTCCATCAAAAATTTGTTTTCATTGTGTTCATAAAAAGTAAAATTGAAAAGTTGCAAAACAAAATATTTCAATTTATAAACAATTGAATTTCCTGGCCTATGGTATAAATTAATCAATGCTTATTTTGATTTCAGAAAATCAAATCAAATTGAATTGATTTAGATTCTGCAGGCATGTGTCTAATTGGAAACTTATCAATTCCAAGAGATATCTTATGGAGAGCTCATAAAATGAAATGAATGAGGATATTTAATTGAGAAAAATATTTCCATGAATTATTCTTTTACAAAGTAATCTTTTCCTAAATTCAATAATCAATGAATAAATTATAAATGTTCTATCAAATCCATTTCTTTATGATCTGTACATCAGGCTTGCATTTAAGATATTGGATACTTAATTCTATAAATTAAAATATCATTAAAAATCTTTTTTCTTTTCCACAGATTTTCAGCTTAAAAACAATTTGGTGAATTCAAATGGATGGTGGTCTGAAAAAGAAAATATGGAAAACTACTCAGATGAGAAATATTGTTCTGAGATGCGTGGATATAAATTGTCTAATAATTCTATTTCAAAGAGACAGTTAAAAATCAATACTGGAGAGAAACCATATTCTTGTGATGTGTGTGGATCTCATTTTTCATTCAAGTCACATTTCAGCCGCCACATGCGAACACACACGGGAGAGAAACCATATTCTTGTGAAGTATGTGGTTTTTCAGTTTCTGAAAAGTCACATTTGGTGGAACATATGCGAACACACACTGGAGAGAAACCATATTCTTGTGAAGTGTGTGGATCTACCTTTTCAAAGACATCAACTTTGTGGCAGCATATGCGTGCACATTCTGGAGGAAAACCATATTGTTGTGATGTGTGTGGATATTCTTTTCCAATCAAATCACATTTAAAGCAACACATGCGGACACACACTGGAGAGAAACCATATGCTTGTCAAGTGTGTGGTTCTTCCTTTTCAAGGAAAACAACTTTATGGCAGCATAAACGAACACATACTGGAGAGAAACCATATTCATGTGAAGTGTGTAGCTCTTCCTTTTCTGATAAATCAAACTTGATCCGACATGTGCGATTACACACTGGAGAAAAACCATATTCTTGTGAAGTATGTGGCTCCACTTTTTCTGATAATTCAAACTTTAGCCGACATATGCGAATACACACTGGAGAGAAACCATATTCTTGTGAAGTGTGTAGCTCTTCCTTTTTAGGGAGGTCAGATTTGGTGGTGCATATGCGAATACACACTGGAGAGAAGCCATATTCTTGTGAAGTATGTAATTCTTCATTTGCAAAGAAGTCAAGACTGAAACAGCATATGCAGTCACACTCTGGGAAGAAATGATAATCATTTTTAGCAAATAGGTATTCCTAAACTTAATAGTCCTTTTTTAAGTTTGTGAATCTTCATTTCTAAATTCAGCTTATAACTATGCATATCTGAGCTGACATTGATTTCAAACCATATCCTTATAAAAGATTACATTGAAGACTTGAGTGAGTAATTTATGATACCAGTGTAGGTGACAAGATCCATCACCATTACTTTTGATTCCTCTGAGATATTGATGTCTGAAATATTGAAGAGAATCCATCAAAATTCTGTGACAGAATCTGAAGTCACTTGCATTATTTTCTATGATTTTGAAAAGAGTTATTATTCTCTCAAGTATTGATAAGACTTTTTAATTAATTCCTTTTGATGTTACCACAATGTTTGTGCCAATCCCTTCTGTAGCATTCTTCAGGTTACTGATCCATAACAAAGATGATTTTCCTGAGTCAAAATATGTTGACAAAACCATCATCCAACTAATGTCTTTCAGCAGAAAAAGAGGATCAATGAATAAGTTACTTCTCTTGCCTTTTGTTGGGTAGTGATCACTAAAAAAGTCTGAATTTTCAAAGAAACTAAGATGAATGCCTTTGGACTCAGACTAAGGGATCACTTTGGCATAAACTTACATAGCAAATCGAACTTCCCACTAAGAACCTGTTGGGGGGGGGGGCCGTTTTAAAAAACTTCAGAAAAGACTTTTTTCTAGACATAGAGTAAAGTAAATACTCCTCCCTGTAGATATTTCCTCAATAGTGATTGATATCATTTTCAGTTCAGTGATCAACAAATTTGAGCCATCATTGATTTGTTCATGCCATAATTCAAACAGTAAAAATTTCAAGAACCTTTTTTTAAAAAAAATGTGTTTATCAATTGTTACATGCGATTGCTGTCACTGACAGACAATCTGACAAATTGACAAAGCACACATCTCATACCAACTCCACAAAGAATTCTCTCACATTCTCTATATGAATCTGATGTTGTTTAATTGACATTTTATTACATGGAATTCCATTTATTATATCAGAAGACAAACATGTCATTTGCATGAATGAAATTCTATTTTACTATGATATTAGTGTTGAATGAAATTGGTGTCAGAGGAAAGTGCTCTTAGAGGTTGGACCCTTGGAAAGGGAGGAGGCTCTGAAAGGCACTAAAGATTGAACTAATACATCTATGGTTTGATTTCAGGCTTGTTTGATATTTTTTTATTCAAAGAATTCATTATTACTATGTTCTGTGATTCCTTGCTACATTGACTGTGATCAAGATGAGATTTTGTAAGTTTCTGCCAAAAATGACATGCTCAAACAATTTGAAAGTTTTCTTTCATATTACTGAGGAAATAGCGTCCAGAGTCAGAAAGTGAGTTTAAATCCCAAGTAAAAGGTCCTCAAATTGGTATTGATTTTTAGACCTCAGAATGATCAATTCCTTATTTTTATGACAATTATTTCCAGTGAAACTTTTTTATTATAGTCTTTATTTGTATTCCATTTCTTCCAACAGGTCTAAAGGAAATTATTTTCAGAACAATCTAGAAATAGCTATAAGATAAGGTTCTCAAGTCTCCGTGCTGGACGACACCCCTCATAGCCTAATGAGAGAAAGTGATCATCATTCAATTCTCTGAAGCAGAGTGAAGAGGCCAGTCCTACTGATCAAGTTAAAAGTCTTGGTCAGGGCATTGAAGGCCTGTACAGTGGTTGCCTTTGCTCTCAGTATTTCTCCTGCAGCCTCGAGATGATCATATCTATTGATCTTTCTACACTGCCAAGGAGTATATGTTCTCTGCAAGTGATCGCAGTCTATTCAGTATCACACAGGTGAGGGCCTTCCCAACAATGCTGTGGAGGAATATTCTATAGTAGTTTTTGCAGTCACTCCAATCTTGTCCTTGTAGAGCGTGATGATATTAGTGTCCTGCTTGTCCTGTACTTTCCTCCTAGAACTGGAAAAGGAGTTCATGCAAATGGTTATTGAGAGCACCCTTATTGCCAGAATTAACTAATATTATAATTTCCTGGAGGTTACAGTGTTGATGGCCTTATTGAGCTTCTCTACAGAGGATGGAACATCTAACTCTTTCATGACGGGCAGAAGGTCGGTATTCATGTGTCATGCCAGTGACGAAGTTCTCCCTCGAATAGAGCTCCTGGTAATGATCTACGTATCTCTCAATCTGTTCATCTCGGTCTGTTATGATGTCATCTAGAGTGGACTTTGAGAATGCTGTTTTGATAGCAAAGACTTTGTTGATATCATTGTGCATGCTTGAGGATGCTCTGACAAAGTTTCAGCCACTGGTCATTGGTGTTAAGTCAAGCAATCTGTTTGGCATTGTTTCTAGCCTTCCTGGGTGCAACAAGCCTCTTCTAAGTTCCCTCCTAAAGTGCTGCTTTTGCTGTAATTGTTGGCTCCAATCCAGCAATTCCTGTTGTGAACTAGTCTGGGCTCTACGTCACCCTCTTGCTGGATTTTCAGGTGTCATTTTGGATATGGATCCATCTGTCTTTTGTGCAACTCATTGGACAGTCTTGGAAGGCCTCTTCAATTGTGCCAGCAAAATACTTGCACAAGACAGTGATTCAAGTCCTGGCTGTATTGATGAATAGGCATCCTGTCTGCTTAGAGTGGTGGATTGATTTATGCTGAACGCACCCCTTGCTACCAATCAGGGAGTGGTTGGTGTCACAGTCTGTGCATCTCAACTAAGATCTTAGGATGATGATGATGAGATCCAGCTTGTGCCACTGATAGTACCTTGAATTTTGCCAGATTACTCTTTCGTTTGGCTCAGTTATGCAAAGGTAAAAGTAATAGCTGTGGAGCAGAGGAGTTTTCTTCCACTCAGGGCTAGGAGAGGTCATATAGAGTGGCTTTCTGCCTAGCCAGCCAGCCAGTGACTGGGCGGGGGCATTGTATTGCCTGTGCAATTTCCCAGGGTGATTGAGGACGTCAGGTCCAGACCACAACCCCCCTGCCTTGCTATCTCTTCATTTACAATTTCTAACTTTTCTTTCGGAATTTTTATCTAGGGACTTGCAATTTCTTATCGCAAAAACTCGCAAATGGTTTTTGAATCCATCCCTGGGGCAAAATAACTACAAAAATATATATGGATCTATTGATGATGGTTCACGTCCATAAAAAATTTCCTGCTGATTGCCAAATGATGTGTCTGTTGGTTCAAGTAGTTGTGGAAAGAATTAAAAACTCATTTTGAATTTATAAGACAAAGAGAAGCTTCACTGCTGAAATTCTTTTTAATTTGTATTCTAATGAAAAAAATCTTACATTTCTCGTTTTTATACAATTAATTCTCATCAAAGTACAAAAAGTCAACTATTTGTTTCAATCAAAAAATGTTGATAAAATTCAATTGTCTGATGATGATTTACTTATTAGAACAACTGGAAAAAAAAACTTGTACTTCCTGCCTACAGGGTTGATTTGTTTACTTTCAATATTCATGAACATCTTGAATCCAAAACCCTATCTGGCTTCTGCTTTGGAACAAAAATTGATGATTAAGAACCAAAAGAAATGATCACATTAAATGAAAAGAATATCCTAAGAAGTCAATGTCAAAACGTTCTCTTATTTCCATTCAAATAGTTGAAACAGAGGCTCCCTGATAATGTAACAACTTTTCAAAATCTCTCTCTTTTCAGTCAACAGATGTCTCTTCTTTTTGTAAAGTAATGAAGTATTTATGTGCCTCTGAAGATTCAATTGCTAAGACAATAGATTCAGTTCATTGTAATACAAAGACAGACACTCAATAGAAACAGTCACACAACCAACATCTTTTGGCTGCATGCCATGTTGGGGGTAATCAATGGAAAAAATTTTTCTAAACAATCAGGAGTAAATGTTGGAATTTTCATCCCTCTAATTCCTATATTAAGAGTTTCTAATTACAATGTCTGAATATTATTTTGATGTGTGAATCCAGTTTAGTAAGGTTAGATAATTTTGTAGCACATTAATTTCCAGGTAAATGATATTGGAACAATATCCGTATGTTAGAGATCTTTTGTACATTGGATTTTTCCCAAGTCACATCTGTCTTCTATGAAATATCAATGTCTTGTACTCAACGCGAAATGGTTCCAGGCCTTTATTTTTGGAATTTTTTCTTCTCCTGTTCATTGGTAAAGGGAGTGACACCTCTACGGGAGCTCATAGCTTCTAACGTTAATTCCACATATTACGCATTGTCATGACTCCAAACTCCTTTGTATCAGTAACATTTGATTTTAGTGGACCAGCATCAAAAGTGAAACAACAGAGATATTGACATATAATAGTTTATAGCCTCTAAGAAACCTGAAAATTGAAACGGAGATGCTGATATCAACAGACGCAAATTACTTTCTTCCCTTTTGAAAATGTAAACTAGTTGAGAGGATCAGCTTCTCGAAGAATGGAAACTTCAATGCGGACTCGCTGACAGATTTCACCATCGTATGTTGAGATCACAATTGAGAAAAAAAACAAAAGCGAAAGCAAGAAAGGAGGGAAAAGACTAGAAGAGATGTTATGTTCAAGTGGGAGCGGCTTCACTATACCCATCATAAAGGTGATAATAGTAACTGAGTGATCAGCCAATCTTTGAAACCTTCCAATTGATGTGTGCCTCCTTTTCTGCAATGTATTGCAAATTAATTATTAAATGTTGAGTAAACATTGTGGACTTGTTGAATTTTCACCGTTCATTTCTAGTTCTTTCATTGTATCTAAAATTTCTCTCGATGTCTCCAGAGAAACATAATTCTGAATGGAGGGAAGCAAAACAAGTGACTCAATTTAAAAGGCTTATATGTTAAACTAAAGATAACGAACTGATGACCTGCATGTCAGCAGTGACACTTCCCAGGTTTTTAAGTGATATGCGATAGTATTTGAAAGAAAAAAAATTCATTTAGTTATCTATGTTTCAAAAGTATATTTTGGAATTCCAAGTTATATTTTATCAAACTAATTTAATGGATATATTAGAATAATATGCCGCTTACCTATAAGTATGAACAATATTGATGCAATTTCACTAGAAAATCGATACATGAAAAATTTTAAAATCTATCAAAACTCAGCATAGCATTCAATTTTAATAAAATTTTCAATATTTATTAAAGGATGAATTTTTAAAAAGGGGTTTTTCATTCCAAATCAAAAATCATTTTTTTCCATATGATTCTTTCCATTGCTATGATTTATCTTATCTGTACATCCTTGTTTTCATTTATTTTAACACATTTTCAGATAAATACCTCAAATAATAATCATGTTAACCCTTTTTTAGAAAAGTGCTTTGGAATTGCTTGAATCAGGAGTCTCACTTTTGGAATTAAAAAACTCAAGCAAAATATTTTTCTATTTGGCTATTTTTTCAATTAATTATGGTTTATGTTTTTGATGTGGGAGGGAAAAAAACTTTTTTATTGATTACACACGGGTTGATCAGTTCCTGAGTGCTTTTCTAAAAAAAGGTAAACATAATCAAGATCTCTAAGGATTTATCTGGTAGATGTGTGAAAACCACTGAAAATACCAATGTATGAATGAAATGAATCATCAAAATAAAAGGTTGGATAGGAATTGTATTTTAAAAAAACTCCACTTTTCTAATATTTTGATATGAATCTATATTTTTTTAAATTTGACCTTTGATAAATAAGTACCAAAAAATTTATCAAAATAGAATAATAACCTGATATTTGCTAGTCTTTTCTATGTTGATTTTCTGGTGAGAATAGTGTATGTATTGTTCATATCTTAGGCATTTACCTAAAACGAAAATACAGGTATCATGACACTATTCAAAAAATTTAAATTTAAACACGCCATGCTAAAAAAGTTTGCTATCATTGTGAACTAATTCAGGAAATTTGAATGTTTTTCATTATTTTTGTCTCATTTTTGGTAGTAAAACTCTGACATGTTGATGTCTTTTTGATGATGAAAGTTACAATAAAAAGTGAACATTGAATAAGAAAATTGCTGATAAATAGTTTTGTATCAAAATACATTATTGTTTGCTTTGTAGTTTTGTTATGAATTGATTGTGTGCATTTAAAATACAGAATGGTAAGAAAAAGTTTTTGTTTGTATAATAAAAAATTGGTTTTACAAGGGGGTGTAAATGAGGTATTTGAAAGAACGAAAAATCACTTGCAAATATTTTTTTTCTATTTATTTTCTGATATTTGAATTTCTCAACCACAAAAGTTTTCATATAGTTATCCTTGTTTTGAATGAATTAAATTGAATAAAATTTCTATTAAATCACAACTATCTTTTTGTCTGTTATTTATATATAATGGTTATGTCATGCTGGACTTTTCTGCAGCAATTGAGTCAAGTCGAGCAGTTTGGATCTGTGATTAAAAGTACAAATTGGTAACACAATGAAAACCAACCTGAGTTCAACATAAGGTTCGATCAGCGATAATTCGATTGGATTGTAGCGGAATATAAGCTTAGCTTAAGATTATGGTTCTCAAAGGATGTAGTAAGAGGGGATGGCTAGTCTGGTTTGAGAGATTCAAGGACAAAAAAATATTCTAACATTCACACAGAAAACCCATAGAAGTATCCAGATTTCATGTCATATCTATTTCTTACAAATTAGATGTGATTTGAATGAAATTACCAGACAAAAACAAGCTCACACTTCTCATTGAACCAGTCAATTTTCTTCCAGTTCTACAGTACCACTTAAGTATTATATCAGACAGGCAGTGTATCTAGTCATGATGTAAAACTGAGTGAACATTTGCTCATTTAAATACCAATGACCTGAAACAACAATAATGTTGCTCTATTTGCAAACCAATGGTAATACAAATGTCTTTTGACCAGTAAAAGAGTTAAGGTTATACAAGTTGCTCATCTTTTGAAATGAATCGTGTTTTTATATAGCTGAATTATTTTGTACTTTTCTGGATGTCCCATGATCAAGTAAGTTGCATTCAATGTCAAGAATCATGCACTAGAAGGATTTTTTTTGAAAAATGTATTTCTTATCAATAAAGAATTTGGTGTGGCAAAAGAATTTTTCTATTCGAAAAGCGTGGCCCAGAGAAAAAAAGGTTTTGGAACTGCTGAACCAAAGTAAATCTGAACTTATCAATTATGAAATATCAACACATTATGAAGACTGATAACACCGATGGACAGTTTAATATTGCTAACAAAATCACTTGAAAAAACTTGTTCAGTGCTCATTCAAAAGATGCATGTTTGAAAGAGGCTGGATTTTATGGTTTGTGGAACAACCAGCCATAATCGTTATGTAAAATAATTCTGAATAAAATCCTTGCGTATATCCATCTTATTATAATTCATCGAAAGTCTTCTGCTCTTTTTTTTTCTTTTTTACAGAAATTCATTCCACCTCTTAGAACTGACATTCACTTTAGTTATCGACTAACTCTAAAACTGGAGTTGATTACATTTTTCTACCATAACAAAAACAATCCTAATGGAAATTAGGAGTGTGAACCAATAAGTAAAATTCATATATTTTCAGTGATTTGAACTCACAACTGATAGCTGGGAGGCTGAGTTTCTGACTGGGCTAAATTTACAAGTCTTAGACACTAATAAAAATTTATCATACAAATACGCAAGGGCTTATTTCCAAAATGGACATTTACAATTTTCATTGAAAATATTTCCATATTCCAATATTTCACAAGTTAGAGAATTGATTGACTCCAGGAAAGACTACTCGCTCTTCCTCCTCCTTCTCTTCCTATAACTACCATGGTTGGTGAAAGCCTCATTGAACTTGTGGTTCTTGTTTCTTTTAATTGTAAAACCTGAAAATTGACAAAACAATCTTCTTGAAAATGGCTGACAAGCACGATGATTGAATTGCATGATTGAGAATTTTCATGACTCATTTTTGAAAATTTTCACCAAGTAATGTCATGAATCAGTTTTTAGTGCTACATGTTGATTAAGATTATCTTTATGTACGGATTTTTTCCCTGGTCCAAAGAGATACAAATTCTAGATTTGCCAAGAGCTTATTCTTTTTATCCAATCCACAGTTTACCAGTAGCCTGAGAATGGACTGAGTTGTTTTGAGAAAAAGTTATTGAAATTAATATGAAATAAGTTGATGTAATAAAATTGAATGATTGCCGATAGACAAAGTTTTGAAATTTTGATTTTCATCAGAAATATTCTAATCAAGGTTAAAAGGATTTCTTGTTTTTTGTTAGAAAAGTAATGATGAGTTATGATTGTGAAATAGCTAGATGTATCCATGTGTAGAAAAATAATACAAATTGAATTTTGTAATAAGTTTATTTTCATTACTTCACTTGCAGAAAAATTATTGAAATATGCCTACTTTGGCATTTAAGGTTGAAATACATACTTGTGAGTCTACTGACTGCATTGCTGAGTATGGTCCACAGTTTATATAGAAATTAGGGGACTTAGGTTGGCTCCAAATTGTTGATTTTAGTACCAAGTACTTGTCCCTAATTGGTGCATAATTAACACATATTTTTTACTTGAAATTTTTATACTTTCAACTTGGGCATGATTTAAATCAGTGGTCTCCAAACTTCAACTACTCGTGGAGCCCTTTTCAGTCGCAGAATTTTCTAGGAAACCTCTTCAAAAAATAACTTTGCGTTCTACACATAAACCCAAATGAAAAATATAATCCTTGAATGGAAAAGTAAAAACGGAGCTCACTGAGGAAAAATAGACACATGAATGACTATTGAATGAACAGCGAAATTTGAAAAAGCAAAACATTCATTTTTTCTTACATAAAAATACTGTTTGTAGTAAAAAATTAAACTAAAGATGAATGAGATCTTCAAACGAATTGTATTTGCAATGAAGAAATCTCAAATAGATTACAGAAATCTCACCTAATTTCAAAAAACCCCAATAAAGGTCCTCCGGAATTTTAAGGATCAGTAGAATACCACTGATTCAAATCATTCACAACTTTCACTATCCAAGAGAAAAAATACCTGTCAACCCAAACAAGTCAACAAAGATAATCAATATCTATCATCGAAGAAGGAAAACCAATTTCTGATCCTTAGATTTTGAATTAAACTTTTGTTCAGCAAAAACAAAAAAATGTTGAAGGAATTTTCAAAGTTCTGATTAAAAAAAAACAACACATTGTTCACTGTATTTGCTCAAGTGATTTAATAAGAAAATCTGATTTCATCATTCCAGTCCTTTAAAACCAATACAAAAATAGGTAAATATCATTCACAATGTTTAGGTATTAAAATTTTATGAAATACTCTTTATAGACAACTACAAAATGAAAAATATACTATATTTTTTAAAGTCCAGTTTCCAGTATCTTTGTAGTACCAATCAAATCAGGAAATTTGATTGTATTATTTCAGCTCCTTAAACCTAAGATAAAAACATGTAAGTGCCTAACAACTTGTCAAATGTAAATTCTCTTCATAGATAACAACATGAATGATCAGATAATTTTGCATTGTTTCCTGAGACAAATTACACATTGACGAATAATATGATAGTGGTTCAACGAAAATTAAAGCTTACATACAAGTTTAAATTTGTAACATATCTTCTTCCATAGAATGAAAACAAATATAGAGCATCTAAATGGAATGGTTGGTATTGTGCCTTACAAAAGTTGAATGTTTAAAGTAAAACATCCATCTCTGTTGAGTAGAAGCAATATTATTTACATTTAGTCTCTCTTCCAATTTTTCACTCCACTGAAGACTGTGATGAACAACTATGATGGAATCTTTGTGCAAGAAGGAGTAAATGTGAATTCCATGAAAATGCTGAGCAACATACTTTATATGAAGTTCCTATCCGGTGTGCGTTTGCATGTGGGTTTTCAAATGTAAACAATGTGAAATGCTGTGCCACACACTTCATATGAATATGGTTTCTCTCCAAGTACTGTCATGTCTCTTCAAACATGATCTGGTTTTAAATGCCAAGTCATATATTTCACATGCACATGGTTTTTCCAAAGTTGAGACATATGAAAATGCTGATCCTTATATATTATATCAATACAGATACTCTACAGTGTGTTCCGAAGTAACTTTTTAACACTGAATTCTATGAAAATGCTCAACTGTATACTTCACATGAATACAGTTTCTATCCAGTGCGTGTTTGTTTGTTTTTTATTTGAGAGGAACTGGATGTAAGTGCCAAAGCACGTCACATGAATATGTATGTTCAATGGTGTATATTAAAATTTGTACCTGTGAAAATATTGAACAGTTTCTCTCCACTGTGTGTTTGCATGTGTCTTTGAATTCTTTGAAAATCCTGGACTACACACCCAAATATTATATTGCTTTTTATCAATGTGTGTTCAGTAGTGAATTTTTTAAGTTCAGCTGTGAGAATATGCTTATCCGCATGAATCACTGGAATATAGCATCTCTCCCGTGTAGGTTTGCATATGATTTTTTAATGTGAACTCACTGAAAATGCACATCCATATTCTTTACGTAATTATTGCTTCTTTCCTGTGTGTTTGCAGGTGAGTTTTCAAATTTGAATTCCATGAAAATGCTAAGCCACACATTTCACATGAATATGGTCTCTCTCCAGTGTGTGTCTTCATGTGACTTTTCAAACTTGAACTCATTGAAAATGCTGAATCACACACTGCACATGAATATGGTTTTTCACCTGTGTGTGTTCGTATGTGTTTTTTCAAATACGAACTCTGTGAAAATGATGATCCACAAACTTCACAAGAATATGGTTTTTCTCCACTGTGTGTTCGTAAGTGCTTTTTTAAAGCAGAACTGGATGAAAATGCAAACTGACATATTTCACATGAATATGGTTTTTCTCCAGTGTGTGTTCGGGTATGTATATTCAAATCAGAAATACGTGAAAAAGATAACCAACACACATTACATGAATATGGTTTTTCTCCAGTGTGTGTTCGCATATGATTTTTTAAATGTGAACTCCCTGAAAATGAAAATCCACACACTTCACATGAATATGGCTTATTCCCTGTGTGTGTTTGCATGTGAGTTTTCAAATTAGAATTCCATGAAAATGCTAAACCACACATTCTACATGAATATGGTTTCTCTCCCGTGTGTGTTTTCATATGACTTTTCAAATTTGAACTTTTTGAAAATGCTGATCCACACACTTCACATGAATATGGTTTCTCTCCAGAGTGTGTTTGCATGTGACTTTTTAGGTGTGAACTTCGTGAGAATGCTGAAGCACACATTTTACAAGAATATGGTTTCTCACCTGTGTGTGTTCGTATGTGTTTTTTTAAATCTGAACTCCGTGAAAATGCTGATCCACAGACTTCACATGAATATGGTTTTTCTCCAGTATGTGTTCGATTGTGTATTTTTAAATGAGAACTCTGTGAAAATGCTGAACCACACACTTCACATGAATATGGTTTCTCTCCCGTGTGTGTTTGCATATGACTTTTTAGATGTGAATTCTGTGAAAATGATGATCCACATATTTTGCATGAATATTCTTTCTTTCCCATGTGTGTTTGAATGTCTATTTTTAAATCAGTACTCGTACCCGACATATTGACACACCTCATATAAGTATCACGGTGTCTCTTCCAAATGTTTTTAATATAAATCCTCTACAATATAGTTTTGTAGGTGTTTTCAACTTTTCATTCTATTACAAACTTAGTAATATCATTTATCTTGATTACATATTTCCATACTCAACTCTGAATCGATCATTATAGTTTCCTGATACAATATCTATATACAACCTTCAAAGAGGTTCCTTTCTTGTCAACCTCTGTTGAAATCTGTGAAAGAAGAATAGGTATCATTATAGATCATATATTCAAAATCATTTGAAATTATACATTCATATTCACTCGATTTGGATGTCAATGAATTCCAGATCTCATTATACATTTTTAGCAATAAATCGTAAGAATATGAATCCAGCAAAATAGGTTGCCAAATCAATATTTTGATTTTTATCATAGTTTTAAATTTAACAAGCTAGGCCCAAATTTCAATCCCTGAAGAGGGATAATTTTGATAAAAAATATGGATAATGGGAAAAAAACCCAAGCATATTAGTCAAACCATACATGTGGAAGTTTTTTCTTGAGTGAAGATCTAGCAAGGGTAGTGTTACCAACTTTATTTTCAAATTCAAAATTATTTAATTGAAACCCCCCCGCAAAAAAAACTTGGAAACATTTAAATTCTCAGGTACATAAAAAAAAGGTCAGGAAAAATATCACATATCATTTATATACATATCATTTATATTTTCATCTTCAACATCTATCTCATTATATAACTAAATTTATTTTATTTCTATAAATCAAATAAAAACTACTCTATTAAAAATCATTTAAATAGCAATTTCTGACATCTAGATTTAGAAGAAAAACATCAAAATCAGTGAAACTGGCAAGGGATGAAACCAGGCATCACTTAAATTGACAAGACAGAGCCAGGGGACGTAACTAACATTTTGATATGTCAGTCAATGACAACAATCGATACTAGCGCACCTAAAAAATAATAAAATCCATCAACATATAGAGCAAACAAGCTTTCTCTGCTGCGTTAGGATCAAAGTCCTCGCTTCATTCGAATGAGTGAAGAAAACAATTAATTTCCGAAATCTCATATCGCATCCCAAGTCTTTCATCAATGGTTCCTAGGAATGGGATTTGCAAACTCAAGTAAGATGAGTCGACCTGAGTTGGGCTTTAGAAATGAGAGTGAATTTGTTATCAGTTTTTGCGTACATCACTATATTCGAGCATGACGTAGCTGGTTTTTGGTCTGGTTGTTGTAATAGAGAAATTAAGTCAAAACTCAATAGTTAGAGATGGACGGAAACGTTTTCCTTTTAAAACCTAAGTACGAGCGTTTTTTTGCCGATTTTTGTTCATAAAGTGAATAATCAGAACCTCATTTTTTAAAAAAAGCTTTTCAAATTTACCATCCATAATTATTTAAAAAAAACCCTCTGAAATGTTTTTGTATGTTATTTGAAAAAGTCAATAGAAAAGTGTCAGAAGAAACAATTCATTCATTAAAGTTAAAAACGGTTTTTGATGCGATTATTAGAAAGCAGAAAAGATGAATGAAAATATCTAAAAATCATCGGAATAATCAGACTTCAATAAAAAGGAATCGTCTGATTCCAGATGAATTTTTAGATAAACGATAAAATAGGATTAAATATTGAAAGATTAATGCTTATTGTTTATGAGAAACGTCATTTCTTTGTTTAATTTACAAAAAGACTTTTTGTCTCTTTCTGCAAAAATTCATTTTTATTTCTAAACAAAGAAAATAAGAGAATGATATACTTACTTCTTTCTCTTTTCTTTCGTCTGATTTCTCTTCCTTAGGGAAATGCAACATAAGAGAAAAATACAGACACTATTCAATTTAAATCAAATTTTTAAAAAATTGGTTAAGACCTTTTGTTTGTTATCAGACAATGAGTCGTAGAGAGCGAAAGTCAAGGGAGATAAATGATACAAAGTTGAACTCAGAGGTCAATCGAGGTCATTTCTGGTCATTTTTTTTGTCAATTTTCGAAGTTGTTGGCTACAATTTTGCACCCGCGAAATTGAAATTTGGTATAGGTGTGAATCTTTCCACGGAAAACATATTCAACAATGTGAAGTTGACCTCAGAAGTTTTTTGATGTCATCTCTAGCGAATTTTCAGAGTTGTTGACAACAGTTTTTGTACTAAAGATAGGGAAATTTGGCTTATGGGTACATCTCACCAAAGATCACAGGCTATGTGAGGCTGGGAGGTCATCAAAGATTATTTCAGAACTATGAACTATCAAGGTGAATGTCATAGGCAATACTAAGTTGGCCTCTGAGGTGATTTGGGGTTACAAGAGGTCATTCCTAACCAATTTTCCAATTTTTGACCGACGAGTGCAAACCTCCCTTATTTAATTAAATGAAATATTCATAAAATATCATTTACTCCCTTGTTTTGTTGTATTTCATTTTCTTTTCCCTGGGCAATGCTACGTGCCACATCTAGTTTTTATATATCTATTACTCAGTCCCATAATAATTGTTACATTTTCATATATATTTCATACACTAAATGTAATAAATATTATGGGATAGAGGTATTTCTATACAAAATATCTGAGATGAAGTTATCACAACTGCATCAAACTACTCCTATTTTCTGCTGGGGAATTTACTTACAAACAAAAATTCACCAGATTACCTCTTTATCAAATTGTTAAGAGAGAAAAATATCTGAAATCTATACATTAGTGCATTGAGTTGCACTGAATAATTCAAACTGGTTCTTGTTTGGGGTTACATTACAATGATACCCAACAACTTCAATATTTCACCCTTTGGAGTAGTTTCCTTAAAGGACCACAAAAGCTAGGAATAAAATACTTTGTGTCAATTTTTATTATGTCAGGTCCCAACTATCTAGATTTGTCCAAGACCACAACTCCAAAATCAGTCTACCCCACTGTACATAAGATGAAACTATCAGAATTCTATCCAACTAATCTATTGCTGATACTAAAAAAAAATACTTAGAAACCTCATTTACTAATTGAAAAACAGCCATGTGGAAGATCTAAATGGGTCCTTTGGCCTAAAGATCAAAAATGTTTTTTTAAAGGTATATTAATTCTTAATTCTTATATATTAATTGGGATTTGTGTATGGGATAGAGAATTGTATCCAACTAATCTGATACTTTTGAAAAGTTTATCCCGAAGTCTTAATTTTCTTTTAGACTGATCTAAATTCATTTTAAATGAAAAAAAAATATTGGTGAATTTCATTTATTTATTGATGAACAGAAATCCCAGCATGAAATTTTAATGTTTCTACAGTTTATATTTGAATAACTTATGTCTTTGAAGAGCACTGAGAGGCACGATTCATTCAATTTATTGTAATTTATCAGTACATTTGTTGATAATATTGTTTCTCAATTATTATATTATTAACATAGTAAAATTGATGGGATTATTTGCCTATGGACTGGTACTAATGTGTGAGATCCAAGTATCTGAGTGGGTTGCGACAGAATCAATGTAACCAAATCAATGTCAGGACAACTTGACGCCAACTCAATGACAGGCCAAGCGGCTAAAAATATTTGTAAGATAGTTGTTTTGAGAATTGGAAAAATATTTATTTGTGATTCTAGCAGATTTTATTTTGAAAATGTCAATTTGGTAGTAATCAGAATGTTAAATTCAATCATGATTTTAAGCTACTCCTATTTCAGAGAGTCCTTCCTTCAACGTTTAACCTTTTTTGTGAAAATAAGTTACTCATTTCATTCATAAACTGTCATCATGATGTGTAGTAGGTACCACACACTCGAGAAAACAAGCCAATAATATGTTTATAAATAAAAAAAATTGAACCTTGTAAAAATACTGATGTTTGATACCCCCCGCCCCCCCAAAAAAGAAAGACTGGAGGAAAATCTTTAAATAGAAATTATTTATGTAAACTATATAAACAATGATATATTTGTGCTTGAAAACTTGCCTCATGTGAAAACTGTAAGCTATTGTACTATGTTTTTATGCGTAAATGCTGTTTTGCTGCGTAAACAAAATTGTCAAACAATTATATCTCTGGTTCTATAGAATTTATTCACATAAAGTTCATCGCATATTTTTCATGAATCCTTCCACTCTCCAATGACATGAAAATCATCTATATAAGAAAAGTTTTGAGTATTTATTAATGAACATGCTGGCCTGCTTTCTGACATACAGCACGGAAAAATCGAGCAGCAGGCTAAGAGTTACAAAAAGGAATATTTACAAGAAATAGCTTATAATTATAAATGAATATAATTTCACTATTTATTATTTTGTTAATGAATATCCTCCTTTTGTCAGTTAATGAATGTGTAACATATGTTGCATCAAGTTGTCCAGATATTGAGTTTGCTGCATTGAGTTGGGTTGCATCAAATCCCCCCTTCCCCATCAGAGCATCTGAGACCAGAGTCATTCATCTAAACCTATCTAAAAATGTTGTAAATTCTCTCATTTACCCTTTTCACAGATTGATTCTATCATGCACAAAAATAGAAGTTATGAAAGTTCCAAACTGCACATAGACTTTATAATGAACCTGTATATCAGATGAAACTATCAGAATTCTATTCAACTAATCTAATACTTATGAAAAGTTTTACTCAAAATACAAACTTTCCTTTGTAAAATTAAAATTGATTTAAAGTAAATGTAAACCATTATGAATGAAAAAATATTGATCTATTTCATTTATGTATTCATTCTGAAAGGAAATTTTCTGAATTAGTTTTTTTGTTTTAATGATTTAATGAGTCCAAGAATACATGGCATATTTAGAATGAAAACATTTTTGTGCTAGTTTGATGGCCAAAAATTGTTAGATACAAAAAAATATGGCCCAAACCCACCCAAAAATGCTAAAAATGGCCCAAATCTTCAAGTACTCCCACTCTAATTTAGTGATTTTTGTTATGTCAAATTTTCATTTATTCAATTCATTTTTTTTGTTTATTTTTATTTACAAATCCCTGTACGATTGAGAACAATTTAAAAAATCTCTTTGCTTCTAAATGGATAACTTGTGCTCACAAACAACAAAATTTATAGTATTATTGAAAATCGAGCAAGATGAAGTGCTTCTCATGTATGACCTGCTAAGAGTCATACAGAAAGTAAGTGGGTGAGGACTACCATTGCTTTATCATTCAATAGCAATGTAAAACCTTTATCCAGGAGAGGAGAAAGATCAGAAAGACCCAGAAGAGAAGAGTACACATCAGAATAGGTGTCACAAGGGTAGGTTTATTAAGGTTACAATAGATACTATGAGAGTAAAAGAAAGTTTGCTTTGAGTGAAAGGAGAAGGAGGGAAAGCTACTAGCGGTAAGACACTCGTTCTCTGACATCACTGATGATCAAAACGTCGTCTGGGTACTGCAGTCGTGACCAGCTGTTTTTTTTTTGTTGTTTCTGTCAGACATCCAGGAGCGTGGTTGCCAAGTCTCTGTGTCGTACATCCAGAAGGCGTGAATCTCTTTCACCTGAAGTGGGCAATTGTGTACATGATTATCTTAGAACTAAGTTTATATCACCCTTCTCTGAGGAGACAAAGGGGGGAAGAACCCCAGGAGGGTCAAACAATTTGTAGACAAGGAGAGCAAATTGCTTCATTGATATTCTGGGTGAGGGGATGGATGGTTGCGTGGAGGGAGTGAGGTATGCTTGAGAAATGGTGCAGGATGAATGAAAGAGGCAGATGGTTGATGAAACAACTTGAAACCCTGAACCACATCAAACCTGATACCTCAAGGGTATATTCATTGGCAAGGTACATCCATGGCAGGCGGCCTGAAAGTGACTGCATGACATCTATCCCTGGGATGCAGCCAGTTTCGTGAAGACCTTCTCCAAAAGTAAAATTCCTGCCAGGCGAGGGCATGGTATCATCTTCACAAAAACTTGTACATGGACTGGTTTAAAAAATCTTGAACATGGTTGCAGCGTCTGGTAACAACACCAACAACCAGGAGCTAACTTTGATGGACCATAAGAGTCCAGCTGTGGTTTTCAAGGAATGTCATAAGCCGTGTAGGTAATTCTTTCAAAGATGGTGCACAAAATATAATCATGGAAAGACTGGAACTATTTTTTTTTTTCCAAATTGTCATTCTTAGTGGTAGAACTATTTCCTTTCTCTTCTTTCACACGAAGAACTGGCACTTGAACCATGATTGGGGGAAGATGGAGAGACAAAAATAGTGACACCCTGGACCCCACCATCGAGAAGAAGAGAAAGAAGGTGGACTGTCCTTATAGAGGAATCTAATGATGGAAGTGCACTTTCTTCACCAGTAATTTTTCTTCTCACTTCCCTTTTAAAAAAGATGTTGTAGTATATTTTTAGTTCTTTGCATGTTATTGTTGGTATTGGTTACATAATTATGCAGTTCTAGCTGATTAGGATGAATGTAGGTGGAGGAGGAGGTGTGACAAAGACAGAACTTTCTGGTTACATAAACTTCTCATTTGTAATAAAAGTGAAGTTTGTTAGATGTGTTTATCTGTAATCTATAGTTATCATTTATTAATTCAGAATTCAATATTTTTTAGTAATTCTTATAGTATTGCTTCCATTTTTAGATTCATTCAAAGCAATCATACCTGTCACCACCCAAATTGAAAATGTTAGTCAACCCAGAAAGGTCAAGGGAGGTGAATGATATCAATTACTGAAGAAGGAAAATCAAATTCATATAATTTTTTTTTCATTGAATAGTTTTTCTGCAAAAATAATAACATGCTAAAGGAATTTTCTTCAATCTGGAGTAAAAGGAAAGAACACAATCTCCATTGTCTTTGCTAAAGCAATCAAATCAGTAAATATGATTGTATTATTTCAGGTTCTGACACCTAATATAAAAATACGTCAATATCATAAAATCCTTCAAAATCCTTTTTATATGAGGCCACACAAGTGAATTAATAACTTGACAGCACTATTAGACAATTTGGTATTTCATAAGAACTTTCTTTTGACTGTCAAATAGTGAATATCAATTATAATCAGGATTTCTTTGCAAAAATTCCACTGAAGTTAGAAATGCAAATTGTAAAGATAATGAAGTCGAAGAACATGAAGTATATTTCAAAACATTTTATTGAAAATCAGAATGTAAATTTGCAGTAAAAAAAACTGAAAATTTTCAGAGGACAGCACTTTTTAATGCAATGAAAAAATAAAATAGGGTTAGTCACTCAATGGAAACTGTTACATGACCAACGTCTTTTGGCAGCATGCTGTGTTAGGGGTGATCAATCAAAAAAATAGGAAAAGGGATTATCAATGACGAAGTTATTTCTCTTACCTTTTGTAGGATCACGAAAAAGTCTGAGATTTCAAAAAACAATTTTGAATGTTGTCTGACACAAACTAAAAGATCAATTTAACATGAACTTTCATTGTAAATTGAACCCCTAACACTGGAATCTGATTGGGGGAGGGGAAGATCAAAAAAAAAATTTTTTTCTAGACATAATAAGGAGTAAATGTGTATATTTTCAGCTCTCTAGCTCCTTTGGTGCAATCTGTATAGGTGGGACACATGCTGATAGATAACGAACCAGCCAGAATCACTTAGAAACTGAAAAAACCTATGTTGTCAGTTTTGGATGACGGTCTCTAACATGCTGTAAGTAAAATATTCATATTTTGCTGTCTATTCAGAAGTAATAAGCATTTATAATGTCAAGTGTCAGATTTTTTAAAACTCATTAATTCATGAAATTTCTGAAGGGAAATAGATTCTGATTGAAATTATCCCCTCTGACCATTCGGTGAATTTTAGAAAGTTTTTCTTTATTCAATTCACACAAGAGCCCCATTATTTTTAATTCTATTCATTGAAGAGTTCCACTGTCAACATGAGCTATCTATGAATTCAAGATTTGATATTGAAATTCAAATGGCAAAATATGGCTCACTGACTGATAAGCACAAGTTGGTACTGATTGCGGTCAAGACGTTTGGTTTGACTAACCTCAAAGCTTCGAAAATCATTTGCTGAATAGGTCCCAATGCCACAATGAACCTTGTGAGACCACCTGGGTCTCCTAGTGTGTTTTCATGACAAACGTCCGTAGCAATACATTCTCTATAATGACTGCAGGAATGGACAGCCTAGACTGTTAGCAAAAGGTAAATGACACATTGTGAAACTGACAGTTCCTACTTATGCTCATATACGGTCAAAAAACAGTCAAGTATTTTTGGAGAATGAAATTTCAGAGCGAGACAAATTCTTCAAATGTCATCTCATAACTTCTTGCATTGCTTTTTATACATATTATTTTCATTATTTTCTGAACGCGCCAATAAACCGTTCATTTACAAACACTGAATAATTCCCACGATTGCCAGGTTTATATACTAATGAACTGTTTTCATTGACAATGTAAGTATTGCTAAAGCACGAATAGAATAATAGGTAATTAAGATAGAGGATCTTGTAACATTTCAAATCCTCTTTACCATCACCTATTCATTTGAGAAAAACTTTCAACTTTTTCACTTCACCCCTTACCACCTATACTTTAATACCTTTTCATGACTCTACAGATTTTCCTGGACAAATCATACACCCATGACAGCGAATACTATGACCAGGGGAATATGAAATTCATCCATGCATCTGCACTGTGGGTCAGAGAGAAGAAAGAGAAGCAAAAAAAAGGAGGAAGATGGAAAAAGGAAGGAGAGAAAAAAATTCTTTTGGAGGTACAGGCAGACAAGGTAAGGGTATCCATGGAGAAAAAGTGAATTGGACATATGAATGTGATCAAGGGTTGGTATGGATTATGGTTAATCCAACAATGTGAGATTTATAATGACAACATTGGAAGATTTTTCAAGAACACAAGATTATTCTAATTTTAACAATTAGATCCAAAGAGAACTTTGTTGAGAATAAAGAAAAAATATTCATTCATTCTTCTTCAAGTTCCAGTAATACTTAAATAAAATAATCATATGTTCTTGAAAATTCTTTCTTCTCAAATCTCAAGTTTGAATGAATACAAAAATCTAATGAAATTATCCAACAGAAAGCATTGGTGGTGCGGGGGGGGGGCAACAAATTCACGATCAGAACAGCAATAACACACATACAACACAAAGTGACACAATGTTCAATGTTGCCAAGTATTTGTCATTTATAGCTAAAACTGTCTTTAAAATGCTGATAAAGAGGCTAATAATTCTATTTCCATCTAACTTGATAGCTAGGAATGTTATACACATGAAAACTAATGTAAAGCCCATTCACCAGATAGAATAACTATATGCTAAGACTAAAAAACAAATTATCAATACAAATCGAACATTTACTTTTATCAAACTTAGATTTAACCGGGTAATGCAGATTTTTTTTCATTATTTATTATGAAAAAGATCATTTTGTGAAATCTGGCTTTTTAAAAAAAAAAATGGGCCGGAAGCAGATGAAAAAATTACCACTGACATGAGGGAAATTCTATGAAATTTGAAGCATAAATACCACGGTTTGAAATTAGGACATATCTTTTTTTCATTGTATAAAAAAACAAGAAAGATAAAGTGCGTTCATTGTTGGTATTGTGCTTGGTCATCTTTCAGTGTATCATTTAGAAGTGTGTCACTGCAACACTGCTTGCTTACCATTAGTTATTGATGCTTCCCTCCTCACTCAGAAGAATTCCTAAAAATCTAACTTGAAGAAAGAATCCAGGTGTGACTTTTCCCTATTCAACAAAATGTATGCAGATGACATTTCAAATTCGCCTGCCTGTAATTATGATGATGCTACTTGGTTCGTTGACTTTTTTGGAAACGATGAGATTTTTATAGAATGTTTTTTTCATCTCCATATGGCAATCACATTTGACTTTCCGTCTTTCAACAGGAGAAATAGTCAAAGAAATACACATCCAAAAATGGTATCTAGAATATTTGAGACACAAAGACACTGAAGAGACCATCAGAATAAGAAAGTATTGCTATATTATTTATGTGAGCAGCAGTATTAGTTTGGAAGAGACAGGAAATACTGAAGGAAGTGACTGTAGTCAGCATCATTAAGGTATTCAATATTTGAACCACACACTTCACAAGATTCTTCATATTCCTTCGCATCAAAAGTTCTCAAGGTTTATCTTGGTGGTCACTGCACCAAAATAATACAACTGTAATCCCATTAGAAGAAGAATAAAATCCAGATCTGATTGTTTTTCTTTGGTTAAGCAAAACACCTGAAAATTTTTTGTTTCAGTAGAGTTAAAATTCTGAAACGCAAAGTTTTGGTTACAAGATGTTGAATGCAAACCTTTTCATCTCCAGGATGTAGGTAAAGCAATGCAATGTTAGATTCAGTCTCTCCTTCTATCTTTCCCCTCAATCCATCATAACAACTATGATGAAATCCCTTTAAAAACTGTTGCAAATATTGAATACACATATCAGAAAAACATGGATACTCCTCGGTAAGATTTGTTGTCTATTTTCAAAGTGCAAAATATTTACATAGTTTTTTTAAAAATTCGTTTTATATGACATTCAACAAGTGAATTATATGAAAATGCTGTGCCACACACTCCACATGAATATGGTGTCTATCCAGTGTGTGTTTGGTAGTGCTTTTTTAAAGTTGAACTCTGAGAAAATGATAAACCACAGACTTCACAAGAATATGGTTTCTCTCCAGTGTGTGTCTGAACATGTTTTTTCAAATTTGAACTCTGTGAAAATGCTGAACCACACACTTCACAAGAATATGGTTTCTCTTGAGTGTGTGTTCGCATATGAGTTTTTAAATTCGAACTCCGTGAAAATGCTGACCCACAAACATCACAAGAATATGGCTTCTCTCCAGTATGTGTTCGCATGTGGCGTTTTAAATGTGATCTAAGTGAAAATGCTGCTGAACAAACTTCACATGAATATGCTTTTTCACCAGTGTGTGTTTTCATGTGCCTTTTTAAATCTGATCTCCATGAGAATGCTGATCCACACACATCACAAGAATATGGCTTCCATCCAGTGTGTGTTCGCATGTGACTTTCTAAATATGATCTCAATGAAAATGCTGAACCACACACATCACATGAATATGGTTTTTCCCCAGTGTGTATTCGCTTGTGTCTTTTTAAATCTGAGCTCCATGAAAATGCTGATCCACATACATCACAAGAATATGGCTTCTCTCCAGTATGTGTTCGCATGTGACTTTCTAAATGTGCTCTCATTGAAAACATTGAACCACACTCTTCGCATGAAAAGGGTTTCTCTCCCGTGTGAGTCCGTGTGTGAGTTTTCAAAGATGAACTCTTTGAAAATTCCGAACCGCACACATCACATGAATATGGTTTCTCCCCAGTGTGTGTTTGCACATGACTCTTTAAATGTGAACTCTGCGCAAATGCCAATCCACACACTTCACATGAATAGGGTTTCTCTCCAACATCTATCTTTCCATGAGAACTCTTTTTAACAGACATATTGACATTCTGCACACAAATTGAGCCTATGTTTAGTGTCCTTTTAAAGAATCGTTTTCAGTATGAAGACTTAAAAACACATGATCCCATCTGATGAGAAGGTTTTTTTTGCTCAATTTTTCATTCCATTCACTGCAAATATAGCTATTCATCCTTTCTATATATTTTCATACTTAACATTGAATTGATGCTCATAGTTTCTCTCTCTAAAATTCAGAAATAGCCATCAGAAATCCATTTCTTTTCAATCGCAGTTGAGATCTGTGAAAAACAAAGAGGAATTATTAGAGATATGTTTATGAATTTTTTGCAATAAGAAATTCATATGAAATCAGTTTGGATTTCAATGAAATCCAGCATATCTCATAATTCATATCAAAACATGAAGTTAGAAAAGAAAAATAGAATAAAAAAACAAAGCAAAATAAATCACATCCCTTCTGTATCTCTAGTTACTTAAATGGGAAACCATGTTTTTTGAGATTATTTTCTTGCTTTTTACTCAACCATCAGAAGCAGATGTCATGTGGTACACAACCTTCATTGAGTATTTCAACCCTTATACTACAACAACGCCTCCCAGTTGATGAGTCAACTGTGATAGGCAGATCACTGCCCGTTGACTTCTGGCTTTCAATTTTTCTCCTCTTGCCTGCTTCATATCCAGCACAAAGCACATTAGGCTTTTTTGTCCATCCAATGAATTGCTCGCTTTTGTCTTTTTTGGTCCAAGCCGAGTGCTGATAACAGCCATCCCACTGATTTTGCAGGGAAGCCATTACAGCCAACTTCCACACTGATTCTGCGCAGGAACCACTACAGCCAATCTCCACAGGAGACAACCATGCTTGCCATCCTTTGTCCATGCATTCCCTCATCAAAGGCTGATATTTCAGGGCCTTTCTCTCATGCCCCCCCCCCCTACGACCCTCCTCTCAAGCATAGTCAGCACAGTTCAGTGTCTGGATGAAGAGTGGTGTGTACCTCCATTGAGAACTGCAGTCACCTATCTGCGTTGACCCTCATCTCCCAGTACCTGACAGTTTGCAGTAGATTGGGTTTTGAAGATCTGGCTGAGGAAACCCTGGTTCTTTCTCTAATGAAAGTTATAATTGTCTTAATGTTCATGCTGGCAGACCTCTTGTTGCATATCTCAGTGTATCAGCCAGAGATAGGAGCACCTGGCTATGAAAATTATGCTTCTTCATGAATGTTGCATAATTTTGTAAAAGACATATTAGAGAACATGTAAAGATAATTTGCTATATTTCATAGCAGGAGTTAAGATAGTCTACAACTTTGAGAGGAGTCATTGATAACCCAACCTCTCCTTTGCAATTGGCCCAATAGTAGTGTTAACATCAAGAATGTCCTGACAAGAGTCAGGAATTAAAATGTTAAAAAAAAGACATATTTTTTTTATTGAAAAAAAAATTCTGTTCTTAAGGTATTGCTATTCATTGAAGTCTTGTCACATTTTAAGCTTTTTGATATTACCAACAAAAAATGAAAACAGGACTGGTTGGTCACTTAATAAAAACCATTGTGACCATGTTTTTTTAACTAAATTGAAAAATTGAAAAATTGGGAAAAGGGATGATGAATAAATTACTTCTCACCTTTTGATGGGCAGTGATCACTAAAAAAAGGCTGAATTTCAAAAATATAAGCATGAATGTAACTGGACACTGAAGGGTTGATCTAGCATAAACCTACACTTCAAATTGAACCTCTTGGAAAAACCCATTTTGAGTGAAATTTCATAAAATAAAAAAAAATTTTTTTGACATTATTAGGGGTAAATGTTGAAAGTTTCAGTCATCTTACTCCATTGGTGTGCGCTGTATGCATGGTAGACAGTCAGCCCAACTTGAAAACTGAAGAAACCTTTGTAAGCAGTTTTGGTTAATGGTTTCCAATCATCAACTGACAGAGTTATAAAAATATGGTTAGGATTTGTTTTTTTTTTTAGATTTGCATCTGAGGAACAAGATGAATAACCAACACCACAAGAAATTGCAAGAGCAAAGTATGTCCCACTGGATCCCTCATAAAAGTGTTGAGAAATGTAGATCAACAGAGAAGATGGGTCATGCCATGAGGAAAGTGGGTGCTTGTGTAATAACCTACAGTTTGTGTGCTCCTATTGTGATAACAGACATTGCGGCAGAAAAGACTATTTTCCCTTTTCCTGTATTGATCCAGTATCAGCAAGGGAAATGTAACATGGAGGAGCACGTTTGACTCTTATGGTACAAGCTAAACACTAATCTTTTACTTAGAATTACAAAAAAATTATGAAAAAAAAAGGATATCTAATCAACAAAATTGGTGATTGCAGCCTCTTGATCATATGAGTATGGTGGCTCCTAGGAGAGCTGTCACATGTTCTTCATAGAGTTGCATGTGCTTGAGAAAGGACCAGTTGCACAGTCCACTCCTAGCTTGGTGAGATGTTCTGTCAACAGAGCATGACCTGAGACAGCTGCAGAACAGTCTTGTTTCTGTGTACATCACCTGGGATTCCCAGACAGTCACCCATCTGGTAATGACCAGGCTTGACATTGCTCAAGTTTGGTGATCTCATGAAAACCTGTGCATCCAATGCCATTTGGGCATATATAAACAATATCAATTCCATCTTGGAGGTCTGGATATGAGATCAGTAGAAGAAACTTGATCTCCTGTTTCAAGAAAATTACCCCCCCTCAAAAACGAAATCGTATCAAAGATGATAAATTAGGTAGTATACAATGATGAAAATGAGTTCGGGGAAGTAAGTATCCTGCAAGGTGGGGTTCTGTGAATAAGGTGAATGATAATGTCTCCATTCGTAGATATTGAATATTTATATCGCATTCAAAGCAGATTGAAACACATACCCCATCCCCGTGTCAATCCCTGGTATAATCAAAAGAAAAAGAATGATAGATTAGTGAATACATAAAAAACATTTTGCTCAGTCATTGAGGAGAGACATTTCAATTTTTTTCTACCAAAAGTTCAATTTTTATGATAGATTACAGTATCTTCAATTCAAGTTTTCTGATCACAAACTAGATATTGAAGATTATTGCACATAAACTAGGAGTTAGATTTCCTCCAAAAATAATGCAAAAAATCAGAATTAATCGACCACGCTTTAGTGGAAACTGCATAAAATCTCATTTCATTGATTTCCAAAAATCTAGCCACTTTTAGCCTTAATCACCGTTCCCCCAAGTTGCCAATGGTTGCCGTCATTTGATTATACATTTTGACAGAAAAAATTTTTTTAGGAGCCTTTGTATGCTGGTTAAACACCACCGTACGTTCATATATGTCAAACTAAAGATTACTTAGTTACATTCTAAATAGACGTAAACGGACGTTCGGATCGCAGATATTCCGACAATGACTACGGTGAGGACGTTTCGGCCTCGTTTTGTTTGTAAAGGAAAATCACTCCCTATTAAATGCGATTTAAAATGAAATGCGACCATAATATGCAACTTTAATGCAACGTACAATAATAATATAATGACTGTTGTTTTAGTATTTCATAAAGATTTAAAATGAACCTTTTATGGCTAAATTTTCGTTTCAGGGATATAAAATGTTTAGATTCGTTTGTTATGAAATAATAAGTCGAAAAACATTTTCTCAAGTAATTTTATGTGAGTGTGAAATTTTCACACCCGTTCACACTTGATGTCAAAATGACGCTCAAATAAAAAGAAAAATAGACAGGGAATTCATGAGGGGAAAACAGAAAAAAAACAACACTTGGCCATGGTTTCTGCGTTTAATAACAAAAACGAGACAGTCAATGTCCGAGATCGAATCGTCCTACAAGCGTGAATAGAAACTCTTCCTAGAACCTCAAAAATAATTTTTGTTTTTTGTTTGACTTTTATGAGAGGTAACGATAGTCTTATTAATTGAAAGCGAACAAAATTTTCATTAATAAATATTTCAAAACAATCATTTTCAGAACTATCCACAATCACTTTGTTCCGAAATAATATCTAAAAACAAAACCATCTTTTGATGCGTTTTTCAGAAAACAGAAAAGATGAATGAAAATATCTTGAAATAATCGGAATAATCAGACTTCAATAAAAAGGAATCGTCTGATTCCAGATTAATTTTTAGATAAAGGATAAAATAGGATTAAATATTGAAAGATTAATGCTTATTGTTTATGAGAAACGTCATTTCTTTGTTCAATTTACAAAAAGACTTTTTGTCTCTTTTGGCAAAAATTCATTTTTATTTCTAAACAAAGAAAATAAGAGAACGTTATACTTACTTCTTTCTCTTTTCTTTCGTCTGATTTTTCTTCCTTAAGGAAATGCAACAATAGACAAAAACAGAGAAACTAATGAATTTTAAACCAAATAAATATTTCGGGCTTCAATTTTCTTTAAAAAATCTTTTGTTTGCGATCAGAAAATGATTAGTGAAGAGCGTAAGTCAAGGGAGCTAATCGATGAAAACAATATTCAACAAAACAAAGATATACTATGTGGGATCCAGAAATCAAGCAGCAATTTTATTTGTTCATTTTTGTTATTTCTCTTATTTTCTTATTAAATACAATCGAGCAATAAATTGGCTTCCGGAAATATAGAAAAAAGTTCTTTCACTGTTGCCGAAAATAGCTGAGACTGGCTAGATTTCACCTTTTATTTTTCCTAGCTAAACTAATGGCTAAAAACGTCAAGACGTACGGAGAATTAAACGGAGGCTGCTGAAATGTTAAGTACACTCCAAAGTTCATACAAAGGCTCCAAAAAGTATAATTATACAACGTATCGATCAGAAATTAACTCTATAATGAAAATAAATCGAAAATATGATTATGATCATTAAATAAAATTTCTATTAAAAAAAAATTTGTTCATTAATTAAATCTCAGATTTTATTAGATGAAAGAATATCATTATGTGATTTTTTTGCAGACTTTTCTTCCCCTCCAGGTTAATTTTTTGATCACAACGTTTCGGCCGTTGTACCCAATGGGCGTCTTCAGGTGATGAATGGATGAATTTTTTCATCATTGGGACATACAAATGCCCATCTCATTGGTCATGTGGAAATGTCCGCATTCCATTATTTAGAATTGAGTGTTATTTATCACTTGTTTCCCCAGTTGTTAGTTGTAATTGGTGTTCAAAGGTCCACAAAAAACTTTACATTATTGATAAATTTGTCAAGTAAAGTCTATTAAGTAGAAACACTGGCGTACCGAGGCACGAAGCAACAATTTTCTTATTGTTAACTGGGTGATCAGTTAATACTGAATAAAGTTACCTAATTCTTCTTGTCTTTTTGTTGGGTTTTGATAACTGAAAAAGCCAAATTTTATACATTTATTAAAGGAAAATGTCTCTATGGGCATATCTGTGAACAATCTACATTAGAAATTTGTATTCAATATTAAAATTGACATTAATCCAAGTTAAAATGACCAGAATAAAAGTGAATAGAGAGTCATAAATAATGAATATTTTTTTCAAAACTGAAAATTTACAGAAATGATAAAGATAATTTCATATACAGTTGTCCCTTGAGCAGTACTCTTGAATCATTCTAAAATTTTCCATACTGTTCAGAACCGCACAGTTCAGGGTCTTGAAAAACGTATTTTCCAAAGCTTACACTTGGTTGAATCAATTTGCAAAGTAATTCCTTAGTTGTACTAAAACAAAACCCACATTATTCAGAACCGCACTATTCAAGGTATTGTGGTGCGTGAGTGAGTGTGTATATATATATATATATATATATATATATATATATATATATATATATATATATATATATGGTAGCCACTTCAATGTAGCATTGTTCTTACCATTGAGCCAAATAGCCACTGGAAATGCAAAGGTTCAAATATATAAAGCTCCCTATTCAGGGCTGAGCACTCTTTTAGTGAGGTAACTCGTTCATTGTAAGCTTGTGCAATGCTCTTCCATGGGAATAGAGCACACTGGTGGATGGGGAATATATGCTAAATAGATATATCGCTTAAATTCAACCTTATTAACCGTCCAGTTCCATGGAGCAGAGGTAGGATACTGGCCTCTTGGTCTGAAATGAAGGTTTCAATCCTACCTTGTGGTACTGGATGGGATAATGGATAGTGTATACCTACACTGAAGAGATGTAATACAACAAAACAGCTGTCTGTGGATAACACAATAATATATATATATATATATCCATATATTTTTTTTTTTCTTCCCCATTACAGGAAATGGTAATCCAAAATTCAGGATGCATTACCCTCGAGTAGGGGTTAGCCAGCTTGTCCCACATTTGTGATCTTGTGCCAGACTAAGCTAAGTTTAATAAATACCTATTTGGGTTTGTATTGTGGCTTTCCCCCCAGCATCAGTTTTGATAATTCAAGACCTGTTAAAAGCTGTGAATTCAAATTTTTTCACTCAGAGGTTTTTGAGCAAAACAATCTCCAAATCAATATTTCCTACAATTTAGCCTCATGACATTTAGATAATCTTTGAAAATATTCTGAACAGACTTGAGTATAAAAAACTTTCATCAAAGTTGACGTTGATAGATCTGAGGTTGCAGACCATATTTGGTGTAAGGAAGGCAAACACTATCTTCTCTGGACACAAGTCCAGATCATACACAGAAAATGTTGAAAAAAACTGAGAAAAATCAAAGAGTCAGCACACATGAATATCAACTAGGTGTATGTCAGACAAGTGAGAAGGTCAACCTGATGTGGCTTCCATTACTCAACACGGACAAGGTATAGGAATCTTGACCAAACAAGGGAAAAAAAGAAAAAGGTATCACCTGAATCCAATGTTATTGCATTTGTATCATTGAAAAATTGTATTTACCACCATCACATTTGGGTTGGACATCTGCAGAAGGCTGCGGAATGGATCGTCTGAAATGCCATTTTAACACAAACAACAAAAAAGAGTTTGATCATCTGGAAAACTCTTTGAATATTTGAATAATATTTTAAATATGTAATTTTTTCGTTGAATCTTTAAAACAAACTGAAAACAAATTCCAAGATCTTCAAAGTGATTTATATCAATTAACTGCTGGTGAGGATCCACAACTAACCAGGCCCTAGAAAGGTAGAAAAACGTCTTTTCTAAAAATGAAAATTTCAAGAATGGGTCTAGTGGAGTACTGATGTCAATTCCCAAGCCTTTGGATAAAACGGTCTAGCCAGGAATGCGGGCACACAGAAACAAACAAATCTATCAGAATAAAGCCTGAAGATCTTTTCCAAAAGTAAAAAAAAAACATTTTCTGAAGGGGTCTAGTGGGGTACTTGTGTCAATTTTCAAATCTATAGACAAAACGATATTGCCAGGAGAGCTGGAACACACAAACACACTCACTTATAAAAAAGGGTAGAACCTATTGACACCTTTGATGGCTACTGTTGTTGAATTGTATAAGAAGAAATTAGAGTGATAATTATCAAACAACAAAGATTTCTGCTTATTTTTTTTTTCATCTGTTGCAAAACAAATGAATGTTTGATCTTGAGCTGTCATGAAGAACATGACTTGCATGCTTTGAATAAACAAAACACCTCTGCTTATTAATATTAACTCAAACATTCATACAAAGAAACATTTTTCTTGCTTTGGCAGTGCAAAAATCCAACTACCTGCACTATTTTCAATGCATTTTAGCTATTTTAGCCATTTGAAAAGAGAAGAAAGAAAAAAAAGAAAAAATGAATCTAGCCAATGTCAGTCATTTAAAGTGTCATAAAATAGCTAACAATGTTCGTAATACATTTTGGCATTTCTTGATGCTTTTTTGACTTTAATTTAGCATGAGATATTTTGTGGGGTTGGCAATACTGCATCCCCAAATTTTTTAACCTGGCTTTGCCATTTATTGTGGCGAGCGACTATCATAATGAACAAGTTGATGAAATAAACGTATTGTATGCCATTCTCAACAAGATCAGTTCTAAGTTAGCAGATGACCCAGATCTGAAGGATATCACAGATTCGATCAGTTTTAATGTGACTACGTCCAAGGTCAAGATGAATGCTGACTTGAATAAAGATAAGGCAGATCTCCTAATGAGAGCGGGAGAAAAGAAAGGATGAATGGAATTTCAGTTGGGACATTTGAGGCACAAAAACATCGTAATAATCAGAGAAGAGGGAATTGCAGAAGTTGCAAAGCAGTTCTTGTTCAAAGATCTCAAAATAGAACAAGTGGGGCAGCACTTGTTTCGAGTTGTAGGGGAGGGTGGGATCCCATGAACAAGTTTTCTTGCTTTTTGCTCTACACTCTGATGTAATAAGAATTCAAACTACCATAGTATACCAAAACAGAATTTGAATATTTGGCTAAAAAATATCCAATAGCAACATCATAAGCATTTTTACATCATACAAAATTTTAACGTTGAAAAAAAATTCTACAAAGGTTCAAAGTGCCCTACTAAGTACCCTATTAGTGGGGCACTTTGATCCTTGCAATTGGGTAGTTTGAACTGCATCCCAAAATTCCATTTAAAATAAAAAGAAACTTCTAAGTTTTGAAGCTCAATAAACTTTTATTGAACCTCACTTTTGAGTTACACACCTTGAACATAAATAATATTTTCTCTCTTGGGGTAATGAACTTGATTTGATCCTTTGGTTCACTGTACTTGCACATATTTATACATACAACAAAATATTTGTTCTTCTTTCAGAGTAATGACTAACTCAATTTTATTGTTCATTGCATCAGCGATTAGTTTTGGTTTTATAAATCGATCGGTCATTTCCATAGACTGCTCGTAAAAGTCCACAACAAATGAAGTTTCTGCCTCATCTAACTATGATTCAACCAGCCCCTATTTTTGTGGCTCAAGTTGCCCCTATCTACCATTTGCAAATGATGTTTGCTCATTGTATTTGTCTGAATTCAATCATGATACAACTTTCTTATATTTAGCTGAACATCAGAGATTATTAGATGCAAAAATCAGACCACACTATTCTACAATAATTCTAGAACTAGAAAAGTCAAAACTTTCCCTTTAAAATTTGCATTTAGCCAGTAAAAATACACGCATTTATGTAGTGTTTTTGGATGCTGAACAACTTCTGATAAGCATGGTAGTTCCTAAACTTGTCACAAGGGAATAATAAACGAATGACATCTCTAGGATTTGAATGCTAATAAGCTAGTTAAAACCCATGGTTCAATGGGCCTTTATGGTCAAGGTGCCCTAATCAGGCTTCCAAGTGAAAAGAAAAGAAATGGAAAGGAGAAAGAAACACCTTGTCCCATGATAATGGCATTCTTTTGTCAACAGAACTGGAATGCTGTGATCAGGGAAGCCTTTGAACTTGAGGGGACAAATTACTCCATCGAATCTCCAGGAGTGCTGAACAAACTATAATGGAGAATGCATTGGAAGTATGGCATGGTGTCACCAGTTTATAGGATATGGGGTCTTTTTGTGTGGAATCCACACCAGTTTTGGCACATAGTGTCTATTGTTGAATCTGAACAGCGATGGATTGTTGGAAGATGAGGATTTTGGATCCTCATGGGTGATGTGTAGTGCGCTGGCCCCGTAGCTGTGAAAGGAAAGGAAGCTGTACGAAGAGAAGGGAATGGAATGCGCACCAAGTATGAAGTTGGATGCGCATTGAAATAAAGAGGAATGAACACATACAAGAATTATGGCCAGACAGGAGACGTACGTTTAATACAAGAATAAGGATGAGGTACATGTAATTATAACATAGATACGATCAATCATGAGAAGTACTGATAGGAGAAGTGATAGTAAAAGGTGGGAGTTTTCTTGTCTTGATAGTGCTGGCGTCGGAGTTGTAGCGGAGTTGTCTGAATGCGTGGATTCCGTATGGTTGGATTTCTCCCAGATACGTGGAAACCGGGTTCAGTGTGCTAGCCTTACTGCCAAGTAAGTGAGTTAACTTGGGGGCTATAAGAATATGCTATCTGATTGGCAGTTCTCTGTGACGTCAAAAAGGGGAACGAGGAATTTACTGTTTCTACACAGATAAAGGGGTTAGAAGTTGATCCTTTGCAAAGGGCAGATAACTGTACATGAATAATTTTCTTTAGCTGGAAAGGTGGGCACTACGGAAGCATAGGAGATTAAGAAAAGAGAACCATACCATCATTTACAGAGTTGCTGAATGCCTAACAGACTGTAATTCAGAGAAAAGATGAGCTTGTTGAATGTACAACTTGGATAAAACGGCGAAACATCAAGTTTCCAACCTAACATTTGAACATACTTAGTGATTTTGTCTTCAGAAACTCACACAAACTGGTTCCCCTTATTATCATCAGTTTTGTACTTGATTTTTGGCTTTTTTTTTCTTTGTTTATTATGGATTTAGCCGTGCTTGGGTAAGTCAACATCTTGTTTAGTAATTGTCTTTTGTGGTTACATGCATAATAAGAAAAATACCAAGAGTTTCTGGTTCTGATATTGTCAGCTTCATATTAAAAAAAAATCTCCTTTGCATGCCATTACATATGTATAGTGTATATTATGTATTATGTAATGTCTCTTTTCATGCCTTACATACAATGCAAAGTCAAATTTCATGCCTTAAATACTATGCAAAGTCTCTTTTCATGCCTCACATATTATTCAAAGTCCACTCTCATATTATGCAAAATCTTTCCTCATACCTTTGCTGCTACTTATGAAAGATCTTTTATCACATGATGTAAACATTGAATTTTTCATGTTGACATGAATATTGATCTTTTGAAAATTGTTTTATTCCCCTTGAAGTTCTTCATTTCCTATGTCACTGAACCAATTGCTTTTACACAAATAGTGGCTAAGCCTACTTGTATCACAGAAATCATGACGTGCCTTAATTGATCTTGTGCTCACTAGTAAATCTGAAAATGTGAAAGTTTACTGAGTGGTTGACATTTCTGGAATTTCGGATCATTGTCTGACATTCATGGTCTATTCTCTTAAATGAAACTAATTTCAAACCTGAACTTGTAAAGAGGAGAGATTTCAGGCACCGTGATGAAAAGCTTTTTGTGAAAGACATTGAAGAGACATATTGGGGTGATATTCAGTGGTGACGATGACATTGACAATAAAATAACAATCTTTGAGGATATTCATGGAAAGATCATCGATAATTATCCACCTTGGCCCTAGCAACGCTTTGGGGGAGTAGAGTTGACCAAGGACCTTATTTGGGTGTTTAGCTCAAAGAGGCGACATTGTATGACTCCCATATATATGAATAATTCTGATTCACGAATGACTGTTGTTTAGCAGTATCTACTTATAAATTTGTTGATATGCTCACAATAAAAGTTTCCTTGATAGAACCTTTGAACTCAATGTTGATGTTTTTTCTTTATAATGATAAGCTCCCATGTCTCTAAAAATCTGTGTTTAGTACTTCTCATTTTCAAACAACATGAGGGTGTTGACATTTACTTAGCTGCCATGGGGAGGGGGTTGGCTTTGAACCGAAAAAGTTAAAAAAAAAAAAACACTGCTGCCCTGAAGCCTTTGATTGTGCTAACCATAGACTGATTTCCATGATGATTCACTCAACTGGATTTTGGTTGACCTTAATGATCAATACCAAAAAGTTCTTGCTAATGAGGATTAATATGGTTTGATTGAGATGCTTAATGGTGTTCCACTGGGATTCATATTCAACTGTTTTGGTTTCTGACTCCAGAAATACAATAGAAAGAGGAAGATATCACACGTATACTGATTATATCCACTTGTACTATTCTTGTAAATGTGAAAAAGCCAACAATACTATTACAAACATAGTGATCTTAACAGAATTTAAAATTATTCTGAAAAAAGTTACTTCAATTTGAATGCAGGAAAAAGAGAATTTATTGTGTTTGGGTCTCGTTACAATCTTTAAAAAACGAAAAATATTCAATTGAATTGAATCAGGATTGAGAAAATATTACTGAAAGAGTATATGAGGCTGAAAGCATTATAACTTTTAACAAAGGGGTAACTTGGATGAGACACATGAATTTGTCAGTTGCTAAGATTTTGAATTTGTTGGGTGAAATGTGAGAATTCTGGGGGGCTGGCAAATTGTGCACGAGAGGTGAGCCAATCGAATATTGCTCAAAGGCAGAGGGGGCATGACCAATTGATGAAATCAGCTGTCAGTGATTTATATATTATTTTGACAGGCTCCCAGACAAATCAATTTTGCCAGGTGAAAGCTCACTTCTGATTGGTACATATTCATAATACTTTATTTTAAGTTATGATTTCATAGTGAAATCTGTGAAGCCTCTACTTCTTGTCCACTGAGTTTGAGTGGTTCCTATAATAGCAATGGAATTTATCCAAGAATTTGTGTTGAAAGTTAAATGTCAAATAGTTCTAAATCTTTTCATTTGATATGAGTGTTGAAATCATGAAGATTTTATGAAGCCAATATAAATATCCATACTTTATCATCCTTGAGTCTCTCTCCAGTGAGTGTTTGATACATTTAATGATAGAAAGCTTTATTGTAGAGAGAGATCTGCATATTCTGCGAAAATATGTTTTTTCTCCAGTGTGACTTAGTATACGATGAGCTAAATTTGTCTTCTCTGAAAAGGAAGACTGATATACTTCACAAGAATACAGTTTTTCTCTGGTATGTGTTAGGATATGATGGACTTGACTTGTGTGAAAAGGAAGATCCATATACTTCACAAGAGTATTGTTTTTTTCCAGTGTGTGTTTGTTCATGTCTATCTAAAGATATATGAGAAAAGGATTATCCAAATATTTCAAATGAATAAGGCTTCTCTTCAGTGTGTCCCTGCTTATATTTAACTTACAATAACTTTTCAAAAAGGAAGATCCACATACTTCACAAGAATGTGGTTCCTCTCCAGTGTGTGTTTGGACATGAATATCTAAAGTTGACTTCTGTGCAAATGAATATCCACATATTTCAGAAGAATATGGTTTCTTTCCAGTAAGTGTACACTTATGTTTAACTAAAGACGACCACAGTGAAAAGGAAGATCCACATACTTCACAGGAACGTGATTTCTCTCCAGTCTGATTTCTCATACGGTTAACCAAAAAGAACTCCATTGAAAAGGATGATTTTAAAATTTCTTGAGAAAATGGTTCATCGTGTATATATGATGAACTGAAAATAACTTCTCTGGAAAGAAAGATTCAAATAGTTTGCAAGAAAATGGTTTCTCTGTGTTTTGTCAAGTTTGATCTATCTGAAAAAGATTCAAACACAACTGCAACAATATCTTCTCTTGACTGAGTGTCCTGGCAGTATGGCTTTTGTGAAGAGGATCACCATATATTTTACAAGAATATGGTTTTATCTCTATGCAACTCTTCAGAAAAAGTTGATCATTGCATTTCACGAGAATTTGTAACAACGTAATTCTCATCTGTTACAATTTGTGTTTGAAAATCATTTTCATATTCATTTTTGGATATTTTCCAAGATGAATATCTGTAAAGAAAATGAAAAAAGACAAAGGAAATTTTGGCATTTAAGGAAACATATTACCTTGATCATTGGACAAAATAGTATCAACTCATACTAATAATTGGGACATACATATTTATTACTGCATATATTTTTGGACCATTGGTATTGTATTTTTGACAACATTGATATCTTTTGACAACATATTCTTCAACCTTCCTAAGATGCAGGGTCTCTGAGGAGGGGTGAAGCCATGGCTAACAAAAGGAACCCAAGAGTTTCTTGGATAAGGCTGTGAATCCAAACCTTTCAGTTTACCTGATGTCCATTGATGAAATAGGTTGGCTTCATCGTTTACTGGTGGCTGAATTTAGTATGGCATATCTAAAAGCTTATAATAGGTGGAAACTGGATGGTTAAAAAAACTAGGGTGTTTATATAGTGTATATGGAGGGAGGTAAAACAGTTTTGTATTGCCTAATAAAATGCCTTTTGGAGACTCAGTTCAGATGTATCTTTGATGTACACACTGGAATTTAATTATTGCATTTTTGTTTTTCTTCCTTGTTTTCCTCTCCAACTGGAACAAATTATTTATTCATTCATTTTATTGGATTCAAATCTCTACTTTTATTTTTAGTTTCATGACTACTTTTTACCTCCATCTTAATTCATCAGGTGCTTTTCTACTGTAACATCGACAGTGAGCTAACTGCTCGAGTTTCTTGCTTTTATCTTTTCAACTGAAACTAATTTAACAGAATTGCAGGGTGGAGTGGTGATGTATGAGAGTAGAGACAAGATTTAAAACTTTCTTTGGGATTGACACATCTTGAAGGAAGCTTTAATATGTTAAAATGATATGAGCTTCCAAAAAGATGTATAGCAGCGTGTGGAATTTGATAGAAAAAAATCAGGATCAAAGTTAAAAGTAGCATTATACTTGAGTGTTGACCAAATAATAACTCTATATAATATACAAGTGATTTTTAGCTACAAAAGGAGTTGCATAATATTCAAGGCAGCATTGTACTCGAGTGAATAAAAATACATCGGAAACTTTTCACAACAAAAAACAAGCTAAAGAGAAACAAATCACATGAAAATAATGAAAAAAAAGAAAACTGAAACAAATAATGTAGAAAATAACATGAAATAGAGACTTAGCCTATAGAGCCGAACCCCATAATCATCATCAGATGTTATAAGCCAACTGTGGCTTGCCAAAGGTCCTTCCCATCTCCTTACATGTCTCAATTTCCTCTCTATTTAGATCATTTACATTGAACGAACGTAGTAAGCGCCACAAAGAAACATTGAGTAACTATGTGCAAGGGAACAAATTTGATTAGGCAAAAGATAGAGAAAGATAGATACGAATAATATTATAAACTTGGCTAATTTAGCATCCTTGAACTGAACTTCTTTGCAGGGAAGGCTAAGTTGCATTCCTATCCATTCATAGTGGCAGGGTTTCTTATCTGAGTGGTGTTGAGGCCAGTTGATTTAAACTTTGCTAAATCATTTTATGATGTTTAATCGTTACATTATTCACTTTTCTGATGTAAGCAGTGAGACTTGATCAGGAGTTTGAAGAAAGTAAGAATATCTCTATTCTGTGAGAAGCTGCTGAGATTCTCTATTTGTTGAAAATCTCACCATATTTGTAACGTTAGCAATTTCATTGGTTGGTCTACGTTAGATCATAGTCAAGTACACTATGTGATCTTACCCTTGAGAAATATAATGGTTTAGTACCAACCAACTTATTTCATCGCAATCGTACTAAAAAAAAAAAAAAAAAAAGACAAAGCTATGATTCAATCTTATTCGATTAACTTTAGAAAAAGAAGTACAGAGTTCTCACTGGATCAAAAGTTTATTTGATCAAAATTTGAAAATTTTTTTACAAAAAAAAAAACATATATTTGATTTGATAAGAAGTTCATTTTACAAATGTGAGTAGTTTTAATTTGATTTAAATTCAATTAACCAAAACATGGCAAGTAAGTTCATCAAAACTATCTATTTCTTACAAAGAAGTAAATTCAATCAGAAGTTCATCTAATCAAAACTATATTTTACAAATTTCATTTACAATAAAATATTCATCAAATAAAGATAAGATAGATACACTTCTAATAAAAAAAGAAATTATGATGAAATAGTATCACAAAATCTGAAAATGTATATGTGCATCAAAACTAGTCCCACCCCCCCAGTAAATACATTGTTTTTAAAATTTCATGATTCTTTTTTTTTTTTTGCAATATCCTTACTGATTAAATGAACATACTGGCATTTCTCTTCACGACCTTCATAAATAACTTCTGATCAAATTAAAACAATGCATTTATTTTTTGTGAAAAAATGTTTTGATGTGGTTATCAGCAGTGTTTATATTAAATAAATTTTTGATAAATCCAAAATATGTATTTAAAAAAAAATCAAATTATAACTATTTTATTTATTTAAGAAAATGGAGATAAAAAATTTGTATTGAAATGAAATAATACCGAATATTGTCATACATCCATTTAAATCCAATTCTCAAAAGAATACTTTTAATTCACCATTGAATAATATTTCAGCACCCAATGACTACAATTAGTGAATTTTTGGACCCATTAGAAAACAAGACACAAAAATCTGATCTGAGGGCTGCGAAAAATTCCGAGTTTCACACAATCCAAATTAACCAAATTTCTTTGCTACATGAGTGATCTTCACAACCATTTTACACAGGATTTTTCAGCCTTTACCCCCCTAAGGGGGCAGAGCCATTTCCATGTGTTGTTTTCATCTGATTTTTTTTATTTTTGACTGTAGCACCTTTTTCTTTGAGTTGTGTTCCTGCTATTATTCCATTCATGTTTTTCTAACAACTCACAGAGTTGCATTTAGGATAAATTCAAGTGACATTACTATGAATAGTACCCACACCAGAATGAGTTCTCTGTCATAGTGGGGTAGACTACAATACTATTCTCTCACAATATCCCTTTTATCAAATAAACATATAATATACTTCTGATCAAATTGAAACTATGTACACTTTTTTAAATTATTCCTAATCTTACAGGAATGTTTCTGTATGTTTCATAAAATATGTAGAAGTGATGATGATGAACAAACTAAAAAACGTAAAAGCATATAGGTAGAAAAATGGAAACTGAACTCGTCTCTCATAAACAGAATCTGACTATGTGATGTTACATGATAAATAACCTACCTTGATTTATTTTCCTTATACTTCCAATCTCATGATGTCATGTAGTGTTCTAGACTATGATCAAGTGCCGACATCTTTGCTTAGTATCATGAGAAAACATACCTCTAGTTATAAAAAGATAGGAAATATTGGCCTAGTTGATGAAGCTGAGTGTTATAGCAATATTTGTCTATAAATTTAGAAAAATTGACAAAAAAGTTGATTAGACAGTTTGTTTTTATTAGCATAAATAAAAAACTGCTGCTTTGATATCATGTAAATATGATTCGCAGGCAAATAAATATATTTATGATAAATAATATTTCCCAGTACATGAAGGTTTAATATTAAAATAGAGATTTAAAATATATATATTTTCATATCATTCTTTATTGGTGTAAGCAATGAGATTTGATAAGGAATTCAATGAGATCAAGGGTATTTCCATTCTGTGTGGAGCTCTAGAGATTCTCCATTGCTTGTAATGGTGTTGATTTCTGCGGTCAGTCCTAGGAGAAAACATGCCTCTAGTCATAGAGAAATGTCTAAATATTTTCAAAAATTAGTAGAATTTCAGTTGTAAGGCAATCTTGATACACTGTATATTGATCAAATGTACAGTATTATTAATTAGGTATTACTATTTTGATATCACTGAATTTATAGAATCCAATGTTAAACTTTCTTGAGATGATTTTTGAGAAAGCTTATAACCAAAGAAAAATTATTGTTCAATTTTTTCTTGTTTTAGTGAAAAGAAGTCATCAAAATTCATAATTAATGAATAATATGATCATTATATCAGTGTCCTTACACAACTGATGGATCAATACATTCACTACTAAAAGCATTAAGCAATTTCCTCTTGTTCTGTTGCTCACTGGTTGAAGGAAAAAAGTCACAGAAGAAAGTGACAAAGCAGCATTACTCATAGCAACCTAAAATATATTTGGATGAAAAGTCACAACTTTTTTCTGTAAAATAAGTAATACTTTAATTCAGTAAAAACATTAAAAAAATATTTTCCAAAAAATAATTACAATTTTCATTTACCCTCATTCAGCTTTCTTATTCAGTAAATGAAAAATTGAACTAGCATAAGCAAAATATCTAACTTGGCAAATTCACAGAGCAAGATATTTTGTCTTCATCAGTTTGATTTTTGAAGATTTGATTAAATTTTCATTCAATTTACCAAAATATTCTGCCAGTGCTGTCTACTTCAAATAGTAAATTTTTACACTTATAATCACTCGATGTTAAAAACGGTGCACAGAAAAAGAGAAATCATGAAAGAGTACAAGTAAATACATAAATTGTAGTATTATTTTTCTTTGCTGTTTTTAAAATTGCATAAGCGAGCATTTTAAACTCTACAATCAGGATCCAGGCACAAAAAAGGGTTTGAATTAATTAGCACTAATTATATCTGACTCCATTGATTACCTTAGAACTTGAACCTATGTTGTTAACATTTTATAAAAATCTAAACAAAGGCTGTTGCTGCTAGTAGTAATAGCATTAGTTGAAATAGAGCCAGCCTGTGCTGTGGCTGCTATCAAAGTGTATGGCTACTTTAACCCATAAAAGTTTATAAACTCCTGTACTCTTTAAGATTTGAAAATTTGAATTTAATCCAAAGAATTTTAAAAATTGATCATTCAAATTTACCAAATCTTTTAAAAGAGTATGATGATTGTTTTGATGAAATTAGCACTTAACCCTTTACTCACCAAATCACTGTGGACCCTGGAGTTACTCCCTTGATTCATCCCTCCAGGGAAGTTCCAATCGTCCTGAGGAGCAAATTAAAAAAGAACTTGAAAAAATGGGGAATAATTGTTCCTGTAGGGAAACTTACTGAATAGGTTGACCCCCCCAGCTGAGATACATGATCCAAAATACTTCTATATATTCTATATTCTATATATCTCGCAGATTTTGTCAAATCCCAGTTGATGAAGAAAGTTCTTACCTATCAACCTTCAATACACCTTTTAGAAGATATCATTTCACCAGACCACTCTACCGATTACATAACATCAGTGAAGTGTTGTAAATCAAATAGCACAAAGAGTTGAAGAAATTGAAAGTACTGAAAATTCCCAATATGCCATTATATGGTCCAATACTCAGCATCTAGAGACATGGAAATGCATTCTTCACTAAACAGTCTAGAATTGAACAAATCCAACAAAAAATTCAAAAACTGGATACGTATGAAGTTGAAGCTTTTATCTATATGCCACTATCCTAAAGCAAAAAAAGACTTGCAAAATTTTTTAGGCATGACAAATTATCTCTGTAAATTTCTTACAATTTACTGAGGTAATGATACCCCTTCATCAGAATGACATCGCCTGGTTATCTGATAAATCTCAAATAGAAGCAGTTACAAAATTCAAAGAGAATAAACTTGATATTTCTGAAACTGCCAAGTTTGTTACATCCTCCCAATTTCAAAGTGTTCAAAGCTGGATAGATTCTAATTTCATGAGACATAAAACTTTGGATTCTTATTTCAAAAGGAGTTTACCAAAGGATAATCCTGTCACCAAGCAGCAACCAGTTTCTGCCCAGATTATTTACAAATCTCTGAATGCTACCAATAAGGAAGTCACATAACATAAAGAATAAGAAATATGATTGATATCTACCAACTTAGGGATACAAAAAACCATAAAAATTTCCTCAATCAGTAGCAAGACCAAAATCTTGCAAGAGTCTTTTCTGAATGAAGAAAATGAGAAGACATTTAAACAATGTTCAGTGATATTTGCACTTTCCTAAACCACACCCTGACACAAAATTAAAAAGTGTAGATGAAAGAAGACAAACATTGGTTTGTTTTGAAACAAAAAGCAGACAGATTACAGGAGTTGACACATGTACCATATCTTCAAGTGGCCTGAAAGGATGGATTCAGATAGAAAGAACAGAAAAGAGAAATATGAAACAGAAAACAATTTCTAATCCTTAAAACATTTGACAAAAGAGAATGAAATACCTTAATAAAGAACATATAATCAAATACACTTTGAAATGAACAAAGGAAGTTGAGGAAAAAAGTTTATACAAAAAATATAGGCACAAAGAACTCTATAAACAAGATCCAACCAAAGTGAATTTGGAAATAAAAAGAAATTAACTCCCGTACACCATTCAAACCTTATACAAAAAATTGACTCATTCATGCAATTACTCTCTCTTGCTATCCCCTCAGCTCAAAGACAAAGCTTATACAAAAAGGAACATGTTATATAATCATATCAGGACTGATAGTAATAATGCTATCACCATTAAAAACAAATAATACTAATACAAGACGAACAATTACATTGCTTGGCTGTGACGTCACCTACCTATACAATAAACAGTAAGCATATCTTTTAAGTGAACTAACCCTTGTCTCTTGTCTATATACTATTCATCAACATACAGAATTTGCTGCTGCTAGTTAAGATGTAGAAAGAATAATAGTTTATATCCAGGTAAAAAGATCTTATCTTTCTTTTACTCTCTAGTTGTCAATTAAGATCATAACAAATGCATAAAACAGTGAATAAAACATGCAGCATTTAAATGAAAAAATATGCAGAAATACATGCATAATGAAGATAACAAATACGAATTTAACTTAACAAGAATGTATTCATTTGATATGTGAATGAAACTAGATTGATGCAGTTAAGGTTCCTATTATTATAGAAAAAGAAATGTTTTTGAAGTTTGATATTCTATGTAATTATAGATGAATGAAGTTCTTAATGTTCATTATTAAGCAAAGTTGCATCAAGTTCATATATGATGGTGAATGTTTATATGAGTAGACAGAATGAACTAGTGTTGATTTGCATGTATGTATAATGTGTACAAAGTGAATGCACATTGAGGAATATGGACTGAAAAGAACTCATCTTGTATCTTCCTACAGGTAGACACTAAAAGATTGTATTGAGCGTGCCTTCCATATAGAAGAAGATGTACGTGAGGGCTGTGAATTGCCAATATCATAGTATTCTGGATGGTTTGTGTCACTACTTCAAGGACATGATTAGTTGAATTCATCACCATATATAGTTCTTGAGAATGGCCATTTGGATAATACATAAAAATCATTGAAAATTTTAGATTGCAGCCATGGATGGTGTGAAAATTGCAATTGCAATAAAGGCGTGTATACTAGTTTGATATGGATGACCTCGGTGTCGAATCATACATTTTTTTTATGGTGCAGAATTCAAACTTGGGATTTCAAAATTGCCAAGAAGCTTCATTCTGACAACTCCACTCCCCTTTATATTAATGATAGAAAGGGCAGTCAAAGGCAGCTTTTTTGCACTTGTATTACATAACACAACCCTTCTTACAAGTTCATAGCTGGATTGGTCTGCATTTGGTAGTCATGTCCAGAAGGTTCATAGCATCCCTCAGATGTCTTTGACAAGCCCCATCGACCCAGTCAAGGGAGTTCCGGTGTGGACATTATTATCTGACCCTGCACTTAACTTCCATGCTTCATTGTTCCCTTATCATGCTCTTCTAGGGCAGGCTTTGTTGGAGGGATCGTCTGCACATGGTGCTTCTTCACAAAAAGCTTCTTTGTTGCTTTGTCTATTTCTTTGCATGAGTCAGTTTGATTCATAGAGTAGGATAATAAACCCCCTGATCGCGGCTATTACCTCCTGTAGTAAGTCATCTGGGACAGAAGATTATTTTAACTGGGCATGTGTAAGCTCTTAACAAGAAGACCATTCCGTATTATCCAGGGTCACAACCCATTGATGTATTGCACAGTAGAAGTTCAAGTGTCTCCTAAGGACCTGGCTCTGTAGCAATTACATGGTCTACTTGAAATTGAAAACTTCAAGTTCCAAATGCTGAGTGAAACCCATCTTCTGGCTATAAGGATGCAATTATGGACTCTCCATTGAAAACTAAAATCATTGCACTATCAATGGCCCACGAGTATAACTTGCAAAGTATCATTCAGCAGCCGTTCAACTCAAATTTATAGCAAATATTTGTGTAACATACACGAAGAAGAAAATAAACATATTTTACAACGGGGTTAAGCAACCTTTTTGCCTCTGCTGGTTGGATGGCGAGCCACATAAATGCCATAAAGAGCTTAAAATATGGAAATTATTCCTATTAATTTAAATGAATCACAGAATTATTCAAGTTAGAAAATCACTTGTGCTCAACAATGAATCTCATTTAGTCAATTCATTTCAATCAAAGAAGCTTCTAAATCTATTGAAAAACACTTAGAACTTCTATACTCTAAAAGTAAGCTTAGTATTCCAATATTTGACTTGTAGGCTAGTCAGTATCCCTTTAAAAGTCAAATTTGGCTGTGCGGTGCCAACTCATGCTAGACAAAAAATAAAAAAGATAACTTGAAATCGAAATGCACGAACTCGAAAAGAAAGTTGTTTTTCCTCAGTATGGGTCTGCATGTGGTGCACCAAATTAAACAATACAGAGCTTCTGCCAGGCACACGTGCACAACGCAAAGTGCATAGGACAGACGGCCTGGAGATGCACCAATGTGGCTGTACAATTGAAAAAAAAAAATCAATGTTTGTATAGACAATTATAAGCATCGTACCAGATGAACATTATTCCTTGAAATAAAATGAATTTCGGTGCCCTTGCCTTGCTTGATGCCTAACGAGTGTCATTTTTTTTGCTTCAGTCTGTGCTGATTGCCAAACTCAAACTGTCTACTCTATTATCAACCTACACATACATAATACCCAAGGTAGAAATCAACAACAGCTTAGGAAAAATGGAGTAAATAAGGCAATGGGGGTGGTGGGGGTGGAGAAGAGAAACAGCGCGATGATGCTTGTGCAAGTGAGGCATAAGTGTCATCTCACTGTTCCTCTGATGTTAATTCTCAAAATGCTTGGAAAATAGCTTTTAAATCTTAAATTCAAAACAAGCATAAAAAGTTTTGTAAAATTTTCCTTGAAGTTTCAATTTTGTAAAAAAAAAAAAATCAACGTAAAAAAATTGCTGACGACAATTTCGTGAGATAAAAAAAGTATTGTCGTTTTTGCTTTTATTTTTTCCGTTGCTTACAATTATTTTATTCAATTTGACAAATTACTGGACTTCATGTCACAGATCTAAAATCACAGAAAGAAGTTTTTGTTTAAAAAAATAATACAGTGGCCATTCACTTTGTCTAAACCAGTGGTGTCCACTCTTTTTTGCATGATGAACCGGTTCAACATTGACAATATTTTATGAACCGTCTGCTGGGAGGGGATGTTAATCACGACTGCAATACAGGTGAAAAGAATAATCATACAAGCAAGGGAGGGGATGACCAAGTAACCTCCCAAATTCAGGCCACCTTGTTGGATTTTGAGCAGATCACTGTAATTTCAGCACAACTTTTTAAGGAAATTTCAGGAAAGAGCAAGGTAATTTTCATTGGTTATCAGTATTTTTACCCAAGTGAGAGCCAAAACTCTAATTTCTAGCCTCTAATGCACTTAGTTCAATAATTTAGAGTTTTAAGGATGAGACAGCATGGTAGTGAAGCTCTGTTGAGTCTCTAACAACTGAAAAATACCTTTACACTTGAATATCTCGGAGAGTTTATAAAAATTTTTGACTTTTCTTCTGTTTTTTGAGTGAATAATAGGATAATTGTGAGTTCTTATTGAAATATTTTTTAGTTCTTTTTTTAATTGTATATTTTCTTAGGTTTATTTTATCATTGCAATATTTCCTTGGTTTGAAAGGGAGGAAGAGTCAAATATTTCACAACTATATGGCTTCAATCAAAAGTGTATTCTTATATACGTAAGAAAGGAAAACCACTTATCTTTCCACCATGTTTGACCTATCTGAAGAAGAAAATTCACATACTTTGCAATTATATAGCTACTCTTCAGTCTGTGTTTCCATGCGTGCCACTAAATATGATGTCTATGAAAAGAAACAGTTGCGTACTACACAGGAATATGGTTTCTCTTAAGGGCTGTTCACATATGTTTAACTATAACAGATTCTTCTGAAATAGAAGATCCATATATTCTATGCAAATACGGCTTGTCTCTAGAGTGTGTTCGCTTATGTCTAACTAAAGATGACTTTTCAGAGAAGGAAGATCCACATATTTCACAAGTATATGGTTTCTCTCCAGTATGTCTTCGCTTATGTTTAAGTAAGGATGATTTATCTGAAAAGGAAGATCCACATACTTTACAGGAATAGGGTTTCTCTCCTGTATGTGTTCTCATGTGGCCAACTAGACTTGACTTCTGGGAAAAAGAAGATCCACAAACTTCACAGGAAAATGGTTTTTCTCCAGTGTGTGTTCTTATATGACCAACCAAAGTTGATTTCAGTGAAAAAGAAGATCTACATACTTCACAAGAATATGGTTTCTCTCCAGTGTGCGTTCGCTTATGCTTATCTAAAGATGACTTTTCAGAAAAAGAAGAACCACATACTTCACAAGCATATGGTTTCTCTCCAGTGTGAGTTCGCATATGATAAACTAATCGTGACTTCTGAGAAAAAGAAGATCCACATATTTCACAAAAATATGGTTTTTCACCAGTGTGTGTTCGCTTATGTTTATCTAAATCAGACTTTCCAGAAAAGGAAGATCCACATATTTCACAAGAATATGGTTTCTCTCCAGTGTGTGTTCGTTTATGCTTAACCAAGTTCGACTGCACTGAAAAAGAAGATCCACATACTTCACAAGAGTAAGGTTTTTCTCCAGTGTGTGTTCGCATATGATAAACCAAACTTGACTTCTGGGAAAAGGAAGATCCACAAACTTCACAAAAGTATGGTTTTTCCCCAGTGTGTGTTCTCAGATGGTTGACTAACGATGACTTCATTGAAAAGGATGATTTGCAAACTTCACAAGAATATGGTTTCTCTCCAGTATGTGTTCGTTTATGTTCATCTAAATATGACTTCTTTGCAAAGGACGATCCACATACTTCACAAGAAAATGGTTTCTCTCCAGTGTGTATCCGCATATGACAAACTAATCTTGACTTTTGGGGAAAGGAAGATCCACATATTTCACAAGAATATGGCCTCTCTCCAGTGTGGGTTCGCATATGATTAATCAAACTTGTCCTTTCTGAAAAAGAAATTCCACATATATTGCAAGAATATGGTTTCTCTCCAGTATGTGTTCGCTTGTGTTTAGCTAAGTTTGACTGGACTGAAAAGGAAGATCCACAAACTTCACAAAAATATGGTTTGTCTCCAGTGTGAGTTCGCTGATGTTTAAGTAAAGATGACTTCCTAGCAAAGGTAGAGCCACATACATAGCAAGAATATGTCTCCTTTCCAGTGTGTGTTTGCATGTGATAAAATAAAGTTAATTTCTTTGAAAAGGATGATTTGCAGATTTCACAAAAAAGTGGTTCCTCACCTGCATGTGTTTCCATCTGGTTTACTAAATCTAACTTTGCTGGTAAGAAAAATCAATGTAATACCAAGAATATGGCTTCCCTCCAGTATATTTTTGCATATGTTTTGCCAATTTGACCTATTGAAAGGAAAGAACTGCACACTTTGCAACAATGTGGTTTGTCTTCAGAGTGTCATTGCCTATGTTTCTCCAATATGGCTTCTGTGAGAAGGAAGATCCACATATTTTACAAGAATATGGTTTCTTTCCATGTGATGTTTCAGGAAAGCATGATCAGAGCATTTCACAAGAATATGTTTGAATGTAATTTTCATCTGTTAAAATTCATGTTGAAAATTATTCATGCACCAATATTTTTCAAGATGAAAACCTGTGAAGAAAATAAAAAAGTAAAAAAAAAATATATCATTTAAGAAAGAAAAATATAACAAACCATAAATAGTATCTTATTTATCGGACAAAATAGTATCAACTCATACAAATAATCAGGACATATACTATTGCATATATTTTTGGACCATTGATAAAATAATTTTGCTATTAATATCTTTCGACATTTTTTAGCTTTCCTTAGATGTAAGGCCCCTGGGAAAGGAATACAGCCAGGCCCTGATAACTAAGAACTTCTTGGGTAGAGCCGTGAATCTAGTTTGTACGTCAATATATATCCATTAATAAGATAGGTTGACATTGCTTAACTCTGGGTGAATATAATATGGCATGCTACAAGTGTTATAACAGCTGAAAACTGGATAGCTAAATGACTTGGCAGTTTGTACAGTATAGATTGTGGGGAGGGGAGAAAACAGCTTTGTACTACCTCATGAAATTTCTCTTGGAGGCCCGGGTCGGATTTGCTTATCACATTTTCTCTCCCTGGTTTTTGTTTTCGACTGGAACAAATTTTTTCAAATTTGATTTCATTAGATGACACTTTATGTGGAACGTATTTTTTCAAAAGAGAAAATTATATAAACCAATCAGCATTATCAAGATACATCCGGAAAGGGAAAAAAGGCAAGAACACCCAAAACCATGCGGGAAATTTTCAAAAACTAACGGCAGCAGAAGAGCACAATAAAAAGATGCATGCGTTGCCTGGAAAAACTTGTAATTATATCTTATAGAGGCAATGACAAGCTATTCAACAAAAGAAATGAATATCTAACTACAAACATCAATATAAATACATGCTAAAAAACACAATAAAAAAAATAGTAGAACAACTTTAATGACTAACACCCAAAGACAAAATACAACAAAGCAAATAATATGACATTGTAACAACAAAGCACATATATATAAACATACGTATCAAACAAATGAAAATAATCCACATATTGATGCATTAGTACAATTGAAAACACATTAAAAAATGAGGAAAAAACAAACAAAAATTAACCATCAGCCATTCTCAACACATAAAAAAAATTTAACTTATATATATATATATATATATACATATGTATAAAAAATATGAATAATGTGAAAATACACATCTATATAAATCAAATATCACAATTAAAATGATTCAACTTCCCAAAAAACAAATTGCAGTATCATCTAAGAAAGACAGGAGTTGTCAGAGGTTATTTGAGACACATGCTGTGGAGGAGCACTTTCAGGTACAAAGAGTGTGTCCAAATTATCACTTCTTGGCTTGATCACTCCAGATATCTTTCTAATACAAAAGTGAATACCAAACTTAGGATGTATTTCTAGTATAAAGGTGAATTCCAGACTGAAATTGTAAGGAAACCTGTAGATTCTCCTTGAAACCATTGCAATATTTTAGGATCCGGACATGTCCACATAACCCCAAGGCATGGCACACATTCTTTGCCAGTCCATACAAGGCATCTTTGAGATGATTTTAGGATTTGGACAGTACCATGTAACCTCAGGGAAGGTGCACACATTAATCAGAGCATCACTGGGCATCTTTTACAGTCACTGACAGTGCATTTCTCTCCTTACATTCATGGCTTTTCATAATTTGTGGTTCAGTCTTGAATTATTTAATGAGAATGTTTTTGGAAGTTTAACAGTGTACTGCCAAAAACCAAATCATAAAAAATACGCTGTACAGTAGAAAAAAAAGGTAAAAAGTTTGGGGAATCATAAATGTATATATTTTTATAATATGGAAACTAACAGACTTTTGACAAAAAAGATGTGTCGATAAAAACGTCTGAAAATTGTAATCTATTCATTTTATCGTAATAATCATTATGTTATCAATAAGAAGAAACATTGCAGAAAATTACCAATTAAAAATTATTCATGCAGACAATATATACCTGGATATTGAAAACTTGTTGACACTCGTAAACAGTTTAGTCGATCGGTATCTTATTTTAGACATTAATTTTCTATGGAATTCGCTGTACCATAGATTTATAGAATTTATAGTTTATGTTATATCTTTTACTGTAGTGGGCTTTACTGAATTCATTTATTTTTTGTAAATTCACAATTTGGAAATGACAAAGTGTTAGTTTCCAAAAGGCTCTAAGTATAGGGGGTGGGCTATAAAAGTTTTTTTAAGGGTATCATACATTTGCACCCCTTATGTCTCCAAAACAAGTTAATGGCAAAAAATAACCGTATTTGTTTGTAGCTGGATCTGTTTGATGATTAATAGGGTCCACAAAATTTTCTTTGACTCTTAGAAATGCATAGTTCTGTTGGTTAGACTAATTACGAAATGGAACAGATTAACCAAATGGACCTGAATGGAAATAAATCACAAAGTAAAGACAGTCTTGATTGATTAAATCACACATTTTTAGAGATGTCTATTTTAGTAACTTTGCATAAGCTTTTATCAGTTTTATCAATGTTATGTTTTGATTTGCCAAGTCCTGATACATGCACACATTTCTGGTGAATCTTCAACTTCCAACAACAGAATTGATCCTTATTTTTTAAATCATGCTCAAGCTTTTTCCTGTTTTTACTATGAAGAAAGAAAACATCTTTTCTCATTGATTATAGCATAGTATTGGACTTTTAAAAAAGTCAATGTTATTGTTTCACACTGTCATCGGCAAAATATTACTGAAATGGAAAGAGGATTTACCGAATGGAGAGGAGTAATAACTGAAGGGAGTCTTTTTTTGGAGTTCATTATTCAAATTGAAGCTTTCTAGATATTCTCTTTTATGCTAATAAGTTTGCAGAGCTATTTTTAGTTTTTATCGGATTTTTGTACAAACCTGTACAGTCATGGAGATTTACCAAACAGAGAGGAATAATAACCGATTGAAATCATAATACTTTTCATTTTTTCAAAGAGTGGAATGCAAGTGATGTTAATTCAAAAATGGAATGTCATATGATTCAGCTGAACGAAATTCATAACTACTTTGTTTTTTATCAGCTGAAAAAAATTTTTCCAGTTGAATTGAATTGAATTAAGAGTAGAGTTGTGCAATTTTATCCGAAATAATCAATAACAGAAAGACGATTTCAAAACTATAAAACACGACATTTATCTTAATAAAAATCGAACGAGGAAAAGTAAAAAGTTTAAATAAAATGAGCAAAATAATCATTGAATACAAAATATCAATCCTATTTTCATCTTTACGTTTCTTTTTAGTTAATAAAGACTCAAAAATGGATGAAGTAGCAGTAACGTAATCGTCTCTTCTTTGTTTTCAAATTTTATAACAATTATTTGGTCGGTTTGTGAAGGGTTCTAAGTCAATTTGCATAATATCTGCATCATTCATTCAATTCATAACAATAATGCTGAATTTGAAAAGAACGGCACATAGAAAACAGACTAAGGGACAAAACAATGCAAACACCAAATTACCTTGGAGGAAAAAGAATGTCCTGTCTGACCACAATTCCAAATGATAACCGGTGTCAGAAATAATTTCGTTCCTTACAAAAATATATTTTTCTCGTCTTCATTTGCAGAACGAAGGAAGAGTAAAAGAAAACCGCGTTTTAAAAGAACCTTTTCTTTGCAAGAAAAAAATTGATAAAACAATGTAGAAAATAGTATGAAGTAGAGGCATGAATAAGAAAAACTGAAGAAAAAGTTAATTTGATAAAAGTGTCCGTTGTTTATAATAGCATAAACAGTTTTTGGGGAAAAAAGTGCAAAATCAAGATGGACGCTTCAAAAAATAAGTTCGTTGAAGTTTTAAATGGTAATGGTCCTTTAAATTTCGGGAAAACTACGGCTAACATTACAGTCGGATACATTTGTCTTTACTTCTGCCGAACGTTAAAGCTTTTAGAACAGCAATTTTTGCGCGGAATGCAATAATGTATTCTCACTGTGTATATTTTGTGTCACGAGACTTATTTCTTGTTAGCGAAAGGTTGTTGAAAGGTAGATATGGAAAAACTGCCACCTCCAGGTCAATCATTCAACAACCTTTTTGCGCTCAATAGGGAACATTTGGATGAGATAACATGCCAGAAAATTGAGTAAATGGCATACAATTAAGAAAAAATACCCGGTGGTGGTGGTGGTGGTGGTGGTGGTAGTAGTAGTAGTAGTAGTAGTAGTAGTAGTAGTAGTAGTAGTAGTAGTAGTAGTAGTAGTAGTAGTAGTAGTATCATCATCATCATCATCATCATCATCATCATCATCATCATCATCATCATCATCATCATCATCATCATCATCATCATCATCATCATCATCATCATCATCATCATCATCATCATCATCATCATCATCATCATCATCATCATCATCATCATCATCATCATCATCATCATCATCATCATCATCATCATCATCATCATCATCATCATCATCATCATCATCATCATCATCATCATCATCATCATCATCATCATCATCATCATCATCATCATCATCATCATCATCATCATCATCATCATCATCATCATCATCATCATCATCATCATCATCATCATCATCATCATCATCATCATCATCATCATCATCATCATCACTGGATGTACTTTTAGCAAATTGTTGGTGATCCTAGTTGTTAGACGTCAATTGTAATAAGTTAAACAACTAATCTTTTAAACTCTAATTGTAGAGGTGCATGCGTGTTTTTTGGAAGGTCGCAGTGTTGCTGTTGTTGATAATGATTTGTATGCTGTGCTTCTGGGAATTTGCTTTGCTGATAATTTCAAGTTATTAATTTACTCAAATAATAAAGATTTCCAATGAAAAATGCACCGTTTTGGTTATAAACATGAGCTTTCAACCAATCCAGCTATACATCCATGAAACCGTTGAATCATCAGCATCATCCGAACCTGATTTCATAGTGGATTGAGAAATAATGAGCCAGCTTTGCAGGCACAGAAAGTGAACGGTCCATACGGCTACGTTGCAGTTTTTAATATCCGCACCTTACCGTTTCTAGGATCTCATTTTTTGTTTCTGTTGTGATGGCGCGAGGCCTCAGGGCAAAGTCATCTTGCTCCCACCCATGATCTATTGGTCGCAGTAGTGGTGACATCCCGGGCATGGTTGTTAACCAAAGAACAACTTGGTAATTTTTTTTTCAGTGTCTGCTTCAGAAATTGGTGACAAGTTACATAGCTTGATAGATATACCAGCACCGGGATTCTTTTTCCACATTTTTATCTGACACTGAGTCATTGAAATATTGGATGTCAACTTGAGAATGTCTGTTAGAAATCTGGAACTGAAGCCTGGTTGGAGCTTTATGCATGATAATGATCAAAAGATACTTTAAAATCAGTCCAGGAATATCTTCAGGGTAAGAATATAAAAGTTTTACCGTATCCTTCACAAAGTTCCAACTTGAATCTAATTGAAAACTTGTGTGATAAATTGAAAAGACGTGTAAGAACAAGAAAACCAAGGAATCAGTAACAACTTGACGATAATGCACATGAAGTGTGATAAAATATGTAAATGTTTGTTCAAATTTAGTGAAAAGTTACTGCAAAAAAGTTAGAAAAAGTTATAGCTAAAAAAGGATGAACAACTGACTACCTATTTTCTTGTGCCATTAATTTGGGGTATACGATGATTTTTTCTTCAAATTATTCAAAATTAAATACGTCAAATTTTTGTTAAAAATTTTTCTCCCAATCAGTTTGGCGTCAATACGCACCCATATGTTATCTATGGTGTTAAGATTTCATTTAAATATCTTAATTGTATTGAATTTTATCGTGGTTTTTGTACTCTAATTTTTCTGATCCGGCCATTTTATAGATGGAACAAAAAAAAAGAGCAAAATATTTGAGTGAAGTTTTGTTTCAAACTTGGAAAAGATCGATAAAGAAAATGTATGAACTTTTGGAAATGGCCCCCGAGCAAGATGCCCTGAGTCGAACCACGGGTCGTGAGAGATTTAAGCGCTTAAAAGAAGGCAGGAATTTTGTCCAAGATAACAAAAGAATAGGCAGATCTTCATCTACCAAAACAAATGATATTGGCGAAGTTCGCAAAATTTATTTGTGCTTGGCTTCTGACTGTTAGGGAGGTTTCAAAAGTTGTAGGAATATATTACGTTTATTGCCGAAACGTTTTAATCCAAGATGAGACGCTTTGCTGTAAAGACTATGAGAGAAAAAAAAAAAAGAAAAGGAACCTAGGGTGGTTATCAACCTCATCTGGCCTGCCTGACCATGGAACATTGTGCAACGAGAAATCCCCAACACGAAACTTCGCAAACTAATTTTAACACGTTTGATCGTTCGAGTTGCCTTCACTATACACCGCACAAATTTAATTTTGCGTTCAAGTTACATTTTTATAGTTTTTGAAGTTGAAAAACTTGATAGGTCGAAAACGATACCTGTTCCCTCCATCTTTAATGTTAGAATTGATAAACAAAAATTCATCAATTAGATAATCGCTTTTGTCGAAAACCTCGGTGATCTCAAATGATGCAAAACGACCAGAATGAAATAAGCAAGAAAGTTGATCTTCGCATGAATTGTGATAAAAAAAAAACCCCAACGAGGTTGAAATGAAATGTAATCTAGTCTGATAATGAACGATTTAAGGCAATTGGGACATCTATTATTACATATATATTTTAAAAGTAGAACAACTCAACTAAGGTTTACTTTAGCCAATCTGGTATTGGAACAAAGCATTGAGGAGGGGGGGTGCTACTTTGGGACACTTTTAAAACTGACTACCCTGCTCAGAAGAAGCCCATCTGGTTGGTTCCGTTTCACGTACCGGTAGCCGAGATGTGCTAATTCAACAAGTCGGACTATTTAGGCAGGCAAATTATACTCCTGCTGAGAACCTATCTATGGTAATTTTCAAAAGAGAAAAATATTTTTTTTTATATAAAAAGTAAATGTTTTAGTTTGCTGCCACACTAGCTTAAAAACTGAAGAAACCTCTGTTGGCAGTTTTGGTTAATGGTTTCTAATATTCAAATAGTTGTGGTGGCAGAAAGAACTGGTAAAAAAATTTCACTGAATTTTAAAAGCACTTTGTAACTTGTGAAAATTGTAAGAAAAAAAGAAAATCTTTTCTTCTACTTTGTGAAACGTGTAATCTTAAAGTTGATGAACTTTGTTTTTACTTCTGTGTTAAATGCTCTAATGATGTTCATTCTTATTTAATGACTCAACACATTGTGAAGGTCAGATAATCATTTTTATTATGAAATCAAACAATGTTTGTTAGAAAAATTAAAAAAAAATTTCCTTGAGCATCATAACACTGTACATAAAATATCAGTTATAGAATTTGATATTAATTCAATTGGTAGGGGAAACAATGGAAGGGTGTGCCACATTTTGGTCTTTCCATTTTTTACCAAATATTCAATTGGATGCAATATTGTTTAATGTGATACAAAAAGCAAATATGGTAAGTGCAGATCTGTCTCAACTGAGTGGTGTTATTGAAAATTATTTTTGTGTTGAAATACCTTTTTGATATCATTATTTTCTAGCCCAGATCTCCCATCCTTAGTGAGGATTGGGCCTTTTTATGCTTTAGAACAGACACAATACGATTAATCATTGATAAAATTACTAAAATTTCATTCAATAAAAAGCAATGACAGAAAATAAGAAAAATTTTTTCTAACACGTGGTTATGGTAATGTACATATGGAAACACTAATAAAAGAGGAATGGTGTTGCCAGCTGCAACTACAATAACTACAAGTCACAAGATTCCTCTTTTTTCAGGAACATATAACGACTTGGAAGTTTTGATTCACAGTCCTCAGAGCCTCATTGCGATGCACTGGCTTCACACCTTTTCAGAAACTCTGCGTCTAAGGAAGGCTAGATAACGTATCATCAAAAATCATTTATAGCGAGAACATGATATCATTAGTCCAAAAATATAAGCAATATTATATATCCTAATTATTGATATCAGTTCATTCAATTTTCTCCAAAAATTAATGTTTCCTTCCGTAATTAATGTAATTTCCTCAGTTTTTTTCATTTTTTTCACACATCCTCATGAAAAGCGCTGCTCATCTTTTTCTGAAAAATCACTTGCTGATAAACCATATTCATCATCCTTCTGACAAAAGCCATACGTAGTGAAACATAGATGATTACAATGAAACTTGGTCTGACATAAGCAAAAACAAGTTGGAAACAAGCCATATCCTTATGTATTATGAGGATCTTTTTCTCCAGAAAAATTAGTTTAACTTAATCTTATGGAAACACACAGGAGAGAAACCACTTTCTTGCAAAATTTGCAAATCATCCTTTCCCATGGAGTCATCTTTAGTTAACCACATGAGAATACATAGTAGAGGGAGATGACATTCTTGCCAAACTTGTGGATCTTCCTTTTCAGGGAAGACTGATTTACTCAAACATAAGTGAACATACACTGGAGAGAAACCATATTCTTGTGAAATATGTGGATCTTTGTTTTCCCAGAAACCAAATTTACTTCATCATCTGCGTACACATACTGGGGAGAAACCTTATTCTTGTGAAATGTGTGGATCTTCCTTTTCCCATAAGTGAACTCACACTGGAGAGAAACCATATTTTTGTGAAGTATGTGGATCTTCCTTCTCAGAGAAATCGAATTTAATCACCCATAAGCGAAGACACTGGAGAGAAACCATATTCTTGTGAAATATGTAGATCTTCCTTTTTGCAAAAGTCAGGTTTAGTTCATCATATGCAATCACAGAGGTCAAATCTAATTAAACATAAGCGAACACCCACTGGAGAGAAACCATATTCTTGTGAAGAATGTGGATCTTCCTTCTCCTAGAAGTCAAATTTAGTTAAGCACATGCGAATTCACTCTGGAGAGAAACCATATTCATGTGAAATATGTGGATATTCTTTTTCAGAGAAGTCAAATTTAGTTACTCTTAAGTGACGACACAGTGGAGAGATACCATATTCCTGTGAAATATGCAGATTATCCTTTTCCCGGAAGTCAAGTTTAGTTCATCATATGCAATCAAACACTGGAGAGAAACCATATTTTTTTCGAAATATGAGGATCTTCCTTTACACATCAGTCAACTTTATCATATATGAACATAAACTAGAGAAACCATACTCTTGTGTAGTATATGACAATTCACATATGGTAGTGTATATGCTAGTGTATGCACTAGAAAAAAACCTTATCCACCCAAAATATGTGGGTGTCCCGTTTTAGACAAGTCGTACTTGGACATATGCCAATATGCTCTCAGTGAGAAGTCATAACATTTTTGAAGTATGTGACTCGTCCTTTTTCTAGAAGTTGAATTCAATGCAAACATATACTGGAGAAAAAACGCATTCTTGTTAATTCATGTAGGTTTCAAGATATTTTTGTAAAGAATGGATAGACAACCTGGAATCCACAGTGAGATTCTGTCTTAAGACTGATATTGGGATTCACTGCTTTATTATTTAAGTTTTAAGTATTCATTAAGTCTTCTATAGATTCGAAAGATGCCTTGATTGAAATGAATTGAGTAAAATCCTTGATTACTAATCAGTATCCAATTCAAATGGTTGAGCAAAAATGATTTTTAGCAGGCAATATTGATTGATTTTGAGGCAGAATACAACTAGATTTATCAAAATTTGGATAATTTTCCTGTTTCAAGTTTTTTTTACTGCATCTATTTGACCTGCCATCGAACCAACAGGGACAGAAAGGTTGCTGACCCCTGTTGTAAAATATTTTCTTTCTCTTCTTTATGTATATTACAGAAATATTTGCTTTGATATTGGTGACTGGAGTGAAATTATATTGTTGTGAAAAGTATGAATTTTCATTCACAGTCATTTCAAGTTGGATGATTACTTTAAAGGGATAGTTTTCAAAGTTATACCTATTAACCATTGGTAGTGTAGTGATTTTAGTCTGCTTTGGACACTCCACTATTGCATCCTTATGCCTAACTATGCAAAGCTGAGTCCATATCTACAGCAAATTCAGGATTTGAAAGAAAACATGGTTCTTGAGAGTATGTGATTACAGTCCCTCATATAACTTTTAAAATGTGAGAAATCATGATATTCAAAAGCAGGGATTCAGGCAAACTTTTTTTTACCATCGTCCCAGAATTTGTTCTGAAACTATTTAGAAGGATAAGGATTTCAATTTTCCAAAATATTTGACAATGCTTATGTGAGAAATCTTAACATTTAGAAGAATAGAGATGTTTGTTTTCTACTCATGCAATAACAGTCTTGCTGAAAGCTTATTCTTCAGATTTTCCATTCTGTACTGGAGATCAAAAATTGGTGGTTGAGAGTTGCATCAAAAAAATACCAGTCAAAGAGAAATAATATCAATCATTTTATAATGAATTAAAAAAGCGTCAGATTTACAGTATAAACCAATATATAAGTGGAAGTCAAAGTATATGTGCTGTGGGGTAAAAAGATATATCTAGATGTTAGTTGTGATGTTAAGGACTAGAGGTTATCTAAGCTGTGACTCGTCCTCAGTGGTCTGTTCATGATGACCCATTGATACGCAGCCTCTATAGGGATCCAACTTTCAAGCATCCTGATTGGGGGGATGGGGCAACCCTCAGCTAAAGCCCATGCAGTCAAATGTATAATTTATGTAAAATCATATCAATGTTTGATTATCTCCCTTCTTTAATGTCAAACTGAATTAAATTACAATAAAAATGATTTCACTTAGACTTTTCTCTAAGATAATCAACTTTTTGATTTTGAAATTCATATTTTGTTATATTTCTCATTCCTTCGTTGCATTGCTCTGAGCAAAGCAAATAAGATACAAGAATAGAAAGCTTCATGAAACATTCACTTTATTCCATCCTTATCGTCTATTAGTTTCATTTAATTGAGACCTGATTGCCTGAAAGCTCACAAAATTCATACTATTTAATTTAGAGTTCATTTCATATTTTGTTGTGTTTGTCATTCCTTTGTTGCATTTCTGTGAGGAAAGCAAATAGGATTTATGATTAGAAACATCCACTTCATTCCATTCTTTACAGTCTATTAGTGATTTTTAATCAAAACCTCAATGCTCTCCTAATTCATAGTATTTAATATCTTTTTCATCAGCCATATATCAGTAATTTGATACATGGAATCATAAATGCATCATATTATTTGTGTTATTTACTCAAATAAACAAGATAAACTCGGTTGGAAACTTACCGTAGGTGACTTTACACTTGTGTACAGTCAAACGGTGTGCTTTAAACAAATCATTTATTTCTGAGTAGATGAAGTATTATGAATCACTGTTATCAATTTGTTTTCATTTTTATATTATTATTTGCCTTCATTTTAATACTTTTGTTGATTTTTATCACAAATTTTCTCTGACCAATCAGATATTGAGATTAATGTAAGTAGCATAAAAAAATTGTTAATATTCACTGCAGTATAGTCTTCTGGAATCTATGGTTTTTGTTAATCAATTGCATGTTTTCTTTTTACTATCATCTACTGTGAACTTTTTCAACAATCCTTTAAAAATACTTTGCAATAATTGAATATCTTTTTTGAATGTTCAGTTTTGGTTCTAACTGCAAGAAAGTAGCATTAAGTTAGTCTTTAAAAAAAGAAAAAAATACTTTTGCATACTCAGAGCATTTCTAAACAGATTTTTACGTTTTTGACTGAGGAAATATTGAATTTTTATGGTACTAGATTTATGGATTCTGGGAGCCAAAAGGGTTCTCAGGAGGGATTAACAAAAATAATTCTTGTATTAGTAGCTCCCTAGTGTCCTTAATCCCAGTGAATAGCAAGGGATAATCATATTGTAATCTTTTAAATGATATTGATTTCCTCAGCAACTTTATCTACAACCAAAAGAACTTTCCAGCCTACAGTATAGAGCTTAATTATTTTATACTCTAGGGAAGAAAATTTCCAGAAATTTTTCCAGTCAATGGTACTGGAAAATGAAATCTGAGTGAATGCAGAAACAGAATAACTTATGATTTTATAAACCACTTCTAATTGACAGTAGAACTCTTCTATGTATAGGTTAGAAAATTTAGTTGTAGAAAGGAGGTAATTTTAATCAGTAAATACACCCCCTTTCTAAAAAAATTTGCTATGGTAAGTTTTGGTTTGAAATTAAGGATACAGTAATTGTGCCAAATATTCAAGAGGAAACATACATGTCATTACATATTCCTTTTTTACTGTTAATATTTGAAACAGATGAATGTTGTTTTATGAAAATAGATTTTTTCTTTATAGAAAATTGAAATAGAATGGAATTATCTTTTTGGTTTTTGAATATAATCATCATTATTAGAACCATTTTCTCTATATTTCATTTTAATATGATTGAATATTTCTCAATAACCAATTTCCATAATGAGTTATTTTCTTAGCATTTTATCCATACTAGATTGTTGTGCTATAAGGATAAATATCAAATTTATGTTATGTTTATTCATGTTAGATTGATATAAATTCATCAACAATCAGAGAGAATACCTTTTGACTCATAAGCTCATTCACCATTTCATAGATACTTGAAGACGGATAAGATGTGTGTCCACATCCCTTGTGGGCGAGCTTACAGATATATTCAGCAAGAAATATGAGAAAGTCATTCAATAGATTGAGTATTCAAAGGTAGTTATGATTGCTTGATGAGCCTATAAATTCATTCTCACCACAAATACAAAAAAATTGCACAACGCTAACTATTTTTCAGAAGACTTTTCATATTGCTTCATCAGATCAGAAGCGATTTAGTTGAATGATTTCCAAGCGCTTAGTGCTACTATTACATCAAGAGTTTTCCTGACTCAAAAGCTATTCATGAATATGTTTCTAATCATTGAATCTACTCGTCAGTTTACTCACTGAGGGTGACACCAATTTACATGTATAATAGTAAAATTGACCGCAGGTTTTCAAATAGCATAACTTCTGCTGAACTGTTCATGCATGAACACATGTAAACAATGCTCAAGTACAATACAGGTTTTGTCACTATTTCTCCAAGTTCATTACTAATTCCTTGATGCCATCATCTTTATGTTGACATGGAAAAATAAATAAACAATGCTGTGATTTGATTAATTTTCTTGTTTCTAGTTTTCACAATCAACAAATATTTCAATCTTCATCAAATTCATTTCAGAAAAATTAAAATTGATTGAAATTTCTTAGGGACTTGTCTTTTTAAAATATGAAAACATTTTGCTATTAAAACACTTTTCATTGAGATTTTAATAGGTTGGGCATTTTGACTTGAAAAAGATATTTCCAAGTTTTATGTTCAAATTATCTTTTTCATAAATGAATTGATAACAGAAATTTTATTTGAATTGATTCATTGGTTGGATTTTTATAAAAATTCAATTTTACTTCAAAAAGAAGGTGCAGATTAATATACCAAGCAGAACAAATTCATTGAATGAAACCAGAGATAAATAATATACGATAAAGTAACTCAATTGATTAAATTACACTTTTTTAGAGATATATTCTTCTATTCTAATTACTTCAGATATGCTCTAATGAATTTTATCAACATTGTTATGATTTACCAAATATTGATACATACACGCACTTCTGTAAAATCTATGACACCCTAATTTTAAAAAAATATTTCTGTAAGCTTTACTTACAAAATGCCAGTTTCATAAATGAATTGATAATAAGATTTCCTTTTAAAAATCTCTTCATTTGTTAAATTCTTATAAAAACGTAGAATTTGTGATTGTTTTTGGCTAAAGACGCATTGGAAAATTTTCTCCAATCTTCTCTTTGTCAAACCAGAGATTCTTATGATTATGTTAGTAATTTGCAAGTTTCATGTATCATTGCGGATGCATCCTCATGTGAAAAAATCATTAACAAACCATTTTTTTCTGTCACGTAATTTTGGCCCTCCCCTGAATATTGGCTCAAACCAACTTAGTTCGTCTTCATTAACTATTTGTGATTTTTTTCCAAGACATTTTGACACAATGTAGGGAACAATACATTCCACTCTCTCAAAGTGAGCCCAAAATGAAACTATCTCTGGTCAAGTTAAAGCAAACAGAATGGAAATACACACTGCTTGAACCCCCAGTTTGAGATATTCTTAATCCTTCTTGTCTGTACTCAAGTATATGCAGATAACACAAGTCTCTCTAGCCATTTACTTCAAGATAATCCCTTTATATGTGTTAATTCGATTGAAAAAAATTTCAAAGTTCATAATTGTTTTTTGCTAAAACACTTTAGTGAAAATACTCATGGAGCAGCAGTTCTCTCAGTTTGATGAAAGTTTCTAGATATGGACTTATCCGCTTTTGTACAGTTTACAAAAAAAATTTTTTTTAAATTTTCCCTAATCCATCTTCTCACTGATCAAACAGAGATTGTTACAATAAAGTTAATAATTTGCTAGAATTGTGCATTACTGCAGATGCATCATGTTGTGAAGAAAATCTGTGGCACCAGCTATTTTACATACAAATAATTTTTCTCTATTAAGTGATTCTGGGCCCTTCTAAATAGTGGCTCCAGCCAACTCAGTCCAATTTCATCAAGGTTTTTTTGTGATTTATTTAACAAGATATTTTGGCACAATATACAAAAGGGGCTGTAACAGGTACATTCCACTCTTTTATATTGAATCTGAAATAAAATCATCTCCGGTCATTAAGTAAACGCAAACAAGCAGAATAAAATACTCTTTTCACAGGAACACCTTTTTTTCTGCACTCAAGTACACACAGATAAGTCTTTCTATTTGCTAACATCGATATAACCACCAAATCTCAAAGCCAGGGAAAAGACCACACCCTTTTATGTTCCAATTTGTGACACAAACCATCCAAAATTCTATGATATGGGCGATTTACACCCCTCACATACACTCTCGTCTATGAGATAGGCACACTCAATTCAATCTTTGAGCGGTTTCCTTTCTCCATTTCGACTGACATATTGTATAACACACTTCAAATAAATACATTCTTGTCGATTTACATTTGTAATTTTAATCTTTATCATGCATATTTATCTGCATATTACTTTTTCCATTCAAACACTGCATGTTTTTGTATTCATTATTATGCTGCCAACTAGATATTAAAAGAAAGATAAAAACGAATCTTCTTCACACAGACTCAAACCTTTATTCTTTCTACATCTTCCTCAGCAGCCCCCACAGCACAGTACTATTCACACTAATGCTATTACATCTACTTGCAGCAACTACCATTGTTGGCATTTCTTTTGTTTTCTTTACAAATTAAGCAATTAGATGAGATCACTTCTGCTTCCCTTGGTCATGAACAAGGGAGGTAACTCTCGAGACAATATCAAAGGGAGGTAATACTGATGGATAATTTCCGAAGCCATGGTTATTTAAGCACGACGAATTCGTTCTTCCATTCGATTTTTCGACAAAATTATTTTTGCTCAGAAAAAAGATCACACATTTAAAAAAAAAAAAAGAGAAAGTAATTGGAAAAAAGATAGCGAGACGAAATTTTGTTTTTTCTTATCAAATCTTTTTTTTATTGAGTTATTCCTTGAATGATAAAGAAAAGGGAAATGTTTGTGAAAATAGATTATCTAAAAAAAAAATTTAAAAAGCTTCATATTTTTTCATTTTCAATTGCAAAAATGAAAATAAAATTAGTAGCATTTTGTTTAAACGATGTTCCTGTCAGCATGATTTTTTTTAAACATCATCCTAAGAAATTTGAGCCTTAGGTACTCGTACTGCTACCAATACAATGTAGCTGCTATGACCCTGTTATGTAGAATCTTATCAAAATCACTTGATGACAATGATTTAAGCATTTATATTTTCAGCATTGTTTTTTACCTTTCGTTTCCGTATTTACAAAAAAGATTCTCCCCCACAAAAATTTGCAATTCTTTCCCTATCGTTCTGCAAATAATGACTGCAAAAACATAAGGTACGAAATTATTTTCGACACCGGTTTTCAAATGAAATCGTCGTCAGATCAGACTTTCTCTCTTGAAGGTAATTTCTTGTTTTATCTTTTATTCTTAATTCTGTTTTCTCTGTACCATTTTCTTTTCAACTTCAACATTGTCTTTATGAATTGAATGAATGATACAGATATTATGCGATTCGACGAAGAAATCTTGACAAACCGACCAAATGATTGTGATAACACTAGAAAACAAAGAAGAGACAATTACATTGTCGTTACTTCTTCCATTTTAGAGTTCCGAGTGAAAAAGGTTTAGAGGAAAAATAGAATTGATATTTCTGTATTCCCTAATTTTCCTGCTCATTGTGTTAAAACTTTTTACTTTTCCTGACTTTATCTTATTTTACTTAAGATAGATAACATGTGTTACAGTTTTGGGTCATTTTTTCTTCCATTTTTATCGATTATTGTAGTATGAAATTACTCAACTTGAGTCTTGATAAATTCAATTTGTTGAAGTTAAACTTCTTATTCTTGAAGGAATATTTTGATTGGCGTGCTTCCGAAAATCGGCTGTGTCAGCAATGTTAAGGAGTAAGTATGGAAGGCCAGAATCGACTAAAACGTCTATGTCCGAACATGCCTAAATTTATGTGGATTAAATGAAATATTAAAGATGGGATTACATCATTTGTTATATTAATTTATGAATATTGATTTTTAGAAAAATATTATAATAAAGAAAAGAATTAAAATAATTTCTCTTTGTGAAAAAGAAGAGAGAAAAATAAGACTTTTAATTTGTTCATTCAATAATAAATAAAGATAATGAGTTCATCTAATGTTGTTGTTGTCTCTGAAATTTTATTTAATTTACTCCCACCTCTGATACTTGATTAAATTCAATAATTTGATTATTTTTTGTCAAATGAGAAGTAGTCTAATCAAATACCATTTCAGATTTTTCATCTGATCTTTCAAAATTTAGACGTATTTAGAAGTAGATGTTTCAGTCAATTCAGGCCTCCCCTGGCTCTCAAATATGGCTGACACTGCGAAGGATGATTTTTTGAAACATCATCTTATTACTTATCAACTATATCCTAGTTACCTGTTGTTTTATTACTTTTTAGGGGTGGGCAGGTCCAGATTGTATGTATGACACTATGTTTAAAGAGAGTAATTAAATTCTTCTTTAGTTTTAATGATACTACGATTGTCATTCCATACAGGGAATATGATTTACAAGTAACATATTTCTAAAAAAAACTTACTAGATTTCTGAAAAGTGAATAAGTAATGGTTCATTGAGGGTAGGAAATACGCCGCTGGATGACACCAACACAAGTGACCCCAGTTAGTAAAATATTCTTCTGATGTGATCCTCTTCTTTAGTACTGGTTTTATGATTGGCTAAAACATGAAGCTGTCCACTACAGAAGGATGGAAGTCCATTTGCACTTTCAGCTGTGAATATTTCATTTCGATACTTGTGGAAGGACTTCTTTTACATACAGTAATAATTATTCCATTCATTAACTGGGAAGTTCGTTGACATCTTCTCACTGACACATGAAAAACCCAAACATTTTTTTCCTTAGTTGTAAACTATCTTGAGGATCAGGACCTACAAATTCAATGTTGGTTATGTGCACCAAATGAACTACCATATCTTTTATTCATTTTATTAAGATTTTGATTCCAAAATCTGAAAAATCCCATTAAATTTCTGATTGAAAAAAGGTTTGTTGATTGTTTGACTGAAGTACCCAAAAGGGAGATAACTATTGTAGACATTAAACATGATTTTCTTCTGTCTTTTAATGATATCATCTGTGAACCAAACGATTACCGAAAATTTGAGCAATTTTTTATACGCTGCATTAAAAAAAAATTTTTTACTAAAAAAAAGATTCTTTTGATGCATTTCTTTTCTTTTGTACTGCAGAGAAGATGATAAAAACGTGTTTTTTGTCAGGAACAAAATTATTTTTAAACAAAATTATCGATTGAATTTATCATCTGATGAGACTTTTTCTCCGAAGTAATTCAATGTTCATATTGTTTTGTCCTTTATTCTTGATTCTGTTTTCTTTGTGCCATTTTTTTCCACTGGAAATGGTAGGAATTGGGTCACTATGTAGCCCTTGTACATTGAACTAGCATAAACTATTTTGATGATTTGAAACTATCTTTGAACATAAAAGCATAGATTCTAATACATCAAAGGACATAAGTCAAACAGGACAGATGAAAGCGGAAAATTTTTTTTCATTGATTTCAACTACAAAAATATTTGAATTTGAAAAGAATAGAAGAAAAAGGTGAGAAATGCTGTTTCTCAAATAACATTCAATTTAATAGACTTTTTTAATGGACAGATACTTATCCGCCCCATTTAGTCTCTTAAACTAAGGGTTTACTGTATGTGAAAGATAGTTCTTGCCATTCATACCAAAAGGGTGAGTTTATGCCACTTCAATATATAACTGAGTTTATATCTGTATTAAGTGAAAAATATGACTGATATTTTGTATTCCATAATTTTTCTGCTCATTATGAGTAAACTTTGGTAAAATTACACTTTAGAGACACAGCTGAACTATGCATTTTGAAGGATCAAAATATTTTTTGTGCTCTATGCAGTGGATCCAGAATGCAGTGTTTTGAAAATAGGTTCATATTGATGTTATTTGATATTGGCTGATGCGTTGTTGGAAGCAGAGGCACAAGATGAATAAAGAAACCATGTTTTATTTTTTTCAAATTTTAACAATACCTCCGATTCAATCTAAAAAAATTTTTCAAATAATGCATCATGTTCCTTAGGATCATTAAATAAGTGACTGTGTGAACAAATAATTTGATAATTAGCCCTGCATTCTCTTCAAAATTTTGAGGATTGTGTTTTTGTGATTGGTTTCTAAATGCCAAGGTTTAAATGCTCCAGCAGGGAGAAGATTTTGGACTCTGAAACTGAAGATGGTTTTTAATGTCTTTATCGTCAACCTCTAAATGCACTTCTGATAAAATTTCCCAGGCCATGACCATCATTCAAAGCAATCAGCTCAACTGAGTGATGTATTGTACTGTGTCGGAATTGATTTATTTTTTTTAGAAAATCTAGAATAATTTTATATCAGGAGTTGGTTTGATTACCCATTCACTGCACTAAATATTTCAAATCTATGTTTCTGGATGAAATCAAGCTCTTAATGATTTGATTATGTACGTGTTTGCATTTAAAAATTTAGCAAACTCCCAAATAATATAACTTTAGTTTTAAACCAGCTAATAACTCATTTTTTGGGTGTGTTTTCAGAAATTTTACACAAATTAGATATAGATTAATCACATAGTGCTGGAGAAAGCATGAATTTTCTACTTGATGGAGTTCCTTATCAGATTCTTCTGCAGAACCAATTCTCTTGAGATTGAATATTTTTCTGTGCATGTCAAAATTTCATTTTTATTTGATATAAAACTAAGGGAGAGATTTTGTGTCATAGAAACTCAGCTTGTTGTTGGATTACTTTGGGGTAAATTTTCTGGTTATTGCAACAAGATGTTTTTGACTTTCAGTTACCAATCATGAAGATATATAACTTGCTATTGTGTAATTTCCACCAATCATTCATTTAAACTTTGTTCTCATTTTCACACTCAATTTGTCATCTTGCGTAACCTCCAAGTTTGAAGAAATTTCACATTCGTATCATATATGAAGTATAACATACAGAATGCAATGCCCACCTGATGTTCATAGTTTGTTGTATGACTAGAAGAATGTTAATATACAGGAAAACAATTACAGGGCCTCAATGAATGAGCCCAAAACAAAAACTGACTTTTTGACAAATTTTATTGCATTTATGCAACCCATAAATATATCAATATGATTTCTAAACTGATATATGGTCAACTTTTTCTGTTTTTATTTTCTCTTTTTTTCAAATCACTAATTTTATTCTCTTTAGCTTTTTTTTTTTTGTACCCAAGAAGAAAAAAGCAGGGGACTATCATTCACTATAGGTGTGTGTACATTGTTGTTGTGGTCTTAGCATCCTTTTCTCAATTGACCTTACCATTTTGTTGTCTACAGACTTGAAAATTGGCATCAGTACTCCACTAGACCCTTTTCTAAAAAATGTTTTTTATTAGTTTTCGAAAAAAGGTTTTTAATCTTTTGGCAGCCTTATTTTGACCTGCTTATTGATAACCTCTACATTCTCCAGAATTTAGCTGTTTCTCTTTATTCTATTTTAGATGTATTCTAGTTGAAAATGCCAGTGATGCCATAAATGGACTTTGTTCAAATCTTATTTATTACTTGATGGAATTTTTTCATATGACTTCAAATTTTGATGCTATGGTTGATCAGTTATTGACTGTGATCATGAGTTTGTTTAATTTTTTGACAAAAATGTTATTTTTGTTTACAATCTGGATAATTTCTCAAATCTTGACTAATTTTGCTGAAATTTTGCTATAATGTTGACAAGACACCTAAAATTGAAAAATGGTGAATTACAATTGATCCAATTGTTATGTCAACATATAGAAAATATTGAACTTTAGAACTGCTGGCTTAGAGCGAAAATTGTTTTACAGGACTTTGAGCACTTAATTACTGGAAATATACAGGTTGGGCCTTTGTTTTCCGACTATATTTGAAATTGAATTGAGACATATATAGTACAAAGCATGTATATTTTACTGTTTACATTGAATCCATTTTAACAATTTCTTTTTTATGACTAACTTTCATGGCCTTTAGATGAGAGTTAAGTGATTTACACGATAGGTGCAACATTTCTTTATCTAAATTAGACCAGGTTTTGACAAGGGCTTACTTTAGAGTAGCAACTGTGCTGTAGGAGATCTTTGAAACACCCCAGAACAGACCAAATGGCAAAATCCAGGGGATTGATGTCTGGGCTTAAAGGAAGCCTGATGTTCTTATCCCAAAATCCACTTGTATGTGCTTTGTTCCATGCCTGGGTGATATGTGAGTAAGTGCACCATGTACCTCGAAGATGTAACACTCTTTAATGGCTTCAGTGAACCAAAGTAACGCTTTTTCTGCAAGCATTCAAAGATAAACTTGGCTCCTCACTCTCACATCGTCTTCAATGAACAACAAAGACTTTTTCCCATCTAATGCAACTCATACCATCACCCTAGCAGTCTCCTGGTGACAAAAATTGGCTCAGCTGCCTTCTGAAAGGTTAAACCATATCATTATGGAATTCATCACAGCCTGCAATGGAAATCTTGTCAGTGGCTTTCTGAATTTCCTTTGACATTTTCTTCCTTCTGTCGAATCACTTTTGGCTCCTGAGATCTAATGTTAACATAGTATTTTATATGCTTCCAGCTCTAAATTCCCCCCTCCACCATTTTTCAGAAATATTTTTATGACTATCTCAGCTCTTTCTCGTTATCCACATATTTCTCTGGGAATATCATCTTGCACCTTTCTCCACGACCTCGAAAGTCATTCTGATGTAGACGGCAATTTCTGCCAGGGATTGTCTTGGTCAAGGTTGTGCCTTTCTAAGTAAAAAGTTTCATCATGTTATGGTAGGTCTTTTAGCAAATACTTGGAATTTTGATCACTTGATTGTTGCTCAGTTCAACCTTTTTCAAGGCAATGATTTGGTTGCATACACACTTCAGTGCCATGTTTGATACCAGTGTGGAATGAATCAATTAAACTGTGCACACAGAAAGAACAAACATTTCAGATACCTAGTGCAAAATCTCAGACTTGTAGGTCAAAAACCAAGTTTATGAGATATCATTGAATGATGTGTAATTCTTCATGATGCGCCCTGTATAACATATTTAAGAATGTTATGGTTTAAATAATGAAAATGGAATTGACAGACTTAGTAGGCAATGAATTGCCACCCTGGTAGTTAAGGATACCACATTATATCAGTTGTGAGAGATGAACACCCTCTGACCCATATCTCCCTATTTCAACCGTTTTCTGATAATCTGGTCTTTAAAATTTGCTATGTAGATTTTTTAAAAACTCATTACACTGAACCATATTTACTACAGGGTTTTGACCAGGAGGCAGTTTTAAATTTTGTCTGTACTTTCATCCTTTGATACTGTTTTCATGAGACCTTACCACTCTATCATGGAATTCTGTTAGTACTATTATTTTTGTTTCTGTTTTCTTTTTGCTTTTACCTTCATCTCAATTCAGTAGTTGCTTCTTATTGTAGCTTTTTACTCAAACCAATTACCTTTCAGCTGTAAGCAAACAGATTCAATTGGAAAATAAAGATTGAACGTTTGTTAGGATTTTAATCCCCCCTTTAGGGAGGGTGTACAGTTCATGCATCTTTACTTTATCAGTTGAGCTATAGAGACTCAACCTGAAGGCTTGAGTCCAGATGACACCTTTCAACCCATCCCTCACTCTTATTGGTGGCGATAATTGTTCATATTTTGATGCATCTTGCTTTTAATTAGATTAAGTATTACAAATCATTTTTGTTTTATGACAACTTTTTATTCTTCGTTCCATTAAGAAACTGGAGCTATTAGCTCACTGTTTAAGTTGCAATGAGAGGAAAAATAAAATGAAAATAAAAGTAAGGATTCATCTAATAATGAATTCCAGTTGAAAAGATAAAAACAAGGAAGAAAACAAAAATGCAATAATCAAATTCCAAAGTGTAGATGAGGCATTTATCTGAGCAGGGCCTCCAAGTGGAATTATATAAGGCTGTGGATAGCTGTTTTCTCCACAACTTATAATACATTGCACAAACAACATAGTCTTTTAGTCATCCAGTTTTCATCCATAACCCTTTTAGTATGCCATACTGTATTCTACCTATTTTATTGATGGACATATATTGACTAAGAAGTTTGGATTTAAAGTTGTAGCCAAGAATCTCTGGGTCCTAGTGCATCTGAAGGAGGCTTAAGAATGTATTGTCAAAAGATATTAATTGCATAAATGGATATCAATGGTCCAAGAATATACCCTAATTATTAGTGTGAGTTGATATAATTTTTTTCAATTACAAACATACTTTTTTTTGTAAGTGACAATTTTCTTTTTTTTTTCTTCACAGGTGTTTACTCTGAAAACAATTTGTACATAAATATGAAAATAACATTTCAACATATACTTATGAAATTCCCTGATCAACACTTTCTGAAGAGTCACACGGAGAGAAACCATATTCTTGTGAAAATTGTTGATTGTTCACAGAAGCTATATTTGGACAAATATAACTGATGAAAAAGGATATAGTTGCATAGTGTGTGAATCTTCTTTTTCAAAAAGGTCAAACTTAGCAAGACATAAGTAAAAACATATCAGAGAAAAGCCATAGTCTTGGAATTGTGTGAATCTTCTTTCCAGAGAAGTCAGTTTTAGTTTACCAGATGGAGACACACGCTGGTGAGAAACCACTTTCTTGTGACATTTGCAAATCATCATTTTCAATGAAGTCATCTTTAGTAAGCCACATGATAGAACACAGTGGAGAGGAATCACGTTCTTGTCAAAAATCCGAATCTACATTTTCTGTGAAGTCCGATTTAGTTACACATAAACAAATACACACCGGAGAGAAACTATATTCTTGTGAAATATGTGGATCTTCCTTTTCAGTGAAGTCCAAATTAGTTAGACATAAGCGAACACATACTGGAGAGAAACCATATTCCTGTGAAGTATGTGGATCTTCCTTTTCCGAGAAGTCAACTTTGATTGCGCATATGCGAACACATACTGGAGAAAAACCATATTCTTGTGAAATATGTGGATTGTCATTTTCCAACAAGTCAAGTTTAGTTTATCATATGCAATCACACACTGGAGAGAAACCGTATTTTTGTGAAATCTGCAATTCATCCTTTTCAATGAAATCGTCTTTAGTCTACCATGTGAGAACACACACTGGAGAGAAACCATATTCTTGTGAAGTATGTGGATCTTCCTTCACCTTGAAATCATATTTAGTCAAACATATGCGAACACATACTGGAGAGAAACCATATTCTTGTGAAGTTTGTGGATCTTCCTTCTCACACAAGTCAAGTTTAGTTTATCATATGCGAACACACACTGGAGAGAAACCGTATTTTTGTGAAATTTGCAAATCATCTTTTTCGATGAAGTCGTCCCTAGTCAAACATGTGAGAAAACACACTGGAGAGAAACCATATTCTTGTGAAGTATGTGGATCTTCCTTCTCAGTGAAGTCACATTTGGTTGATCATATGCGAACACACACTGGAGAAAAACCACACTCTTGTGAAATATGTGGATCTTCCTTTGCTAAAAAGTCAAATTTAGTCAAACATAAGCGAACACACACTGGAGAGAAACCATATTCTTGTGAGGTATGTGGATCTTACTTTTCACGTAAGTCAAATTTAGTTAATCATATGCGAACACACACTGGTGATAAACCATATCCTTGTGAGGTATGTGGATCTTACTTTTCCCGTAAGTCAAATTTAGCTAATCATATGCGTATACACACTGGAGAAAAACCATATTATTGTGAGCTATGTGGATCTTACTTTTCACATAAGTCAAATTTAGTTACCCACAAGCAAAGACACGCTGGGGAGAAACCATATTCTTGTGAAATATGTGGATCATCCTTTTCTCACAAGTCAACTTTAGTTCATCATATGCAATCACATACTTGAGAGAAAGCATACTCTCGTGTAATTTTAGGATCTTCCTTTTTTACATCAGTCAACTCTAGTTAATCATTTGAGAAACCATATTCTTGGTCTTCCTTTTCAGGAAAGTCATCTTGAGTTATAAATGAGCGAACACACTGGAGAGAAAGCATATTACTGTGAGGTGACCATTCTTTTTCATGGAAAGCATATTCTGTGGTACCTATGTATGAACACTGGTGAGAAGCCGCATTGTTGCAGCATATGCAGATGTTCTTTTTCTGTTGGGACATAATAAGAATGCACATTTGAGAGAAGACTTATTTGTGCGAAATATGTGGGTTATATAGGTCTTCATTTTCAGACTCGGACGTGTGTGAATGCCCTCCAGAATCAGGCGCACCACATGCAAACATGTACTGGAGAAAAAACGCATTTTTTTTTTCAAATTTCTCGTAGATTTCGATGTATATTTGTAAAGCAGGGTTAGGCAACACTCAGTTTGCGAACAGATGTAGACCAGCCTGCAAGCAAATATTGGAATGCTATGCCCATTAAGTTTTGAATATTTTTTTGTCTTTTTTTGTCAATACAAAAGATGCATTGATTGAAATTGACTAATTTGTGTTCTTTGGTTACTTATTGGTGTCTATGGTGGGGCAGAAATGATTTTTCTTGCTGAGATTTGAGGCAGAATATAATCAGATTTATTCAAATGGATAATTCCCATATTTCAAGCTTTTTATAGCATTTATTTGGTCCACAGGCAGAGGCAGAGAGGTTGCTGACTCCTATTGCAAAATATGTTTATTTTCTCCTTCATGTATGTTATTGGAATATTTGCTTTGATATTGATGACTGGAGTGAAACTATATTGTTTGGAAAAGTGTGAATTCGCATTCACAGTCAGTTCAAGATAGACGGTTGCTGAAAGGGGATAGTTTTCAAAGTTTACTCACAGACCATTGGTAGTATAGTGAATTCAATATGCAATAGATGCTTAACTATGCTGGGATAAGTACATATCTACAGGAAATCTCAAATTGAAAGATGATATGCAAATACATCCTGGATACAGAACTTGTTGAGAATATATGACTACATTTCCACTAATAACTTTTAAAATGTGAGCATAATATTTAGAAGGATAGGGATATTGATTTAAACTCAAGTAATCTTGCTGGGGGCTTATTGTTTATTTTTAATTCTGCACTGCTTATTAATGACAAAAAAATTGACACTTTGTGCATTGCAATAAAAAGAAAATGATATAAGACAATAAAATTACCTGTCAGAGACAGTCATTTTATAATTACTCTGATTCACTGTATGAACTAAGACATGAGTCAACCTTTCAAGCATGAAGAATCTTCCCTAATTAATCATTAGATTTTAAATGGCTTTCCCCCTACCCATCAGGATAAAAACCAAAAATTTGTTAGGGATGCTTTTACACAACAATATAGATTATTTCAGGTTGGGGATAGTGCTGTGTCACTTGAAAAGTTTGTAATCATGAACCTTCTCAAAAATCTCCACATTTGTGAAAAATCTAAAATAACCCAAAATAATATCAACGTTAAGATTGTGTATCACAGCTTGTATAATTCGTTTTGTTTTTGCAAACTCATATTCCCTTTTCTCAGTTTAGGTAGACATAGTATTTAGAGGATTAGCTATATTTGGATTAGAATTACCTCCCCTTGAATTGGATGATTTTCTATTTCCTAAGAATCTCACAAGTATTCTTATAAGAGTTCCTGTTAGAATAGAAACCAAATAATTATCAGTATGGCAAAGGGTTTTTGCTACAAAGTTTGGTGTGCATTATGCAAAAAGATATCTCAAAATGTTTATGCCATAAAGCACAAAATCATGATATCATTGGAGAAATCACTTTTGGCATCATATTTCGATATCACACAGGATTTTATTATTTTGGAATGCATGGAAATTGGGATCAAAGTTTTTAAAATTGATTTTTTTGAAGAATATTTTGACAGATGAGTTCACTTGAATTTCATATGAAATTGAATATCATCGATTTCTTTACTTACTTAGTTTTTAATGTTTTGGCTGCTGTATAAACATTGAATTGAAAATTCACTGTAAAATTCATTTTAAGTCAACCGATTAGAAATAAAACTCCAACAGATTCAAAATTAGGCATTTTTCATCAAGGCATGCATAACTCTCTTGTATTTAATCATCAGTATGGAGATTGAACACTTCAGAATAGTGTAAAAATAGTGTTGCCTTTCATTTCTCATCATAGAGACTGGTGTAATTGGAATACCTAAAGTGCTTTCACATTTGATACTCTTCATCTTGTGCCATTGTCATGTTCCATAAAATTCATAATATGTTCTGGATTTTTGCTCTGCTGGGATCTTACAGGCACTTTTTATTGAAGCATGGAGTAAGGTTTCTATGAATCATCAATATAAGTATTTTCGAAAGAAAATATGACTGAGTGTATATGATTTTCCATCACTGATTTATTATTCATTCTAGACAAGTTTCAATTTTTTTATTTGTAGTATCAAGTAACAAAATTGTACTTCAGTCTGGTCACAGAAAAGGTCTAATTTTTAAGATGGTCTCCATATTGACTGTCAAATTAGTTGGCTTTATGGAAAAAAAAACCATACCCTATCCCCCAAAATATCACAAAAAATTTTTCAGCAGTTTTTAGAGTATCAAGTGTGCTCAATTACATACTAAAAGTTTACCCAAGTCTGGCCACGGGAAAGGTAAAATTTTTGTGGATGTTAGGAAGAAGTGATTAAATTTGTGGTGGATCCAGGTATTTGTTTATGACTGATATTCTGGCATTTTTTTACCCTAATTTTTTATGTATGTCAACATATTATGACTGCTAATTTTTAACGAATTGTAATGAAATGGAAGGTTTTTCATATATGTCTGTATTTGTTCCTATCTTTCCATATGATATCTCCAAAAGTCTTCCATGAATATTGATGTAATTTTGTAGAAAAGTATGCCATATTGCATGGAAGAAGGGATTAAGTTTTAGGATGGATCCAGGAATTCGTTTTTGAGAGATATTTTGGTGTATTTTGGGGTTTGTTTTTTTTTTTTCGCATCATTCATATCTGTATTCAATCATGTTTGTCAACACATATCTCTGGAAATTATAAATGAATTTCAACGAAACTTTCTGAAAAGGCGGTCAGTTACATAAGAAAGGAGTGATTAAATTTTGAGCAGGATCCAGGAATTTCTCAATATTGTGTATACTGCTGGATGAAAACCTCTGTAACTCATAGAGTATGTCTATAATAAGGTCTTTGTATGCCATTTAGAAAATTACCCCTTCCCAGGGTTAGACTATGATAGATATTCATGTCATTGAACACATCTGATACTACAAAAACCGTTGAGAGAACTTTTGTCGTGGTATTTTTGGGAGTGGAGTGGGTTTTTTATAAAGCCAACCAATTTGGATGCCATCTTAAAATGATACCATTCCAGTGGTAAGATTGTGGTAGAATTTTGTATTTGTAAAGCACACTTAATGCTACAAAAAACAAATTGAAAAACTTATCTTGAGTGAATGATAAACAAGTAATGGGCATTGTAAGTATTCGATGGCCATCTTGGATCAACTTTGAAAATTATAGACTATGGAAAAACGGGTGATAAATCAAGGATTTATAAAAAGATCCCACTGGATTACAAATCAGCCCACCCAATAACATTGTGGTAAAAAAAAGTTTTTGATAGTAGTTTTAATGCTTATGCTGGATGACATAGGCCCCCTCTGGAAAGCTAGTCCCCTCATCAGGCTAGTCTTTTTAGATACCCTGTGAACTAGACTGATGGATTCAATGCTGCCATATTTTAGAGTGTTGTTTTATCCAGTGAATATTGGGCTAAATTTGGAGTCCACTTATATGCCAGCATATATGGTAATGTATCCTTTTTCATCATCAACCTCCAAATACCTTGGTTCTCAGTGTGATGTTGGGATTATTGAAGATATAAAATCTTGTGCCTAAAGACAAAAAATATAATTCCCTCAAATTCAGATACGATTTGTCATTGTCGAATATTTAAAATAAAATTTCAAATTTTTAGTCATATTTTTATTTTTTTATTTTAATTACTTTTTTTTTGGTTAACCCCTTAACTGCAGCAGATGAGAAAAAGATATAACTATGACTAAACTGATTAAAGTTTCAGTCATTTGCAGTAGATGGGTTAAATATATTCTTGTCATTGTTATGCAGTGGTTTTCTGAATAATTGTTCTGTACTTTTTGATTTCATGTTGTTTAATGAATATGTAAGGACAATATTATTAGCCATTATCTGGTATGTAAGGAATTTTTGAAATTATTGAAGAATAATGCTAAGTAATTCAAGTATGATAATAGATGAATTCCATGATTTCTACAAAACTAATCAGAAGGCTTTATTCTTATTAAAAAGATTTCTCAAGGATTATGTAAACCACTCACTATCTTATTTTCTTGGTTAAAGTGTGTGAAAAGTTTTCATTTAAACAGTAATTGTATTCAGTCAAGTATATTTTCATTATTTTTATAGATATATCTTGATAAATTGATAGTTGAGTTATTGATTGTGATGATGAGTATTTTGATAAATTGAATATCATCAATGTTTGTTTATCTAGCTTTTGTTTTGTATTGTTAAACTGTTTGAATTAAAATACAATAAAATTGATTTCACTTGGACTTTTCTATGAAAAATTCAACTTTTTAATTTGGACTTCATTTCATATTTTTTTATGTTCCTTATTCCTTTGTTGCATTGCTTTGAGCAAAGCAAATAAGATAGAAGAATAGAAAACTTCATGTAACATTCACTTCATTTCATTTTTCATAGTCTATTAGTGCCATTCAATTAAAACCTGATTTCCCAAACACTTATGAAATTCATAATGTTTAAAAGGAGATTACACTAGTTGAAATGTTCATGTAATTTTGACAGTTACGTATCAGTAATATGATATGAAGATTAGTCTCCCTCAATTTTAGTGAAATAAAAGTCCACAAAGTTTATAAAATGGTAAATAAAATGACGTTAACAAAACTGAAATTTTTCTGTGCTATTAGTCCTAACAGTTATACAGTAATTTTGAGAATTTTTTTTTTTGGAAATGAATTTCCTTCAAATAAATATTTGAATCTAATTATACTATTTTTCTAAAGATCTTGGAATAATACCTCTTCCAATTTCAGATTATAAACAAACAGCTCTGGTTAGTCATTCAAAAGAAACCATCTTGTGAAGTTCAGCATTTATGCTGTTGGACACAAACTGAGGGATCAAACAGTCCTGGCTTCAATGCATTCAGTAAAGCAGTTGTAATTAAATGTTCCAGAATGCTGTCAAAAAATATTTTGTGAACTAGCTGAATGACACTTAATCCACACTTTTCGTAGGAGAAAATCAATAATATATGATAACCTCTTATCCTTTTTTTTAATCTTCCAGTATAATGCTACCCACAATTCTGCCCCTGATTTCTTATGATAAATTCCTCATGTTATACACGTGTAAATAAATTACGCCCAATCTGGTCTTAAATCTTTATGCAGTACATTTTCGGAAAAACTATTTTCACTGTAACCTATTTCAACTTCTAACAACCGGTATTGACCAGATTCAAATCTTGTCTGGACTCTCAAAATTTGATACTGCTTACATGCAACCTGTCATAGAATTCAATAAACAGGTTTGTCCCATTATTTTTGAAGGCAGAAGTCCAAATGACACCACCATTCAACCTATCCTTCACTCCAATCGACAGCCATGATTGTTTTGATACAGGCAGCTTCAGTTTTTTAATACTTTTTTATTAGATGAAATATTATGAAACATCATTTTTGTTTTTCATTTGCAATGAAAAGCAAGTAATTAATCAAGATGAATGTAAGAATTGAAAATAAAATTGAAATAAAAGTGTTGATTCATCTAATGTGGTGCCCCCAACTTCCAAGAAGAAAAATGCAATCTTTAAACCAAAGAAATATATTTAAAAAAATCACAAAGTCATTAAGATGATTCAATAAAATGAACCAAATAAGAATCTACTATTGAAAATGAATATAAAATGAAATAGACACATACAATTAAGAAGACAAAACTATACAATTTGTCACACAAAAAAACCAAAGAAAATCGTAAAACAATACATTCAAATATACAGGCATTTTTCAGCAGTTGTGATAGACTCAACAGAGATTCTCTTTAATAGGTTTTCTTATCCTTTAACCTGTGATTTACTGAACTGCTCAACAAACCAAGTGCAGTTGAAGCCAGAAATTGAAGCTTTAGCTCTCACTGAGGTAAAAATAACAAGCCAATATAAAATGTGCAGTTGTTAACTTGTTCTACAATGAAAGGAACAGAAGAATGATGGAAACATATCAGCACACATAATACAAAGACAAATTACTGCTTAGTCCATTAACAGCACTCAATGAATAGAGTCCCAGCAAACTTATTTGGCATTAGGAGGGAAAATGTAAATTATCTGTTTAATGGGTTGGATGCAAGTCCACCTTGGGGATACCCCCATCATGATCACACAGCTTAGAGTATACTCAATCAGCTGCTGAGTACACAGGGAAATTTGACCAAATGATGAGGTTTTCACACTCTTTGCTCATGCTGAGAATTGAACCCAGAACCTTCAGCATGTGATGCGGACCATTACACTATCCAAGTGGACAGAGACACTGAGAAGAGCCCCTAAAAAAACTAATTTTTCGAAGCAAAAGAGAAATGGCCATTTAGCATTTGAGGCCCTCTCACTACTTTTTCTTATCTGTCTTTTATAATGTCTACCCCTATTGGTCTATTACGATAGTCTTCAAATTTTGAATTCCCGAGGAACACTTTTCAATGGGTAAATTGTCTGAAAGAAGCAACAATTTTCCCTCACGCTGTTTGGAGGCAAACAGAGCCCCTCTCCCCCAGATCAGACCTCTTACCAAGGGTAGGGGTTTAAAAGTTGGAACCTTATGGAGGCTGGCAATAGAAGTTTTGTTCATTTCACTGTAATAAGTGATATTAAATTTCGATAGAATAAATGTCGAAAATATTGAATAACAGGGTTGCTGCTAAAATATATCCCATTGAATCTTCGCCCTTGCAAAAGTCACAGCAGATGCCAACAGTCCCTGACCAACTTCCCTCAACTAATGCATGATGCAAGAATGAAGGTAAAAATTTGTATTCATTCATTTTTTTCAAAATAGATGATGTCAAGTTTCATTATTGCAAAAAGTGAAACTAAATCATGATGAAACGGTTAAACAGAAGATTAACCAATTCTAGATTCTAAAATAAAATTATTCACCCTTTATCTGAAGACTGCAAACTGACAGAAAAATGTAAAACAATTTATTTATCCATCCTTTGAATATTCAAGATTCTCAACAATGCAAACCACAAAAATTGTTGAAATCCATTAAGCCCTATTGCTCTTTTGTTGATTAAAAAAACAATGATTATAAAAATGAAGAAAGGGGTTGGAAAAATGTCCATTGAATCAATTGATTTAATCATAAACTGCAATTACCCCCCACCCCCCACCCAGCAGAGGGACCAGTAGAAGTCTGTGGTTTGGGTGGCAGCTTTTCAGTAAAAGCATTTTGCCGAATTAACCATTTTTCGAATAAATCTGGCTGATTTTTCCCAAAATTAGCCGATAAAAACCCACAATAGCTGAAAATCTTGCCATTCTAAAATATTTAGCAGAAGTAGGTGTGCTATTTCTTATAAATAATTTGTTCTGGTGTCCTAGTTTATGATTATTTTATTTGATAATTGGACTTTAAATGAGAATATTACAGATACATATTTCTAGATACAGAGATAGCTGGAAATGGCGAAAAATGACCGATTTTAGCCATTTTCAGCTTTATTGAATGAGCACTTTGCAACATTAATTCTAACACATATATGTACATAGCATCAACTTACTGTAGCGCCCCCTATTCTTTTTTTTTTCAAGTCCAATATTACGTTTGATGGGGAAAAAAATCCCAAGCAAAAACAAATAGAGGTTTTTCGCTGACTTTTATTCCTGTTAGCTAAGCTGTAAGCTGTAGAACAGAGGAAATCTCTTATCACTTTTATTTGATCAGTTGTGCTAGAATAGTGATATGATAATCACATTATTCATAAATTGTGATTGTTGCATACGTCTTTTCTCTAAAACTTGAAAAAATTGAACTTAGTTGAATTTTTTCAAGATGATCTTCGGTGACAGGAAAGTTTACAAACTGAACAAACGTCGTAAACTTTCTTATTCTCGAAGATCATCTCAAGAGTGTTTAGCATTAGCACAAATTCAACGAATTTCTGGTAATGCTAATTGCGAATTATCAAAATTACCTGACGACAGTGAAAATCGATATATTCTTGAAAATTTTTGAGCATTTATATTTTCAGCATTGCTTTATTTATTCCTACGAACAAAACATTTTTAAACGCTGTCAGTGTTTTCTTTTCCTCTTCCTCAATTTTCCATATGAAGGCGGGAAAAACGTGCATTTTTCTATAAGGAACGAAATTAATTTTGACACCGGTTTTCAATTGGATGAGTCTCCAAACGAGACTTTTTCCCCCCAAGGTAATTTAATGTTTGCATTTTTTTAAAAAAATCCTAATTCTGTTTTCTGTGGGCCATTCTTTTCAACTTCAACATTATTTTCATGAATGATACAGAGTTTGTGCAAATTCATAAAGAAATTTTAATTAACCGACTAAATAACTGTGATAACTCTGTATTTTATTTACTTGCAGTAATTTTGTCTGATTCTGTAACCACTACGCTATGTGTCCATGTGGACAACCGGTGCTAATTTTTAGGAGCCTTAAACACAAGTAATCTGATGGTTCTAGGTTCAATCCCAGTGTGAGACAATAATAATACTACAAATGCTAAGAGGGTACTGAGGTCAATATACCCCCGTCTGTTAAATAAAGGGTTCGGTTCGTTACTTCCCCACACCTACCAGATGATACCTGATGAAGGCCGTAGAGTACAATGGCCGAAACATTGTTTGAAAAACAACCAAGATGAGGATAGTCCGAATAATAATAGAAATAATTGTGATAACATATGACAATTACATTGCGGCTTCTTTTTCCATAAGTGAAAAATTGGGAAGAGGAAAATTAGGAAGGATATTATGTATACCATAATTTCTCTGCTGATTTTAATTAAACTTTTTACTCTTCCAGATTTGATAGATGTCATGTTGTATAGTTTTTAATCCTTTTGTTTGTTTTTTTTTAAGATGATCATTGCACCATTTTACTCTCAAATAATTTGACTTGATAAAGTTGAGCATTTTATTCGTAAAGGAATATTTTAATTGGCGTTCTTCCGAAGATCAGCTGTGTCAGCAATTGTTGAAAGCAAGTATGGAAGGCAGGAATTAACTAAGATATCTACGTCTAAATACGCCTAAATTTACAAGGAATAAATGAAATATCAGAGATGTGATTACATCATTCGTTATATTATATATATTGAATATTTTTGTAATATATATATATATATAACAAAAACATTAAATAAAAGAAAGAAGTTGAAGGATTCCTCCATCATCTCAAAGAAAAAGAAAAGAAATAAGTAAGTATTTCATTTCAGTTGGTTCATTCAATTATAAATATTTGTTGATAAATATATCCCATGTTGTTTCTGTTGCTAATATTCAATTTGATTTCATCTTGTCACTATAAATATAGGTGTCTTAAAAATGCAGATGTCTCAGTCGATCAGGGCCTTCCTTTGCTTTCAAATATGCCTAACACAGCTGAAGATCACGTTGTGATTTATGAACTATACCCTAATAATTTACTGAGGTTTTATGGTATTTTTGTTTTGTTTTTCAGAATATACATCATGATACTGTAATTAAAAGCTCAATTTTAATTTTTCTAGTTTTTTATGACACTGAAATTACCATTACATATGAAATTGTGATTTATGAGTAAGTGATATAATACTAGCAGAAATACCTAGTTTTTTGAATATTGAATAGTCTGGAGGAAGGGTTCTGCACAGGATGACACCACTAATTTGAATATTTTACTGCTGGGATCCTCCTTCTTTGTACTGATTTTATGCTCATTTAAAGTTTGAAGCTTTCCGGAAAGTCATTTAGCCATCCAGTTTTCATCTGCAATAACCTTTTTGGTACACAATACTCTATTCAACCACCAGTAAATAATGAATTCAAACAATTCCATAAATGGACATATATTGAATTGAAAGTTTGGATTCACTCCTACAACCAAGAAATTCTGAGCACTCAGGACCTCTGTGTATCCCCTGCTTGATGGCCCCACATCTGGGTAAGGGTAAAGAATGTATCATAAAAGATATTGATAGAAAAAACATGTCAATGGTCCAAAAATATATGCAATAATATACATCCCAATCATTAGTATAGATTGATACAATTTTGTTTAATAACTAAGATACTGTATGTGTTTTTTTTTTTTCTTGTATGATATTTTTGTTGTCTATTTTTATTTCATTTACAGGTATTCATCTTGAAAAATATTTGTACATGAATATGAAATTTGATTTTTGGATTTCAACTGATGAAAATTGTAGTTCAACACTTTCTTATGAAAAGCACTGATCATCTTTTTCAGAAGAATCACATGGAGAGAAACCATATCTTGTAAAATATGTGGATCATCCTTTTCACGGAAGCAATATTTGGTGGAACATAAGTGATTACATACTGATGAAAAGGGATATTGTTGCAAAATGTTTTGATCTTCTCTTTCAAATAGGTCATACTTGGACAAATGCAAAGACAAATTGGAAAGAAGTTATATTATTGCAAATTATGTGCGTTTATGTTTCCAGAGAGGTCAGTTCTAATCATTCATGTGAAAACACACATTTTTGACACTAGCTAATCATCCTTTCCAATGAAGTCCTCCCCAAATAACCATATGGGAACAAACAATGAAAACAATACATATTTCTGCCAAACATGTGGATCTTTCTTTTTAGGGAAGACATATTTATTCAATCATATGCAATCACATATTGGAGAGAAACTATATTCTCCAGAAATATGTGAATCTCCAATTTTCCAGAAACTGAATTTAGTTAAACATAAGCAAACACAGACTGGAGAGAAACCATATTCTTGTGATATGTGCGGGATTTCCTTTTCAGTGAGGTCAAACTTAGTTAAACATAAGCGAATACACACTGGAGAGAAACCATATTCTTGTGAAGTGTGTGGATCTTCTTATTCTCAGAAATCAAATTTAGTTAAACATAAGCAAGGGCACACCAGAGAGAAACCATATTCTTGCAAAATATGTGAATCTTTTTTTTCCCTGAAGTCAAGTTTAATTCATCATTTGCAATCACACACTGGAGAGAAACCATATTTTTGTGTAATATGTGGATCTTCTTTTTCACGGAATTCTGATTTAGTTAAACATAAACAAACACACACTGGTGAGAAACCATATTCTTGTGATGTATGTGGATCATCCTTTTCCCAGAAACCAAATTTACTTCATCATTTGCGAACACACACTGGAGAGAAACCATATTCTTGTGAAATATGTGGATCTTCTTTTACCCAGAATTCAAGCTTAGTTCATCATAGGCGAACACACACTGGAGAGAAACCGTATTCTTGCGATATATGTGGATTTTCCTTTTCAGTGAAGTCAAATTTAGTTAAACATAAGCGAATACATACCGGTGAGAAACCATATTCTTGTGAAGTATGTAGATCCTCCTTTTCCCAGAAGTCAAATCTAGTAAAACATAAGCAAACACACACTGGAGAGAAACCATATTCTTGTGAAATATGTGGATCTTCCTTTTCCCAGAAGTCAAGTTTGGTTTATCATTTGCAATCACACACCGGAGAGAAACCATATTCTTGTGAAATATGTGGATATTCCTTTCCACAGAAATCAAATTTAATTATTCACTTGCGAACTCACACTGGAGAGAAACCATATTCTTGCCAAATCTGTGGATCTTCCTTTTCCCAGAAGTCAAGTTTGGTTCAACATACGCGAACACATACTGGAGAGAAACCATATTCTTGTGAAGTGTGTGGTGCTTCCTTCACAGTGAAGTCAAACTTGGTCACACACAAGCGTACACACACTGGAGAGAAACCATATTCTTGTGAGATATGTGGATCAACCTTCTGTCAGAAGTCAAGTTTAGATTATCATATGCAATCACATACTGGAGAGAAACAATATTCTTTTGATTTTTGAGGATTTTCCTTTTCACATCAGTTCACTTTAGTTAATCATATATAAATATATATTGTAATGAAACCATATTCTTGCAAATATATGGATCTTCTTTTTCAGGGAAGTCATTTTAAGTGGAACAAATGCAAACACACATTGGAAAAAAACTATATTTTGTGGAGTTGGTGGCTTTTTTTATACATGTCAAATTTGGTGGCACTTGAGAAAAGCCATATTTGTCTGAAATATGTTGATTTTGTGTAGTAGGTGTCTACTTTTTTCCACGGATGTTACATTCAGTGGTGAATATGCAAACACATACTAGAAAGGAGCCATATTGTTGCAAAGTATCTGGATTTTCATTTTCCGATTGGTCAAACCTGGTGGGACATATATATTAACACATACTGGTGGAAGCCTGATTTGGTTGAAATATGTGAGTCTTCCTTTTCAGACAAGTCAAACTTGGATACATGAGGATACACTCTGGAAAGAATTCATGTTGTTGTGAAGTATATGACTTTTCCTTTTGACAGAAATTGAATTTGAAGTGCAACATCGTAACCATCCGGCTAACAAATATTGGACTACTATGCATATTTTTCTAGTTTTAGATATTCTCCGTGCCGTTTTCATGAATACAAAAGATGCCTTGATTGAAATGAATTGACCAAATTGATTAGTGATTAGTATTTTTGGTTGAGCGCAAATGATTTTCCAGCAGGCATTATTCATTGTTTTGAGGTAGTGTATAATAAGATTTATTCAAATGGCTTTTTGTGACATCTGTTTTTTTCTTTTCTCAATGTTACTGAAAGCATAATTGCTTTGATAGTGGTGACTGAAATGAAATTATATTGTTGTGAAAAGTGTGAATTTGTATTTACAGTCAGTTCAAAATGGATGGCTATTGTAGAGTGATAGTTTTCAAAGTATACTCACTGACCATTGTTAGTGTAGTAAATTCAGTCTACAATAGATGCTCCACTATTACATACTTATGCCAGACTATGCTAAGCTGAGGTCATATCTTCTGGTATTTTAAGTTTGAAAAGTCATATTCTGACACATCCCAGAAACAAAACATGTACTCAAGAATATGTGACAACATTTCCTCTCGGAACTTAGAATGTGAGAAATCATACTATCTAGAATTATGGGATGTTGATTTTTGACTTAAGCAATAAGAGAGGCTTATTCTTTAATTTTCATTCTGCATTGCTTGATAAGGACCTGAAATTGACGGTTTGATAGTTACAATAAAAAGAAACTGACATAAGATATAAAAGATAAATAATAGCAATCACTGTATTATTGGAAAAATTTCTGATTTTACAGTATAAACCAGCATATAAGTTGACTTTTTAAGCATGAAAAATTCACTCTAATGGATCATAACTACGAACTTGATGGACGGACTGCTGCCTTATTTTGGAGTGTCATCTCACGAATATTGGACTAAACTTAGTTTAATAATTCAGTTTCAGAGTTCACTTTTCATGAACCTCCAAATGACTTGCTATAACTAGGAAGTACATTACATTTATACCATGCTGTTCTAAGTGAGAGTTACATTTTGGGATTATTGAGGATATACAATCTTGTGTGTACAAGTCAATATAATTCATACTAATTCAGTTAAGAATTGTCATTGTCAAATATTTCAAATAGAAATTCAAGTCTTTAGTCAAGTTTTTTTTCTTTTTTCCTTGTAATGACTTTTTATTTCCATTTTGTTAACCCCTTAACTGCAGCAGATAGGGAAGAGTAATAATTATTACTATCACTGCCTTGATTAAAGTTTCAGTCATTTGTAGTTAATAGGTCAAATGTTTTTGTCATTGTTATGCAGTGGTTTTCTGGATACTTCTTCTGTATCTTTTAATTTCAAGTTGCCTATTGAATATGCAAAGACAATCTATTGTCAAAGTTATTAGCCATCATATTGGTTTCTAAAAATTTGAGAAATTATTCATGAGGGGATAATGTTAAATATCTCAAGTATTATCATGAATTAAATCTATGGTTACTACAAAACTAATCAAAGGCTTTATTCTTATCTTATTTAATTCTCACAGATTATGTAAGCCACATGCCATCTTATTTCCTTAGTTGAAGGGTTTGAAAAGTTTTCTCTCTCACACTGTATGGTAAAATCTGAACTGACTTCTGATTTGCTGGACAAATTTTTCATGAATGCTGCAAACATGTGGACCATAACAAACTTGGCATTATGCTAATTTAGTGGTGCAGCCCTTAGATTAAAATCAAAGTGCAGTACCTGTTCTTTGCATGTCAACTAAACACAGCATTAACTTCCCATTTTCAATTTCAAATGTTATTATGGTTGTACTTTAATTGTTTTCTTCATGAATTTTAATTCAATTTGAATATTTTTGGCAAAAGTAAAAGTTGTTAAGAATCTTATTTATGATCGTCACTGGTTGTCATATGACTTGACATTCCTGTTCTTGATTTAAAGTTTTCTCCCCCTCTCATATCTAGTTTCCCACTGTGAAAAAATTTAGTAATTTGATTTCTTTAAATCATTTAATTCTCCTGAATTCTTGATTCATTAATTATCATTGTTTTTTTGTACTTTTGTAATTGAATTGTTGCATGATTTGTATGTGAATTATTGATTTATAAAATTCAAGAAGAAATTCAGGAAACCAATTAAAATACAACCATGAAATAACTTCTTTTTTTTTTAACTATTGAAAAAAATTCAAATTATTGATGTTTCATTATCTCCCTTGTTTTATATTGTCAAACTGAATTAAATTGCAATAAAAATTCAATTTTTTGATTTGGACTTCATTTCATATTTTGTTGTGTTCGTCATTCCATCATTTCATTGCTCTGAGCAAAGCAAATAAGATAAAAAAAATTGAAAGCTTCATGTAAGATTCACTCTATTTCATTTTTCATAGTCTATTAGTGCTATTTAATTAAAACCTGATTGCCCAAGGAGGAGATTAGGCAAGATTAAATGTTTGTATACTTATTTTTAACAGTTGTTTGATATGAAGATTAATGTCCTTTAATAATTAGTGAATTAAAACTTCACAAAATTCATAAAATGACTTTAACCAAACTGGAATGTTTCTACACTATTTGAATTTTTAGGGGATATTTTTTTGTAAATAAGAATATCTTTTGTGTTATTTTAACAATCACTTATATGGATACTTACTGGCCTTTATGCAGTCTGAATTTTGAAAGTCAAATAAATAATCTACATATATCTCTGTAATTCAAAAATAAATTCCAGAATTGATCATGCAATAATACTATCACTCTGAAATACTATATTGTTGGATAGTGGAAGCAAGGACCAAGTGATTGATCTTATATCCCGTGTCCACTGACATTGATAAACAGGATGTGCAAATGCAGAAAAGCATTTGGGTATAATTCATTTATAACACCTGGATTCTGGGGAATCTGGGAGTTTCTTTACTCTGTTTCACATGTTTTCCAGTGGAAAACGTCAATGATGTGATGCTAGGGTTGTTCAGTTATTGACTGTGCTGACGAGTTTCATCTATTAAAGTAAAGTTTTGAACTTTTCATTGAAGATTTAGAAATGGTGACATTTTGGTTGTTATACATGTTTCTCTACCATCCTTGTCTCTGGGACAGCAGGAACACCTTGGTATACTACCAAAAAGAAGTGTGGCCATAGCCCCCTGGATTCTGAGAGTATGAACCACATCACATGGGAGCCATTGGTTGACTCCCAGAAGATACTGATGCCTGCACAGCATATTAAAGGGTTGGGGAAATAATTTGTCACCACAGATGTATATAAGAGATTTGCAGCTTTTGAATACCTTCCCAAAGCTGCCGAAGGCAAAACTGGTAAATTAAAAATGTCAGTTTTCTGATCACGAAAGCATTTATGAAAACAAAATTTTTTTAATTACTGTCATTACCTTCTTGGTGTAACATTGTCACATGGTCAAGTTAGTCAAGCTGATTTTTAAGAAAAAGATCTATGCTGGCTGGGCATAGGAATTTTAGCTCTTGAAAATGTGTTTAGTGTGGGAGTTATCACAAAAGTAAAATACAAAATGAAATAAAACATTCAGAGAAGGATAACAAACAAAGGTGGATTTTGGGAGAAAACAGAATGGTTTAAATACTGGGAAAAATTAGGGAAGAAAAGAAGAGTCTTGGTGGGAAAATCCTTGTTCTCTCAGACTAATCTTGTCATCATCGATGGGAAGGAGATTTAGATCTCATTTCCTTTTTGTTTGACAGGCTCATTCAAGTCTGTGCTACATCTTCATATTGATCCATAAGAGAGAAAGAACCCGTCTGCTGAATTGTAGAATTACAACAGCATACTGGCTCATCACTAACCTTAGTCAGCCTTCAATCGAGGAGATAACAGTAACACAAAATGTGTCTGAGATCACCTTTGCTTTACTCATAAGATAAATTATCAGAGAGAACAATATTCACATTTTTTCAAAAGTCCTCAAAACGTGGAGAAATCATTGACTCCCTGAATTTGAATTACATCTTAACTGTTGCCTTCATCCTGTGTGAGAACCATGCTTCCTTCTGTTGTTGCTTACCTTCGTGTCTCTCCCTGTTACTCCTACTACCATCATGTTATCTCAGCACCCTCACAGCTACTATCCATCTTCGAGTTGCTTTGTTGGACTCTTTTTCCACACCAGTATTGAATCTCGTCAAAACGAGAATCTCCAAATCCTATATTTTCTTTCTTTTTTTTATCTATTATATTCTGTTCATTGTTGAGTGCGTACATCCATCTGAGTGCAAGGTTTTCTTTGTTTACTTGTTGGTCGCTGGCCGTGTATTCATTTTTTTTACAACAGTTTTCATTTTCAAAAGGGACAACTCTGGGTTCAATCCCTTTAGAATCAGTCGTCTCCAATAATTCTTTTACAATTACTTGAGAATATTCACCATCACAGGCAATGATTAAACGGCCGTAGCATCAAAATTTGAAGTCATTTAATAAATTCTATTTATGACACTACTAGTGTTTTTTCACGGGAAAATATCTAAATAGTGCAGAAAAAAAAGATTTTTCAGAATTCAAATGTTATCAATAAACTTTACCTGTTCAACAAAACTTTTTTTCCAAGAAATAAAAATTTTTTTTGTGGAATGCCGCTGCCAATTTTTGAATCTGTAGACAAAATAGTATAGCCTGGAGTGCTGGAAGATACAAACACACGTAGAAGATAGAAGTGATGGAACCTCTTGCCATCTTTGGTGACCATGGTTGTTCAATATTCTGGCCACAAAAGCCATTTTCTATACTTTTCAGACATTGTTAATCAGGAAATAACACTTACCAGCATTCTTGGGGAAATTATGAATCACCACTACCCATACATGCTGTGTTGGGGATGATCAATTAAAAAGTTGGAAGAAGGGGTGATCAATGAATTAGTTGCTTCTTTCACCTTTTGTTGGACTGTAATTACTAAAAGAAGGTCTGGATTCAAAAAAATGAGTGGGCTCAAACTAGTGACAAATCTAGTATAGATTTACATTGTATATTGAAACCCCCACAAAAAACCCTATTTTGTGGCAAATTTTCAACAAAAAAAAAAAAGTTCCCTTTTTTCATTATGGAGAGTGCATGTGCAAAAGTCTAAGTTTCTATTACAAATGATGAAGGCTGGGTGAAGTGTGCATAAATAGATAAAAACATAAGATTACACGAATAACCTAAACCAAGTAACAGTGATTAAACCAGTCTGTTGTGGGTAGCAGTGATTAATACAGATAAGGCCTGTTCTCAACATGTAATGAACTATGATGGTTTTGATTTCATGTTGTTTTTTTTTTACTTTCTCTGTTCCTCCAGAGGTGAACAAAATTTGCAAAAAAAAAGGTTACATATTGAACACGTAAATGATACATATGTCATCTTTGAAGTTTGTATGACAAGAAATCTATTGGAGTGTTCATTTCTGCTCAGAAATCTGAGAAACTGACAGAGAGTTGAGTAAGTCAAGTTTTTGAGTTGAATCTAACAGGCTTTTTGGTTAGAGTTTTTAAAATCATTAGAAATTATTCATCAGTATACTAATAACGGATTCCATTCAGTATACATCATGAAATTTGGCGCCAAATCTATGATCAGATAAAAATCCCGGTACATCACTAGAATAAGTGTCAAAGAATTAATTCTAAATGGATCTTCATTAAAATGTCGCATAGAGATTAGAAGATATTGTTACAAACCATCGATACAAAATGTCAACATAGGTTTCTCCAGTTTTCAAGCTGGTCTTGCTAGCTGGCTATGTGTGTATATATGTATCGTGTGCTCCAATGCAGCTAAAGGGCTAAACATTTATACATTTACTCCTTATTATGTCTGAAAAAAACTTTTTCCCATTTTTTAAAATTCTCCCTTAAATAGGCCTTTAGTGTGGGGTACAGTTTGCAAAGTATGTTTATGCTAAATTGGTCCCTAATTAGAGTCCAGCAGCATTCACACTTGCTTTCTTGAAAATTTAGACCTTTTAAATGATCACTGCCCAACAAAATGTGAGAAGTAACTTATTCATTGATTTATTCCCAAATTTTTAATTGATCACCAAAAGACAGACATATGACAGCTTCTATTGAGTGACTAACTTGAACTGTTTCTTTTAATTCTTTATCTATCTAACATTCATGGTTCATTCAACAAATAAACTGCTATTTAAGAAGCAAGAGAGAAAAACATACATGAAAACAACTGATTGTTGGGCTTCAACACATGACACATCAAATATGTTAACGTTGTTGAGATAAACATGCTGTTTTGTTGTAAAATTCTATCAAATCGCTGTAGCCTCACAAATGGCTTGCCCAACCAACCAGCCAGCTTGTGTGCGTGTCCTCTGGGCACTCCTTGTCACATTTTTTGGGACTACAACCTTGAAAGTTTGCACAACGTCCCATCAAAAAACGTTTTTTTTGTTCTTTTGAGAAAGTTCTGTTTGGGGTCCCTGAAGTCATACGCTGGTAATTTTTAGTAAAAGATCTATTTTGTTAAGACAATTTTAGATAAAAAATCAATAAAATAATTCCAGATAAAAGGACAATTTTTTCAGATAATTTCAGGTAAAAGATAAATTTTTCAAGATAATTTTAGATAAGAGATTAATTATTTCTTGATAATTTCTTTTTAGATAATTAGTTTTGGTAGACACAAGGGCTCCAGTGATTCATTTATGCAGGGTATGGATATTGTTTTGATGATTTTTTTAGTCTGCTTTTCACATCAGAATCCACTGGACACAAAAGAATATCAAGACAATGATCAGAAAAAAATACCTTTCTTGTATACATATATATGCATGCTAAGTTTATCAAAGATAAACCTCCTGTTTTATAGCCAACTTCTATTATTTTGACAATATATTTACCTGGATTTTACTCTGGAATGCACGACACATGAACCAGAATAATCTTGAGACGATCGTAAGTATTCATACTACGAAAGTTTATCTTTGTTAAGTTTGTTAATCCATTGATTTTTAACTCTTAGTTTCATAAGAGAAAATTTAAATGCTAATAACAAGGGGGATAACTATTGATCTAGGTTACCTCCTTCCAACAATAGGTGATTCTTGAAATATTCATTCCCTTTGTGGTAGTAAACTTTGTCTCTGTCACAGATGAGTTTCACTCTCAATTAAGAGTGGTATCAAGCTATTTATGATATTCAGAGTTAATGTCAATACCTCGCATAAATGAATCACCATAGCCTACGCGTGTATCAGGACTAATAAAAGGTCTTTTACAAAAAAAAAAATCTATAAGATAGCAAAACAAGATTTGGCCATGGTCAGTCCAAAATGACCATAGAGACCCAAAAAACAGTTGGAAAAAAACAAAAACGAAACATTTTTGCACATTTCAAAGATGTAGCCACAAAAATATGACCTGGAGCTCACAGAAACACATACAGAAGAGAGAACAATCTGTAGCCCACTTGGCTGGTTGGTCAGGAGGGCCATTTGTGGGGCTACGGGGATTCGATATTGATGAAATGTGAGCAGTGTAAAATTATTACAACCGTGCAATTGTAAGAGGAAGGAGATTCATTTTATATACAAATCTTTCTGATTATTTACCCTGAGATAAAGTCCATAATAATTATTTCAAGACACAAGCTTGGCTGCTGCAGCTTCAAACTCCACTCCTACTTTGTTGAACATGGGAATTTAGGGGAGATAACTTTTCACTGATTGCATTTCTAATATCAGATGTATTTGGATATGAGTAAAATGACAATATCAGAAGACCGTTTAAGACAAATGACACTTAATCTTATCGTTTTGCTCAGTTCGAGCTTCGTCAGGAATTAAGGTGCTTCAAAAAACTAGGTATATATGAATAGCTAGACTGTGAATTTGTGGTTGGTGTGGGAGGTAGTGTGTCAGTATATCAAGTTAAATGCTCACACAAATCAAATTATAAATTAACTCCTTACTAAACATCTGATTATTTCTACAGCACTGACGATCAAATATCCAGCAGGTATATTTTAAGATTGTGACGTACATATCACCACTAAGTTCACCACAAACATGACCTACCAACATATCATATATATATATATATATATATATATATATATATATATATACACGGTTGAAATAAAATCTAAATATCCTAAACCCAGCAACAGTGTCTAAACTGGTCTGTTATGGGTAGCAGTGATTAACACATTGGATATTTTAACAGAGAAATCATCCACACTATACTTTTTTATATTATACACTGATTTAAAATATATTGCAGTAATTGTGGGTGAATTTGAAAAAATAATTAGAAATATATCTGTATCTCACATAAATGACTCACCATAACTCCCACCTTTACCGGATGTAATTACTTAAAATTATTTTTAAAAATAGATCTCTAATCTATAATTAAACAAAATGCCAGCAAAATATTTGGTCATTGTTGGTCTAAAAATAACCATCAAGACATAAAAATGTACATTTTTGAAAAAAACAAGAAAAAAAGTTTCAGATGGTGTCTAGTAGGGTACTCATGCAGATTTTCATGGTTGTGGACCTGAAAATGTGACCAGGAGCACCCAGAGACAAACAGACAAAAACGAGAAAAGAATCTATAGTCCACTTAGTAGTTTGGTTGGGTGGGTGATTTGTGGGCCTACCATGATTTGATTTATTTTGTTAAATATAAAATTTACTTTTGTAATTTTGACTAAATATGAGAATATTGACCCAATTAACCCTGCTGTTGTAATGAAGAAAAAATGATAACCTCCCCTCAAAAATATAAAAGATCTAGAAAACTTTTTGCACAGATTGAAGACTCCAGATTATTTCATAGCCATTATTGAATCATTCTTGCACTTTTTCTGTTGGAAAAAATGGAATACAGAAGAAGACTAGCATAAACATAATGTTTCTCTAGGAATAATTTGTACAAAAATGAGAATTCGGTCATTTTACAGAGACAAAAATCATTTTCAAAATGAAGAACTTTTTAATTCAATTTCTGAAAACTGATCAAAGCTTACTCCATACAAAATGATGAACAGGAATCAATAGAAGTAAAAATAACACAAAAATATGGATGTTTCAAGACTAATGGAATAACAAAATAACTCTAGATTTTCAGTAGCCTTTATTTTGATATTGAAAATTGTACATTTTCTCACGTCCGAACTCCAAGATACTTTCTTATATGGATGAGCACTGCATCTGATTTTCCTAAGTAGAACAAAACTTTCAAATTCTTTGTACCTGTCTTCTTTTTTATTTCAAACAAATGCTCCCATAGCATCATCTTGATCACTGTCAATATAGCAGAGAATATAATGATGTATTGATGATAAATCTTTTGAATGAAAGATAACATAAAAAATTGATTAGTATATTTTTCAAATTTTTATTGTGGCAATTGTAAAAAATGAAGAGAATTGATTGAAGAATTTTTTTCGCTTTTTAACATTATTTCTGTAAAAATATTAAATCTTCAGCAGACTCTCCGGATGAAATATGGGAAGGATTGATTTTCCTGAAAATATATCTATATGCAAGAAAATGATGTAAACTAACAAATCTTTTGGATGGAAAACAATTCAAAGAATTGGTGACTACATTTTTTAAAGGTAATTGAAATGTTTACTGTTTGAATTATATCATGAGGAGATCAATGAAGGCTTAAATTTAAATCTGTATTAATAGGAGTTTGACAATATTTTTCGTTACAGAAATGCAATGTTTACAAAAAGATACAGAGAACATGCTAATGTGAGGTGACACGACATTACATCATGGCATCACTCTTTCTTTTCTCCTCTCTAATTCTTATTCATGTCTTAAATTCAAAAGTCTCAAATTCAAATGTCTGACAAATTCCCATTAATGAAATCAACTCTAAAAGTTTGACAATATTTGGAAGAAGAAATGTTTTTATTACCAAAACTGGAATGATTTCTAAACAATAGACTTGAGAGAGACAAAACCAAAGGAAATATCATACACTAGCCTAACCAATGTCTAAATAAGGTCAAAGTAGATTTTTTCCTTCAGTTAAGTGAGAATTGGCAAGTATCCTTCCATGTGAAAAATATGGAGTTACCTGATTTTCAAATCAATCAACAGCGTTTGTAAGGAATCTGGAGACCAGGAGAGAGAATAGTTAAAGAAAGATAAACTGCGTTTTTAAAAAATTTTTTGTTTCTTTTAAAATCAGTCCATAGCATTGGTGAAGATAGAAAGATACAATATAGAGAGTGGGCAGAGAAAGAGGAATGATTTTTTTTCACATCAATTCTTGAGATGAAACATAGAAAGTATACTGAAGAAAGAGGCGATAGAGAAAGGAAGAAAAAAGAATGGAAGAAAGCAGGCTATACAGTGTTTATAACTAATATATACACTCCATATGAATATTCATAACTTTTCTGCTTATATGGCATGATATTTTTTGTTTTATTCTTGAAGCGATCCCTATCTTTGTTATGGATGTTTTAGCAAAAATTATCTTGAAAACTTGATTGGAAACAAATAGTTTTTTTTACACAAACAAATGTAGACAAATACTGTCAAAATGTTGCAGTTCTTGGACAAATTCTCTTCTTTTTCTTGATTCTTCACCTCAAAGGGAAATGCAACAATTTTAAATCATACTCACTTCAATTGTTAAATCTTTACATATTGTCATTTGTAAGAATGATTTTAATTCAATGATTGTTCAGACATTATTGTTACAGCTGAATGGTGTGTTGATACTTCAACATTCATAGGTCCGCCTGTATTCCCTGTTAGCCAGCAACACTCATCTAATATGGTAGTCCTCATCAATGTTCTCCCACCTATAGGGTAGAGTCAATGCCCCAACTCTAACTGAGTTGTTTTTATCTATTCTTTATTTCTTACCAGTTGATTCTTCCCAAATCAACCACCATTGTAATAACTGCAATTCAACAGGTTATGGGCTCAGGTGATGTTTAATGTTCAATAGTGATGAAGAGAAGTATGAATTATGGGAAGTGAAATTTGTTGGTTTCATGAGACTACAAAACCTTCATGATGTTATTTTGCCAGTTGCGGGTGGCAAAGTTGGTCAGGATTGCACAAAGAAGAATGCAGAAGAATTTCCAGAATTAAATCAATTTCTTGAAAACAGATGTCTCTCTTCAGTCATATGGGATGCATAGGATACTGGTAAATGAACCTTGGGAATCCTCAGAGAAAATTACTTATCCCCTGCAGAAAAATGAGGATTATAGCTCTCTATACGGAATTATTCTCCAAGACAAAATCATCCACTAGCTACATATTATGAGCTGAAAATGCAGCCTCTAGCCCGAAAACAATCCATGAATGATTTGTAGTCAATGGGTCAAGGGTTTTATTTTGAGTTCACATGTTTGGCAACACTTCTAAGGGGAGCAATTCACAGTTGATTTTAAGTTACCTCCGTTTTACATGTCAATCCTTCATGATTACCAATGCACTGTGTGGACTACAAAGATAACATTATGGAGATGAATTCCAGAAGAATAACTAAGGACTCCTTACCAAGAGGAGAAAGAGATAAATACAGACTTAGGTCAGGCCAGGCCACGAGGCTGCTTGTTGCAGATTTTAATGATCATAATGAAATGTCTTGCCAATAGGAACACAATTGTATCTATTTACAATGTTGCATATTATGGATTGCGTTTTATTATATAGAAACTGATTTGAAATGATCTCTCATCCTAACATGCTGGACGTATCACTTGCCTTACATAACGTAAATGGAGTAAACAATTAAGGAAAAATTCCTGCAGAAGCCCAATTTTCTCTAATTGTGCATTCTATTTACATTGTCTACCGCGAGTGATACATTAACTGTGAAACAACAGGAGATCCTTTCAAATAAGTTTCTATAAGATATACCGCAACTTATAATTCATTCTGCCGGATCATATATATCCATTTCTTAATATAATGTTATATATCTATACACTATGAGGCAAAACTTGATACATAGAAAACTTGATACATACCTAGTCAAGAACTTCCAGTATATTCTAGATATTCTCTCTGACAGCTCCTCCCTTGTTTCTGATCATGTCAATCAGCTTTCTGTGGGGTTTGTCTAAGGGGGGCAGTAATTACGGTTGATGTGGAACAGTTATTCTCAGGAATTCAGCATTGATCTTTTTTAAAAAAAATTGCATGGGCAAAATACATGTTACATTATGAGTGTGTGGTATGTGAGATCTTATTGTTGACATCAACGGCTAAAATATGCAATTTTGAATCATTTTCTTAGCATATTTTTCACGATATGGGATAATATCATTTACTTTACAGGCCAGCTCTGACCTGTTGCCATCTATAGTGGGATTAGTATTCCAATGCTTTAAAAAGTATTAATACAGATGAGTAAACACATTCCATTACGAATAAAAGTCTGGCATAAAACATCCTCCTTGAGTAAAAGTACACAAGTATAAGGCCCATACAAAGAGAATTGTGTTTCTCCACGATAAACTTTGAAGCATTATACATCAGCTAATAAAAGTTATTAATCAAAATAAGAACATTCAGAATCTACATATTTCTACCAACTTGAAAACAAATCCATTTTTTCTGGAACCAATAAATTCTTTAAAGGCATTTTGAGCAACTGCTTAGTTGCTGGAAGTGGTTGAGATACTTGCAAAAGTGGTAGTGGGTAGGAGAATGGTGTGGTGAGTAAGCTGGGTAGAATGGAGATCATTTAATTTTTGCAGGGTCATTTGTATAGCATGTCAAGCCATTTTGCTTCTTCAATTTGGTACAAATGTCAAACACCTGTTGAATGGACCATGTTTAGTCTCTCTGCAACCTCTCAAGTTGTTTTGCATAGGTACGCCTTAATAATGGCCCTCAATTGTATGCTGTCAATCACAGACAGATGATCACATCTTCAAAGCTGTTGTCTCCATTTGATATCTTTGTAACGAATGTTGAGCTGTACGTTTGTTGATGGTCCTCTGGCCAAATACTAAGTTCATATAAAAAACAATTTATGCTGCTTTCTATACCATTTTGAACTTGTACAACAAAATTGCTTGAATTGCTTTTCTTCCATTTTCCATTCGACAGCCTCAAATTAACCAGAATAAATAGTATAGAGAAAATAATAAAAATCTTTAAAAAATAAAGTAAGCCATAAAATCTGCATTTGGATGGTTTAGGTTGGATTTTCACGTGCAAATCCAACATTTAACACCTAAAATGCGAACAAAATGATTTGAAGTTTGATGTAAAATATCCATATTTCAAATTTCAAACACCTACGGACACCTCTGCTGTAACAATCGTGATTTTCAGATTGTTTTGAGTTTTTTCTAAATCTAGTTAATTAACCAATGAATTAACTAATTATCTTTGAATCAATTCTTGGAGATCTACTATATTTTTTAAAGATTTCTTTTTAAGCATTCGTGATAGAACAATACAATTTTTTGTTGATAAGAGAGAGACACATTCTTCCAAGGTGTTGTTTGTTGTTGTCATCAACAAAAATGTAAAAACCTGCTTTATGAATAAACTTAATTACTCTATTCTTATACAACTTACATAAAGAATTATAAAAGAAATTTTTGATAGAAAATCTACGGTTGATGTGAAGAAAAAGTTTTATTTGCCAATTTCTGAAATAATTAACTGCACTGTATATACATCAATAATGAAAGTGAATGAAAATATCACTTTGAAACATTGCAATATTCTACTTAATATTAGATAAAAAATTGTTTCATTTTGTTGACTGAAATTAGAGGTTTTTCTTTCCAGCAAAGCCAAGAAAAAACTTAACAACTGATTTTTTTCAATTTAATTACTTTTTTAAAAATAGGATGTCGATGATGGATTATTTTCTGATCATAGGTGAAAATAATTTCATAATACATTGAAAAAAAATTAATTCCATAATATGTGTGTTTTTCCAATGATGTAATTTAAAATAAAATGAAAATTACTTTTCAGAAACATAACTTTCTTTTTTCTTTGTTTGTAAACGTCTAAATGGGACAAAAAAAGGGATTCAATGAAGAGGCCATTGGTGGAAAGTCTAGTTGACAAAACATCACTTCATTTGAAAGGTTGCCAAAGAATCTGCTTCAGGGTAAAACTTCTGTCAGCTGGCTGTGTGTTGGCAATAAGTCATTTGAAAAAACAACCAGAGAAAAATAAAAGCGAAACATTGGTGTGAAAGCTGCATGTTACTGTCATACCTGCTGATGATGGGGTTAGTTTGAACTACTTTATATACAATTTTCTATACAGGGACACAAGATAAATCTGAGGGAACATGTGAGAAGTTTTGAGGGTAAATCACTATTTGATGGAGCTGTTAACCAATCATAAACATCTGAAAGGTAACCCCAACCACATCTTCCTTAAGCTTAAGTGCCTAATTGCTGTGTGTGGTCGGAAAATCTGTCACAACTTAATAAGCGGTGAGGGAGAGGGTACAATAAGCCAAAGGGTAGGTGGAAGCTATGGCCACACACAATCTGGTAGGAGCTGAACAAAATAGAGCCATTTGAGAAAGATTCACAGTAAAGATAAGGTAGGACAAATGTAAAGTAAAAATGTACAGTATTGACATGAACAAGAAAATTCTTTTGTTTTCAAGAGAAAATTGAACTCAAAAGTCTTTTGGTGGGACAAAATTAGCAGATACAATTAAACTTGGTTAAACTACTAATCGTGTTTATGAGCACAATTAGTTTGACTGAGTTCTCCCCCTTGCATTGTTTAATAGTTGTCTTTTGATGGGAAGATTTTGACTAATATGTAGTTGTCCCTCCTCCCTTCAAACTATTAGGGAAGAGAGAGATGTACTCACGAAAATCTATAAGTGGGGTTTCCTAATAAAAGTGCCCACGGAATTTTTCACGAGTCAATAAGTGGCAGGGCGGGGTTACTAACTATCTACCTAAATGTATTGTAAGGCATCAGAAGCAAAAAAGGTTGTTAACCACTGGTTTCATTATTCAATAATGCTTTCAATCCTAAATGCTCGACATTTTATCCATTATGTCAAATCTTCATCTTAGTAACTAGTAAATAAAGCGATCAATTAAGTGTTGCGGGGTAAAAAGTACAATATTTTCCTCTGAAATGTAGTTGAGTAGAAGCATAAGGTAGTATAAAATGGAAATACTCAAATAAATGCATGATTGTACTCAAGTACAGTACTTGAATAAATGTATAATTGTACTTGAGTACAGTATTCAAGTAAATGTATGGGGGTGAGTCAATAATCATTCACACTTCCAGTACAGTTGTTTGTTAAAACAGCAGTACAGAACTTGAAAATATATTATTTTTCAACATAGTCCCCCTAGCTTTGCAATCCACAAATTCGGATATACCCTCAGAAAAAAAAGTTTCTGGTTCACGTATGCATCGCTTCTTTCACCTTTCAGTCTGTTGCAAATTGATGACCTCTCAAAGCGTCTTTGAGGAAACCAAACAAATGATAGTCCCAGGGGGCAAGGTCAAGACTATGAAGAGGAGGAGGCTCCAATTCCCTCAGATATCAATTCCTGAAGCACTTGAACGGTGTGGACAACAGTATGTGGGTGTGCATTTTCATGCAAAGGTAAATCTCCTTTTGACAAAAGACAATTTTGCTCAGAATTGCAGGCTTCAGCTTATCCCTGAAGCATCACATGGTAATGTTCACTGTTTACTGTTGAGCCTTTCTCTAGATAATGTTCCAGCACTGACCGCTGTGATTCCCCAAAACTGTAAACATGCATAACTTTTTCTGCAGAATGTTGAGATTTGAACTTTCTTTGGGTGGGTGATAGCAGGTGCTCCTATTCCATGTTAGCCATTTCATAACATCACTATCCATTCATACACACTCCGCCGTGATAAAACACTGTTCCCATATTGTGCAAAGAACCCCAGATGGATTACAGCCCCTGGTACACCTTCAGCCCATAAAAAATGGATCATCCCTCATTGTTCTTCCTCCCTGCAAATTGAGAGAGTGAAGAGGCTATGTTTACTGTATGGCAGCTCAAAAGCAACAGACTGATCAAAGGCAAATGTTTACTGCAGTGATGACAGACACATCACAATCCCACATGCACACATAGAAGTTGGTGTGGTCAACCCCACCAAAAAATATGCAGACATGTGGATAAGTATGGACTCACCCTCGAAGTTTCCATTACATTATTTCATCCATCGCAAACAATGCAAGCCATTTTGTCCTTTATGACAGCATGAGTGTTGCACTTCTTAACCTCACTTAAAATGACTGTCTCTCATATTCCAATCTGTGTTGGGTTTCTCCAATTGGAATGTCAGGTATGTGGTCGGCCTCTCATCTAGGTCTCTTTACTTTTTTTGCTCATAATGAACCCTCAGGAGCTTTGGACTTGAATGAATTTGCCAGTTATTCAGAAAACCTGCAGTTGATTAGCAGGATTTGGTAGTTGGCCATTTTGGTGTTTGGCGGCTACTTCCACCTGTAGTATCCATTGTATGAACTGGGTTCACAGAGGCATACATACTTCCTGATCAGTGCTTCAGCAACATCACTGAAATCACTATCTGTTGAGCTTTGAATTTAGATATCTCTCCATCAACCTTGACCAGAATATCTGATTTGGTTTTTGAAGCCAGCGTCTATTTCATCTACCTTTATACCCTTTATTACCCTTTTCTAATCGCAGTTCAGTATCATGGGAAAATGTGGGTATTGGAAAATCTCTTAGCCACATCTGAGTTCTTGTAGAGACAAAGCTGGAAAGTGTGGACAGGAGCACCATCATCTGATTGAGCAGGCACTAAATCATCATAGTGAATTAAGATTCTTGGTGGCAAAATTCAAACTCAACATTGCACTGCCTTGTGGGCAAAATAATGTATATGTCAACCTTGTACAATAACTAATGATGTGAGCACACAGACAGGTTTCACCACTTATCAGATTTCATTAATTCTTCTTATCTTATATAATTATTCTGTAAATGCACATTTTTTGTTGATAATTTGGTAAATGAAATTGCACTTCTTTCTGTTATCTGTTGTCTACTTTCAGTCAAGGGAGCTTCTGCTCAGTTGGTGCTGGTATTGAAAAAGACAGAAAATATCTGTACCTCACAAAAATGAATCACCATAGCCTGCTCGTGTGCTAGAACTAATCATTTGGAAAGAAAAAAAAGATCTTCATCTAAAACTATCAGAAAATACCAGCACAAGATTTGGGCATGATTGGTCCAAAATGACCATGAAGACCTAAAAGAGCTCTATTTAGATGGTGTACAGTGGTGTACTCATAGATATTTTCAAGGTGGTAACCCCTAAATATGACTAAGAGTGCTTGGACACACACACACACACAGAGGCAAGCAAAGAGAGAAAAATCAGCAGCCTCCTTGGCTGGTTGGTGTGGTGGGCTGTTTGTGGGGCTATGGTGATTTTATAAAAAATTCAATTTAGATTTCACAAAAATAATTAAATAGCTTTTGAAAACAATCTCGCTTCATTCAAAATATCTTTTAGATGCAATAGATGATATTCAAATCATTCTTCTTTGTGAGCGAAAAGAAAGTCTTTCTGCAAAATCTTTTTATTTTTCATTAATTCTTCTTTGTACATAAGAAAAATCTCTCGACAAATACAAATTTTTTTTTCCTAATTCAAAAAAATCTAGCACAGTACCTTCATACTTTTCTCACTTCAGAACCTCTTTGTGAACATTGCTGAGAAAGTGGTATTTCTATTTTATCTCTTCATCTCGAGTGAGAATGCCAAGAGGGCTTGATCTGCCAACACTGCTGGCCGCTATGTAGGACTGACCGTGGCTGAAAAAGTCTCTTATACAGAAGATCCAAATGCGGTGGAGAGATTGCCCCTAGTATTTATTTATGGTCATGGCAAATAAGGGTCTCACCGGAAACTGCTGACACAGAGAAGCTTCTGACAGGGTGCGGCACAGAATGAGGAAAGTATGCTCTGCATTGATGTCAACCACAGAGTTTGCAACCAGATGGGACAGGATCTGATGGATGACATATCTAGACCCGAAGCAGTGTTCGTTGCACTGATCAAAGTTGCACAGTGGCATGATCATTTTTCCCACCTTCAGGGTTGGATGCAATGGGGATGTATACCAGACAAGCGGAGGGTATGTAGAAACTTCAATAAGTACACATGGTCACACTCTGAATCTGCCATGTGTATTCAGCTGCAAACATATTCCTCTCCTGGAGACATCTTCCTAACTGTTTACCTAGTTGACTTCAGTGTTAGTGGAGCATAGTATAATGTGCTCACATACCCACTTGGTGTTGTTCTTGTTGGTGTGGATAACCTCATACACTCAACTGACAATGTCTTGGAGTAGTTCACCATAATCAATGAGCTTAACACCAAAGTCACCCAGCTCTAAAATCACGGAAATCTTTCCTTTTCCAAAGTAGTGCAAGAATTTATCAAAATCAACTTTGTCTTATTGCTCTCGAGTAGCCAGCCTGAACTCCATGATTTCAAGGAGATGGAGAACCTCAACATTTTTCCATAGCTTTGAATACTTCAAGGACCTTCCAACTATGTGTCTATCGTGTTGCACAAGGATAAGATCTGTCTCTAGTCACTGCTGAAAACCATTGTTATGACACAAATGGCTTCTTTGAACCCTGCAGCCACTGAAATATATGATCTGCTGCCTCTAATTCATTGACACTGCATTTGTCATTCTGATGAGTGCTGCAGTGGTGTCCTCTTCACTCACGATCCAAGTGCTTTCTCATTCTCACTTTCATAAACTTAGAGCAAAACCGAAGCGAAAATATTTCCGGCACACTTCTTTTCAATCATGTTCAGACCATGAAATAATAAAGGAACCATTTGGTTCAACCATTCCTCAGGTAAAATCAACTTCTATTTTCTGTCTAACATAGGTACATCTTTACTTGTCTTTTTTTCTGCATATAAAGTACTTCTTACACTCTCTAAAAGTTAACCCATGTATCCATTGTTGGGTCAGTTGACAAGGTGACCCAACCCCTCTTAAATGAAAGCAATACTTATGAAGTAGTTACGGGATTTGAGTTTATCTTCATTCTGTGGCCTTGATCAAGAAACAAATGTTTGTTTTTTCCATTAGACAGTATCAGTACTGTTTAGTTTCAACTAATTTCATTCAAAAAATCACTTTGGATTGTACTGTGACAAAAGTCATATCAGTGTACCTTCAGGAGTTATTTTTTTCAAGACTGACATTTTTCCTGATTTTAATATTGAAGATAGAAGAAAATAAGCAACACTTTTGTCATATTATTTCCTTTTGAGAAAGGTAAAAACATAACTCTGATTTTTAAAAAAATTTGTCAAATTGATGGAGAGGGTTCTGTGAATGATTGAGATACTTCAAAAGTTTTACACGGGAGATATCTTATTGAATGATGTTCTATAATCAAGTAGACCACTTATGGTGGATAGCAATCAAATGAAGACATTACTTGGGAATGATCTACATTATATGTGATTGGCAAAAAAGTTTGGTCTATTAGGTAAAAATAAGACAATTTTTTGTCTGTGACGTTACTTTCATTTTTCCACTATCCTCTGCCATCTTTTATAATGTAATAAATTTTGTTTGGTCAAGGAAGAAACATGCAATCTAGCATTATTCTAGAGCAATATTACATCCTTTCTCTCAACTATTAAATTCATGAACTGCTTGAAATTGCTGCTAAACACATAAGTACTCTTGAATGTATAATGTTTTAAAAATGGAACTCTTTTGTGAAATGAATGAAAAATATTTAAAAAAAATTATCTAAAAAATCAAGGGGAATAATTCTGATCAGAAAATATTCCCCTTACTCAAAATTAACATATTTTTTTATATGAATTTAAATGTTAACTGATTCTGGACAACTTTTGTCAGCTAATTGCCGCCTTGGTCTAATTGGGAGTCGTACTTGTTGGAATCACCTTCAAGTAGTGAATAGTAGTGGTCTTCCAACTCATCACACCATTGTCTTCTCAAGAAGAAAACTGGCCTGGTTAATGGCATTTAATTTCACCTGCCCCATCACCTGCTGCATTCTGCATCTCTACTTTTAATATCTGTCATGATTTGTTTTTCTCAAGTGAGTTGACTGGAAGTATCAAGAACCACTCAATGCTGATCCACTCACATGTCAATGACATGGTTCCTCTCAAGTGAAGTTCACATTTGTATGTTTACATGTCCTCAACGTGAAAATACTTATTCATATACTTCTTGAGAGTGTTTCTGCATGATACTTTTGAATCTAGACTCAGTGAAAATGTAGATAAGTATTCTCCAAGTATAATTCATTGAAAATGTAGAACTATACATTTGGTCATTGTAGCAAACTGGAGCACTGAAAATATTCATCCACACCATTTACTATGTTTATGGATTTTTTGAATGGACCTCTGTGAAAATGCTCATATACACACTTGACAAACAGAGTAGGATTCCCTAGTGTATTTCAATGATTGTTAAACTTGATTTTTTTCAAAACAACAATCATCATACTTTCCAAGAAAATGGTTTCATTCCAGTGTGTTTTTGCATGTGCCTTTCTAAATTAGACTTTTGTGAAAATGCTGATCCACACATATTACAGGAAAATGGTTTCTCCCCAGTGTGTGTTCGTATGTGTTTTTTCAAATGTGAACTCTCTGAAAATGCTGAGCCACACACTTGACAAGAAAATCCTTTCTCACCCGTGTGTATACGCAAGTGTCTTTTCAAACTAGAACTATCTAAAAATGCTGATGCACACACAGTGCAGGAATAAGGTTTCTCTCCAGTGTGTGTTCGGATGTGCACTTTCAAGTGTGAATTCTGGGAAAATGCTGAACCACACACTTCACAAGAAAATGGTTTATCTCCAGTGTGTGTCCGCATGTGTCCTTTCAAATGTGAACTGTCTAAAAATGATGATCCACACACTTCACAAGAATATGGTCTCTCTCCCATGTGAGTTGGCATGTGTTTTTTCAAATGTGAATTCTGTGAAAATGCTAATCCACATGCTTTACAAGAAAAAGGTTTCTCTCCAGTGTGCATTCGCTTGTGTCTTTTCAAATTTGAATTATCTGAAAATGCTGATCCACAGTATCTGCACAAATATGGTCTCTCCCCAGTGTGTGTCTGCATGTGTGCTTTTAAAATTGAATTCTGTGTAAATGCTGATCCACACACTTCACAAGAATATGGTTTCTCTCCAGTGTGTGTTCGCATATGTACTTTTAAATTTGAATTCTGTGAAAAAGCTGATCCACATATTCCACAATGATATGGTTTCTCTCCAGTATGTGTTCGCATATGCATTTTTAAACTGTACCTCTGTGAAAATGCTGATCCACATATTTGGCAAGAATACATTTTTTCATTGGTATGAGTTTGCATGAGTGTAAATTCCTAATTTTTTCGCACTCTGCTACAATATCTGTAAATGAAGGGAAATTATCATTGAAGAAACCAGAAAACTAATGTATTATTTGCAATTGCCAAATTATAAGAACTCAGTTTATGTTTCAATGGATTGCATCATATCCTATAATTCATGTTCAGTTATAAAATAAAACTTTTATATCAGTATTCAACAAACATAATTAAATGGTACTTTGAATGATAATTTGAAAACAGCAATTTTTATTTCTGCTCAAGTTTTATTTATAAGACATAAAAGAACACTTCATCATAGAAAGAAATACGAGAAAATCGTTTACACTCTGACACTTAGAATAAATAAGTGAATAGCACCAAACTTTTTATCATCTAACAAATGAAACATAAGGGGGAATAACTTTTGTTGTTATTTTCTTATATACAGCAATAATATATTTTCAATAAAAAGGTATTCATTCATTTTTGTTGTTGTCTGGATTGAGATATATTGATTCATTTAATGTGTTTGTGTGTGTTTAAGTAAACTGGAGTTTATTCATCTCAAAAAATAAGAAATTTCCCAAACATCAAAATGTTCTTTTATTTATAGCTATAACACTGAAGAAAAACAGGAAACTCTTACCAATACTAATAAGGAACTGTTACCAAAACCATTCCCCATGTTTCTCCAGAATGTGTTTTTTTCATCAAAATGTTTTCTTTTTATACAGCATGCAGTGAATGTTCAATTCTAATTTTTTTTCATTCAATACCTGAGTTAGAGTTATTTCTCTTAACGTTTTCCAAAAAAGTTTCCTCTGTTGATGTAAAACGGTCAAATTAACTTTTACCAATATATATCAATAAAAAATTCAGAAATTGGATCAGGCTACCATTTCGTTGGCATCAATTAAGTAATTGATTCTTTTCAAGTTTTTCTACATGCATTAATCAACTAAATCATTCTGATAACCAAAATCTACCAGAATGTACTTACATATGATTTTGAAAATTACTTGAATCAAATTGAAAATGAAAGATAAATTAATTTACCAAGTTCTACCAAACTACTTACCCTAACCCAAAAACAAACCCTAATCTAATTACTTTAAATCTAAACTTAACCATCACCCTAAGAGACAAACTCAAGCCCCAAACTAACCTACTAATCTAACATTAGAAATGTCATTCTGAAGAACCCACTGTCAACTTTTTCCACCTCGAATTCGCCATCAGCCACTAGATCGTTACAACAGTGGCCATTTTGAAACGGGAGAGGTAACAATAGCCAAAATAATTTTACATTCAATAGGGCATAAAATATTTTCGCATATTTCTTCGTCAGTGGAAAATAAGGTCATTTTTGCTTTGATGTACATAAACCTACGGCGGTGTTTACGGTATAGAGAGTAATTCAGAGGCTCCAAACATAATTTGTCATAAAATGAGAGAGTAATGAGTGAAAACAACAATAATTCAACAAAATATTCATCAAATATTAAAGCGATAATGGAATCAAAAGCCTATCTTTGGTTCTTTATCAGATTTCGCACCATGATGGAATTCGTCAAGCTACGACGACAGTGCATCTGGCGTTTTATTGGAGAACAAAACCAGGGGTTTGATTTGATTATTGCAATAACTTATGATAAATATGTTGTTTACTGATACTTTTCATTGAAAAACTATACGTTTTGTATGACATTTGGGGCCTTTGTATGCTGTTTAAATTCTGCCATTTATTTATGTACGTCAAAGCAAAGATGAGGGATTTTTCATTTGTCAAGAAAATGAAAGAACGTTATACCTACCACTGTCTGTTTTCTTTCGTCTGATTTCTCTTTCTTGAGAAAAGGCAACATCAAGGAGAACGAGAAAACTAAAAAACGTTTTCTGGTTGAATTAGATGAAAAAAAAAAAAACAATGATCGTTTCAGATCGATGAAAAATGTTTTTAAAGAGCGGAAATCAAGGGAGATAATTGAGATATCAATTGCGAATGACGGGAATTTCCGTCTATACAGTTCTATGTCTAACGCCATAAAATTTTCGGTCTATTGTGATTCATGTCAACTCAGTTCTATCTGTGAGTCCGGGCTCTTGGCTTGTAATAGATAACTCGTAGTCGAATATCTTGCAATAGATAAGTATCACTCTTCACCAACTTTTACAATGAGGACCACCTTCCTTACACTGAACCCTTCTTGGACAAAATCAATAAATGCGTTCTTTCAATATAATTGGAGAAATCAATTTCACCGGTGTATCAGGAATAAGTACCGAGTCAAATTTGGGAACATGCAAAGCGCTATTCATTTAATGATATGTAGCTATGCATATATCATATGAGCGGTGTATCCGAGCGTGGTCCGGAAGAAGAAATAACCACATTATTATCCGCTCAGTCCATTACCCCCAGGTTATTCAATGTAAGAAGGAATATATTGAAGAACATTGATATTACTGTGTTGTCAAATTTGAATTTTAAATTCTCTAGGCAACGCCAGGAATCCCTGCTAGTTTATTTCAAGCGAGCTAGTAAAACGAAGCGAGGCTTGGGTATTGATAGAGGCCTATTCATTACAATAAAAAAAAAAAGATGTACACTGCAAGTCGATATACTGCTTATATACAGACCTAGAAATTACAAAAATATCCATGCAATTAGAACAAAATCCAACAGATGTAATAGGCACCCCTCACACACACAGAATCCCCCCCCATTTTGTTAAGATTCGGATAGGAAAGTGAACCCTAAATTCATATTGAAAAGTTTTTTCTGCTCCCTTTATCAGAATCTCGAACATTTCTTTTCGTTTGCTTGTTTTTTTTTTTTGTTTTTGTTTTGTTTTTGTTGTTGTTTTCTTCTTAATTGCTAGTTGGTGATGCCCAAACCAAACAGGAATCTGTCAGTTTTCAGTACTTTTCTGGTGTAGTGACCATCAAAACAACTGTTCAATCTTCGTTTCAAATAAAATGATTGAGTTTTGGTATGAGTAGGTGATTTGGTACCTCAGGAAATACTTGTTCAAAGTCGAACCCAACAGAGGTAGCTTCAATGTAATCAACGAGGAAGTTGGGGGGGGGGGGGGTGATTAACAATGTTCGATATTGTTCCCTTTGCTAAGATTACTCCTGCAAGACGTCGCTTCCCCTAAAATCCCAACCTCGAAAACTGCTGTGACGTCACTTCTTCGAAATCCTATCTATAAAATGAACGGTTCTCTTCCTTCTCGTTCCTCTCCCCATCCCCTGCTAGTCTCTGACCCACGTTGGTCAAAAAGATCATCAACTGTGGCTGCGCTTTGACAGAATTCGAGAGAAGCCAGTGTGTTCTCGTAAAAGCTATTCACCAAAATGCATTTTTTGTATGAATTAATGAAATAATCATTTTCTTAATGCATATCAGGGTTGTTCTAACATTCATACCACTGGGTGGCCTATTAACCTTCAAATAAATTATCAGAAAAGATCTAGGAAGATGAATTCAAGAGAATAATGTGTTCATTGTTTAAACGTAAAAACAAGGTTAGTAAAGAAATAGTTTGATTGTTAGCAAACGCAGAAAAAAACCCAAAAAGGTTAACAATAATAACAAGTTTTAATTCTCATGGGAATTAAGAAAGGAAAGACAAGAATTTTCCGCAGACACGAAGTTGTTTGGGTAGATCTATCGTGGTAAGGATGAGCTGAAGCGAGGAATATAGGAAAAAGAATGTCACTTATAAAATGCAAGATAGAGTCTCAAAATGTCCGTCAGTTTTTGGTCATCTAAATTATAGTCACCATAATGTTATCTTAGGAAGTCCGTCCTAACTACAAAGAGTGTTGAGCTTTGTTTGGATGTGTTTTTTGAGATGATGAAGGGAAGTTCTTTAGAGAAAAAAGGTGGATTAGTTTTTATATGAAAAGGTGTGTGTGTGTGAAAACAAGGTGCGTGCAAAAACTATCCTAAGGAGAGAACGAAAATGCGGGCTTACCTAAAGGCCGCCAGAACAGAGAGAGGGAGAAAATTTAACCGTCGGAGCTCAAATATCATACAGATATTGATTAGTTATCTTATTGGCAGTTCTGTACAACGTTGACATGAAACGACAAAGAATTTACCATTCCTTTAGGGTTCTTCATTTTGTGTTAAGGGTTGCAGGTAGATTTCTGCCGAGGGCAAATAATTCACAAAACCTACATGGATCTGTCAAAAAATATTTCGTAAACTAGCTGAAGAAAGCTTAGGATATGCAAATGTTGTTCAACTGTTCTATCTGGTTTAAACCACATAATTTCTTATTTAAATGTCATTCATGTATATTTACTAACATTTAAAATTATTTATCATCGTACAGCAGATAATTATGTCATCATCAGTAAAATTGAATTCATAATATTATCATTAAAAATCCAACACAAAAATAACTTTCTAGAAACTGCAATATTTTAATAAAATATTGGATGTGTGCGAATGTTTCCAGTAAGAAACTTTAATAGGGAAGAATATCAGGTGTATAGCAATGTTTCTGTAGAAAAAGTGAAAAAAGAAAATAAAGCATCGCAAGTGAACAAAAATTTCCCACAGTTTCCAGAAAAAAACAGAACAGTAATTTCCTGATAAACATTACGAGTCTTCAAAGGTTTCCAGTGAAAGCGTATCATGCAAACGTTTAAGCCCCTGGCTTTGATATTAAGTATAGAACAAGACTGTTGATGTATTTTCGGTCGGCTAAAGAATCCCGACACGAGTCTTGTGTCTTTTGTCCCTTCCCTTGCTGCAGCTGCGATGAGAATATAAGCAAAGAAATAACATTATCCTTCATTATCTTAATGAATAAGTCTCAAAATCAAGTGTACTTTTTCCTTTTTAGTGGTCAAAATCGAGGGGGAATATTTTTTTTTAAAATTAAGGTGTCAAAATCTAAAGGACTTTTTTTTTCTTTTTTAGGGGTTAAAATGGGGGGGGGGTCACTTTTTGGGTCGAAGGGAAGATCTTTTTGCACTTTTAGGCATAGAAATCAAGGGGAGAATTTTTATCCTCCTTTAGGGGTCAAAATTTAGGTCGAACTTTACTTTCATTTTTAGGGGTTAAAATAAAATGGAAACTTTTTTTTCCAATTTTCGGAGTCAGAAATATGCCAATGACGTCAGAGTTGGCTAGTCTATTATTATGAACTAGACTAGATACCAGCTCTAACGAGCGGTGTAATAGAAGATAGATGGAAATCAGATAGTGTTTGGTTTAAATTGTTTTTAAAATTGATTTTAGAGGAACCTACCATCGAGGAATTTAATTTTTCACTCTTAGGGATCAAAATCAAGGGGAATGTTTACTTCCATTTTAGTCGTCAAAATAAAGTGGGAACTTCTTTTTTTCGCCTTTAAAAGGTCAAAATCTAAGGGGATAATATTGTCATATTTTATTTGAATTTTCGAGGCTAGATATACACGAAAACATTTCTCCAGGAGAGGGTTAATTTCTCATATCCCAATCCTTATATACTTTTTCTTCTCTTCACCCGTTCAAAGCTTAGAAAAACTACAGAAGCTAATTTTTTTTATGTACAGAAGGAGGCAGATAGATCAGACCCAATTCGTCCATTAGGTGAACTTGGGTGCAAATATCCTAGGGGTGCACTTCAAATTGAAAAAAAATCATTAGTATTCGAACAGGTGCAAATATCAGATTTCACCTTAGAGGCATGGAACCCTTGCACCAACCGCAGGAAAGATTATGCCATACCAATCTTTCAAATGGGGGAGTGCTTGCCGACCTACATTGAAAATCAGCACATGAAATCCTGAATTTTTATCTGAGCTCAAACACCGATCACAGCACCAGTGGAAAATTTGTGGGACATTTTGGCCATAGTTATTTCAAAAGCAAACTTTTTGTCTTTAAATGCGAGAATGGCGACATATTGAACAAGAGCAATCAAAATTGGCCAGGGTTCTATCCTGTTTTATAAGTATGCATTAGCTTAAGTGTTCCAACGCTTCTGACCATACCGTTTTGTCTATAGTCTTGAAGATTGGTATCAGAACTCCACAAAACACCTTCTGAAATGTTTTTATTTTTGTAAAAAAGCTTTCTTTGACCTTTTTTTGACCTTTTTCTGGTGGGTTTAATAATTCCTAGATTCTCTGGAATTTAGATGTTTTTGAAAATCTATCCAAGATGTTTACCTGTGGAAAGCACCAGTGATGTCATTAATTGAATTTATTCTGACCATATCTATTATTGATGAATTTTTTTTTATATGACATTAAATTTTGATGCTACGGTTATTTTCTTTTATGAATTCACTTATTTCTTTTTATATACTCTTTTAACAGAGTGTGTAGGGTTGTGCAGATTTCACACTTAGATGAAATTACTCAAGAAAAATATTTTTTCCCCATTTTTTTAGCCATTTGGGAAAAAACAAATCTCAGCACATTTTATTTGCGTTTTATGCAAAATAAAGATAAACAAAAACAAATCAGAAAGAAAGTTTTGAAAAAGATTTATCAAACACTAAACAACAAATATGCATTTCGTATATTGTCAAACTCCTAGAGAGCTGACTTTCTTATCACAATTAGTTAGACGTGGAAGAGAGAGAAAGAGGTAAAAAGTAAGAGTGATTCTGTGACGTCACGTCAACTCACGTTTCTGACTTCTTGGTATTTGGGGGGGGGACTTTAAATTTTGGTTATAAAAAATACACTGTTAATGTAATAATAAGTATTTAAATTCTATTCAGTTTTCTTTCGGGAGTAAATTACTTTGCTACTAAGGATGTCATTGAAACAGTTTATAAATAGATCCATGAAACAATATGAAACATCCACTTACCATGTTTCTCTGAATTTTTGAGATCAGGTATCATTATTATCTCTATTATTGTTACACATGGCGTAGTGGTTCGAGAATCGGACAGAATTACTGCAAGTAATCTAATGGTTCTATGTTCAATCCCAGTGTGAGATAATAATAATTCAAAAATATTACTACTGCTAAGAGGGGAGTGCGGTCTATACACCCCCGTCGGTTAAATAAAGGGTTTGGTTCATTACTTTCCCCACACCTACTAGATTATACCTGATGAAGGCCGTAGAGTACAACGGCAGAAACGTTGTATGGAAAACAACCAAGATGAGGATTGTCCAAACAATAATAGAGATCCACTTATCATCTCAGCTACACTTTTTTTCACTTTTTTAATACTGATGAGGTTGTTCTACTCAAAGGCAAATATAAAAATAAATCAACATTGAACGACCATAGCCATCAAAGGGGGCGAAGAGTTCTATCCTTTTTTACATGTGCATGTGTTCCAGCGCTCATGGCTATAGCATTTTGTCGACTTGAAAATCAGCATCAGTTATTCACTATACCACTTTTATTTTTGAAAAAAAAAAAAAAAGAAGCTTTTTGACCTTTTTGGGGCCCTTATCCTGTCAGTTCATCATCAACAATTAGATTCTCCAGAAAGTACATTATTATCTTATTAGATCTTATTAGTATCTTAATAGAAAACATCAACCAAAACTTTCAACAGAGGTTTCTTTAGTTGGTTGGGTTGGCAGGCTACCTATTTGTGTATTACATGTTCAGACAACATAAATGGAGCTTGAGGGCTGAAAATTCACACATTCACTCATGTTTAGGAAAAACCTTCTTTTTTTTTAAAAAAATTTTCTCAACTTTATTGCACATAAACAAAAAATGAAATAAGAATATAACAGTACGAGAGTAATAATAAACCATTTTGAAATGAATCATTAGCCATTCTTGTGTCTTAATTACACCCAAATGGTAGAATTTCTGAAATTTTGTATGGAAACCAGACAAGCAATCAGAATTTGGGCCTTCCAAACACTTAATTCTGTTGGTCTCAGAGGAAGAAAACTCTCAATAGATAGGAAGTTAATCACAGAAATATACTGTGTAATGAGTGCTGAGAGTAAAACAAAGTACGTAGGCCATAATGGTCATTCAGTCATACCACTGGATGTAGGCGGTCTTTGACGAGAGAGCGAGGTCAACGATATGCAACTCTTTTTCACTTTATATTGCGCAATTGACAAATGACTAAGTATACAGAGTGTAGCAAACATCAGAAAACAATCAATCATGGAGAAGAGTGAGACAGCCCCAAGTCATCCGCCATCCCAGTTCTATCATCGTTAACTCCTGTGGTGGCAGGCATGAGACAGAGCGACAGGTGTATGAACACTGGCAATCGTAGCTGTAGATCTGCACACAGGCACCTCAGACCTTAGGGCCGCTCTCCACTAATAGGAGCAGTGGTAGAGTGTGGCAGGCAAATGGGCAACCTTGTCTAGGGCTGCACTGCACACCTGCCTCGCATGGAGATGGAGCTAGAAATCGTCTACTCCATATCAACCTAGCTAATTTACCGCAGCTGGTGAGGACCCTAAATATGTAGAGGAAAGCAAGGATAACACCTCTATACCTTGCAATTCCATACACTCCTCCTCAACAGGGTCAACTCAGACAGACCCCAGAGATGTACAGCACTTGATGTGGGTGAGCTTGCCAGATATGACATCAACATTGTTGCCTCAAGTGAGACCAGATAGGAGGGGGTGAGCGAAAGAGGCACAAGCTTCACTTTTGGAGAGGATGTAGATCTGAACTGAAGTAAGAAACTGCAGTTGGCTTTGCGGTGAAGTCAGCACAAGTCAGCCAGCTGGCCCTTCTAAAGGAGGGAGCAATCGCCTCGAGATGATCAAACTCCATCTTTCAGGTTGAAATCCATCATCAACATCAGTGCCTTTACTTCCATGCAAGAGTTGACTGCAAGTATCTCCTGGATGAGAGTGATTGGCAGTTGCAACAGCAGCAGTCTGCTTCTCCTCCAGTACTTGTGCTGAGCATGTCCATTTCTGCCTCCCTAAACATAGCAGGATATAATGGGTGGACGCTTTTTCCAAGCATTGGCATCTCATCAATTACATCATCGTCAAGGTAAGAGACAGGTGAGATATATGATGAGACGCTGGGTACAGCATCAATTTTGGAAGAGACATGGGGGAGTGATTTGTCTGCTATTCATTGGCAGAGTATTTGGCTCAGACTTCATCCAATCTGAAGGTGGTATGACACTGGCAGAGAAATTTCATGAACTGTTCCATCTTATATGTCAGCATGAGACAGTTCTGCGGGACTATAAGAATGCCTCCATCATACACCTCTACAAGTGCAAAAAAAAATCGTCAGGTCTGCAACAATCATTGTGGAGTTTCCCAGCTGTCCATCGCAGGCAAGATTCTGGCTAGAGCTCAACTCTATCACCCTACCACAAAGCAAAGTCTTCTACCAGAGGGTCAGTGTTGCTTCTGGAGAGAGCCTAGGACTATCGTCAAACTAAGAGAAGTGTCAGGAAAAGAATGCCAACTATATCATTCTGACCAAAGCCTTTGATAATCATGGTAAAGTACTGATGTCTCAGAAAATTCATTGTCTTTGTATGACAACTACATAATGGCATGCTGGCTAGGGTCCAAGAAATGTCTGAGCCATTTCTCGTCTCAAACAGTGTGAAGTAGGGCTGCATCCCTGCTCCTACTCTGTTCAATCTCGTGTTCTCCGCTACGCTGATGGATGCCTTTGGTGATGCTAATACAGGAGTCAGCATCAGATATTGTCCTGATGGCTCACTCTTTAACCTCAGGAGGTTAGAAGCAATAAAAACAAGTCTGTGACAGACACCAGTGTTACTGACTGTGCCCTCAACGTTGTCTCTATGGCTGATATGCATTTAGTATTTGTAGGTTCTCTAGGGCTGGCAACAACAAAAAAAGACTTGAGTGATATGTCAGCTGTCTTCAGGAAAGCTATGTCAAACCCAACATCACCGTCAATGGGAAGCGAATGAATGTGGCTGACTGGTCCACTTACCTTTACTGCACACTTTCCAGAAAGTTTGTCATAGATGATGTGATACCAGACTAGCTAAAGTGCGTGTTACCTTAGGTAGACTCGAGAAGAACATGTGGAATGGGGGGGGGGGTCACCTTAGAAACCAAGATCAAAGGTGTGCTGGGCCATAGTTTTCATTACACTGCTCTATGATAGTGAAAAATGGATGGTCTACCAATGTCATGCTAGATAGCATAACTACTTCCATAACACCTGCCTTAGAAAGCCTCTTGGCTTAAAAGGCAAGACTGGGTCCCAGACACTGAAGTCCTTACTTGAGCTATTTTACCCAGCATCTAATCATCTTAATGCAGTCACGGATTTATTGGACAGGGAATGAGGTTTGCATGCCATACCATGGTCTCCCAAAGAAACTGTTTTATGGTGAATTACAGAAAGGCAAGCAATCCCAAGGAATGCCAAAAAGAGTGCTTCAAAGAAAGTTTTTTTGGAGCCTTTCAACATTAGCCTTCTCATATGGGAGCACACAGCTCAGGACATAGGTAGGTAGTGATTGGCTGTTTGCTGGGGTGTGGAAGCCTGCGAAGCCGAGAGGATTGCAATGCAGACAGGCAAGAAAACCAGCACCAGCAGATCCCTGATTGCTGCCACCATTCCCTGTCCACGATGCCAGAGAACTTTCCGGTTGCAGATTGGCCCGACCAGTCAGCTACATGCCCACAGAGTGGCTAAATGGTTACCATAACAAAACAAAGAACTGGAAAGCAGAAGTTCAAATTACACTTGGGGCTGCTTATGCTCACTTCAAACTGAAGATTTTTTCCAAAGTCTGAATCCATTTCTCCCTGCACCTTATCTCGTTAAAAAATATATTGACAAAATGTGCTTACACTTCTGTGACTCAATGGTTGACAGAAAAGAATGTTCGTGAACACTAGACAAACCAGGTTTTCATCTCAACTGACCAAACAATAGCAGCTAAAATCTGTTACTGCTATTGACACTCTTATCAGAGGTCAAAGTGTAAGTGGACGAATGAAAAAACAAAGTATATAAAAAATTCAAAAAGAAATGAAAGCAAACTGGGCCCCAATTTATACACTTAGAGAAATACACACTCTCAAAGCAGAGATCTGTTTGAAAAAAAACATCACTGAAGCAGAATAACCAATCTGTTATCTGGTTGAATGATATTCTTTCAAAGTAGAAATACATAATTCTTCAGACTATCATGTTAAACTCTTGATGCTCATCGTTCTCTAAATTAAGTCATCTTGCCATCATATGGTGTCACGTTCCTTTCAATTACTACAACTAAAGGGCAAATAACTCAATACCAACATTGCTCTGAAATCCTATCTTTGTTAAACTAAAAATTGCTAACTGGCCTTATTTATACACCTGGAGAGGCAGTGGGAATGATTGGCCGAAATATCATAATTACAAAAGCAACAACCATATGAGATGATTTAAATCAATGTCAGAATCTGGGCACAAGAAGGTTCTAATTTTCCAATAAGCACCAATTTTTCACAGGAAAATTTGCGAAGTTTCCTGATCTAGTGTTAAGTGCATGAAAAAAATAACAAAACAAAACAAAAAACTTCGAATAATGACACAAAGTTGACAAATTAGCCATTTTCAGCTACATCTGGCTGATTTCTGTAAACCATCAAAAGTAGTCATTATTATGAAAGGACCGTTTTATTCCACTAGTGAATGATTACCATGAAGTAAAGTGAAGCCAATAGATGTTGACAATTTTCCCCAATGAAGCCAATAAAAACCTATGTGTGATTTTTAAGTTTTTTTTCAAGGTGATGTATACACCTGAATTGAACTTATCGTCTTGTTTTGAGATTAGAAGTTCATTCAATTATTTCATTTTTGCAGCATTTCAAAAAAACTTTATAGGTTAACAAGGCAGATAATTAGCTAGATATTAGGTTTATACATAATGGGTTATATAATGGGTTTATACATAAATAATCCCATCACTTTGGTTTGCTACTATGCTAGTAAGGCTGTCAGCGCTTGGTTTCAAAACCTGATTCGGGTTTTTAAATACCTGTCAGGCTTTTTGTTTTTTTTCTATTATTATGAAACTAGACTATCTATACATTATAGATTCTCAATTTCCTTATTACTTAAATCTGTGAAGTAGCAAACATCTGTGTTCATTTCCTCTCACGTTATGAAACAAACACCTGCATCAAATTCATCTTTTGATCTTCAACTGTAAACTGCTAGCTGCACAAATACAACAAAATGTTCTTGCATGAACCTGATCTAAAAGTCATATTTTCTGTTGAGGACATACTAAGGTTGCAAAATTGATCATTTTTTGCCTAAATATGGCCGAATATCCTTCCAATTTAGCTGATTCAAATCTGTCATAGTCAAAAAGTTGGCCAAATTGAAAAAATAATCAGTATGTTTAGTAAATATGAACGTTTTATTTTCATCAATAATTTGTATTGGAATCTTGTTTTTTTTCATTTCATTATTGGACTTTGAATGAATATATAAAACATTTTTAGTAATAAAGTTAGCTTAAAATAAGAAACTAGCCAATATTAGTCATTTTTAAAGACAGTTTCAACAATAAATAACTGTATTTGGCAACACTGAGACAACCATGATTTGAATCAACCAACCTAGGTATTAACAGTTGTTTTTTTTCCAGATTATTCTTTTTTTTTCCTCATCCTTCCAAGAAACATTTGTTGCTCACTTTTTGAGCATTGGTCAAAATATAAAGAATTGTTTTTTCAATTACATAGTAGTTATAAATAAGTGTTTTGGGGAGAGTAGCTCTAATGATTTTCATCTGCATAAGTATATACACCTACGAAGGTTGGTGATAATATCCGCTATGTTTCTTTATGCTTCATCCCATTGTTAGATATCCTGATAAAATTCTTGTCACTAATATGCCAGCGTGACAAAGAGAGAGTGAGAGGTACGAATTCTGGGAAAAACTTACTCTGCAGATCTCATAAAATAGAGATTTCTATGTTGTTTGGAATTCGAATTCTGAGAAAATCCAAGACGAGTTTTCTCAGTATGGATTTGAAATTTCTATTCATAAAATATGTCGCACAACACACATCACAGGGTAGTGATTTCAATGTTTTGCAACACATCTCACAACAGGAAGGTTTCTGTGAGTTGACATGTGCCGTTTGATGTGAAAATTTCGAGAAAATCTAGCTCCACAGATTTCGCATTCAAATGGTTTCTCACCAGTGTGGGTTTTCATGTGTTGTTTGAGGTGTGAATTAAGAGAGAATCTAGCTCCGCAGATATCACAGGGGAAATGTTTCTCTCCCGTGTGTGTCAGCATGTGCCGTTTGAGAGTCGAATCCCGAGAAAAACTAGCTCCGCAGATTTTACAATGGAATGGTTTCTCTCCAGTGTGTATTGACATGTGTTGTCTGAGGTGTGAATTATGGGAAAAGCTAGCTCCACATATTTCACAGTGGCAAGGTTTTTCTCCAGTGTGCGTTAATACATGTATTTTAAGATGTGAATTTCGGGAAAATCTAGCTTCACAGATTCCACAATGAAATGGTTTCTCCCCTGTGTGAGTTCTTACATGTCTCTCAAGATGGGACTCACAGCCAACTGCTAATCCACAAATTTCACAGTGTAATGATCGTTTTTTTTCATTAGTATCCATAATGCTTTTCAAGATGCAATCTGAAAAAATGGAAAATAGATTATTCAAGCAGTCAAGTCAGAAAAAATACTATAAACTTGTTTTTAAAAACATTTATAATTTCTGCTAACGTAGCTGTTGCTCAAATTTTGAAACCAAGCAACGTTATGCACCATGTGTTGATTGAACAAGATAGTATTTGCTTTTTCAAAGGAATCTGAGATCATCTAGATTTTGGGAAACATGGTATAGTGTTTACTCTGAGATCAACTGTATGATGCAACTTCTAGGGAAGAAGGATGAGCAATTGGTCTTAACTTTATTCTAGCTGGTACATGAAACTGTAGCAGATCTGCCACTAGATAATTCTCAAGTCATCTGTCAGTGTACCATTGGGACACAATTTGAGCAGCAGATCAAAGCATATCTGTTGGATTAAATTCATGAACTCATAAACAGTCTACAGGGACCATATAATTTTAGATAGAAAAAAAAAAGATTTGTGTTCCTCGAACTCCCTTCTGTTTCTCCTCTACAATGGAGTTGCCAGGTAGTTAATATGTCATAGCAACCTCCACTACACAAAATGCTTCACTTCAACATTATGAAATTACCAATTGGGAAATTGCTATAAGTTTGTCTTCATATCATTTCCTTCACCTTTTGATGTGAGCCAATACAGAGCACACATGAAAGTATCATAACTGAATCAAGTTTTTGACAGATATTGTAAATTGAAAGCATGTGCCCCAAAACAAATTGGAAAATCTCCCAAATACCTTCAGAATGCAATAATGCTTCAGACATGAGAACAAAGACATTTATTGCACAGCAGTCAACTTAGTTTTGTTTCTTTTGTACCTTCAAGCCATGCCCCTCAAGTTGAGATTTTGCATAATTTTGCAGAGCATCAATGAATATTGAATAATCAAATTTTAGAATTATAAATATATTTTAGCTACCCTGTTCACACACCTTATACACTATGGTGATAAGTTTATTCTTATATGCTTCTACCATTTGTTGTGCCATTCGATAGAATCGAAGTCTTGAGATATTTATTTTATGAATCAAACTCATTGTATCACATGTTGCAACTATCTATTAGGTACCATTCATTCAATTATTCTGGTTGAAATGCACACATTTCCAACACTTAGCAGTCACATATAGGTAAGCCGAATCTGACTTTTAGTATCATATAGATAGATGGGAACAAGGTTATTTTTATTGAGAGTGTAAACACAGTCCCTATAATAAATAAGGATGGGAGTAATTTTCAGAAGTTAAAACGCATAAAATATTGTGATAGAATTTTCTATGGTTATTAATGGGATATTAGTAACCACAGAAAATTCCATCACCATAACACAGGCCATTTGTGAGTTTTGTCAACACAGGGCGAAGGTCAGACATTTAGTCAATTCACCATTTCTCTCTCTTTCACTGTTTATAGTCAAGAAAGCTTCAAACACTAAATACATTGAAAAAAAAAATTTGTCCCACTTCAGTCACTTATTTCCTATTCCACATATACTGTAATGTGGGGGAGGTGGACATGGCTTATTGGGTTGTTTCTGAGAAGGACAGACCATAGGACGAGTATTTCTGCCACACCTTTGATCCAACACCTGCGGGGTCATCCTCTTACCTGAACTTCTGACGTGGCACGCTCTGAATGCTGGATGGTTTTTATTTTCATCAATCGTCCAAACCATTTCATTCTCTGCTGCTGCTGCTGGATAAATATGTGGACAGATATTGCTCCAATGACTTTTCCCCAACTTTCGTTGCTGATTAAGTCTTTCCTCATCTTGTTTGCTGCTGAAGCAACACATCTTACAGGTGGTGATTTTTTTTGTTTCTCTTCACTTTGTTCAGTGTCTATTTCAGACACTGGAACATCAGTAGGGGCAGAAGGATGGCACTGATCAGCCGGGCCTTGATTTCCATGGGGATTTAGGGGTGATCTAGGAAGGGGGACAGCTGAAAGCTTACGATTTTGGCCTTTCATATTGAATTTTCTCTTTGTTTGATTGCCCGTTTTCAATTAAGATGCTTCTCAAGTATTCAAACTCTTTGGTCAGTTTCAATGGAAATGCGTGAAGGTTTCGGTGTGGTTTTCATTAGTACTATTTTCCGTATGTTTGTTCTGCATGTCATGACCTTTTTCATACTGCACTCAGCTCAGCTCGACATATTTCTGGAGCAGCACTAAATCTTTGTTGAGTAAGCTCTGGTTATCACTAAAGAGTAACTCATTTTGCATTCCTGGCTCTAGGTTTGCTTCTCTAATTTTGTTCATGGCAAAAGAACATGGTCACGTTTCACCCCTAATGCCACCTCAAACCAGTTGGTCAGTTGGGAAGGCATTTAATGGCATTTCTGCTGCTGGTGCACATAGCTACGATGTTGTCGAGCAGCTGACCACTGATACCGTAATCTTTTAGTGTTTTTGACTTGGTTGGCTTTTCCCTCCCCTAATCTATGAATACTATGTGTAGATCTTAGTTGTTTTCAATGGCCTTCTAACTCAACTACCTTAGGGTGAAGACTTCATCAGTGCACCCTCTACCCTTCCTGAAACCAAATAAAATGTGGCTGAGTTGGGGCTCCACAATGTATCTTGTCTGTTGTTCTAAGATCTTCACCTACATTTTACCAGCATGACTCAGAAGTGAGATTCTGCAGTAGGCATCACAGTCTCTCTTGTTCCCTTCTACTTTGAAACTGATATCACAATTGCTGCCAGTCCTTTAGTGCTCTTCTTGAAAATGTCAGTAAGTTGCTTTTGGCCCATCTCACCACACTCTAAGATGGCCTCTCTGATTATTCTGTTCACTTTTGCTGCCATGTTTCTTCAGCTGGATTTGATTGCCAGGTTATTTTTCATCCTGGCATCTAGGGGCCAACTGGGGCTCATCTAGCTGGCCTTCTACTAGATGAAGGAGTTAATTGAAGTACTCTTCCCATCTGTCTCTAATATCATTGCCATAATACAATCATTGGCCCTTCTTTCAGTCTGATTGCCTTTACCCTTTTGTAGAACTCTCTTGGCAAACACCTATACAGTTCTGACAGGTCTTCTTCATACTACCAACGTGACAGTTCTTTGGTCATATGTACCACCTTGTTACAGGATCTTCTGACTTCTCTGTAACAGTCATAGTTTTCCTGTGTCTTGGATTTGACTCAGACCCAGTAAAGTATTCTCTTTTTTTTTATCACTGTTTTTACTGAGTCATTCCATCCCACCATTCATTTGCCTCTCCCAATTTTCCTCTTTTAACAGTGTTCTACCAAAACCTTCGACTTTTCCTTTAAAAAATGAACAAAACTCTTCTACACTCATGTTTTTTTGTGCATATGTTCTGTCTGTCACTCTGAATTTTCCCTAGTTCCACCTTCCTGCAGTTTCAAAAGATTAATCACTTCCACTGCCTTCCAGCTACTTCAAAAGATTAATCACTTCCGCTGCCTTTCTCCGCTGCAAACAGGATGACAAGTGTGTGATCAGTATCCAGTCCATCATTGCTACTTAGGCTAAGTTGACCTGTGAAGCTGTTTGAAGGTCATTCCACTTATAATATGTGCACATGCGGCTGGGGTTGTACAGATAAAAAATTTGTACTCAACACAAAGACTTAGTGATTGTTATCAAACTCCAGTCTAAGTCTGGAGATGACTTGAATAAAAACAATCCTCACCAAATTTAGGGAAGTAAAATCTCCACCATTTGTCTGCGTCGGTATGTTAAACCAAACAGATATGTAAAATTAACATTTCTCTACCAGGGTTTGACATCAAAACCGACTGAACAAAACAGAGAAGTCTCACACATCTAAAAAAGATCTTTGTTTGAATTATGCAAGGACAAGTCTTATATATGTACAAATTTATTTATTATATATACAATACAAAAGTCTAAATAGAATAAGGAGTGGATTTTCACCCAGCAGCAGCCACGCATGTTCTCCATTGCAATAACTCTGTTGCGTTTCTACGTGGGCCTATGTCTGGTTCTTTACGTGTTCTCTCCTTGTATACTCTCCTGTCTTTTGCTAGACAAAATGTATGGATCATAAGATACCGATCTTGGTTATTAAAAAAATTATTTGATCGTATGAATTTGCTTAGCAAGGCTTCAAACTAAATAGATACTCGACCTTAAAGTTCATAACCCGTCTATTCTTAGTGAAAGTACCAAAAAATTTCTTGAGGAAGATTTTATAATTTTCACGATGGGAGTAACCAAATAGTTCAAAGCCATACTTCATACAAATTGGAGAAAGTAAGGGTCCAATTTGGTGTTAGTTACATTGTAATTAGATGCCCAGAAAAAGAAAGAATAGCATTTTCTGTTAATGGCTGCTAGAATGTACAAACATCTTAATAGATGAATAGATAGAGAAACAAATTGGAAAAACAATAGTCATGCTGAACAACTGTAGCCACCAGAGGTGGCATAGAATTCTATCTCTCTTTATATGAGTGTGTACTTGTGTGTCCCAGTGCTCCTGGCTGAACCGTTTTATCTACAGACATGAAAATTGGCATTGATACTCTGCTAGACCCCTTTTAACCAAGTTTCTTTTTTTAAAAATTAATCTTATTTGATTCAGGAAAGATTTTTTTTAAATCTTTAAACTAGCACCAACCTTTTTGGGCTTTATTCTTCCAGATCTATTAATTAAAACATCTTTTTAAAACGATATTATAGATATTTTCCCGTGGAAAACCCTAGTGATGTTACAAATAGAATTTATAGACTATATTTATCCTTTTAAGGAATTTTTTTACAAGACTTCAAATTTAGACTGTAATGGCATGTCTTATTATCAGGATGAATATTTACTAAGAGTCTATTGAATCCTATTTATCTATCTATTGGCTATAATCTTGTATTAAGGGAAATAACAGGGTAAATGTCAAACTGTGCATCATAAAGAGATAACTTTACAAGGGAGAAAACTAACAAGAAATAACAATGATTAATTAAAAAAGGACAAAAGCATGATGAGAAATTTACACATCGAACTAATGACAACAAAAAATATAAATAGCCCATCACAAATTTGAAACACTTTATCACAACAAATATATGAATTAAATGGCACAAAAAGAGAATAATTAAAAAAAGGCAATAAAAAAGATTGAACATAAAAATAAATTGTTCTTAAAAAATGGACATCTGTTTTGAGTTTGGATGTTAAATTTCTTTAGGGAGGCTTAGTTTATTAAATAGATCTCTTTTTTTCAATCTAAATAATTATTATTCAAAACTTAATTTTCATCAAAATTGGAAAATTTCCCAATCAAATGAAGGTCATCAAAACACAGCAAAGTTAAGGAGAAAAACTTATTTCAAGTTTATAATGCACTTTTTTTTGTAATCAGTTCGAGAGGTGTAGAATTTTCTTTCCTTTATTGACTTTTTATAATTAATTTTGTTGGTCGTTCGAAGCTGAACTTAGAGTTACCCCCCTTCATATATCTTGAAAAAAGTTATCTCCCTCAATGTAAGATGCTTAGCATGAAATTTACCAAGTGCACACTTAGAGGCCCCACTTCGGATGAATAGGGGAATGTTAGGCCTAAATGATAGTTACATTTTAAATTTGAAAAAAAAAAACACACCGTAAAACTCGGAAATTTTTTTTTTCTCATAACAGACAAATTATCAGAAGTAATAAGGTTTCTGAAATCGAAAGCACCATACATAATCAGTTTAAATAGAACTAGTTTTTTTTTCTAATATCCGACTTGAATCTTGGTCATTTGTTGCAAAACAATTCGGGAAAAGATCGAAAGTTGTGATGTAGTAAAGAGAAATTTACTTCCCTATATATTCGACTGAATTTACATACCTTTCGATTTTTGTAGATTGAGTTAAATGAAAATAAAGGCATCCATAACAACAAAAGGACAACGTGACCCTCACTGATTGGGAAGTTTGAGAGGGGGGGTGCTCTGGGAATTTGATCCTGGTGTTGGTGAGTATGAGTGTGGTTTCCGGTAAAATTTCGCTCTCAATTTTGGTGCTATTCCAGTCTCTGTTATGAAGTCAGTAATGGGAAGTCTAACAAAGAAAATAAAAACAAATTCTGACTCAAAAGAAGTTTTCGTCTGAAAACTAGTTAGAACGATGGCGTTCAAAAACCGGTGAGAGATTATAATGGTTTCTACTGCAAAAATCTTCCAGGGACTTTCGATTCTTGTTTTAGTTAGGACCCGAGTGCAGACGGAAGAAAGATTAATCAAATCTACCCACTTTTTTTCAGCCGGTAAAAATAAAAATTGAACTAAAAACCAATAATCGTTATACCAAAGGGAATATATATATATATATATATATATATATATATATATATATATATATATATATATATATATATATATATATATATATAAATATATATATATATATATATAAATATATATATATATATATATAAATATATATATATATATATAAATATATATATATATATATATATATAAATATATATATATATAAATATATATATATATAAATATATATAAATATATATATATATATATATATATATATATATATATATATATATGTGTGTGTGTGTGTGTGTGTATGTATATCCATCTGTGAGCAATAGATTTACTTGCACATCATTACCAGAGGTCACAAGGACATGGAGATTTGATCAGGGGGGGGGGGGCGTAAAACAAACCGAAGTGCTCTACTGAAGTTCAAAGAAAGATTGACTTCTAATTTCATTATTCCATAAATTTCTGATAAGATTATTATTTATTCTGGGAAATATTTACTATGATGCACTTTGAAGAACAGACATTTTGAATGGCTAAAAGTTGCTAGATTTTTTTTAACGGACTAAATTAGGAAGATTTCATTTTCAGTTGATTCAATGCGTTTTTGAAGCCTTTACAAAAATAATCGAAATTCAATATTTTTTCAAAGTTGTTATTCTTGCTTTCGTACAAATGGATGATTAAAAGTTGTTTTTTTTTCATCAAATATCAACAAACATTTTTTAGACTTGGGGCGCTGTGAAAAAATCTCCATACTTTCAGGGCGTTACTGGGGAAAAGTTTGGGAACCACTCGGCAAAGAGCTAGATGCAGACATATAGGAGCTAAATGCACCAAAAAAGGAGCTATATCTAGCTCTAAATTGCTAAATTGGCAACCCAGGCAGAAGGACGGAGGGAGGGAGGGAGGAATATAGTTACCTTCGACGACAACGGCGAAAAGTAGTTAGTTGGAAGTTACGAAAAAACGAGGAAGGTAGAGACCAGGACCTAGAGTGGGATTACACTCCTCTGATTTTACTAAATTATTAGCTGTTTTTTTCCTTTTCAGTATTGCTATCGTCCATTTCAGAAATAGGTTGTCACAATTATTTATTTCAGCCTACTACAACCTTTCTTTATCAAAGAAGACACACCATCAACAAACTTGAAACACTCGTACAGCCAAATCGGAACTAACCATTGGTGGAGTCAAGTACGGTAGGGCGAAAGTGACACATCATGGGTTTTTTATGGACTTTAACCGTTTATTGTCTCGGTACTGAAATCTTCTTAATTTTCCTTTTTTTATTACCGTTTCTTTCAGCTCAGAAATGGAGAAGTATCTTCCAGCTTCGTCTCTTTGCATTTATTTCTGACTATATGCTTTACTTCGTGCTTGGTCTGGGATTAATATTCGTTGATTCCGTCAACAAACTCCGAAAATGCAACAACGAATTGGAAAACTTTGACAAAAATGCGAATTTCGCCAATGCAGATTTACTACAACTCAAACGTTTAAATTTGTTCCTGGCTCAAAGGAATTTCTACATTTCTTTTTTCAGTCTGTTTTTGTGGTTAGTCCTGACTAGATTAGTTAAATTAATAAAATCGCATGGCCTACTCCAGATCGACTATGAGGCGACAAAAAAACAAGCTTTGAGTGCCACAGAAGCTGCCCAGAAATTCGTAGATGAAAGTCGGATGAAAGAAGAAGAGAAAAATAATGAAATAAATCCGGCTATGATGGAATTGCAAACTGAACTTGAAGAGGCTAAAAAATCCTTAGAGCTTGCGAATTCTCAGCTGAAAACAACTCAGGCTGACTTGGAAGCCATGAAAAGTCAGTCAGAGGCGACGAAAAGAGAGTATGACAGATTGTTAAACGAATTACACCCAGGAACCGAAGACGAAATTGTCAAGAAAGAAAAATGAATAAAGTGAAATTCAATACGGAGACGACATTACAAAAAAAAAAAGAAAAGTAATTTAAAAATTCGATAAGTTCAATCAAAAGCAAAAGTCCTTTAAAAATTTTTTTTCAGGAAAAATTTTGCTTTTAATCAAAGAGACTTCCGTTATGTTTGGAAATATTAGTTTTTGAAAAAAAAAAATGTCTTGGTGGGCCTACTTCCATGTATGTAACTATAATGCTGAACTGGACCTTAACTTTCAGTCTGATGTAAAGTTCATACAAGACATTCGATGTATGAAATAAAATATATATTTATTCTGAAAATAAGATACTATTTTCAAAAAATTATTCAATTAAAAATGTTTATGTATTATCTTAATTTTGATTAATTCCTATTTTTTATTGTCTTGTTTATGCAAACTATGGAAACTTTTCTCTCTCCTTTTACCAAACCCCACAAACCTAGAAGTCAATTTATTTAATCATTTAATTTTGCTATAGATGAACATGTATGTTTTGGTAAAATTTGTATTATGATAAAAATAAATAGTTTATACCAGTTTTGATTATATAAATTTTTGACCTAATTAAAAAAAAATTTTAAATTCATCTTTTTGTATAAAAAAACAAAAAGTTGAAACTTTGCCAAAAAAACACTTTCAGGATTACATATGAACTATCAGAGCCATCAGGTCCTTTTCAGAATGTGCCTTCCACTAGCTTTTATTCCATGGTGAAAGTGTAGTATCTGTTTTTCTCTTGTTGCTAAAACATAGCATTAATTCCTGTTTGTAATTTTTAATTTTATTATATTTGTAATCTAATTGTTTTCCTTGTCACTCACTCTGTCAAAAACAATTACAAAAAAATAAGAGGCAAAAAAATTGATAGCATTCCAGTTTTCAATTTTAAATGTCAAGTCACATGATATTCAGTGATGGCAATAAATAAAATTCATTACAACTTTCATTTTAGTCAAGTAAGATTTTCAAATTAGATCAAAATCAATAAGAAAACCTTCAATGATAATCACAGTTAAAATTGAAACCTGGAATTATTGATCATTGATGCTACTGTAAGCACATTCCGGTTGGGACCCCAATGTTCTGATTGTGTGTGTGCGCACGCACATGCACAATGATTAAATATATATCAAATCATATATATTTTTATATTTGTTTTATTTTATTGTGCTCAATACAGTAGTGTAGAGCATTTGGTTCATTGAAAATTCCCCCAGGAAAGATTTTGTTGTCGCCTCTCATAAATTCAGAGTGATATTTTGGAAGTTGCAAGTTCTATCTTCTCACATGGGTGTTTTAGCCAAAATGTTTAACCATTTTTAATAATCAACTGATGAAATTAAGCAAAGGATACTAAGATCGGAACAATTTATATCCATTCTTATCAATTCATTAACCTTTAACTATGAAACAATTTTAATTAATTTTAGTGTTTGGGACGGAGTGATTTTGATGACAGTTAATGTTTGATTACATTATCTATGATTATAATAATCGCCTTTTTCATTTTCTAATATTTTTCTTGGTTTTATTCTTTTTATCCATGTTGAAAAGGGGAAAATGAAAATGCTTAAAAAGTTACCAAGCACAAATTAACATGTATATCCATGTATTTATTTATATTGAAAGGATCAATTAAAAAGATTTAGTTGGACAGCAGTTCCAGCATTGAAGTCGTTTCGTATAATCAATACAGCTGATCAAGCAATTTCATTTTGTTTTTGTTTTTCCAAACTTAAAATAGATTTCTATTTGTTTAAAAAAGACATGGTACATACCTTTTCCCGTGCTCAAAATGAATTATGGACGATAGCTTTTGGTGAAGATGAACTAAAAAAAAAAAAGAGGCCCATAGATTTTATAAAGACACAGTTTCAATTAATTTAAGTCTACAAATCAACATTTGCAGCAATTGAAGCAGTAATAGTAAATATTTGATTATTCCTGTTCATCAATTCAGTTTTCTTGTCCTTTTTAATTTGATCATCTCATTTTGTTCACAGCAATTTTTAAATATTTATCGTACTTGTTGGCATATAATATGTGGATGGGGTGTATCTGAATGCAACAAAAACTTTTTTTCTATGTTGGCTCTTTGTTGTTGAGAATTTTTGTGTGGGCTTCTTTTATGTGAGCATCTTTGTGGTCACCAAAGCAATTGTGAAAAATGAGTCATTAACATTTCATCATACAAAACATTATGAGCACTTACTCTTGCCAGACAAAGGTTACCATAATGGAATAACTGGAGGTGGAGATCCTCGGAGGGGACTGATGCTCCAGAACCGCCCTGTCTGAGTGAAGCACAATTTAAACAATTGTTTCAAATATCTTTATAAAGAAATTATATACAAACAAAAAATGCAAATAATCCCATATAATCGTTAATTGATCTTGACAAGACTAGCTGCTTCAAGGTCGAACACCACTCTGGAAGTAACTATTTCAGTCACCATGCCTAATTTGAAAGGAAAGTTCACCATCTCCTTGAGGGCAGTGTATGTGGGTGTTGTGTATGGGAATGCAAAATTTCAAGTTTTTTTTATATAGATGGTTAAGGCTGTGAAGAGTAGAGAAAGAAAAGAATTATACTGAAGAAAGAAAAAAGTAATAAATTCTTATCAAAAGAATCGGTTTAGTGACCCCAGAAGATTCAATCTAGCCTCCATAGCTCTCTCTCTCTCTCTCTCTCTCCAACATTTCAAACTTTTCACTTATTAGTCTTAATAGTAAGTTGTTGTTAAGTGTGGAAAATCAAGTTAACTCCGTGAGGGTTTGACAACAAACAAGAATTTATTATATCAACTGTCTAATTAGACTGGTGAAGTGAAAATGAAATTGACTCCCCACCCCTCAAAATCTTGATCTTTGTACAAAATGTGTACATCATTCAAACAAACAAAAGAAAACACATTTTAAGTTTGATTTATATATTTTTCTCCCCTCCAATGGATGGAAAAAATCACGTTCAAAATAGAGCCGGGTTAACCATGTAACAAAAGTAGCATTTACTACGGGCCCCACAATTCCGAAGGTCCTCTGTGGCTATCCTTGAACGAATGATTATTTTGAATTTTGCCATTTCTAAATGGTTGAAAGTGGTTAGATTTCTGAAAATAGGCTATCAGATACTTTTAATTTCCTGAACATTCCACTCCTAAGACTGACCTTACCTACTTAACCGACCTACTAAGCTTAACACCAACCTTTTGCTGTATTTGACCAATGGTTAAAAGTCTAGCAACTTTCAGTCATTTGGAATGGCAGTACCTGATATGTTTGTGCAAGGATTACTTTGCTATGCAAGCAGGAAATTTATGTTGTTTGGTTTTTAAATGTTCACCTTTTGCAAAGCATTTTGGTGACCTTCCACTTTGAAGGGTAAGATAAGAAGGGAGATGTTTGATTAAGGCCAGTAAAGGGAAGAGAAAAATGCTAGAAAAGTTTGCTGTTAAAATAGTGAAGTTGGAAACACGAAAACATTACAATGTTAGTATGAAGACTAAAAATGACTTAAAAAGCAATAAGACAGTTTAAATGACCAATAAGATTTAGTGTTAAGATTTAACACTAAAAATGAAAAGCAATTAGAGAATTTAGATAAGACTAACATTCATTCTAAGTAAATGTCGAGATAATACTTATTAGGAATACATTTAGAAGGGTGTTTATTCTACATGGAAGATGTTCTTGGGAAGAAGCTATTTGTGTGGACCTTGATATATCTGAAAAGTATCGATGTGTCTTAATTACAAACCAAGTTTCAACTGGAAATTCCTGGACAGGAGAAATTAGGGAATGTATTCTAAAAATATGTTTGAATATTTGTGTATTTTGTTTTTAAAATACGCTACAGGTTCTGCACAAGCTTAATCCAACACTGAAGGTGGCAAAGAGAAAATAAATTTGCTGTTCATGCAGAAACTGACGGGGTCAAAGTTCAGTGGAGACAGACAAAAATTAAAATCTAAAAATATTTCGGCTAAATTCATACACATTCCAAAGGAGGACAGATTTAGATCAAGATTGCGGGGAAAAATACGAATTCTAGAGATGTTTTTGTAAGAAACTAGAGCAGTACTCGTGGATGTCTGAAAGGGGCCAGATGTTATGGTGTGTGGACCGGCTTATAACTTTATGAAAAATTTTTCAATTAAATACTTGTGTCTGACCCTTATTAGTAATATCTGTACCTCATATGAATGAATCTCTGTAGCCTGCATGTGTACTAGAATGAATTATCTAAAAGAAAAAAGATCTCTAGTAAAAATAGATCTTTCAAAATTATCTAAAAGAAAAGAGATCTTTTAACTATAATTGTCAAAAAAAAAAATACTAGGACAATATTAGAGTATTGTTGGCCCAAATACCATAGAGACCCCAACAAAAATCCTTGAAAGAAAAAAATTGTTTCAAATGGTACCAAGTGGTGTACTTATGCAAATCTTCAAGGTTGCAGCCCAAAAAAATGTGACCAGGAGCACCCTGATACAGACATAGATAGATAGAAGAATCTGCTGCCCAGTTGGCTGGTTGGTCAGGCAGGCAATTTGTGGGGCTACTGTGATTTGAATTGCAGTAAGTAATGATTGATACAAAATGTATTTTAAAATGCGAAAGTCGAGGGGGAAAATAGGAATTATGGAGAAAGTGATGATGATATTGTTGCCAGAGGCAAGTCATAAAATTCAGCATTTTTCTGACCCTTATCGAAGGGATGGGCTGAAGTCGTGCCCTTTTAGATATGTTGGGCTTGTTGAGTATTAAGACAGGCAGAACAGTAGTATTTATTGGATTCATAGCTGACACAAAGCTTTTGTTATAGAGATGAATTTATTTTTATTAGTTTTCTCAAGTACCGCAGATCCAAACAATTTCATTGCACTGTCATGTGTGCACACCAATATATCTAGTGAATGTCAAATTAGTACAATGGACAGTTGTCGAGCAATTGAATAGTATTGAGATGTTAATAAAAAGCTCACCTTTTATCATTCTGTTTTCAAAATGGAAATGGTATTTATTTGCCTCTTCATGAGTGTGGAATATGACACAATGTCAGGTTTAATGGGGGGACTCACACCGTGTGCGTGTGGGTTGTGCCAGAAATTGTTCAGTTCCCTTGGCACTTGCCCTTTGTGAATGCCTCAGGCATCAGGGAATGACTCAGACTTTTTCCCTTCAAGCACAATGGGGAGGTGCAGACTGAGGAGGAGACAGATCCCCTGGAACTGCGCATTCTGTTCTTACATGTGCTAGCATAGATTTCTATCACTGACTGACATACTGATATACGAGTTATGTATCTTGCTCACTGTTGCTTATTTAAATGTTATCCATCGAAAACTTATGTTTTTGGTTACATCTAAATGTTAGAAATTGCTATTTAGATGATTTTTGATAAAATACATAATATTTTTATTTGATTTGTTGTAATGAAAAAGTGATTTTTTTATTCAATTTATAGTGATAGAATGAGTAAAATTTCTTACAAGATTGAGTAATATTTTAATAAAATGAATGTTGAAGAATAAAGTCACATTCAATTAATCAATAATACATGATACAATTCCTAGATTTTAGATGCACATCTTGAGGATCTAGATGATTTTGGGTGTCTTAAGATGTTCTTTGACTTGATTTTAGATTTTAAGTTTAAAATAAAGAGGGCCACCCTACTTTTGTTTGATATCTACACAAGGAGGGAACTTGTGCATTTATGGTCTGACTTTCAGGCTTGTTCTCCCCAATACTATTCCATATATTTATGTTATTTCTCCTTTATTCCTCTCGAAAAATGATGGTTTCAATCACAAAGCAGTAGATACATATTGAACTCTTTATTAAAAACCTATTTTGGAGGGGGAATATCAGGAAACAAATAAACATTTTTAAGTTTCTACTATGAGTGATAAGATCTGGCTGAAGTCTAGATCGATAAAGAGATACATATAAATATCAGAAGATATGATTGACCTAAACTCAGCAATAATGATTAAACCAATCTGTTGTGAGTAGCGTTGGTTAACTGGAAAATCAGTTACTGAAAGTAAGGGAGAATAAGTTGCAACCACACGTTGGGAATAGTTTGCAAAGTTTAAAAATAGATATTCAGAGGTCAAAGATAAAGAAGGCTCTGGCAGACTCCAGAACTTGAAAACTGATGATTTTGGAGGAACTTCAGAAAGAAGTTGCTGCCCAAACAGCTATGGCCATCCACAAGGGGTTGTATCTGCATGCCCTTCAAAGAGTACTATTTTTCATTCAACCTGCTCATTTATAATAATAGAGACAATGTCAAAGAGCATATTGCACTGGCAGAAGGAAGCGACCTGAAGGTTTCTCTTTCAATTAGCTAATATCCTTTCAAATATGGGAGGATGCGACTCCATTCCCAATTTTTTTCCACCTTTACAACTCAGCTTAGAGTGCGCAGAGAAAAAATATCTTAATGTGTTTTCCATACTCTTCCTACTGGGAATTGGACCCGGATCCTTTTGCGTGTGGGCAGATGTGCTTACGATTTAAGCAGACAACAATAAAGCAATGGCGAGCCATTGACAGAGTAAGCTGAACTTTCAATAACCAGATGATCCCAATAATCCTAAAAAGAAGAGTATACAAGCAATGCATTCTCCCGATAGTCACTTATGATAGCTGAAACATGGAACTTAACCAAGAGACAGACCTGCAAACTGTGAAGTATGCAACGTGTGCATGAGAGGATCATGCTCAACCTCAAATGGAGAGATAACAAGACAGTACAGTATATAAGGAAGAAAACAGGTGTCCGTGACATCATGGAAACTATTAAAAAACTCAAATGGCAATGGGCAGGCCATGTTTCAAAAATGAAAGACAACAGATGGATCATAACATGGATCCCCAGAGATCACATAAGAAACTGATGGAGAGATGAACTGGACAGTTTAAGGAAATACTGGCTCTGTGATGCCCGTGATAGAAAATTGTGGCAAATCCTGGGGAAGGTCTATGTCCAACGACGGACGTTAAAGACTGACGATGATGATGATGATGAATCTACTCAAAAAGACGTCTGAATTTTGACTATTGCACTATTTTTACACCTCTTCTCCCTACACAGACAACAGAATTAAAATTCAAAAATTACTTCCCAATTTTGAAACTATGCTATCGTATAACTTTTGATTCGTTCGACTATTGAGAAAAAAAAAAAAAGAAAAGTTTTCTGATCTTCAATCCATGCTCTTTCAGACAATGAATTAATTTGGGTCTTATGACCCACAGGACACTTTTACCTGATCACTTATATAAAAGTGCAACTGGAAATAACCAGTTGGCCTTTGACCCCCCCTTGGAAGAGCAGCAGTGGACACTCTTGCAGACATAAACTTTAAAATTGGAGGTGATTCAGTTAATAATAGTACCTCCTCTACAAGCCTTAGAATCAATGTTGAAGCTAAGGAAATGGGTCCCATATGAAATTATGTGAAGGAACATTAGCCAGATTTGAAACATGTATCCTTCTGTTCTTGCTCAACAGAGGGAAAGACGTTTTTCTAAACAAGATCATCATTGTCGATTGAAAATCAATTTTTCAGAAAGAAGAAAATTGCAGCTTGATCCAGGTCAGCCCTCAGTTTTTAAACATATACACACACACACACAGACACACACACACACACTAACACTTGAAGAATCTGTTGCCCTCTTGGCTGGTTGGTCAGACTGTCCATTTTTGGAGGCTATAGTGATTTCAATACTGTTCACTCATATATGCTTATGGTGTCAAGAGGAGATATTTGTTTGAGATATATTATGATCACCTGCTTATTAGAATCATCAGAAAACTCACCCTCACAGTCACTAATTGAACAACCACAGCATCCAAATTCAAGGTCATTAAATCTATAAGGAATCTACTGGAAAAAAAGAAATCTTTAGTGTGCTTTGTGAAATTCAGAGGGTACTAGCATTCCAAGGGAAATTATGAATCACCACCACACATATATGTGCCACATTTTACCATTTAAATTAAGCATTGGTGGTAGTAAGATCAACTTATTTTCATGAAAATGCAATCAGTATAGTTTGAATTATAAATTCATGAAAAAAAAAAAACGGAGGCTAACGGGATGATTCAGCATAAATTTTCATTGTAAGATGAACCCCCTAACAAAAACTTACAGGGAGGGATTCATAAAAATATTTTCCGTACTCATTGAGATGTGTGTTCAAATTTCAAGTTCCTACTATGGACAATTAGGTCTAAGCTAAGTTGAGATTGATACGTGTGAATGTCAGAACATATGAAAAACCTAATTCCAGCAATCAGTGATCAAACCAGTCTTATACGGGTAGCCATCATCAGTTCTTGACTACAAAGAAGTGGAATGTTGATGAACCTACTTCATTATGCTACTGCAAGCAATTGGCCCATTTGATTGATAGTGGAAGAGAAAGAGAGCTTTCTGATCAAAAAAGTCAACAAGTGATCTTTCTGCATAGCAGCACTGATTCTTATGTTGCCAATGTGATGTAGTGATTGTAGATGCTAGGAACTGATGATCAAAAGTGTCCTCCTTTCTAGAAATTTGGGAATGGCCACCGTATTCATACCTTTCCCAAGGCTATTAGTGCAAAGTGAATGTGAACTGTCTCAGCTGGTTGAACTCTACTTCAGAGCTGTATTCAACATTATCATTCTCAAACAAATCAAAACAAAAATGAAATATTCATAAAATTATGAAGTTCATTTTAGCGTAAAATCCTTTTTCTATTTCCACAGTTGTAACATGATGAACCCTCAAACAAACTAAAGTACATTGGGGGGGGGTCCTTAAATCTTTGTGGCCTGCGGAACTTCACTGTTTGCTCCATCTTTTTGGGATAAAATGTTTCTCTATTGCCTGAATATTTTTAATAAAGTTTTTCATATTGCGCTGGTATTTTCCCCATCAAAGCTAAAATAAAATTAGTCCATGAAATTATAACAAATATTTCTTCATATTGAAGTTTAATGACTTCAGCTCCGAAGTCCACTATCAGAAGTGAAAACATCTCTTTTGTGTAAAGAATATCTAAAATATTGCATTAATTGAATAAGAATTATTAATGATATTCTTGATATTTCTTAATTTCATTTCAAAAACATTATTTATTAACAATTCAATGAGTAATTGAATCAGATCTACATAGATTTAGAAATTCTGTAGAGGAAGGTTTCCTAAATAACGACCCCAGCCACCATTTTTAATTCTAGGAGCTATGTATTTCAATTCATTGAAAATCTATCTTGAATTTAAACCCTGAAATGTGGGAGACTTGGTGGTCTACAAATTGGAGGGAAAACATTTTTAAAGAGTGATTTGTACAAATTCATTACACGTGGGTAGGAACATTTGGCTTTGAAATGAAGGAGTCTTCCACAAAATGCAGGGCACTAAGTTGGTCTGTGATTGTGAAATGACTTTTATTCTAGTGCAGTTTTAACAGCTTCGGTCAATCTTTGAACACTGAACATATTACAATAATAAGGAAAAATAATTTAAATATCTCCAAATTTTCGGTTTTTATATTACGATTTTATGTATCTATTGAACAATAATATGAAAACTGAAATTACATTTGTAATATTTAAAGATTCTTTAGAGAAATTTTTATTCTTTATTTATGAAAATTGGATCAAATTCAACACCTCGGTGTATTTACGATATAAAATGGTATACTTTGCGAAGGGCTTTCATTGATTAGCTCCCTTGACTAAGACTTTTCAAATGACTTATTTGTGTTCTGGAATGGAGAAAAAAAAGTCGCTTTTTATGAAGAAAATTTGACCGTAAAATTCTATTTTATTCACAATTTTGTTAGTTTTCTCTTTCCTCTAATGTTGCATCGTCCCTATGAAGACAAATCGGACGAAAGGAGAGAGGAAGAGGTTTGTTTATCAACATTCACACCTTTGTTTACAAAAATTTGCGAATTTGTGAGATTGGTAAAGATTCGTTTTTTTTTTTTATCATGCATTTCTGGAAGAAAACTTTAAGGATAATTCAGTATTAGTTGCTTTCAATCCATAAGACTCTGTAACCATGCGTATACTATCAAGTTTTTAGGAAGAAAATGTAATGTTTTACGAGGAGGTTATATTTACAATATAACTATAAAAGAGGGAACTTATTTTCCGCCATTTTCACGGAGATACGGCTTACATTACCGTCTCCTTTTCTGCTTATCTCCCCTTTGGTTCGAAAAATGGTGCAAAAATATGAACAAAAAATTGATGAAATTTTTTATGATGGAGGTTGATGGCATAGAAAGTAATCATGAGAAGAGGAGATAATTCATGCAAACTGTACCTTCCTAAAAATGACCAGAAATAAGTTTCCACTTGATCATTACATTTACATTGTAAATAGAATCCCCTCCGCCTAAAACCTTTGAAAACTATTTTCCTTAAAAGCCACACATTTTCAGAAGATCCAACAGTCTTATGGCCTGAAAGCACCTAAAATTGAAAGAAAGCAATTTTTTCTAGGAGAATTGCAATGTTCAAAATCAAATTTTGACCAAAACATTTCATTCTCTTTTGAATGTAAACATTATTTGTAATTGAACAATTTCAATTTCAAAATTGCTGGTAATTTTTAAACCTTTTCCATTTATCATTATCATTTTAGATTTTTATGACAATTTTTCATCTTAATTTATCAGTTGCTTTTTATTACAAATTTTGCTCGGGATGATAACCCTTTATCAGTGAGCAAATAGTGCTCTTCGGAAAAAAAAATGGTATTCAAACCCACATCCCCAAAGGGAAGCAGTGTTTAGCCCAGACTGCTTTATCACTAGAGCTGCCAAGACTCAACTGGCAAATCATTAGAAGAAAAGTTGAATTTGTAACCACATGGGTTTGACTATAGCCCTTTGATTACATTTTTTGGTGGGTGAAATAAGGAAAACTTGTTGATGTGCAGTCTGCTTATCCACTCACGAGGACCAAAACTATAAAACTGCATTAGCTACATATGAAAAGAGCACCTGGGGGCAGTTATGAGAAAAAAACTTTCTGATTGGCCACCCCCCCCCCCATTTTAAAATATCTATAACCTCAAGTGACAGCACAGGCAAAACTGCATTGAATTACTATTGTAGCGGTAAGTATTCACTATCAATTAGCACAAACCCCAGTTTATTCATATCCATCTATCTATCTATCTCAGTTTATTCATATCCATCTATCTATCTATCTATCTCAGTTTATTCATATCTATCTATCTATCTATCTATCTCAGTTCATTCATATCTATCTATCTATCTATCTATCTCAGTTTATTCATATCTATCTATCTATCTATCATGCGTACAAACTGCACCAATGGAACCAAAGGGCTGAAAATGTAAACATTTACTCTCAATGTCCAGAAAAAAACGTTTTTTTTTAAAGTACCCCTTAAATAAGTGTTTCATAAGAATTCAGTTTACAATATAATTTATGCTTAGTTTGTGTAGGCAGCATTCAAGCTTGGTGTTTTAAATTTCAGACTTTTTTGTGATCACCGCCTAACAAAAGGTGAGCAAAGTAACTCATTCATTGATTACTCCTATTATTTAATTGATTACCCCATAACATGGTATGCTGTCAAAAGACATCGATCATGTGACAGTTTCTGTTGGGTTACTGATCAGCCCTGTTTCTTTTTATTCTTTCAACTTTTTTTTTCTTATTTTCATTCTTGATAAACATTTTGGTTTCATTGATCCAGGCAAATGGTGTTTTTTACTTAATACAACAAACTCAAAGTAAATTTTCTCCTCCATTTTCTTTCACACTTTCCTTATATTCCTAGATGAATACATACTTAAAAGAGCTATTGTCTGCAGGCAGATATTTAATCTCAAGGATGTGACAGCATAAAGCAGTGCAATAAAAACTTCATGATTACTACTAGAGCCATTTTAAACTCTATAAATATCATGACTTTCATTGAAGTTATCTACATACTTCAGAACATTTCTATTGCAGTGGTAACTTAAAATTCTGACATTTTAAAAAATCAAGTGAAGAAGTGCCCAACCTGATGTTAGTCATTTTTGGTCTTTATTTTAAACATGTTATGTTTTAGTGTCTCCAGCTTCACAATTTTAATACCAATAATGTATTTCAACACTTTTTTACTCTTATTCAATGTGTGACATGAATTCTTACTAACCCTTTAATGTAAAAAGGCCATCTAAACAATAAAGAAACAATCAAGTATTTTCAGTGCCAAATCTTCATCTTGATCAGTTTTGAAAATTTGAATACGTCACCAATTCTTTTTGTAAATTTTGTTATTGTATGATGAGATTGTTGCTTCAGCTTAATCCATATTTTTTAAGATTTTGATAAATTGGATGATTAATTGTTTGGCAACCAAATGAGGAATAGACTAATATACTTTCTAAGTTTTTTTCACGAAATAATGGTATGACAAGAAGATGATTATTTGGTAATTTGAAAAAAAAAACAAAAAAACCTTTGGACATAGTTGAGAATTTCATTGTTTTGTTATCTTAAAAATGGTTATGGCAGTTAGGTTAAAATAAAGAAACTGAAAAGATTGTCTTAAACTGACTTGAGTGAGACACAACTAATTGTAATAACATCTGCAGAAATATATGGAAAATCAATTATTTTTTTAAGAACACAGTCATATCATTGTAAGTTTTTTGTACATCATCATCTTTAGCCATCATTAAATCCACTGCTGGATAAACGCTTTTATCAAATTCTTTCATGTCAGCTTTGTGCTAACCTTTGCCATGTCATACCAGGAAACCCTTCTATCTCATCTCTCCATCTTATGTCTGGTCTTCTTGTATTGTGTTTGCTATCTCTTGGGCACCAATCTGTTAACCTTTTGCACCATCTGTTATCCCCTCTTCCATTTATGTGACTAGCTCATCTCCATTGTTGTCACTCAATTACGTCTATAATATCTTTTACTCTGCTCTGCGCATGGATCCATACCGATCTCTTTTCTATCTATATTAGTTATTCCTAACATTGTTCTTTCCATTGCCCTATAAGTGCTTCTGTTTTCAAGTGCTTTATTTGGTTTTTGTACATGAAAAGATGTATGTATTACTACCAATGTCTGCTGCTAAATTATATTTATTGAATTATAGCATGCTGTAAATATCATCTATTTTTGCTTTCATTGCAGGTATTCTAGCATAAAAAATCATCTTTGTACTTAGGAAATGATTCTAAATTTTTTCTTAACATTGTGATTTGAATGGATCAAAGTTTTATCATCGACCTCAGCTCAAAAAACATGGAAAATTATGCACAAAAAAATCATTGCTGTGAAGTTTGTGGATGCAAATTGGCTAACAGTTCCAATCTGAGAAGACACTTGAAAACCCACACTGTTGACAAACCTTATTCTTGTGAAATTTGTGGATCATCGTTTTCGCAGAAGTCACATGTGTTCCAACATATGAGAATACACACTGGAGAGAAACCGTTCTCTTGCATAATGTGTGGATCTTCATTTTCCCAAAATTCACACTTAGTAATACATATGCGAACACACACTGGTGAGAAACCATATACTTGTGAAGTGTGTAGATCTCCCTTTTCACGGAAATCACATTTGAGACGGCACATGAAAACACACACTGGGGAAAAGCCACATACTTGTGAAGTGTGTGGATATTCCTTTCCATTAAAGTCGAGTTTGGTGCGACATATGCGAACACACACTGGTGAAAAACCCTATTCTTGTGAAGTGTGTGGTGTTTCTTTTTCAGGACAGTCCAATTTAGTGCCACATATGCGAACACATACTGGAGAGAAACCATATTCATGTGAAGTGTGTGGAGCTTCCTTTTCAGGAAAATCCAATCTGGTGCCTCATATGCAAATACATACTGGAGAGAAACCGTATACTTGTAAAGTGTGTGAATCTTCATTTCCAGTTAAATTAAGTTTGGTACAACATATGCGAACACACACTGGAGAAAAACCATATTCTTGTGAAGAGTGTGGAGCTTTCTTTTCAAGAAAATCAAGCTTAGTACCACATATGCGAACACATACTGGAGAGAAACCATATTCTTGTGAAGTGTGTGGATCAGCATTTGCTGGAAAGTCAGCTTTAGTGCAACATATGCGAACGCATACTGGAGAGAAACCATATACATGTGAAGTGTGCAGATCTTCTTTTTCACAGAAAGCAACTCTGGTGCAACATGTGAAAACACATACTAGAGAAAAAACATTTTCATCTGTAGATCTTCCTTTTCATGGAAATTAACTTTTGTAAAAAATTTGTGAATACAATCTTGAGTTGAAATATACTCTCATCAAATATGTCAATCTTCATTTTCAGACAAAAAACTATAACAAGATAGAGCTAAACCCTAAATGTATAGAAACCATATTCTCATTGAATGTATCTATTTTCTTTCAAATCACATTTAGTACATTTCCGAATACACATAGAAAGAAATGAAAAGTTTTCATCATCTTTTGACGTGCATTTTTTGTGAGATGGAGTTTGAAAAATATATAGAAACACAACTTTGGACTTGAGAATACCCTTATGATGTTTGTTAGCTACCTTATCAGACATTAAATTTGGTAAATCATGTTCAAAAGCACACTAATAGAAAAACCATATTCCTATCAATAGTGTTATAGCAATATTTTTTGATACGTCATTTTTAAAGAAGCCTATGCTGTCATACAAAATATGATAAGTATTCTCATGAAATGTGTGGATCTTTCTTTCACAAAAGATATCTATGTTGGTTCATACACAAACACAGTGGTGAGAAAGCCTCTTCATGTAAACATTGTCAATCTGCTTCCAAAACAAGGTCAGATTTGAGTCAATATATACCGAGGCACTTTGAAGATGATATTTGTTCTCAAAAAGTTAGTAAAACACTCTTAAGTAATTTACATCTTGAAATCACGAGGATTTATATTCTCAAGAATATATATACCCATGACGTGTTCATGTGTTTTTAAGTTGAAATAAATTATAATGATCCCAAAAAATTTTTCGGAACTGCGTGTACTTTTATTTTTTTGGTACAGTTTTGAAAATTCCCATTTTAACTCCTTTAAGAGAGATATATTCTGTTATAAGTTCAGGGATACATTTTCACCTGAAAAAAGAAGAAAAACCATGATGTTCTATCTTTGAAAGGTTATACTTACAATTGTACCTCTTTCAAAGAGTCCAATCTTTATTTATGCCTCAAGATTAGTCAGAAATATAATTTTGATAATGTTATAGAATCAGAGGTCCTATTAAGAACATGTTTAAATCATACCGGAATAATATACTGCAATACGTTTCAGTACGAAGGTTTGAATCTCAAATCAAAATAATGAAACTTGGAGTTCCACAAGGATCAGTACGAGGCCTCCTTCTATCATATATCAACGACCTTCATATTACAATAACAAAATCTACTATATACCCCTTTCAGATGACATGAGATTACTTTTGATAAAAAAATACAACAAAATGAAATTCTGACCTAAAACGTCTGTTTTTATTGAGTGAGGCACAACTAATTATATTAACATCTGCAGAAACATATGAGAAATAGGATATTTTTCAAGAACATAGTCATATTATCATAAGTTTTTTGTACATCATCATCTTCAGCCATCATCAATGGTTATCGGTCAATAAAATTTCCCCAAACACTGGTAAAACAGACCTTATCTTTCTCAGAAAACCATCAGAGAAATCACCTGTTGATACTAATATCAGAACACATGGACAAAGCATCTACCGTACTTCCCACAACGAATGTCTTTTTGTGTTTATAGATGAATTCTTGATGTCTTTGTTCATTGTCTACAGCTAGAAATCAAACTGAGATGGTTTAATGGAATGCTCCATAAAACTAGACCATATCTAAATACTCACAAACTGTCATCTTTTTACCATGCAATATTTTATTCCTCCTTATCATAAAGATATCTGGTTCTGGACCCCACTGCTCAAACTGTATTAAAGAAAATTTGAAAGCTGCAAAATTCAGTAATAGAGATTATAGCTTATAACGATAATACTATAAAAAAATAAGTATAGCTTTTATAACACCATTAATGACAAAGACAATGTATTCACTATTAATCAGGTGACACTTTACAATAAGTTAAAAAAAAATCCTTTTAGTACCTTTATTTATTATAGAGAAGTTGATAATTAATAGTGACCATGTCATATGTATCTACTTCAATAATCGCTGGATTATGAAATAAATGTGGATCTTATCTTATGTTGAATATAAATGCAATTTTACTCCAACTGTAATTTTGCGTAAATTATCATCTGTGGCCTTTTAGAGGCTCTAGAAATAATTGTTCTTCTTTTTATTCTGGTTTCCTTATTTTCATAAGCTGAAAAATATTTCTTAGTTTGTGCTGATTAGTCTGGAGATTTTATTTTTCTGGTTATCATCGTGGTGACCCCTATATTTTAGTCAAGAATAAATATAAAACCTTTCTTTTAGCTAGGTATCTAAAAAGTCACTTTGTACGATGAGTCTCTATTAAAACCTTAAATGTACATAGTCGATCACTCATTTGGCCCCGGGCTTTCTAGTTGGTTATCTTATCTTCTGTTCACTCTCTCTAAATTTGCGGCTGGCATAGTTACTATTATTTGACGATGACTGCATGTATATTGTCTTGTCACTTATATTCCCTGATGTGAGAATTCACAAGAACTTTATAACTATTAAATACAAATACTGCAACTACTATTTTTGTTGACCACACAAACGCTGTGTTCATTATTTTTGCCTCTTTCAGCTTTTTCTTGTACCTATCCTGACTTAACTGCTTTTTTATAATCTAGCTTGATCAACTATACCACTCATTATAACAGACACAACTCATCATGCTCCATCCAATAGATAGATAGATAAAACAACTTTAGACCCTTCATATCACGCATCCCTTAATTCTTATTTCTATCCTATATTGCATTTTTATACATAGGAATAACCTGAACCTAACAGGCCTCTTGTCTTCTCTTCTTTACACGATCTAATGTATTAATGTTTCCATTCCATGTATTTCGTTTACATTCTTTATTTGCGCATTAAATGTTTCTTTCATTTTTCACATCTAAATACTTGTGTATTTTTCAGTGTTTAATATCTGTATCCATATTCATACTTAGTGAGCATGTTCTCTATACATCACTGTTCCTTTGTCAACATTTCCAGTGACACCAGTGCTAACATCAAATAATGTGGAAGCAAAATCCTTTGTCTCTACCAACATCTTCTCACCACATCTAAGCAACAGCTTTTATCTACTCTCTCCAATTCAATATTTTTTTTATCATCAGTTTTTTTTTGTTTTTTTTTCTATTTCCAATCCTTCCTTTTTATAAAAGTTATTTTCCCCATCTGCAGCCTCTGAGTGATAGTGTTTGTTCTTAACTGATTTCAAGCTTTAGAGAAGTGTAAAATCTATCAGAGTTGGAAAGGTCTATAGTTTGTTGAATTATGGTTCTGGATAGTTCTAGTAGATCTCATCGAAAAAAGGATGTCTGCTCTATTAGCAGGCCCATGTAGACGTCAGTGGATAAGTTGATGAAAGAGGGGAGATATGTAGAGAACATACGCACCAAGTACAAATGTGAACTCAGATATTAAACAGAGTGAAAAAGGACACATGCAAGTATTTGGATGGACAAATAAAATGTACATTTGATACAGGAACATCAATGACAAATGAAAATGAAATACATGTAATGAAAACATTGATTCAATTAATTATGCAAAGAGAGTAGAGTTCCTTAGTGAAAAGTGGGAGTTTTTATTGCCATGATAGTACAGTTGTCGTAGTTGAAGAGGATGTGTTTGAATTGCTTTGGTATCCATAAGGCTTATTCCATACGAAGGAGTGGTTATTGAGACTAGGTTCCGTGTATATGCCAAACTGCCAAGTTGTGTGTGCAACTTAGGGACCATTCTCTGACATAGGAGAACACAAGATGGACAGACTCTCAAAGGCGGAAAACACATGGAGTTTAATTCATGGGTGCTTGCAAAGTAAGGAGAATTAGGAGACATTATTGTGATTATTGGACAGTAAGAACCATTGCCATTTTATTCATGAGAGTTTGAAGTGTATACTCGTTTGTAGCATGTGGTGAAGACACGTTTGTATAGCTGTGTGTATGTGAGATGCCTCAACATCGGTGAACTGAAATGGGCAAAGTAAGACATTGGTCACAGTGGAAAAATTGCCAAGTTTGGATCGGCTGGGAGATTTGCAAAATGATACCGACCTCAGAGAAGAGGAAAGAAAGAGAAAGAGTCATCATCATCAGTCTTTTAGCATCCGTCGTTGGACATAGACCTTCCCCAGGATTTGCCACACTTCTCTATCATGGGCGTCACGGAGCCAGTAGTTCCTGAACTTGTCTAGCTCGTCTCTCCATCTAACATTTTGCCGGCCTCGATTGCGCATGTGGTCTCGGGGAATCCATATTGTGAGTCGTGATGTCCATCGATTGTTTGCCATTCTCGCAACATGGCCAGCCCACCGCCATTTAAGATTTTTTATGGATTCTATGATGTCTCTAACTCTTGTCTTCCCGGATGTACTGTGCTGTTTTGTGGTCTCTCCATGTGAGGCCTAGCATTATTCTTTCATGTGCACGTTGCATGGTTCTCAGCTTACGGGTCTGTCTCTTGGTTAAGTTCCATGTTTCAGCTCCATAAGTGACTATTGGGAGGATGCACTGGTTATATACCCTTCTCTTTAGGATTAATGGGATCTTATTATTTTCGAAGGTTCAGCTAGCTCTACCAAAGGCTTGCCATCCTAGTGTGATTCTTCGCTTGATTTCTTCTTCTTTTGAGGGTCTCATGGAGAACCAGCTGGAGGTGTCAGCACCAATAAGCAATTGACCACGTATGTTCTGGGCTTTATAAGGGGTTGTCGTAGGAAGTGACGTTTTTTATATCTATCTAGAAGAAGGGTTTTGTATCTAATTTTTAACCAAAATTTTGGGGGTACTACAGAAATTAGACTAACGTTTTAAAGAATGATTTTGGTGCCTCAGTGTAATTCAACGTGATTTTCAAAATTCATGTAAGTGAGATCCAATACTTTTTTTAAAATTATGTATATTACATCTTCATTTGAATCATCCTTATTTCTCAATATATTAAGGAAAATTTTGATTATTGTTTGGAAGAGGTCAGATTAAGTTAAATGTCATTATTTGGCATGGAAAGTAATCCACAGAGATACCGAAGCTGCTACTACTGTTGAACTCTTTGGGATCAAATTTTTGAATTGGCCATTTTTGAGCGGATAAAAGATTTTTTACCATTGCTTTCAATAGGGTTTATAGTTGGGTTTGGAGTTAGGGTGGGAATATACATTTGGGATTAGGATTAGTTGGTACGTTTGGGGTTAGGTTAAGGTTAGTTTATACATTTTAAAGTCGCAGATATGAAAAAAAAAAAAATCCTGTATCAGTTACTGTATACCTAACAGTAAATGATCTCTTTTCTTGCTAGATTTGATAAAATACAGCTTCAAATCATCTTATATTTTTGATTGCTTTCTTCTGTGAAATTCCTGTAAAATCTAGCAACGTATAACCATTTCTCACGTAAAAGTTATAAAATATCCAGCAACTTTTTAACAATTAAAAAAAAATGGCCAGTTCAAACATTTGCTCCATAGGAGGTAACAATTTTAACGACTCCGTAGATTATCTCCCTTGCCAAATATTAGTATTCTGTTCAATCTAACCTATTCCAAACTATTACCAAAATGAATGCAGAAGGTTAGTGAAATCCTTGTGAATTTTTATATTAGAAATGATACTAATAATTTTTCATGAGGGACTGGTTGTTATTTTACACCGTTTAGCGTTTTCTTTCTTTTCTGCTTCGTTGTCATCAGACGAAACAATTTCTCTCAAATAATTTGACGTGTTGCATTTTGTTTCTTCCCGTCTTTGAATCCAGATTTCTTTGTGCCATTCTCTTCAACTTCAATAGAATTGTTATGAATTGAATGAACCATTCCGAATTTCCGGAAATAGACTGAAAAATCCAAACAAAACGACCAAATCCAGACGACTGCAATGATTGACTACAAAAACAAAGAAGAGGGGCGATGACATCAACAACTTTCTTAACATTTTTTTCTTTTTTTAATTTCTTTTTTATAATATGAAAAGGTAAGTACGGAGAGGCAAATCTTGTAATAACGCAGTTTCTTGGACGACTCTTTTGTATAGCTGAAGGTGGCTGGATTAGAGAAAAAAGATGTAATTAGTGAGCGGTACATGAAAATCAATGGCGTAATCAGGTGAGCGGTATCTTCAACAGAGGTTTTATTTTCATCATTTCGTTAATAACTGATCAATACATTGTATATTTACATCTGCACCCTAAGTAGTCAGCAAAAGATACCTGTCAGAACTACGAAGGGGCGTAATATTCGATGATAATGGGCATTGAAAAATGAACCGGTGTTTTTAAAGTATACACATTTAGGAGTAGAATTAAAGCAATAATTTCTCAATTAGATTAAAGATCCTTTGCCTGCCGAGTATGCCGTGAATATTGAAAAAGATTGCCTGTTAATTTTCACATAGAAATTGAAGAAATCATTACAAACGACAAAAAACGTGAGGAAAATTATTTTTTTGCTGCAAAAAATTACACATAAGATCTTTTATATGAAATAATGGAAAATTTCATTTGTACAAATGAAAGCCATCAGACTTTTCAGATCATCCATAAAGATAGAGAATATATATTTCCTTAAAGATATTAGATCATATACTACAAGGACCCCCCCCTTACCCCAACCTCTGGACTATCCCTAGCTTACCAAGCATATTATAGTACTAACTCCCTAGTATCCATGACAACCAATGCCCCCTCCAAGCAGTAACATCCATGACCAGCTGCTACTACTTCATACATGGGTTTCCATAACCATACCAGCTCAGATTTCACCACAGACAGAACACAGTCCTAACTCACTGTGATGACCAAAAATGAATTCTCTTTCTTGATTTCCATTTCTACTTCCAAAACAAAACATCTGATGCAAAGTTTGTTTTCTTTGGTAACCCTTTAACCACTGAAAAGTATGCACATGCTACTGAAGATGAGAACCCTTTCTGAAATATGTATAGCATACTTATTTATTCACTTATGAATCAATTAACTAATATAGTTTTACTCCTGAGTCTGTTTCATTCCGCATTGTTCACATGTATACTGTGTATCTCTCTCTATATGTATATACTGTGTATATATCTCTCTCTATATGTATATACTGTGTATATACCTCTCTCTATATGTATATACTGTGTATATCTCTCTATATATGTATATACTGTGTATATATCTCTCTCTCTATGAATATATAAATGAAATGAATATTTCTATCAATGGTATCTTTAGATTGAGAATAACGTTATCCAATGTTTAGAACTTTGAATCATGAATAATGTTATTTGTGAGTTTTTGGAGCATATACACTTTTTGAAAATAGAATACACAATTTCAGCCGTATTTTAAAAAACATAGCCACTTTTAGCCATTAAAAATATCAGATTCAAAATATTCTTACAAAAAATCCTAGAAACTACATCATTCCAAGTTTTGCTGTAAGAAAATATGACTGATAAATCCTATCTGTAAAATTTAGCGGATAATTCACCTTCGAATAAAACTTATAATCCACCCTCACAGTCGATTCTATATAAAAAGGACATTAGATGTATTTTTTTTTCTCTTTTTCCGTGTCCTGTCATATCTACCATTTACTTTTGGCAAAAAGTGCCATGTGTCAACAAAAAATATCTGAAACTTTGAACATATTTTATCATAACAATCTTTGTGTTATTAATAAAACAGATTTTTAAAAATTATCAACTAAAGTTCATTTCTGTAGATAATATGAAGCTGGAGATTATTACGGTTGGAAACTTGTTTACATTCATGAACTGGTGAACTAGTAAAATTTGCATTGGGAAATTTACATGTACATTTTAAAAATTTTTTCAGAAATATTCCAATGGGCTGATTTCATGAATTTTTTTCTAGAATGCAAATTATATTTTGTATGAATATTTTATGCAAATTCAATTTTGAATTAATTTTCTTTTTTGGATGGTATTTCATGAGGAAATATTTTTGAAATTTTTTTGTTAAAGTCGAGCCATGAATCAGGAAATAAAAAATGCAAAAAAACTAAGATATTTTCCCTTCGTAAAGTTTTCCATTGTTTTGTTTTTTTTTCTATTAAAATACAGTGTACAATTTAAAAGAAAAAAAAATACCAGCTTGGAAATTTTTGAATTATTTCTTAAAATTTCAATCATTTATCTATAATTGTTTATGCTTCTTGGATACCCATAAAACATTGTTTTTCGGAAATAACACTGTTTTACATATTGGTAAATATAAAGTTTTACAAATTTTGATGATCTTATATTCTTTGAATTTTCATTACTTTTTGTTCAATTCTGTCGGGTACCGTGTTTCTAAAATGTGATTTACCCCCCCCCCCCCCGTTGATGTGCTGTTGACATTTCCTGTCATCCACCGGGAAATTAAAAATTAAATACACTCTAACCATACATATGGTTGGGGAGGTAAAAACTCTATTATTTGACCTTTGAGCTGTCTCCACCTATAAATTCCCCCCCCCCCAATAAATGAATGTTTTCTGTGGAAAGTAAGCAATATTTTCCAAAAATCCAGTTAATTAAACATTGAATGAACAGATTTTTTTGGATTGAATTTCTCTGAGGGCAATTCTATTTTTGAAAAGATTTCAAAACTCCACTCCATTTTGTCTAGTGACTGATCCGTCAATTAAGGCGGAATTTATAGAATTTTAGTCAAAAAAACATGGCCCCTGTGGGTACCCCAAAATATTTTTATTTTTTCATAACAAACTATAACTGTTTTATAACTAGCTATAACTAAACCATAATCTTGCTCTTATAACCAAAATTGAATTTTTGAAGGAGATATTCAATTATTGCAATTTTAAAAGAGCATTAAGAAAGTGTGCTATAGATGCTGTCTGTATTTGATTATATTGAAATATGAAAAAATAGCTGTTCAATATAAAATGATTTTAGGAAGGCATATACATATATGTGGGTTTGTTTGTTTTGAGTTGATCAATCAAAGTCATCATTGTTACCCTGGACAAGTATTGCAGTAAGTTGAAGTTAGAGGCATTTTCCTCTGCCATTTGCCTTAAGAGATATTTTGATAGTCCACCTGTACTTAAAATCCTGAGAAAGTTCAAGACGATGATCAAACATTACTAGAACTTGCTCTGACAGCCCATCTTTTATGAGCTCATCAACTATGCTAGCCATAACCTTCTCAACAAAGTTTTGTCATTTCCAGACAGTTTTTCATGATGAACTTTTTTTTCAATAAACAACAAATCATTACAAACTTCAAAACATGTGTCCTAATTTTTCACTCTTTTTTGTCTTCACATGTGACTTGTCTACTGTCACCAATCACTACAAGCTTTGAGAGTTTCTGATATGAAGTGTATGACACAGTGTTATAATAATTGAAAATTAATCATTGCATGTATCCTATCAATTTGTATTTGTATATGAAATAAATGTAGTTGGGGGCAAATGTTTCTAACCTTTATTTGTTTTTGAGTTATTGAGCTTCAAAAAGCGTAATGAAAAGACAGGGCTGGATTAAATCATTCACAAAAAAATCTGAATGAATCGTCAGAACACATGTTATTGAAACGTGAAAACTGCATGCTTCTATCTTTGATAGTTTTCGAGATATGAGGCAGTTCTGTTACCAATATATTTGATAAAGGTAACTTCCCCTCTTGCAATGAAGAAATAGTTATTAATGTTTTTGTTTCTTTGTTATGCTGAGCAAATTACTTCCTATGCAGAATTTTCATAAAACTAGTTATTGATAGAAATCTGAGTGAGTAGCCACAGTCATTTTGGACAAATGAGATCACAGAGACTTTAGGCCAGAAATTCAGCCAAATTCAGTCCATATTAGTAGACCATATTAGCTATATATTTCCAGTGGTCATTCCTTCTGTTCATTCAAAATACCACAGGAATGACATTTGCCTACCTACTAATAGTCAGATATACACAATCTTATTACATCACTTGAAGTACTTTATCTCTTCTTAAATACTAAAGAATCTTTTATTTTTGTTTACAGATTTTCTGACATGGAATCATTTTGAGAAAATTTGAAATTTATTGGATTAACATTTTAAAAATATATGAATATCATTGGATGAACATTTTATGATGACATAACAGCAGAAAACATGTTAAAAAGTGTCATTCATGTCAAATTAGTGAATGTTCTTTTTCCATGAGTTCAACATTAAGTACGCACTTGGAGATAAATCTTATAAATATAAACATTACTGTTGATCTACATTTTCACATAATACACTTTGAAGAAATTAAGTGTAAGTCCACACAGGAGAGAAACCATATTCTTTTCACATAAATTACATCTGGCGAATCATGAACTAACACGCACTGGAGAGGTCTGAATCTACTTTTTCAAATGGAGTTATCTTTGGTGAATCATAAACTAACACACACTGGAGAGAAACCATATCCTTGTGAGGTGTGTGGTTCTTCCTTTTCACGAAAGTTACATTTGGTGGATCATATGCGAATACATACTGGTGAGAAACCTCATTCTTGTGAGTTATGTGAACGTTCCTTTTCACATAAGTCTGGTTTAGTGATACATATGCGAACGCATACTGGTGAGAAACCTTATTCTTGTGGTGTGTGTGAATCTTCCTTTTCACATAACAGAAGTTTAGTGATTCATATGCAAACACATACTGGAGAGAAGCCATATTCTTGTGAGGTGTGTGGATCTACTTTTTCACAGAAGCTACATTTGATGAAACATATACGAACACATACTGGAGAGAAACCATATTCTTGTGGGACATGTGGATCTGCCTTTTCAGAAAAGTCAATATTAGTGAATCATATGCGAACTCATACTGGTGAAAAACCTTATTCTTGTGAAGTGTGTGAACGTTCCTTTTCACATAAGTCAAGTTTAGTGAGACATATGCGAACACATACCGGAGAGAAACCTTATTCATGTGAAATGTGTGAATCTTCCTTTTCACAGAAGTCAACTTTGGTGGTACATACACAAACACATACTGGAGAGAAACCATTTTCTTGTGAGGTGTGTGGATTTACCTTTTCACGGAAGGCACGATTGGTGCGACATATGCGAAAACATACTGGAGAGGAACCATGAGGCATATGCAAAAACATCCTGGAAAGAAGTCTTATTCTTCTGGAATGAGTGATTCTAAGTTTTTTCCCTTTTTACATAGTTTTAGTGATACATATGGAAACACCTACTAGAGATAAAGTGTATTCTTATGGGTTGTGTTAATCCACTTTTTCAGTTGTCAAGTTTTGTGAAAAAAGCAAATTCTTGTCGACAGAGTGAAGCAGCATTTTTTGATTTTCCACTTTTAAGGAAACATGTTTAGACACACTAAATATTATTTGTATTCTTGTAAAGTGTGTGGATATCTTTTTCACAAAAGTCATCTTTGGTGGTGTGTATAATCAAACACTTACTGCTATGGGGCCTTGTTCTTGTGAACATTGTGGATCTGCCCTCAGAACTGGATCAAATTTGTGTCAACATCCTTGATATGAAGTTTGTTCTTGTTTTTACACTTTGAAATCACCAAAACTTATATCCATAAATATTCAAATTCTTGTCTTATGTAAATGTATATTTGTAAGTTGAAAAATACCTAATGATCTCAAAAACATGTTTGAGAACTATGTGTGCTTTTTTGTTTTCAGGGCTGTTTTAAAAATTAATATTTCCATCTCACTTGAAAGAATAATTTTTCATGTGTTCTGATCTATATTTTACGTCATCCGCAATTTTTCAAGCTATATTCAAAAACCCACTTAAAGAGTATTTTCTTCAAATATGTGGATATTTGTTTTAAAAACTGTTATCTTTGAAAAGTTGTATTTACAATTTTACTTGTTCAAAGAATTTTCTCTCAATCTATTTCTTACGAGAGAAGCCAGAAATAAATTTTTGATGATGTTATGATGTGTTATTGTAAATTTGGAGATTTAGAGTTTTTCATTCTTTGTTTTGAAAATTTATAGGTTTGGAAAGCATAATAAAAAATTGTTACATTATGGTGAATGTCTTGTCAGTATTTCCAAATAAATGTATGTTTTTCGTATTCATTTATTGCAATGTGTATAGGTGAACTTCAGAAGAAAGACGAGTCCTGATTAAAACAATACATCATTTATTCAAGTTTTACACATGCTAAAACACTAAAACTAATCATTAACTGATCTGGTTAGTCACTCAATAGGAACTGTCATGTGACATGTTTTTAAGCAATATGTTTGGTCAATGAAAAAATAGAGAAAAGGGATGATCAGTGAATAAGTTACTACTCTGACCTTTTGTTATCCAAGTGATCAGTAAAAAAAAGTTTGAACTTCCTAAAAAACAAGACTGACACAAAATGGAAGATCAATTTAGCATGAACTTACTTAGCAAATTAAACCTCTCCTGACTGAAAACCTATTTAGAGAGGGAATTTTGGAAAGGAGAAAAAAAAATGTTTTTTCTGAGACATGATAAAGAATCAAACTTATATGGGTACCCATTTTCTATGGCCTGCAGCCAACGTAGGTATTTATTCGAGATTTTATGTAATTTATACAAGTATGTCAATTTTATAATCTTTATTGTGAAATTACTATTCTTTGGCTTGAAAAATCTACGATATAATAATTGTGATTTATTATTTAATCTAAAATAGAAATTAAGTTTTATTTCTGTAATACAATTGACATTTAGCAGTGGATGTGCGGCCCAAACAAAAACGAAGAATATCTCATGTGGCTGTCTTGATGGAAAAGGTTGCCTATGCTTCGAGTGAATGTTAAAATATCCAACTCTCTTGCTCCACTGGATACGGTTTGTGTGCATGATACGTATATAAATAGCCACCTAGCCGGATCAGCTTAGACACTGTGGAAACTGTATTGGCTGTTCTGATGACAGTTTTGGTTGGTGGTTTTTAATGCTTGATGAAAAGAGAGGTCCACATCTCTTTTCATCAATATCATTGTTGTGGCTTGAAGATGCGACTTCTTCAATCTTTTCAATTTTTTCATAGAGGAATATAATTATGACAATGCTTCAGCATAGTGGGTAAGGGCTCTGGCGATCGACTCAGGGTGCCGAGTTCAACCCCCAGCTGTGTCTACTAGTGTACACTTTCACATTAATGCACTTTAGAAAGGAATGAATCCTCACCTCCCCTGACTGTGAGTAAAATAAAAACAGCCTCACCGGGCCCGTTTGTAAAAAACATGGATTGCCTTTTGGCAAGGCATAGTACTCATCAGCCATATCCCCTATACCAGGGTTACAGCGAAGTTGATGGTCCAATCTTTGTTAGGAGCAGGACAAAGAAGTTTGACTTGGTGAGCTTCAATAGACTGAAGTTTCAACAATGATTGTTGCCTGTCTGTAAGGGAGACACATTCTCTAGGCAGCCAAGTATTGTACTTGAGATGCTCTTGAGTAAATGCCTGAGTATATATCTACTTATTTCCTCTTCTTTAATGATGAACAAATCATCATCAAATGAGTCAGGGGCTAGTCCAAACCTGAGCTAATACATGTCTCATCTAAAAAATTCAGACAACCAAAGATGGATCGTTTCAACATCCCCTGCTCCCCAGAGTGACCATTTGGACATCATCCCTACCAAGTTTTGTCTATTGCAAAATTTCATTCCCAAAACAGTCCAAGAAGGAGGAGCTTTAATTGGAAAATATTGTAGTTGAGAAAAGCTAAGGAAGACATTCATTAATAAAGTTGAATGAGATATTCGTACTTCACATAAATGAATCACGATAGCCCATGTGTACCAGAACTATATATCTAAAAAATTATGAAATAGATCTTTTGTTTAAAATTATCTGGAAAATACCTGCATGAAACATGGGCATTGTTGGTCCCAAAATGATCATAGAAACCCCAAAATACACTTGTTCGAAAAAAATAAAAAGTCCATTTGTAGATCGTTCCTAGTGGTGTACTCATACTGGTTTTCAAAATTGTAGCACCAACAATGTGATGAAGAGCACCTGGAGACATACACACACACTCAAAGAGAGAAGAATCCGTAGCCCATTTGTATGACTACAATGATTCAATATTGCTTACTCATATAACATGCATATGGTGCTAAGAGAAAATATTTGTTTGAAAAAGATTACCATCACTAACTGCTAAAAATCATCAGAAAATATCTCTTTCAATTTGAAGCCTCAATGATTGTGTATGTTTTTATTTGTAAAATTGGTATTAACTCCTACTGTAAAAGCATTTCATACTTTTGATTGGAAAAACTCACAAAATCTTTCAGTTAGAGCTTAGAATCACAATAGAATTACTTATTGGAACTAAACTGTGGTCATAAAAAAAAATGGAAATCATCTCTTCAAAGGTTGATGCCTTTTTGTACATCTGTCATGAAATACTGTAACTTTTTTAAAAATTCCATCATTTTTAAATCAGATTGTTTTTCAAACTGCTTTACAGGTATTTTGATGTTTTGGAATTTTTTTATAGCATGCTTATCTTTGAAAATGTTCACCTTTGCTGTTTATCTTGTATATTCAAATATTCTTGTTACGTTCCTTGAAATATCAATTAAGGGCATCCATACACTTAAATAATCTGCAACTGTGTCACAAAAAACATGCAGAGCTCGTCACCTGAAAATCTGTTAAACGTGTTCATTTTCCTCCCCATCTCAAATGACGTTTAAAACATGCAGATCGATTATAACAAACTTGGTAAAACTGATTCCTGTAATTAACATTTATGTAAAGGAGCACTGAGTAAGATTCTTCGATGTATCCCGATATTTGTGACTGAAAAACATATCATGTGCGTCTGCTGGAGAGCTTCCAACATATTCATAGCAGAAAACGTATCACCTCAAACCACATTCATACTATTTTCAGAAATAGTAGCCACAGTGCATTGTGATTTTTGTTTGTGACTAGGGAGTATCATTTTGTAATTGCTTGTGTGTAAAAAGTAAAGATAATTGTTATGATCCACTTTAAACTTTGCTTTTATGACCAGGACAGTGATAATTTGTATTTCATTGGCTGACGTGATACTTGTCCACGAAATTACCTATATGACGGTGACAGTCATCCAGGAGCTGTACACCATAGCGAACCATGACCAAAGTTAGGGTTGGTTATAGATCAAATCAGGCCGGGTCACCTCGTCGAGGAAGTCTGATGTCAAGAAACCTGAAACCCCCAATGATATCCAGAATACGTCACTGACGAATCATCTTGATGCATCTAAAAGATGTTTACTTAGAATCAACCAGCTCAACCCAATTTTTGGTTTTGTGATTGCCCTGGAAGCCCCAAATCACTGTGACAAAGCTGTGCCAAGATCCTTCCTTGATCCCTGGTGAATTTCTTGCATTATAGAATCCTCTTTATCCGTGGTCCTACGGAGTGACACCTGTTTACACCTTTCCCTCTGACATGCTCCTTTGCAGTATCTGTTTTGATGTGTGATACCGACACGCCATATTTCAGTATGCTTATCAAGGATCAAGACAAATTCTAGGTACCTCATTCCCCCTTCTTGGCCTGCTAGACACTTCGAAGCATGATGAGTGTGGCTAGGATGTCATCATAGACTTGAAAATCATGGAATTCCTGATGGGTATCCAAGGCGGTTTTATCAAGTTTTCTTGCTATCTTTGCTTTTGGGATTGCAGGAATGCCTTGGCACACCACCGAAGGTGGAACTGGTCATGACTGTCCGAATCGTATGGAGGGATGAACAATATCATGTGGGAGCCACTGGGTGGCTCTCAGGAGATGGTGATGCCACCACTGCACATAAAATTAGGCCTTCTGAAACAATTTGTATCTGCCTTAGATAGGGAGATTTCAGCCTTCAATAATCTTCTATAGGTTGTCTATGGCAAAATAGGTAAATAACAAAATTAGTTAAGCCTGTGATTCATAGATTCCTTTAGCTTTTGAATTGGTCTGACTGGCTGACTATATATGCATCATGCATACAGGACACATCCATGGAGCAAGAGGACAGAATATTTAAACATTTACTCCTTATTATGTCAAGAAAAATGTTTTTTTTTTTGTTTTTTTTTTCAAATTTCTCCCCCTGAATAGAGTTTTAAGAGGAGTTTCAGTTTACAATATAAGTTTATGGTAAATTGATCCTTTGATTCAAGTTCAGCAGCATTCATGCTAGTTTGTTCTTTTGAAAATTCAGACTTTTTTTAGTAATCACTGCTCAACCAAAAGTGAAAGAAGTTAGTTATTCATTGATCATCCTTTCTGCCAATTTATCAATTGGTCACCTCCAACATGGCAGGCTGCCCAAATGGTGTTGATAATGTGATGGTTTCTATTGAGTGACCAACCAGACTTATCTCCTATTCACCTCAATTGGATACAAATATTCAATCAAGGAATAGAATATCTGTTGTATGAAGAGAAATTTCTCATCAATAAATTTCCCATTTTTTCACAGTATTGAACGAATTACTCATGAGACAATGAAATAATCACAAATTGAAATTTTATCTCTTTTCTCTAATTAAGTTATAATCCATAAATCATTTGAGTGAAGAATAATCAATTATACCCTTCTGTATTGTTGATGTCGTAACAACAACATACCAGCTGATGAATTCTACAGACATCTCCCAGTGCAGTGGAAATGTCTTCTGTCAATATAATAGCAACATTTCAGCGTGATTCCTGATCCAAACATAACCTATGACTGTTGCCGAAATAGAGATTCACGATAACCCTAGAAATCATTTTCTTCTGCTTTTCCCTTCAAAGGAGTTGTTGGATTAAAGGAGTTTCCGGATTAACTAGAGTTCATGCCTATCGGATCATGAAACTAGAATTAAAGCCATTAGGACCATGATTGTCAGTTGGCGTAAATCGAACCTGCGTAAAAAGAGAACAAAACTTGAAGACAGGATTTATGTAATGAAAGCTAAACCGGAGATCACATGAAGAAATTACTTAGACAATGATGAATCTAAAAAAAAGAAATAACACTGACTGAGAGATAAAAAGCAGAGTATGCTATTCTTATGATATTAAAAGTGTGTGGAATTTCCTTTAAATGCAACAAATATTTGCGACTGATGGGTATTAAAAAGAAAAGTCTGCTATTGCTATAATGTAGAAAGGCGTTGTCAATTTTTGTATTGTGTTTGACATTTTCCGCCTGACATGCTCTAATTACCTTTAGATAAAAGGCAAGGGTTATTGAATATCGTATGAGTTTCATTTAGCACAGATGGTTTAGCTTTATTGAAAATGTTTCAAGTGATATGCAACAGGTGCTGATAAATAAAAGATAGGTATTACTGGAAAAAAGGAACTGTTTTCTCTGGCTTACATGAGGCATCTCTGTGAGAAATGTTTCAGCTAATAAACTACTGTCTAATTTCCTTACTTTTATTGATTGAAAAATAGTTCTTAGTATGTGCACATTGGTCCAGAGATTTTGATTTTTTATCTTTAGTATCAAATTTGTGTTTTTGATCCTACTTTTTTGACAACAGGGATTTTCGCTCATCTGCAGTCTTGAAACAATAGTGTTTGCTTCGGATGTATCGGGTGCGATACAAAGTGGTCACTCCCACAACAAAGAAAATTAGTTAAAAAATTGATTATGAAAACTTCTGAACTAGAAAAGTAAATCAAGCAAATCTCCATCAGAGAATCAGTAAAACCATAGCAGGGATACTTCAGTGTATTGCGCTCAGGCCACCATCAGGTGCTGCTTATGTTGTCTCACCCAAACTTGGACTAAATACATTCGTTATGAGTTAATTTGGGTTAATCAAGTTAATCATTATGATCAGTCTTCACAAAACACCAACAGTAATCTCTCATAAACTGTTTTGAAAAGTTTGAATGAAGGGGCAGTCATTAAGTGAAAGTTAATAGTAGATGAGTCAATAGGAGATATTATCAATGCAACTCCCACGTTTGGCGATTGATAATCTTTCAAAAGTATTACGCGTCCATCAGTACCAGACGCAAGTGAAAAGGCATCAGGTCAAAGGACATGAGACAAAAGATCATGCAATCTGCACATGAAAGAATTATGCTGGGCCTTACTTGGAGAGACCACAAAACAGCACAGTACACCTGGGAAAACACAAGAGCAAGGGACAACAGAGAATCCACTAAAAATCTCAGATGGCAGTGGGCTGGCCATGTTGCAAGAATGACAGACAACCAATGGACATTGCGACTCACGGCGTGGATGCCTCGAGATCACATGCACAACCAAGACCGGCAAAATATCAGATGGAGAGACAAGCTAGACAAATTCAGAAAGTACTGGCTCCACAACGCCCATGATAGAGAAGTGTGGCAAATCCTGGGGAAGGTCTATGTCCAACGACGGATGTTAAAAGACTGATGATGATGATGATGACAGTTGTGTTCGGACAAAAGGCATCAGTCAAAAGGATAACAGTAGACACCAATATTTCAACTGAATTTGTACCATCTAAGCAGTTTAATTTAGTATTCTATTTTGTAAATTCAACTGAATTGGCATATAGCCTTGGAAATTCCCATAAGTAATCCAGTAGCCACCTTCTTGCAAAAGCTTTTCCATTTTTTCGAAATTCATCTTTGTTTTAGGGGAGGGGTGCACGATTTTCAATAATCAACCACCTGAAATGGATACTCTTATGAATATGAGACTATATGGCTTGATTTTGATTTTTTTTTAAATTACACCCTTTTTTTTAACCTGACAACCCCAGTCAGCCTCTGATTTCGTCAAGTCATGTATAGCTCTATGTAACTTCGTAACACTGTCATCTGTCATGAATTAAAATCGCTTTCCTAAGAAGTAAACCCAAACAAACGGTAGGTATGTGGCAGAAGTGTTAAAGTAGATTATTTTACTGAAACTTGGTATCCAACGAAAGCGATTTTCAAAGAAATAGGTTGATTCTCATGATAAGTAAATCGACTTTCAAAGTATCACCGATGAAAACTCAGCCGCTTGTGTTTTCAAAGTCAAGCTACGACAACTACAATACTATTTTGGGTCGCAAACAATCAGTTGTTCTTCTAATGTTTTATACGTGTCTTAATTGTCCAAATTAGTGATACATGAAATCGCGATAACTTTCCTACTAATTACAGTCCATCAAAAATTTTGGTACCATTTTCGTCCGATGGAAACATTTAACGAAAAGAGAATAAACTAATCATTTTTCATTTTCCAAGCAAAAACCCTAGCAGACACTGCCGTATCGGCTTGTGTACTGGGTTTACCTCAAGTACGAAAGTAGGAAATGCTAGCTCCTTAAACGGTGATCTGTCAATTCAGTCCTTATGGAACAATCCATATTTCACGGCTAGAGGTTTCCTTTCTGCTTTGTCATCAGACGACACAATTTTCTCCATTTTTTTTTCTTTCTCTCTCAAATGATGTAAAAGGTAAGTTGGAAAATATGAACGGTGATTACTATTCATAAAATTTAGCGAACAGTTTTCCTTCAAGCGCAACTAATATCCCCACCGTATAAAACTTAAACGACGTGTGTCCGTTTAAAATTCTAAATTTCAAAAGAATATATATTCTTGGATCCATTTTCAGTGTAACGGACTTATTCAGTATACTTACAGAGAGAGAGAGAGAGCTTTTTAGATTTTGTTAACATTTTACATTTTCAGTCGGCTTATTTATTTACATTTGTTCGTCATAGTTGCAACTGAAAACCGGTAAATCCAAAATAATATTGATAAATCAAAATAATAAAAAATCAAGTTTATCCCTTGGAATTTTCTTGTTCGCTTTCTCTTTGGGAGCTTTTTATAAATTGGTTCCGTTTGAATAACCACTGATTCTAGAAAATTAAGTAAGGTGTGTTCTTGCACACATAAACATTCAAAATTAAATAGAATAGAAACAATTTTTCACCGAAATAACGATAACAAATTAATTTCAATTTTTTTTCTTATAAATGCAACATCAAGGAGGGTACGAATTGGGCTTAAATGCCTCACAAGCAGTACCACCTTTAGAAATATATGTAAAATTAAGAAAAATAATTTTGTATGTTATTGTTTTCAGCACTATGTAGGAAAGTTGGTCACAATTGTTAATTGTAAAGTTTCATACCCTCGCTCACTCGATGTTAAGAACGGCGCTCAAAAAAAGAATTTCTTTTGAAAACTGTAAGGAAGATCAAGATGGAAAACGAAGTGGTAATTGACTGGGGTAAGTTGGAAAATGATACAATATGCAGATATTGTTCAAGGGAGGTAATCTAGAGCAATAACTGCTACTACTGTTTAACTATTGCAGAGCAAACTTTTTCAAATGGTTAAAAGTGGCTAGATTTTCACTGATGTTCAAATAATGATATTTCCGATGAGGTTAGTCGGTAGGTTTGGAGTTATAGTCTCTAGTTAGGATCTTGTGATGAAAAATCAATTCATAATCTTATGTTGGTAACTGCTACCCTAACACAACCCTAAATACTAACTCTAACTTCAAACCAGATCCGTTCGAGTCAAATTTGATGAAATATTGTTTCAAACATTTAGGATTTCCTGCTTTCATTTCTTCTGTAAAATCTCAAAACGTTCAGCCATTCAAAATTTGCCAATTTGAAATTTTACTCTATAATCGTTCAACGGTGATAGCTTATTTATACAGTCTATCTAGATTACCTTCCCTGCTAAAAATTTGCATATTCTTCAACCAAACCTAATCCAAACAATTTCCAACAGGGGGAAAGTTTCACACCCTTGTTCACTCGATGTTAAAAACAGTGCACAAATAAAAGAAACGGGAATGATTTCAGGCATGGCAGTAAATGAAATTCATGACTTTCTTTTTTGTCAATTGGAAAAAAAAATTCCAATTGAATCAAAATTCAGGAAGAAAAGATACAAGCAAAATGACTTTTAAAATTAAAAACAAGAAGATGCTATGTTCTGTTGATGTGAAAACAGCATATAGTGCACTCTGATCTTGAACTAAAGGCCACAAAAGGAACATTCCAGGAGGCACCCCACTGCTCTGATAGTGCCTCAAAATATAAGTATAGAAGGTTGTCTTGGAATTAGAATTTCAATTGTAATTGACAATAGATGCTTTATTGAATATTGAAAATTAGAATTTTCATGGGATTTTTTTTAATTGCTGGATTTATAATATTATTCTCCTTGTTCCTTTCTTCATTTAAATGTTATACTTTCAGAATTAACATAAGGGAAAGGTTAGTTTAATTAGGGAATAAAGAGAGCAGAAAAGAAAGGTAATTTATTAACAGGGTAAGACGAAGGGAGAAAAATAGTTTAATGATGAGGGAAGGAAGATTTTCTAATATCAGAAGATTGATCTGTTTGTATAATATTCGGATGAAAATAGATGGGTATGAACTTCGGAAGGGACAGAATGAAAACATACAGGAAAAAGACGTGTGAAGGGCAGACACATTAGATAATGGACATTTTGATTTTAAAATATAACAGTCTACGGGAAATTTATTTTAAAAAACCTTATATAAGTTACACTTGAAAATCAAATTGGCTATCCTGCAATTTGAGGAGCTCACCTTAAATGAAATTAACTTGCAATTATGCAATAAAACAATTGTTCATTACACAACACATTTCAGACTAGTTTTACTTTTTTTCATCTATTTTTGCTATTTTTTAAAAATCTCATTTCAAGATAATAGATTAAACTATTGAAGAATTCAGTGGTCTATTAATAAATGAATAATTTGATAATAATGATGATTTTTGATACTTCGTCAGCAAAAAAGTGATTATAAATATCTAAAATTAAATTAAAAACATTTAGATATAGAAATAAATGACATTGAACTTTACTGCAAAACATCAATTGATGAAAACCTGATTTAATTGCAATAAAACCTGTTGAATTTTGTATATATTGATATTTTTCTGTTCAAATAAAAAAACATTGGTGTTCTGGGTTTTTTTTTTGTGAAATTTATTTTGTTTTTTTTATAATCTCTAAAAAATTTTGACCTTGGTAATTTGTATTACTCTATAAATTGTACATATTGTTGATGTGCTGTAGGTGAATCTGTCGTATTAGTAAGAAATATAGCATCTGAAATGCAATAAATGCAAAAACTAGTCTACCCCTGTTCCTAGGTATATTAAAATCTCTGGAAGATGATTTTTTAGAAAAATTCTAAATCATTATGGTGAAAGAGTACATTGTTTCAAATAGCTGGTGGGCGATATTTTCATCAGCAAAATTGTTACCTTCAAGTGGGAGAGTCCAGATCACATTGCTCATTATATAAATGGATAATACATTTGATTGTTGAGTTTGATAAGTTCACAGAAGCAGGGAAAATGACCCATTCTAGACTTTTTGGAACATTTTCTCTTAGAGATATAAGGATGAGAATAGTTATTGGCTTTTACCACTTTGGTTTTGTAGCTTCTTTTCGTAGGTTTTCTACTGAATATGAGACAAGGGAAGGAAAGTCCCTCCAATTTCCCCGGGATCGAGGCTGCAGATCATTCACAAAATTAATATTCCGCAAATTACTTGCTCCCTCAACTCACATATTTTGCTATCATAGAACTTTCATGCAATCGGATTCAAACATGGAATAATGGTCACTTAATCATTTATTTAGTGGACTGGGAAAATAGAAGAAAGAGATAACAAGAAATAAGACAACAAGAATTTTATATAATTTTTATCGACTGTAATTGGAAAAAAAATCAGCCAGATCTAGTTGAAAGATAGTTGATTTGGTAACCATGCTTCCTGGATAACGTGTCGAAACATTCTGCTAGAGAGCTTATCTATTTGCCACCCTAGACTTCTGCAATGTATATTGCCAACTTGGGCTTTCCAGTTGGTGGTGCAATATTACCAGGTAGTAGATGTGTTGGTGAGATCATATGGTCCCAACACGCAACCTGGAATCGTCAATTCCATATGGGGATGGGTAACCAAACAAGTAGGACAAAAAAAGGATGTATTTGAGATGATTTGCCAATAGAACTCTTTTGATTACATTTATTCCATCCCTCTCCCCTGCTAAATTCAAGGGACCACTGCATTGCCCATAACATGAAACAAATTTTGGATTCCAATTCCTGAATTACCTCCCTTTGATTTCCCTACCTAGTCTCATGTTCTGTGGAAACACTGTGAAAAGAAGCTACTAAAAGGTACGAGCTATTCTCATCCTATATTAAGGAATGTAGGGGGAGGCAAAATGTGCCAAGAAGTCTAAAATAATATCATTCTTCCTGCTTCTGTGAACCTATTGAATTTGACTGTCAATTGTGCCACAGTAAATCATTATATTAGCTTTGTTGGTTCAAATCGCTTTTGCGTGTATGGTATCATCATTGAAGGAAAGTGGTCCAGCATGAAATTGTGTAGCAAAACAAATGATAAAAATCAATTCATTGATAACAAATTATTCACAGTGGATAATAATGTCAAATCCAAGAAATAAAATGTATAAATACAATGTCAGCAAGAATCAACTCTTGCAAATATATGTTCCATAAGCCATTCAAAGTGCGATCCATGTATCAGGTCTTAGTTTTAAGGCTGATCCAGTTGCTTATAATGCTGTTCATATTCAGAGTGGCTTAATTTTAAATTGACTTAGCTAATATTATTAAATACTCAAAAAATCACTCAAGACAAATAACAAAAACACTTGATTGAAAATAAAATGTGTTTACGTTGCTTTTGTAAAAAGTAAGATATTCCCTTTTGAAAGCATTACGTTTGATTATATTTCTTTTTTTCCCCTATTTATTTTTTCTTTCAGTAATTGTCCTCATTTTCAAAATTAATTTCTCTCTTTTTAATTTACTTTTCTGTCTTATTTATTCTCTTATTTCATTCAATCTTCCTTTTTGAAAATTCATTTGCCTATGCTTTTAATTTTTTTTGATTATCCTAGATATATTGCTATTTTGCAATGATTCATTTTTCTGTTTTTTCTATTGTTTTTTTATTTTCCGATTTCGTTTTTAATTATAATACATTTAGATTGAATCACTGATTAATATGGCTAACAAGGGAGCCAATCAGTTTATTGCATTCCAGGCCTCCATACATTTAGATAAACACAAGTTTATCGCCACCTTTGGAGTACATCATCTCTTGTTAAATACTAAATATATTTTTATCTCTGTTTACAGATCTCCTGACTGAGAAAGGGATTTTATATTTGGAAGCATTTCTTTTAAATTGTGAAATACCCTGGATCAACATTCTACAGCGATGTAACTGCAGAAAACTTTTGCAAAAGAAAATGTCATCTATGTGAAATTTGTATTTGTTTGTTTAACATGAGTTCAGCATTAAATAAAAACATGAGAAAATGCAGAGGAAAATCTTTCTCCTGTAACGTGTGTGGATCTACATTTTCAAGGAATACATTCTTGAGAATTCACATGCAAATACACACTGGAGAGAAACCATATTCTTGTGAAGTGTGCAACTCTTCTTTTTCAAGAAAATCACATTTGACACTACACATTCGGACACACACTGGAGAGAAACCTTATCCTTGTGAAATGTGCGAATCTTCCTTTTCACAGAAGTCAAGTTTAGTGGTACATATGCGAAAACATACTGGAGAGAAACCATATTCTTGTGATCTATGTAGATCTACCTTTACACTGAAGTCAAGTCTGGTGAAACATAGACGAATACATACTGGAGAAAAGCCATATTCTTGTGATGTGTGTAGCTCTTCTTTCTCATCAAGGTCACAAATGGTACAACACATTCGGACACACACGGGAGAGAAACCTTATTCTTGTGAAAAGTGTGGGTCTTCTTTTTCATTTAAATCAGGTCTAGTAAATCATGAAGTTACACACACTGGAGAGAAGCCATTTTCTTGTGAAGTGTGTAGCTCGTCCTTTTCACGGAAATCACATTTGGTACAACACATTCGAACACACACTGGAGAGAAGCCTTATTCTTGTGGTGTGTGTGAATCTTCCTTTTCACAGAAGTCAAGTTTAGTGGTACATATGCGTACACATACTGGAGAGAAACCGTATTCTTGTGAGGTGTGTGGATCTACTTTTTCACAGACATCAAATTTGGTGAATCATATGCAAAAACACACTAGAGAAAAACCGTATGTTGACGGTGTGTAAGTCTATTTTTTGATACATCTTTCAAGAAACATTGAGACTTGAATAGCAGTTGTATTATTTGAAAGTGTGTGGGTCTTTCTTTTCAGAGAAGTCTTCTGTACTAAGGGAAAAATGTTTGGGTTTATCAAGGGGTAATTTAGGCAAATGCCGCTTGGAAATTCAATGGTTTCGGTATAATTCAAATGTGAGAATGGTTAATAATTGTATAATTCATTCCAAAATAGTTTATTTTTACTTTTGCATTTTGTAAATTCTTATTTCCTTTTATTTTTATATTAATTTTTTTCATCTGCAAAAAGTTTGGGTGGCCGGTCTTTTTATGTACCTGATATATAAACACATTGAATAGAAATCATATTCTTGTAAACATTGTGGATCTGCATTCAAAATGAGGTCAAATTTGAGTCAAGTCATGCAAAGTTTACATGGAGCAAAAAATTTGTTTTCAAGAAGTTTATCGTACTCATGAATGTTTCACAATCTAAAATCAACAGGATTTATTTCTCTAAGAATATGAATGCTTGTGATGGATCTTTGTGTATCTCTAGCTAGAAATACACATTTCTTTAGAAGTGTGAACTTTTTGCTTTTTCAATGCATCTTTGACAATTCCCATTCAGAGACAATACATCTCATCAAATTTGTGGATGGATATTCATTTTTAGAAACTAGATGTAAATAATGAATGGTGCAGTATCTTTGAATTGTCATAATTATAAATTTACTTTTCGAAAAAAATGAAACCTACATCTGTACCTCTCAATAGTAGCCAGAAAGATAGTTCTGATCATGCTATGAAATGTGTTACCTTGTGCCTTTGAAAGGGCAAGGCTTCTAATGCTTGAATTAATTTTCAAAATTTATGAGATTTTTGTAGATCATTGGAAAATGTTCTTGAATAAAATAAATGTCAGGTAAGCGTTATTGTATAAATATGTTTTTTTTCTTTCATTTGATGCAGTGTGTATAGATGTTCTATCTTTGTCTTCGAGAGAATTCAAATCGTGTGTGAAACCAGGTAAGGCATTTAAGTTTTATTTTTGTTGAAATTAGATTGAATAATATGATCATGATGATGTTCCGTCTAAGAAATTCAGTCAACCTGAGAGGAAACATTTGCTCCTTGGACAATAATTCAAAAAGGAAAGATGTAAGTTGATATAGCCATTACCTAATTTCACGCATCATGGCACATGAATATGGAACTGTTTCTGTAGTGTAGGAAATTTCAATATTAGATTCTTTTTTAAATGAAAAGGCAATTGAAGCAATTCTTACCTCAAATAGAAAAGACTATTAAAATCTCTCAGTTAACAATAATTTATTATCTCAACAGAAGTATTGATTGAAAATGAACTGCAACCACAAAATGGAGATATTTTCTCAAAAGTCATGACAGCATTTTTCCTCCAGTGGAATGATTTTAAAAGATATGTGAAGTGATTAACCCATTCACAGTAACATTAGAAACGCTTGAATAGAGAATTGTTAACACTGTGTGCTTACTATAAACATGTAATCATCACCCTCCTCTGCCACTTTTCCCTGAGGAAAGGGGAATATATTTGAAATATATCCAAGTGGCAACCCTACTGCATGATGGGCATTCTACCAGGAAAGAGGCAAGTTGTCAGATGGTACACCTCACTGTTGATGGAGATGTATGACCTGGCCCCAGGGCAACATGATACAGCAAGCATCAGTGGATAATAGAATCTTTTTATATGGAAAATTGGGGTTACATAAAACAGCTCTACTGCACCATTATCATTTAATGATTATATGGTTCCAACTTTCAAACCCCTTTGCTCTTGGTGAGAAGGCCTGGTCCAAAATGAAACAAATACCCTGTCTACCCAACCCCACTCAGCAGACGTCCATGCATACAATCTGTGAAAGGAACTGCAGGTTGAATCCAATATTAATAGCATAACAACTTTAAAAATCCGGACTGAAGTAGATTCCTCACCAAATTGTGTTTATAACATACAATCAGAAATTCAATGAAGGAACCATCCAAACCTTGAAAGTCAGACTGTAGAAACATTGGAGACCCATATCCAAAGTTGAAGCCGCAAAGTTTGGTATAGCAGACCATGTGTGTCGGTAGGAGGGATTATATCACCCTTCATGGAATAAAGACCAAGTAATAGTGATCATTGAGAGTGAAAAAAATCTAATGAAATGTCTGGCCAGTATGAATTTGAACATACTGTGAATTTGTTTTCTTACCAAAAATAAAAAATTGTGTGATGAGAACATGATTTTATAATTGACCTATTTTGCTTCAGACAGTTTGAGGAATGTATTTGAAAGCTGTCCCAAGAGCAAAGATAGCAGGGAACTAGATGAAACCACCTTGGAGAGGCAATCATAATAAAAATTGCATTGTGAAATGGCCTTCTTCACTGACGAGAAATTCCTGGATGGCCCAGATGACCTCCAGTATTCCTGGAATGATAAGCAATTAGCAAAGGAAACCTGATTGAAGTAGTCGAGGTGGTAGGCTTATTGTAGGATCTGTTGGGAAGACAATCTCATTGGAAGGCGGCTAAATATGCTAAGAAATATGAATTTAGTTGCTGAAGATGTTCTAATTAGTGACTGACTGTTCAAATTTCGGTAGGGGACTGCTCCTACTCATGCAGGAAGAATGCTTTTTCCCAGAGCAAAGTAAAAACATTTTGGTTTGACTGACCAACAGCCCAGATCTCAATATAAATGAAAATGTAAAGCGATACTTGACAAGGAAGGTCTTTAAGGTGAGAGGCAATTTAACACGGTGCAGGAACTAAAATCTGACATCTTAGCCGCTTGGAATGGGGTACTTGATGAATTACTCTATCACTTAGTTCAAAGCGTGCTGCATTAGATTTTATAAGTAATTACTAGTAATGGTGGTGCAATGAAGTATCAAGAATAACATATTCCTACAAAAAAATCCAATGAAAATTAGCTACGAATTTGAAGTTTTGCGTAACCTGTTAATTAATCAGTAGATATCTGTGATCTAAACTGTTAAATTTAACCATTTTTCAAACAATTTTGTTGGGTAACTATGTGTATCACTTGTGATCTGACCAAATGTATTTATTATGCATTAAAAGATTGAAACAACCAATTCATCGGAAAAGTTCACCTGAGTTTAAAGTTTTTCAGTGCTTTGTATATGCACTATGTGATCTAAAGGGCTTTGGGAAGCCTTTTTATACCTAACTAAAATTAAGCCCCTTTGCTGACAGAGGTGATATGACCCCCCCCCCCTCTTACTTGGAAATATATTTGATCACGCAGCAAACCAAGTGTAAAAATAGTTGTCAATGAACAAAACTTTATCTGAAGCTGTAGGGTATCTAAAGATGAATGTGCTGAGAATTCAAAGAACGTCGGTCTTTTTTTTGTTTATCTTTTACTCTTTTGCAAAATAGTCTTAGTTTAACAAGAGTTTTGAACACAAACGTTTAGCTGATAAGAAGTTTCCATACAACTGTAACAATGAGTTTGTGACGACTCCGGTATTTTAGTTAGGAATTTCATATGAAACCATTTATCAAAAACGTCACTCCCTTTGATGACCCTCACCCACACCCTGAACACTCAAGGTCAAACGCTTTTTTGCCCCGGCTTTTGAACCGGTTATCTTCCTTTACCCCCTCCAAACTTGTGGCCAGCGCAGTCTCTATTCATTGACCCTGACTACATGTATATATTCATATATATATATATATATATATATATATATATATATATATATATATGTATATATATTGTCTTGTCACTTATCTTCCTTGATGTGAATATCCATAAGAACTTCATAGCTATTAAATGCAAATACTGCAACTACTATTTTTGGCAACCACGCAAATGTTGTGTTCATTATTTTGTATTTTGTCCCTTTTAGCTCCTTCTCACACCTATCCTGACAAATTGCCATTTTATAATCTAGTTTGATCAACTATACCACTCATTATAACAGGCACAAATCATCAGGCTTCATTCGATAGATAGATAGATAGACAACAACATTAAACACTTTATGCCACGTGTCCCTTGAATTCTTATTCTATCCCATGTCTCATTTTTATGCATAGGAATAACCTTAACCTGACAGGCCTCTACTCTTCTCTTCTTTACACAATCAAATGTATTAATCTTTCCATTACATGTATTTTATTCACATTCTTTGTTGGTGCATTCAATGTATCTCTAATTTTTCACATCTCCTTATCTGTGTATGTTTTTTGCTCCATCTAATATTTGTGTCCACATTTGTACTTAGCGCACATGTTCATATTCCCTTTACATCTCCCTTCCATTTTCAATTTTTCCTCTAACGCCCAGGTGGGCCGACTGATACAGCGAGCACCCATTCTTGGATAGGAACTACTCGGACTATCCATGACCATAATTTTTACAAACAATTCACTTTCCGACTTGGATATCACCTACAAGTTCACAAGATGTACAAAAGTATGTACCTTTGGGGGTTTTTTTTTTCATCTCTAGATGCAAGGGGGTTGCGTGACAGATTTATATTTCTGGTCATTTAAAGCAATAACACATTTACCAGACCACACATGAATATACCATCTAAAACAACCTCAACTAGACACAAAGTCACAAACTTTCTTTTTAGAGATAATTTCAGTTGATTTTAATATAGACCATTGTAGAAGACAATGGACTTTACGTCTCATGCCTGTCCTTTGCCATCTATGAGAGAGGCGCACACAATTTGATCTTCGTCCAGTTCCCATTCTGCACTCAGCAGGATGTAGGTTTTTCCAACCACTTTGCACAACAACCATTCCAGATATGTACGTATTCTTATCATACACTCATATATCTGAATTAACAACACTTCTCTAACAAGTAGTGAAACGACATTAAAATCACATTTTCTTCTGACTACTTTGAAAACAATCAAATCATTATAAGTCGGAACCAGCAAACCATCTAAATATTGTCATGGTTTGCATATTTTTAAGAAAATCATTTTATAAAAGAATTGTTCCTTTGTCATCGAAATACATAGTGTAACTGGTAAAGTGTGAATATTTCACGGAATTCACTGTTTAGGAGTTTACCGTGATGGAATTTACTGTTGGTGAAATTAACAGCTGGGGAATTTTCCTTGAACCAACACACACATACACACAATTTTATTAATTCAAGAAATGCCTCGATAGATGGTGGCAGAATAAGGAAATTCTTCTAACAGAAGGTGGGGGTGAATCAGCGCATTCTCAATCCCCAGTTTTTTTCTTTCATTTTCAGTGTTTACTAGAGACCAGTTTGTGAGTAAATACTCTCTCACTCTCTCTCTCTGGAATATAAGTTTTTCAGCTTGCTTGACTGACCCAGCTTGCTGGTTGAGTTGAAAAAACGAGATCTTTTATCCCACTGCTATACTTATTTAATTTAAAAAAAGAAATATTCGACTGGATCATTATCTGGGTCAGACTGAGAAGAAATAAAAGCCCTGATAGATTTATCATCGTATGAATTTCAGAGATGGCAGTGCTAACGTATCCTATTATATAACCTTTAATCTCTGCAAAATTTGTTTGTGTAGGAACAGGAAAGGTGAAACAGTGATCAAAGTCATCATAGTTCACTTTATATGATTCTTTCCTTTTAGGCATGAGTTGAGTTACTTAAAAAAAAATCTTACAGACACTCCTTGTTACAAGGCATTATCTAAAACCTGATTTTTTTATTTTTCAAAGGAGTGCATTTTGTGGCCCCTATGGTTATTTTGGGACCAACAATACCCAAATCTTATGTTGGTATATATTTTTTAGACAATTTCAGGTACAGGATCCAGTTTTTCAGAAAATTCTAGATAAGTATTTAGATGATTAGTTTTGGTACACATGAGTGATACAGTAATTATTTCATGCAAAGTACAGATATTTATTGTGTGTTTATATCAATGAATTCCTGATTTCAAAAATTCAGGAAAAAAAACTTCACCTTGAGCCTATTTTTCTGGCATCATGGATTGCCAGACCTAATGTATCTTTATTCAATCCTAAATGTTTCTTGGCCTTTGTCTGTGTCGCAAGTGAACAGAGCCAATGCCAAATTTATATATAGGCTGCTCTGAGCTTCATAATCAAGGGGAGCTTTGACTTCCTGTCAGGGAAAAATGTTTAAAAACATTGTAATTGATTTTAGTTGATTTGTAACAATAAAAATCTGGGCCATTCGTAGGCCCCCCAAAAACGTGAAAGCACAAATCCAAAAATTAAGGAATATAAATCAGAAGTATAGCAAGAAAAGAAAATTTATTTTTCAGAAATTACTGAATGGCGTTGAGCAATTTTCACTAGGAACACCAGAAGGAGTACAATTTTTGTATAGAGATAATAAAAATTACATGAGTTACAAAATCATTCTTTAAAGAAGATTTTCAAATATTTCTGCGAGTGACTTCCTGAAGTATTCTGACCCCAATCTTGTGTTGCCTTATCTCAGTCCAGGGCTGAAATCCGGCACTGGTCAGGGTAGACATTCTTTATTTGAGTCTTAATGGTAAGCTTCATCCGGACCAAGTCCCAATCTCTACTGTTAGTAAAAATGACCGGAGCAAACGCTTCAAGCTCCTTTGGTATTGAACATCTCTCAAGGATTATCAGAATGATATTGTTTTCTTTCATTTTCCCTTCAAAAACTGATTCAATCATTGCATCATTGGAATATTTCTGCCAAGTGTCCGCTAGATATTCCCGTGTCAGGACAATGAGAAGTTTATAGCTTTGTTCTATTCCTTTCTGTGTATTGTCCATTACTTTTTTACCAGGTACAAAATCACGGCTTGGTATGAAACCTAGAAAATGCAAAAAACAAAAGCCATTTAATTCTGATTCACGTTTACTCAGTAACGATTCTATGATGACGATCTTAGTGTTGCGACCAGCGGAAGAGACAGGTCTAAATTCTTGGGGGGGGTTAGTCTAAGCAGTGTTGCCTGCGCAAAAGTTGTTTTTTTTTTTTTGCAGTAAACCAACCTCTAAAAACGTTAAAAACTGCCAAAATTCGTGAGAAATGCACTAGATTTAGCGTGAAATGTGCTAAATTGGCAACACTGCTTTGCCTCTCAGATATCTAAATTTTGTCAAAATGTCGCCTTCTGGTGAGGTGTCATGATTTTGAAAACTTTTTGTATTTGTTTCTGTCTTTCTGTCGGTTTTTCTGCATTTCTGCTCGAACTATAAGGGTTAGTCTTGAAAAAGTGAGGGTGCCCCCCCCCACTTACCGATCTGGCTCCGCCAGAGGTTATGACATTTAGCCATAGAAATTATCTTGAAAGATCTACTAATGATTCAAGCAAATGTAAACAAAGAAGATGGTGGTGTATCAGGTGTTCAAGGAAAAGAAAAAAAAACTCATGGTAAGATTCAGATTACTGTATCTGGTTGATCTTTATGACCTAATTGAAAAAGTAGGCCTCGCAGAATGAGGGGAGTGAGTTCAAATCTTGATGGTTTTTTTTCCATTCCATGCTACTTACTGACAATATTAAAGTTGCTCAGAACACCAGAAATTCAGTTCAAAAGAATATTAGTCAAAAATATTGATAGCATCTGAGATGAGACTTTCTTGCTATTATACATTGATTTAATGTAACCAGTTTCCTCATCTTTGTTGCTTTGTCGCAATGTTTCGGCTGTTGTACAGTCAAGCCCTCCTTGCATTCGGTACGCTTCTATCTCTGACGGCGTACAGTGACCATCTTCCTGAGAACACGGGAAGTAATAGCACGTAGGGACGTAGCTGAGGGGGGGTGGGCAATATGAATAGTAATAGTTCACCTACTGCATCTTTATTGACCCCAGACCCACAAAGGTCTTTGAATCTCTATCAATCAGCTTCACCCCAAATATAGCTTTCTCGCTAAGGTTGGTGGCTTGGAAGTTGGAATCTCATAATCGATAGGCTACCATGGTGCAGTACAATTGTTTTGTGTAACCCCTACTTGATGCTCCCATATAAAAAGACGATTATCATTATTATTCACCTCTGAATCAGGTCACACGTCTGCATCGTTTGTCAGGTGCATCGTCTGAAATATGGATGATATAGTGGGACGTTTATATAGCGGGCTGGAATGCTTATCATGTAACAAGGTGGCCACTTGGATAAATTCTGAATATGCCCTCCTCCTCCTCCTCCTCCCCTCCCCCTCCCCCCCTTGAATATGTGCTTTATATACCCCTCTGGTGGGAATGACCATCGCAACCTATTTCCTTTGCTTTTTTTTTCAACATGAAACGGAATTCGGTCAGTAGGTTTTCATCTTTTCCTTTAGCGTAGAAAGCCATGAAACACTTGCAACGTTCTGGAAACATACAATAATAGGTTTTACACCACCTATTCAATTCGAGCACAGTTTCCAGAGACTCGATAGCTTTCCTGTATTCACCAATATACGGGCAGTATTTTCCGAGATCTCTAAGAATATGGATATTACTGCTTGCGTTTCTCCTTTTCAACACTTCGTTAAGGGTATTCATAGCTTCATGTACGAAATCAATGTCCTGACAATGAAAGTTGACGCCATTTCCACAGTCAGGCATCGCTCTTTCAAAGCAGATTTGCGCCATTGTTTTCGAAGAAATTGTTGTACTCTTTGATTGTAGAGTCACTTTCGAATCATTGTAAGCAAGCTCCAGATGCTTATTGATTTGATTATTATCAGATAATTCTCGGCTATAAAAGTAATGTGCTGAACTCCCGCTTGCGGAGGCGAACCAATTGATTTGTGGATCTGGAATATGACTGATGCATTCATCGTAAAGCTTTATTGCTTCCAAATATTTCTCTTTATTTTTTTGGTATAGTGCATACCTTTGCAAGACTGTTGGATCATTTGAGTACATGGACTTTGCCTTGTGTGCCAAGAAGTCTGGATCTTGATTCTTAAATCTTCTCGGTAGGCGATTTTTGTAACTCAGCAGTGACTCATAGAACTGAGCAAAAAAGGCACACAACTTGGCAACATATTTTTTCAGAAAGATTTTCGATGACATCCAAGTGTTTCTCCAAAACTTTTGTGAAGTTATCAAATCTATCACTAGAGAAATCACCCCCGAGATGTTTCCAATTATCCAATCTACCTCTGGCGATTGCAAGGTTGTATTTCCAGACCAAAGTCTCCCCTTGGGAACAGTTTAAGTTTTCAAGCATTTTAATTCCTACTTTGAACTTTTCAACAGCAATTCGTTTGGCATTAACATTTTCCTTGTAAGGTAACTGCGGGGATACTGTGACCATTTTATAGGCCTCTACGACCAAATTATTGGTTTCGCTAAAATGCTGTGGGTGGTTATCTCCCCTATTAAGTAGTCTCCAAGTTTCTTTCAGAAGATCCTCAGGTGTTATGTTAAAATCATCGGTAAAATCATAGGGCATTCGCCTGGCCTAAAATACTTTTTGCCCGCAACACTGGGTATCTTTGTGCAACTCTAATCGTGTTTTATACCTATCAGAATTTTCCTCGCGGCCCATTTTTTTATCGACGTAAATCAAGTTGGCAAGAGCGTTCAAATCATTTGGATAATCAGTAGTCAACTCCTCTAATATTGAACGAGTTATTATCCCTCCATGGTCCATATGGAAGAATAACATCGCCTGCATATTGCGAATCACTGGTTTTATATAAATGGGTTCGATCTGGAGATAATGAGCCAATTGCTTGCTCCCGACTAAGAGATTGTGGTTGCCCTGTTTCTTCTCGATATTCAAACCAATATCAAACAATCCTATTTCGAAAGTCTCTCCCGATGCCATGACACTGAAAAGAGAAACGGAATTATGATTACATTTGAGCAATGATAATAATAATTTTTTAAAAATGAACACCAATATCCCACCTGGTCATGACTACTGCACAATCTTTGCCATTTCTTCTTTCTTCACTTTAATAGTATTATTGATAATTACATTTTCAATCTGTTTGACACACCGTGCGGCTGTTATGATATGATTAGTCAAAAAACGATTAATCACGAGAGAGAGAATTTTGAAACGGAGAAATTTCACTGAAGCTGACAATCCGTCAGAAGTGTTTTCTGAAACGGACTCTTTCGTTCTTTTCTTCATATTTGTAAGCTTAAAGCAGCAGCAGTAGCAACAAAAACAAAAACAACAACAACAACCCGTGAAAGCCCATGTCGATTTGAGTGAAGATCATGAATTTCAGTTTCAGTAAGACCTTTGTTCGCATACATGTAGGATTCAGTATCCTCAATGATTGGCATAGTCATGTTCCCTCAGGAACACTGCCGGTGTTAAGGGCTGGTAGAGTCCAGTGGTTACTCTGAGTGCAGTCAGTCCCAAGCACTCCACCATGATTTCAAAGGGTGGGAATAAGACCCACCAGCCTTTGAAGGCAACGTACATAGTGATGGTGTCGCGATGAAAATACATCTTGGCAGTAAGAATAAAAGGCAACTTTTTCCATACGAGGACAGAATAACAAAAAACATGCTGAATTCCAAGTTTGTAAAAAATCTGGTCTAAATTGAATAAATAGAAATATTATTTTCTTATTAAAAATATTACTTTGTTACACATTTGAAGTAAGGTAGTTTGATAAAAGGGCAGAAAGAAAGAGGGGAGAAAAGAAGTTTGGTAGTTTACTTAAGGATTGGCAGAGAGAGGGGGAAAAGAAAGGCTAATTCGTTTGATAGGAGGATGAGAATGGAGACGGGGAAAGGTAGTTGGGTAGTCAACTGGGTACTTTGCAAGAAAAAAGATAAAAATGGCAGAACATTTGCTAAAGTAGTACCCTCGCAACAATAGCGATACTTATAAGACACTCGATGTTTATATTCTTTGAAGGAAAGTACATTGGTAACAGTGACAAGAAATTGGCCCGAAAACAAATGTAAAACGAGTCTGGTCAGTCACTCAATAGAAACCGTCTTTTAGCAGCATGTGTCGTGTAAAGAAGATCAATTGAAAAATCGAAAAAATTGATGATCAATAAACAAGTCACTTCTCTCGCCTTTTTTGGATCACTGAAAAGTCCGAGATCTCAGAAAACGAGTGTGAATCTTGCTGAACACAGACATAAGGGTCAATTTAGCATAAACTAAAATTGTAAATTGACCCCATCCCTAAAACACTTCTTTTGCGGGAAAAAAGGATTGAAATTGGGGGTGGGTGGGTGTGATATACCTACTTCTCAGTAGCCAGTTTATTAGTATGTTCAGCCATCCAAAATCATTTAAAAACTGAAGAAACTCTTGTGGATCTGTTTTGACTATTAAGGTTTAAGGTTTATGATTATGACCGGAGAACAAATGATGAAGGAAAGAGGGGGCTCAATTCACAATGAAAAATCCATATTGCAATGATCACCTATTTTGAGCCCGTTTGAGTGATGTGTTCATGACGTAATCTGAGGCTTCAATCATTACTATGTGGTTTCGGAATCGAAGAGATAGAGAGAGCGGGAGAGAGGATGTTTATGTTTTTACAATAGAGTGAGACAGGGAGAGAAGGGGCACTTGAAGCAATAATAATAAGAAGAAGAAGAAGAAGAAGAAGAAGGATAAACCATTTTGCATATTTTAGCATACTGGTGAGTATGAAAACAATGATATTGACTTTATTGAATTCATGAGAAACTCATATTTAACAGTTGATTTCTGGCTTACATATTCAGTTAAACCAAAAGACAAACCTGCAAACTGAGAAGCATGCAACGTGCGCATGAGGGAATCATGCTCAACCTCACACGGAGAGATCACAAGACAGCAAAGTATACCTGGGAGAAACAGGGGTCCGAGACATCATAGAATTTACTAAAAAAACTCGAGTAGCAATGGGCCAGTCATGTTGCAAAAATGACAGACAACCGATGGACATCTCGACTCGCAACATGGGTTCTCAGAGATCATATGCGAAACTGAGGCCGGCAGAATATAAGATGGAGAGACGAACCAAACAAATCTAGAAAGTACTGGCTCCGTGATGCCCACGATAGAGAGGTGTGGCGAATCCTAAGGAAGGTCTATATCTAATAACGGGCGATAAAAGAATGATGATGATGATGATCGTCCACAGGAAATATTTGTCTCTTTACAATGCTCTATTTTGTAAGCTTGTTAAACAATGAAAGCACCAAAAAGCAGATAATGAAATATCCATCATGTTTATTTTTAGAAAATGAAAGTGGAGTTGTTGAAAATTCTGAGAAGTGTAGCTTTGTGCAAAGTGAAAGTAAACAATCTCGGTCAGACGTTCGAGTGAATAGTCTTCCTATCCAAAGTCTATTGTTCAAGCGGTCCGTTTATTTTCCTTGCTCTGCTATACTAATTGAATTTTTTTTTTCTTCTGATACCCTCATACTTTTTATGAAGACCCTTTTGTTTATTTGGCACCAGAGACTAGGTATATATATATATATATATATATATATATATATATATATATATATATATATATATATTCAGAGAAGGGTTAATTTTTCGTAAAACTAGGCGGATAATGTTGACTCATCTAGTTCGAAGTTCAATGTGTGGGAAACACGTCCGTAAAATTTAACATTAAAGTGTAATCATTGGAAGTGGGGGGGGGGCTCAAAAATCACTATCAGCTACCCAATGAAGAGGGGGGTGAAACTCTCATGAATAGTAGTCTACCTACTGTATTTTTACTAACATTATGCAGTAACAAATCTCACTAAATCTGGGAGAAATACCACTAAATAAAATTGTTACATGAGCTTTAAACTTCAAGGTATTCAAAAGGGAAAAGATATATAAAGATATGGGCATATATTTTCATTTAGTATACTTCCAAGTGGTGTCTGGAGAAAGGGTAGAGAGAGTATTGCTCAGAGCAACGGACTGGCACATGGGGGTTGTCTTGGTGTCTTGTGGTCTGCGATCACGGGGAGTCTGGTCTACCCCAAGACGGCGATTATCATCTTATCGGGGATCTTACACCCACACGTTTGTTCATGTTACCTGATGTGTTCATGCCTTTTACTCGGCTATGCATTGAGTTGAGCCTCGATCGAATGGGTCAGACTTTTGGGGTGGCTTTTCACCTCTTAATAGATATTACAAATTTTTCCTTTCAGTTTTGTATTGTGTTGACCTTGACTGAATATGTTTAAATTTATCTATCTTATACGAGGACTCAACTGCTTCCGAGTAATCCACGTAACCATAATGTATTGGACACCATAAAGAAAAAAAAAAAAAAAAAAAAGCAAAACCGCCTTTTTTGCTACTTTATTGACTGAAGGTCTTTGCTCAGTATTCAGTACTGAATTTTTTCCGACAATGATACATCTAACGCATTTAACTAGGTACAAATAATTTTAACAGAATTTTCACTGGAAAATCAACATCTGACAAATCAGGGAAAAAAAAACTGGCGTATTATCCGATTTTATTTAGGGTGAATTTAACAAAAAATGTTTTCATTCTAAATATTGTGAAAGGAGGAATGTTCTTATATGATTCTTTTTCCGCCTTCCATTTAAAAAAAAATCATTTTGATGATTCATTTTACAACAATATTTTTATTGATTTTCGCACACTTAACAAATAAATCCTCCAAGATCTTCATTATGTTTACTTGATTTTTTTTAGAGAAATGCCTAAGGACTGCTCAAACTGAGTGTAATCGATAAAAAAAACTTTCGTTTCAAGGACCTTAGTTGTAATGAACAGCGTGACAAATGTTTGTAAGAGACGAGGATTTGGATCCTTGTGATTTGACTGTAGCAGCCTCGTAGATGTGGAATGAAAATGGAGACGTTAGGAAGAGAATGCACAAGTGGGATGAACACATACAAGTATTTTGGCCAGGGAAAAGACGTACGTTTAATTGAAGAATGAAGAATGAAGTACATGAAGAATGAACAACATAAATACGATCGATTGTGAAAAGTGATGTCAGGAGAAGAGAAGAAGTAGAGATGGCAAAAGGTGGGACCTTTCTTGCCTTGATAGTGCTGGCATTGGTGTCAAAGCGGAACCTGTCTGAACAGCTTGGATTCCATATGGCTTGAATCGCTCCAAGATAATACATGGAAACCGGGTTCAGTGTGCGAGCCTTACTGCCAAGTAAGTGAGTTAACTTGGGGGCTATTCTCTGACGCTGATAGACTCTCGATGAACAGACCATGAAAGACAGAGAACATGGAGTTTTATCCATGCGTGTTTCCCGAAGTAAAGAAGTTTAGGAAAGATTATCATGACTATCGGATAGTACAAAAGCTTTGCCATTTCGTTCAAGAGAGTGAGAGGTGATACATGTATGGAGCACGTGGTGAAGACACGGTGGCGTAGTTGCGAAGTTGTGCCTATGTGTGAGGCTCGATATCGGTGAAGTGAAATGGGCAAAATTGTTACAGATATAGGTCACGGAGGAAAAATGGTCAAGATGGATAGGTCAGTTGGTTGACGATATGATAACGATCTTAGGGAGAAGGAAAGAGACAGGAAGAGCAGCCCGCCGCAAAATCGGGGCCAGAGGCATGACCAGCTAAGGGTCCTGGTGGCCAATGAGCATTGGACCATGTGTGTCCAGGGGTTTTATAGGGATTGTTGGAAGAAGTGACGTTTTTGATATCTAACTAAAAGAAGAGTTTCGTATTTAATTCCTAACTAAAAGAATAGGGAGAGCTACAAAACTATGAAAAATCGTTTTTTTTATACATATTGAGTAAAAAAAATAAAAAAAACACAAAAATAGCCTGAATCATGAATAATTAAACAAAACTAAAAAAAAAAGCCTAGAAGAAGAATATTTTACTTAATTTTAGATTAGTACATTGTTACAGTGCCTCAAATTCAAGTATCAGACATATGAATATTGAATTCGTTGACTTGAAAGGGACGCTTTCCAGACATTGCTGCTTTCGCTCCTTGTAAATCAATAAAAAAATATATTGCAATCTGACATACAAGCTTTTCAATGTTCTGATTTCCACATTACCTAAGATCATGATTTGAGTGACTAAATTTACATTTTTTGGGGAAAAGAATCCAATGGTACTAATTATAATTCAGCTCAACTGATCCTTGGTACAGGTCAAGGTTGCAATTTTGGAATTACAGTTCATAGTTACTATCCAAGGCTGTCAATTCTGTTTTTGTTTTTTTTTCCACCAAAATTTGGGCTTACATTCAACTTTAAACTCCAAGTGTTAGGTTGGTATAGAGTGGAACTAGAAATATACTAGAATTTAGATTTGCTACACAAACACGTTTATGTTTCTGCCCTCTTTGGGCCTCTTCAGACAAATGATTATGTGGGTTTTAGATTCCTGTTTGGGGAATTTGGTGAGAGTCTTGTGGGTTTCAATATGGTGGGAGAAGTTTTTATTTTTGTTTTATTGGTGTTTTTTGTAGTATGTGAGTGTTTTGCTGGTGACGTGTTACATGTCAAAGGGTGTGGACTAGGTGTGGGGGTTATCTATAAGTGGATGCTGAATTAACCTTGATTTTTGCATTCATTTTAATATCTATGTTAGTGTCTTTTATGACCATGATGGATTGTATTGTTCTTAACTTACTTTAACCAGTGAGGGAGTAGATAATGTTGATTAGATGTTTCTTTTCATCATGATGCCTAAGTGGGTAAACTGACTATGTTACTTTTAGTATACTAATGTATGGATTGTTGAGTTATGTTTGTTAATAAAAATTTTGAGTTATGCTGGCATTTTAGTGCTATTTTGTTTTTCCCATTTAATAAATCTGTTACAGTTTTTTTCAAGCAAAATTGAGTATTTAAATTTTCTGTTTAGGCAGAGATTACAGAGATTTTTTATATTTTGACGTTTATTGGTTTGTCACAAAATTTTCCATTTTACAGTCGGTTTGGAATTCATTTTTTTTTTAATCTCTGAAAAAGTTTCATATTAGTCAAAAGATAATCCCAACAAGAAAAAAATCACACATAGTACCATGATATCAAATTATATGTAAATCATGAAACACACTGAAGGAAATTACATGTATTACATCAATAGTTATTGGGAAATAATTGACTTGAACACCACAAATTTTTTGAAAAAAAACCCAACCTTTTATGCATTTAATGTTTAAAGCTATAAAGCTTTGTGAACTAATACATATATATATATATATATATATATATATATATATAAAAAGTTTTTTGAGTTTTCTGATGTTGTTTCATATAGTCAGTTTGAATAAGAGAGACAATACGGGGAAAAAAATAATAATAAAAATAATAATAATAATAACTATAATTATTATTATGATGATGATGGGTGTGTGAATGTCTGTATCTTTTGTGTTTAAAAAAAAAAATGAACATATATATATTGAAATTGCAGAGTATTACATACTTTTTGCACCCACTTGTATGTATCTATGTATATATCAGGACTTTGCTCCTCCTGAGAAGTAGTTACTCATCAGTGCTGTTTGTGTGCAGACACGATGTCACATCTGCTGGTACAATGAACCACCGACAGATCAGTAGTTTGCGTGCTACTGATAATTTAGACGTTTTCATACAAAATGATATACAGGCCCCAGTTGATTTTGTGGAATCAGCTAAAAGCTGCATTGAGCAAGTAGTGAAAGTTTTACAAGGTCCACAGTTCAGTTATGATGTAGCTGAAGTATTTAAGGTAAGTATAACATTTGGTCCTATTGATAATTATAAAAGGTACCGGCAACACCAACAGTCGCCCAGGGCGTGAATGATGGTGGTAAATTGAGTTATTTCAAGTTAGGACGCAGTATGGTTCACATTTATGATTTAAAAAAAGAAAATGGATCAGCTTAGTTAGTCAACCAATACAAACCACCAGGTGGTGGCATGTTGTGTAAGGTGCGGTCAATTAGGAAATTGAGAAAAAGTGTGATCAATGAATAAGTTACTTCTCTTGCCCTTTGTTGTGCAGTGATCATTAAAAAAGTCTGTATGACAAACAAGTGTGAACGCTACTGGACACGACCCCCTTCAGCATAAACTCACATCGCACATTGACCCCTCCCCTACTAAAAACCTGGTTAAAGTAGGAATTTAAAAAAAACAAAAACAAAAATGTGTCTTTTCAAACTTACTTCACATCGTTTTCGGTGAATGATTATAATTAGAAAGACCTTGGCACTACCCTATTTTTGTAGTCAAATTTTTTGTGGTATGTACCTCATGATCAAAGTATGGTATCTTTTCTTCTTGCATCAACGAACTGTTGCATTAAGTTCTCGTTTTTTAACTAAACGTTATTGTAGTTGTATATTTTAATGGTTTTCTCCTTGAATTTCAATTTGATTTAACTTGAATTTTTCAACTGACAAAGAAAAAAGGTTATGTTACTGTTGTATTTTGATCATTGGATGTTTTTCTTGAATTTTATAAGACTATAAAAACAATAACTTACATACAAAACACACATTAATCTAATTACAAAAAAAATAAAGAAAAAAATTTTGATATAAAATCTCAAAGTAGTTTTGCAGTTAAGACGCAACACAAAATCTTTCAAACGTTTGGCACCTAATTCTCCTTGTTGGTCAAGTCAAAATATTCTGACGGCTTTCATTTGAACATTTTCTCTTTTTATGTGAAGAAAGGATTTCTTTTCAGATAAAATGTTTCTCCAATTTTAGTCTGGCACGGATTCAAGATCCCAACCTGATATCATGTTCTGTTTTATGGTGAAATATCGAAGGAAGAAAAGCACGGCTGAACAATACATATTTATTTTCAAAAACTGCCCGTCAAAATAACGACATCCAATCAATGAAACTTTAATCAGAAAGTATATACCAACCTAACACTTGGAGTTTAAAGTTGAATGTATCGAGCACTCTATGAAATAAATCCATCACACATCAGACATTGTTATATGATATACTATATTATGCTATATTGCAAACCTGATTTGTACTATATATATATATATATATATATGTGTATATAAATATATATATATATATATATATATATATATATATATATATATATATATATATATATATATATAATATATATATTCCAGGAGTCTTGAAATTACTCAACCTAATTTTGTTTATTCCTTCTTTTTCACAGAATGGGTCTTTGGGGCAAGGGGTAGCATTGAAAGACAACCTCTCAGACATCGATCTTGTAGTCTACCTCAATGATCACACAGTAAAAACAATGACTGAAAATATGGATCAGATTTTATCGAGATGGACAGATCTTTGGGTAGGGCCAACTTACCTGGGTACAAAAGTCTGGAGCAAAATGAATATCTTCTTAAAATCCAACTGAAAGCACGAGGACAAACTTTCTATATTGATCTGTTGCCAGGAATTAAAGGTGAGTGGAACGTGATTGGTTATTTCATTATCACCAGCAGCCCTTCAACGTCTGTTGCTATTGGACATAGAACTCTCCTGAACATCCACTAGATCTCTCTATCGGGAACAACACAGCACCAATATCTCTCTTGAACCTGTCTAAATTGTAATACTGTCTTATTTTCTGCTGGCCACAATCCAGCATATGATCTCTTGGGATCTTCGTAGTCCAACGGTTATCTGCCATTCTTGTGACATGACCAGCCTGCTGCCTTTTTGGATTTCTGATGGGGTCTGTGATATTGCTGGTTCCTCTTTTTCTTCTATGTATTCTTTTGGTGATCGTTTGCTGTTGTAAAATCTGCAATTTCATTTATTATCAAACGAATAGTTCAAGTAAAGCAACTAGAATTGAGTTTCAATCGGATGTCTGCACAATCAAAACACATAATTATCGTAGTCATGCTTTTAACTGTTTGTTTAATTTGTTTTCTGTCAACCTGAAGGAAACCGATACATAGAACAGGTCTGGTTAGTCACTCAATGGAAACCATCACATGACCAACGTCTTTTGGCTACGTGTTGGGGGTGATGAATTTAAAATAGAAAAAGGTGTAATCAATGAATGGTTTTTCTTCTTTTGCTTTTTGAGGGATAGTGGTCACTAAGAAGGTCTGAATTTTCAAAATAACAAAAAAGAACCAAACAAGCATGAATACTGCCAGAAACAATCTGAGAAATCAATTTAGCATACATCTAGATTGTAAATTGAACCCCTCATCCACAGTTGCCTATTTCGTGGGGAAATATTGAGTTTTAATGTTATTATCAGCAAACTTGAGAATAGACTATTACAGATTTTAATTGTTAGATTTTCAAGTAATTGATGTACGATGGACATTGTAAGTTTTATTGACTCCATCAAGGTTTTATTACATTGTATCAGAAGTTTACCACTGATAATGCCAGGTGTATGCTTACTACCACTGAAAAGGAAGCATGGCTGATAACATTCAGCTAAGTAGTGGAAAAAAGTGACTCGTAAGCCACAGAGGTAAATCAAAAATGAATTAATGACCAAGTCTTCTCGTGTCAAAATGTTGCATAATTTTGTATTTACACGAATTTTAAACAAAAACAAGAATTTTTTTTTTTTGTAATGAAAGTTAATGGAAAGTCATTTCAATGCATTAATTATAAGTCTGTAATGAAGTTACTCAACTTAAGAACTGAAATGTTGAGTTGTTTTGTTATACACAAATGTTGTTGATCAGGGGATTTTGTGCGGACTGTCCTCTTATCTCTTTACTTTCCCTGGGTGGATAACAGCTTTTATTTTTCATTGAAATTTTTCCTGTAATTTCCAACATTTATAGTAAAAGGAGTTGAGTGTCAGGAAAAACTTGTTCATTTCGCTTTATTTTGGCAATTCCAGGGAGAAAATTTAGTCTTCAGTGAATTTTCAGGTGTGTTTCTGTTTCCGAATTTATTTATTGTCTTTTAAGAGAAATAGACAAATGAGAGAAGGGGAAGTGAGAGAGAAAGAAAGATAGAGAGGGTGTGTGTGTGTATAGTTATATTTTTTTATAACATTTATATTTCAATGAGATCTTTTTTATATATTTTGCTGCTTAGGTTGTGACCATTACAATAATACTACTGTTTTGACTTGTTTTTTTTTTTCAGTTAAAATTAGATTAAAAAATAAATAAAGAAATTAGATACGAAACCTTAAATGCAGCCACATACGCAATACATCACTTCCTTTAGCCCCTATATATAAAAGTCCAGAACTCCTGTTCATTCTCGCCTTTTTGCCCTTTCATTCTTGGCGAGGTACCCTCCCACTTTTCCTCCCCCTGGGATCTGTCACTTTGCCTAGTCTCTCAGCTGGCTTGAAATTTATCACGTTGATCGAGACCAATCACTGTTTCAAACCTTGCTGCTCCCATTTCACAAATTTTGAGATCTATCTCATTCGACCGGCTCCTAAATGTTTCTCTCTTTCTGGCCTAACACGTATACACATCTCCATCCTACATGAATAGCACAGCAAGGTGTTGTGAAAACTTGAATTCTTTTGTGATTCTGTCTTCTGTGACCCCCACCTATCTAATCATAAGCACATGAAAATTATAAGGATTCTTCTATACAATTTTAGGTGAAAAAAAGAAAATGTACAACGATTTACTCCATGACCCATCGTACAAATCACATTATTCTGCTTCATTTGCCAAAGAGCAGAGAGATTTTATCCAGAAAAAAGAGACTCCTCTAAAAAATCTATTTCAACTAATGAAATATTGGAGCAAAGTTGATTTGGTGGAAAAATCTGTAAGTTTACATTTTTTTGTCTATTTTCATTTCTACCAAAGAAATAAGAAAGGTGTATGTTTTTACTAATGTTTGTCCACACAATATCTCCAGGAGTTTTCTATGAATTCCAATCATATTCAGTTAAATATACATTCTCCAGACATCTGTTATACTTGACCAAACATGGACCAATGTAGTTGAACATATATATATATATATATATATATATATATATATATATATATATATATATATTAGAATTTACCCACACAAAATGACGGGGATATTTATGTATGGATCAACACAAAGGAGCCTTAAGCTGTTCTATTAGGTAATTCATTTTTAATAATTCAAGTATCCTGATTTTAATTTTTTTCAATGTCTCAACTCAACTCCAGCTGTTATCATGTGGGACCAGACATAAACTCTAAAGAGTTTTCATGACATAATTTTTATTGCTGTGTCATCATAACAAGATAATCAACTTATGAGATCATCCTATTTGAGCGCAATCAAACTAAGTTTGTATATAAGCCCATTATATGGTTAGACTAGCACATACCTGTTTAAAATGACGTGGTTATTGGCACTGAGGAACCTTAAGTTATTTCATTTGGTCACTTTTTATAATAATTATAGTATCTTGATTATGTCAATATACAAAGATGAATCAACCAAGGAGAATGAAAAGAAAAGATATTTGCATATATGGCTTTTATATAAACTTTTTTTTAATAATACAGGTTCATACAAGAGCAGATCACTCACATTTTTACTATTAGAGATATTTAATGTCTTCAATATCGAAAGATCCTGAAATTACAGCACTAAATTGAAATCACAATTTAGAAGAAGCTATTGCTAAGCTAAAAGCTTTATATTTCAATGTAGGTTCAAATAATGGGAGCGTAATATTGGATCATTGGAAGATAGGAATGAGCAGAATAATAGAATAATAATTGATCAAGAATGTATCCTCTCTTATAGAAAGAAAGGTAATCTTTCCTTTGACCTATAGCGGTGTTAAACCAGCAAAGAGAGGCACCAAAAGTCAAACAAAAGCTTCAAAAAGTATAATTCTCTATCAAAACGCACTAGAATGTACCCGTCAAAAATGACGGGGTTATTTATGCACAGATCAGCAGTGAGGAGCATAAAGCTATTTTTTTGGATAATTCATTTTTAATAATTCAAATGTCCTACTTTTAAGATGTTTTAAATTTTCAACTTGTCTCAAGCTGTTTCAATGTGTAATGATCAGATGTGAAGTCTCAAGAGTTTCTTCCATATAATTTTCATTGTTGTGTCATAATAGAAAGCTGAATCAACCAATGAAATCATCCTATTTGAGTTAAACAAATAAGTGAACAGAAAAATTAGCATATGACTTCAATATATCAATATATATACATATATATATCTATATGGTTATTTTCACTCATACACGTTGAAAAAACAGCTATAAATAGGCTGTTTGCTTTTAACTTTGCATTGTTTCTTTGACTTGAAATATAATTATTTTTTCCCATAACTGAAAGTAAAATTGTTTGTTTGATTGTTTTACATCACTTTTTAGGAATAAATCTTTGGGTTTTTTGTTTTTTTTTTTTAAATGATTTGATCCCATTGAAAATTTATTGTATATTTTCATGTAGAATTTTATTCATCCCATCTTGGAAAAACATTCTGGTGTCAAGAGCATTTGTTTTCTTCATGGGTTGAAATTTGGCCAATGACAACTCTTAAAAAAGGGTCGTGTGACCAAAATCCCAAGGGGGAGCTAAAAATCCTCTAACTTCTTTCTCCTTGGACTTTGAACTTTACCAGAAACATTATAATAGTAATAATAATAATAATAGCTGTAAAAATAAAAATTTGCCTTCACAGTCAATAATTGAACAACCATGGCATTAGAATTTGAAGTTTGGTAAAAAAAATTCCATGCAAGAATATGGTCAGAATTAGTTATCTTTATGACATCACTGGCATTTTTCACAGGAAAATATCTAAAATAGAGGGAAAAAAAATCATCAATAAAATCTGGAGAATCTAGATGTCATAAATAAACCAGTCAAATATAAAGCCTAAAAAAGCTTTTTTCCCACAAAATAAAAAAGCAACATTTTAGTAGGGACCTGCCAATTTTCAAGTTTTTAGACCATATGGTATGGTCACAAGCTCTAGGACATTCAAACACACATACAAATAAAATAAAAAGGATAGACCCCTTCACCATCTTTGATGACTACAGTTCTTCAAAGATACCAGCAACAACAATAATAATAATAATTGATATTTTTCAGAATTGTGAAAAGGTTCCATCATACCTCATGAATTTGATTGCTATCCATACTTGGGAACAGTATGGTAAACCAGGAAATTTTGATTCTAAAATTGGACTAAAGGCAGTTCTAGAAACTCTTGTTAATTACAAGAAACTTGCTAAAGTTTGGTTTATAAATTATGATCCTATGACTTGGAAACCTTTTGGACCAAAAAAAAAGAAAAAAAAAAGGAAAGGCAACAAAAGGTAAGACTCTTTCTGATTTCTTCTTCAACTAAAAAAGACTACTTAGATAAAATGCTCTTATCTTAAATTTTGATACTGTCTGTCCACATGATATCTCCAAAAGTTCTCATTGAATTTCAATTAAATTTTATGGAAAGATAGGCAATCAGCTACAAAAGAAGGTAGGAAATCTAAGAGTAAATCTGTGTACAATTATCTCCCCTGTTCTCTAGTTAACTGTCCGCAACCACAAAATGTCTCCTGTGCACATGATATCACCCTAAGTTTCAAATGAATTTCAATGATATTTTGTGGAAGGGTTGGCAGCATGAGATGAACTAATAAACTTTTGAAGCCAATCCGTCAACAAATTCCTCCTCTATGTTATAACTATTAATCCAAGTGGGTGTTTCACTTTAAAACAACGGTTCATGACATTTGATGTAAAATAACATGAAAGGGCCTGCTTTGAAGCAAATGATTTTTTGAAATCTTTACCCGGCATAAAATTTCTGCCATTATTGAAACTGGTGCTAAAAACTTTTTTTGCAACTGATCTGAAAAGTCTACCTAAGATATTCTTTCTTACTGAAGGACTTTCTAGCAAGTCCAATTAGTTTTACTAGTTAACTCGAGAATACCAATGGGATTCTATTACAGCGCCAGGACTATATTGGAAGATGCTCTCTGTGTGTGAAAAAAGTTTCTTTTATTCCCAAGCAATACAGGAATGCCCTTCTAGTATGTTCTTGAATGACTTGTCTTTTGATACAATTTAGTCCACAAAATATACGTAATATGTATTCAATTTAAATGAAAAATAAATTTCACGTGTATTTTGATGGCATTACTTTGCAAACCTTTCGAGTTTCAGTACATGAGGAAAAACTGTCAAAATGAGGCACCAAGTTGAATCTAGTGAATTAACATCAAGATCAAAATAATATTCAGAAACCAGTGTTGGCAAAGAGTTTTACAAAGAGGGATCTAAATTTGAGCACCCACCAGTTGACTACTTAATTTCCCCTGCAATGTTTAATCTTTTAAAATCATGTCAGTTGAGCAATAGAAATAGAGGATGCTTCTCCCCAAAATCTGGATATCAAAGTAAAACAATTAGTAATTCTAAATCAAAGTAAGTGTATAAATTTTATCCATAATTTGGTCTGGAATCGCAGAGTGTGGTTATTTTATTTGATAAGTGGGCTTTAAATGAAAACATATAACATTTTTAGTTATAAAGTTAGTTGGAAATAGGAACGTCAAGCCAATCTTGAGCATTTCCACAGATAGATTCAGCTATTGATAACAAACGATATCTGGCAACTCTGTTAAAAAAAACAAAAAACTAAACAAGCACTTGTATTGTTTATGTATTACGTGGAATAGTTGTTCTTTTAATGATGTCACGCATTTTTATGACATCATACCTAAATGAACACAAATTTCCTACTTTCTCTCACCGTTGTTCAACACAGCCAGGACTGACTGACCAAAAAGCATCCAATAGGAATTGTGGGCACGTATCAAAAAACAAATTCATCTCCTTGAATCTTAAACTTGATAGAACATTTTGGTTTCAACTTAATCGATTATTTTAACTGAATATTTTGATTTTATCCTAATTAATCGAATTTAATTGAGTATTTTGATTTTTTTCAAATTGAATATTTTGATTATTGAATATTTTGATTTTTCTAATAATAATCAATGAAATATTTTGATTGTATCTTAATCAATTTTAATTGAATGATTTCATTTTTCAAATAGATTTATTTTAATTCAATATTTTGATTTCATCTTGATTGATTGAATATTTCTATTTTTTTCAAATTGATTTTTTTCAATTGAATATTTTATTTTATCTTAATTAATTGATTTAATCAAATATTTTTTATTCTATCTTAATTAACTTTAATTGAATATTTTGATTTTTTCAAATTTATCTATTTTAATTGAATATTTTGATTTTGTCCTTATTAATTAATTTCAATTGAATATTTTGATTTTGTCCTTATTAATTAATTTCAATTGAATATTTTGATTTTGTCCTTATTAATTAATTTCAATTGAATATTTTGATTTTGTCCTTATTAATTAATTTCAATTGAATATTTTGATTTTGTCCTTATTAATTAATTTCAATTGAATATTTTGATTTTGTCCTTATTAATTAATTTCAATTGAATATTTTGATTTTGTCCTTATTAATTAATTTCAATTGAATATTTTGATTTTGTCCTTATTAATTAATTTCAATTGAATATTTTGATTTTGTCCTTATTAATTAATTTCAATTGAATATTTTGATTTTGTCCTTATTAATTAATTTCAATTGAATATTTTGATTTTGTCCTTATTAATTAATTTCAATTGTATATTTTTGATTTTATTTCCAGATGTAAAGGAGGGAATAAGGGTAATGGTGGTGGAGAGGAAGACAAACGCCCCCCTCAACCCCCACAGCGAAAAAAGAAAAAGAAAAAGAGACAACGGATCTCAAGGTGAGACTTTTTTCTGATTTCTTCTTGTAAAACCCCAAAAGTAATGAAAATTTGTCTTTAGTAGTTGAATTGAAATTTCTCCTGGAAAATTGTATTTTACCATAGGAAAATGATCCTAAACAAGAGATATTTCACTGGGACAGGTTTTAAACTATATTCATAATGAGTTCTATGTAATCTGGGAAGAAAAAAGATTTTCTTATCCAGTCAGAAACTAATGACCATAATGTATGAAGCCTAAAAAGAAAAGGTTTGTTACATTCTCTTTTTTCACAACTAGAAACAACCAATCTTCAGCTTTAAACATTGGAACCAAAAATTTTTTTCCACAGAATCTTTTCTAATTATTATTCTTACAGAAAGCGCAAAGATTTTTTACGCTAAAATTGATCTTTATGAAAGTCCTAGCTGTTTTTCTGTCACATATTTATTGGCCGTCAATTAAACAATTTTATATGAATATGACTGAGGAAATTTCATACCATTCGAAAAATTCAGCCAGCCAGCCAGAATCACTTGAAAACTGAAGAAACCCATTTTGGATGTATTAACAATTTTAGTTGATGGTTTCTAAGAAAGATTCAGTTGGTCACTCAATAGAAACAGTCACATGACCTATGTCTTTTGGCAGCATGCTGTGTTGTGGATGATCAATGAGAATTTTTCAAAAAAGAAGTGATCAATGAATAAGCTACTTCTCTCATCTTTTGTTGGCTAGTGATCTCTAAAAAAATCTGAATTTTCAAAAAAAAACAGTGAATGATGCTGAACGCAAACAAAGGGATCAGTTTAGCATAAACCTACATTGCAAATTGAACTCCCGCTAAAAACCTATTTTGGAGGGAAGGCAGGTCCAAAACAAAAACATTTCTCATTGATATAAGATGTAAGTGTTGAAAATTACAAATCCCTGGTTCCATTGGTAGAGCCTGACAGTTTGATTTTTTTTACGGTTTCAAATTACTGTGAGTTTGATATAATGTATTCATCCATTCAGTGTTTTTGCCTCATGTTTTTTTTTTCTATTTTACAAAACTTGTGGAAACAAAGCATCCAGAAAACACATACCTCTGCCTGCACCATTGTAACTAGAAAACAGAATGAAAATCAGTTTAGATATAGCTAAGATGGTATAATACTCAGTACTGCCTCACATGCAGAAGGTCTTGGATTTGATTCTTAGTAGGAGCAAAGATTGTGGAAAACTTAGCATTAGGACAAATTTCCCCAGCAGCTGAGTATGCCCTAAACTGTGTGGTTCAGGTGGAAAATGTTGGAAACGGAGTCACACTCCCCCAATCCAAAGGCATGTGGTTGATTCAAAGAAGAGCCTTTGGGTCACCACAAACTGCTGGACTGACATGCATCGACTTACCCATAGCTAAGATGTGGAGGAGGCTTAAATGAAAAAGAAATCCGAGATTATTCTTTTGTTCTCTTTTGTCATTGAGATTTATTTAGATGTTTTGGAGATATTGTGACAAACGTGAGTGAATACACTAATGTTTTTTCAAAGAAATCTCCTTCCAGGATCTGCTCCAAAATTAAACCAAATCTTCCTCAACCCATGGCTTATGCTCCCAGAAAATTTGATTAAAATCCATTGAGAACTTTCTGGAGATATCATGTGGAGAGACAGACAGACATATAGATAAACAGACAGACTTGAGTTTGCTGCCATCTTAGGGAGGTGCATTGGGTGGAGTGTAACTGTACAATGATTGATAGATATTTTGTAACAAAAAAAGAATGAGATTAATAGTCTGAAGAACTCTTCAAAGTAAAATTATGTGTTGTGACATTTTTTTTCTCAAATTTTCCATTTTTTCTACAATCCAATTTCAGGCCTTACTTAATTGATCCAGCCAATCCATCTGCGAATATGCTTGACGATCAAGACTGGGATGCAATCGTTAAAGTTGCTGAAGAAACATTGAAGTCCCCTTTACTGAGCGATATTAAGATTTCACCAGACTGGCTGTAATTAATAGAAAGCAGGTGACAAATCCTCACTAAAAGTGAAGATATAATCAGGGCCAGATTAAAGTAAACCTAACCCTAACCCTAGCCCTAACCCTAAAACAATTGATTATGTAACAGTTGCAATTTTTTATAATTCCTATACAACAATGTATTCTCTCTGGAGCGTATTGTGAAAATAGGAAAAAAACTTCATTTTCGTTACATTTTAGTGATTTTTTTTTCAATCTTATTCTTTCACGTTATAAACATTGTAAAATCTGATATGCCCCTGATTTTTATTGTTACAAATGAAATGAAATTATCATTAAATCAATTTTTTTTCTCTTTTGGGCAGGAGGCTGATGCCCCCTTCAGATTATTAAAATTTACTAAAACTTGTTATTAGTTCTTGTAATTATGGAAAAAAAAAATTTGATTATATAATATAATGTAATAACAAACAAAAAGTCTGGAATCAAGATTCGATACACATATTTCATAAAAATTATATTTTACATTTGAATTCCAACAAAAATAGTCATTTCAACTAACTCACAAGCTCTGCAAATGTTTTCTTCATTTTCTTTCATATGAAATTTTCAAGTAAAAAAAAAAATCAGCGGAAAACTTGGAATGAAGGTAAATAGTCAAACATTAGTTATAGGTATAGAAAAAAAAACTCTTTCAGAAACAATCACTATGAGATAAATAGTAAAATATCATAGTTTTGAAAAAAAAATGATTTAATTGCTTTCCGGGCATTTTTTTTATTTTATCTCTCATTTCATTTTACCATTTTGGTTTTTGGATCAGCTGATGTTTAATTTTTATCAAAATCAATGGATGAATATGGACTAGAATTTCCGTCATCACAGTTCTATGGCTAAGTCAATATAATTTCCATTTCATTATGCAACTCTGTAAGTCAGGGCTTTTACTTTGCAATAGGTAACTTGCAATAGATTACCTTACTAGAACAGTGGCTTTTATCTTGTAATGGAAAACTATAATCTTTTACCGCTCTCTGCAGGTTGATTGGTTAAAAAAGATGCTCCTTGTCTGAGGGAAGCAATTGTACAGAGAAGGATTTTGCTGAGGACTACTCATAGATGCTTAATTGCTAGGTGGGTCCGAATGAGTAAGGGAGTTGGAAGGGGGGGTGGAAACTATCACCTCTCACACAATTTATTCAGTTGAGAAAGATTTACTATAAGGATGGGCTAGGTACAGAAGAACTAAAAATGTACAGTGTTGACAAGAACAAAGAAAATTTCTTTTGTTTTCAGAGAAAAATGAAACTAAAATGTCTTCTGATGGAACAAAATGTTTATAGACACAATTAATCCAACCAAGTTCTCCCCCTTGCATTGTTTAATAGTTGTCCTCTGATAGTTAGGGATGGCAATTAGGCATCTTAGAGTAGTCGGCATGTTTGGGAGAAACCTGTATGTATCTTTCTATGATTTAGAGGTAATACTATTGTATCCGCCTTATGTGGGTTTTTTTGGTACCATACTTTATTGTCTTGTACACATTTTCAATAAAATTGCTTACAATTACTTTTATGAATTGTTTTTGTCCTTTCATTCTGTTGTGTCAGTTGTAAGTACGCTATGTGTGCTACGTATACACGTAAGAGAAACCCTAATTTCTCAAAAACTGTAGGCTGGACTATGCTGCCATCTTATGTATATATATACCATTACACAGTTTTTCTTTCAACAATGTGATTGAAAACTAGTGTGATAAGAGGCATCACCATAGTTTGGTCATTTACTTCACTCCGAATAAAAATTTTCCTCTCAAGTGTTGAGCCCCATGTACATGAGTAGAAACCCTTGATTTGCAATTCTGGGCTATAGACTACTGCTCCAAGGTATGGTAAGATATCACTGTTGTTGGCATGCATTAAGGCATGAAACCATAATGTGTGTATAAAGATGTAGGGCACAATGAGACAGAATGCCAGTGCAGATGAATTCGGATCTGTCTATTGAAGCGATAAACCATTTTTCATTTATCCCACCCACAGCTTAAAGAAGAATCCTGACATAGCCAAGGATTTCCCAAGTCCCCAATGAAAAAAAAAAATGTTCCGTATAAAGTGAGTAGGAAAAACGGGTGAAAGTAACAGAAATAGTCAAGGAAGATTGAAGACACAAGAAAATCGAGAAAAAAATGAGCTCAAGGTAAGAGGTATTTCCTTGATAATGATTCATCGTCATATCCTAACAGTGGGGATAAGCCTGTCCCTGAGGATACTGACAATGAGCCTGAAGAGGTCATTAATCTTACATATCAATCTCTAGGGGACACCTCAAGGGGTGATTATGTCCTCATTGAGTTTGACTGAAAAAAAAAAAAAAGACAAGAAAATTTATTTCATCAGAAAGTTGTTTTGGAGCAAAGAGGATTACAAGATCACCTTCTCCAGCTGAGCCAAAGGGTGGAAGGGAAGTTTGTAATGCCAGCTGTCCAAAAAATAGAAACTGTGTTTAGTTTATGGTCTTCCAGCGTGGCATGTGTGCTGTCTCAATTTGCCCCATCTACTGTCCCAAGTTACCCTGATACAAGGGGTACATTTGAACATCTTACCACTCTTGAAAATTGCTCCAAGTTTTCATTATTATTCATAGTTTAATAAATGTCAAATTGGTCAAATACCATATTCTATGGTACCATTAGGGGACAGAATATTCCATCCTTAACCCATTCAGAGGGGTTATACATTTTATTGTCTTATTGTGTCGCAGTCTTTCCTAATAGACACTTATGATAGTAAAATACACATAAGTGACACTTTTTCAAACTAAAATTCATTTGAGTGACACTCCTGAAACCAAAATATGTATACTGTCACTCCTAAACTAAATTACATGTAAGTGACACTCCTAAAGTAAAACACACGTAAGTGATACTCCAATAATGAGATTATCAAAAAACTGAAATTTCTACACACCTTGCCAAAATGATCCACTATCGCACTCTTGCTCTTGTACAATGGTTTCCAAAAATCATATCAAGATGATTTTACTTAATTCTTTCATTTTTCTCTTATAAGCTTCAATCTTTAATGAGTTTTCCAAAATATCGTTGCAAAAATAAAAAAAATGAGTTTGATTGTACAAAAACTCCGAATGACTCTTCTTAAAGGCCGAGACAAGTTTAAAGCTTTTTATTTTAAAGGTTAAACTTTTATTTGTGGCTCTGTTCATGTTGGTCTGTTTTTCTTTGTTTCAATTATGTTTTGTGGGATTGGAAAACTTGCTGTCAAATATTTTACATAAGAATCATTTCAAGCTAAAGCCTGACTGTTGAGGATTTTCAAAAACTATCATGGAGGTGACATTTATGAGCTTTCACCTTTCACATTTCAGTTTCATTATGAGAGAGAAACAAGACCTCAAGGTCAAACTCCACCCTTAGATGACTTAGCTATTAATTTTGTAATGTAAGCGGGTGATCAAGTGACCTTAATTTTTCTTTGTAAATTTCCTAGCGGGTTTGAAAAAAGGTTGCATGCCTGATTTCAGCATCCTCAGTTGCCTGAAATGGTTCTAATTTAGATGAGGGTCATTGTCGTTGTCATTGTCATTATGAAGGGAAAATCAAATCAAACAGAGTAGGAGTTTTTAGTTTGACAACTATTCTAATGAGAATGGGACTAGAAAAAGGTGATCTTTTCATTAAACATAGGTAACATAGGAAGCTACTTCAACTAGATGAATTTAATAACCGTGTTAGAATAATTCCTCATGGATGAAACAGAAAGCATTACAATGGGCTAAAGAATCATTCGGAAGAAAGCTTCTCTGATTCAAATTATGCCACTTTTTGGGTGATCTTTCATTTCATGTCGGCAAATTCAAGAATAGCTCAATTCACAAAGAATTTGGAGTAGTCTCCCCTTTTACGGACATCGGATGAAAGCCAAAATTTATCCGTAAGTTTTACTTTCTGAAAAAATGGTGAGAAAAAAAATTAATTGGAATATATTTTAGAATTTTAGTTTATTTTCCCATTGTCAGAACAAAAGATATAAAATTCATACTAATTTCATAACTAGATGAATACATTTTTCGAGGAATTTTTCTCAAATTCAATACAAATTTTGTTCAAGATTCCTCAAAATAAATAATTTATTCATTTCCAAATAAAATTTCAAATAAAATGAAAGCAATTCCTATATTTCATTTTTCCATGAAAAATGCTTTCAGATTATTTAGGGTTGTCAAATTAGCCATTTATCGGCTAGATCCTGTTAATTATTTCTCCAGTTTAGCTTATAAAAATCTATGGTAATGGAAACTCTACACATCTGAAAAAGTAATTAGATGATAAGTTTGATAAAAATAAATGTCCAATTTTTCTAGAGTCTGAGTATATGTTCATTTTATTTGATATCATTCTTGGCAACAGCAAAGAAAAGATAACTCTAGTCAAAAAAAAAAAAAAATCTGCTAAAGCTCAGCTCTGATTATTTAAAACAATGCAATACTGAAGTACACACCAAAAAAGAAGAATTTCAAAATACTTTATAAAATATTGCTATGCAGCAGCCCCAGAATGAAAATTTATCAATAATACTGCTAGAACAAACTTTTTTGTTCAGTATAAATGACAGAAGATAAGAGTCCAGATTAGCATTACAATTACATAGTAAATAGAATGCCTTGGATAACATTTTTTTCAAACTGACTAATTTCCTGAGGGAACAAAGGTCTCATGGTTGGAAAGCACAAAAGATTACCAGCAAAATTGTGATTTTTTTCATTTTTCTTAAATAAAATGTTCGCAGGAGATAAAAAAAAAAAGGCCCATAATAAGATACGGCCAAACCAGTAGGTTTGTGGCCAAAACGCTCAGAAAAATCCAAATCAGATAAATTTGGCCATAAAAGGACCAATACAGCAACACTACACCTGGTGCTATACAGTGGGGGAAGGGGTAGAAGTTTCTAGAGCGTTTGCATACTTGTTAATTTCAATGTAGCTTACATTGTTCTTGAGAAATATGTAACTATTCCAGCTGAATCAGGTTCAGCCATTTTTAAAATTTAGCTATTTTGGGACAGTTTGGATGGCTAAAAGTGGCTAGATTTGTCTTAGCCCTTGCTGCTGACTCGTTACAGAACGAATGAAAACAGAAAAGTAAAACAGTTCAAAAAGATTAAACTATATTTATTAAATCTGATTATGAAGGATATGATTTAGGTTTGGAGTTAGGGTTAATGTTTAGTGTTGGGGTTGCAATTAATAACATTAGAATATTGAATATCTTTTCCATATATGTAACATTAGAATGAATATAAACTTGAAACTAATATAGAAAAAAATGATTGAATAATTTTTATTTGTTATTTCTGATAGGATTCCTCCACATGAATTAATGTAAATAAGAAGCAGTCTCCTGCTCGTTTCAAAATTGTCTGCAATCTTGAATCTTTGAACATTTTAAAAACAATCCCGCCACCTTTATCCACTCAAAATGGCTCCCCCTGATGCGTTATTGCAAGGATTACCAGAATATTTTCAAGCATTAATCATATGCATTTAATCAGATTTCATTACATCAGTATTATTCATAAAAGAACTGGTTTCAATGGAAATTTAATAATTTAAACAATTATTTATTTTATGGGGGAAAAAATATTCCCCATTTTTTTACATACTCTGAAAACTTTTCGTTCTCAATCGACCTCGTGAAAGCCTCAAAAAACGCCAAAATACGCTCAGAACAAACACTATGTCAGCCATTTTAATAGGTAGAAAACTGCTATAATTTCTCAGAAATAGAGCCGAAAATGAGCTTGAAATACCTCTTAACGCAGGATTTACGCGCTGGGCAACACCAACTCCTCTAGGTTATCAGTGAATTCTGAAATTAATTGCAGAGATTTTGTTTTTATCATTCGTGTAACGTATATCTATTGATTCTCAAGTTCAATTTTTAATTTTATTGGTTGGGGAAAGAAAGGAATAGACTGAAAATTGATCCCCGCCTCTCGTCGTCACTGGTTCTAAAATCGAAAAATTCCTTTGGACATTTTTTGCAGAGGCGAGTATTTCAGCTTCTCACCGGTTTGGGATCGGCTTTGTCCTACTCAGTCTTTTTGTGTTGGAATTTGTTTTTATTTTCTTTTTTTAAGGTTTCCTATTACTTCCTCTGCAATCGAGATTGAAATACCACCAAAACTGAAGGAGAAATCCCACCTGAAACCACTCTGGAAAGAATCAAATTCCCTGAGGTCCACCCAATCTGACGGTCACGTTGTCCTTTTTTGTTGTTGTTGCTGCGCGTGTGATTCCCTTCTCTGACACAAAAACATTCAAAAGGTTGGTAATGCAATTGTAGATATAAACGTTTAAGAATAGTCGTGTCTGATTTAAAAGTGAATAGTTTTATTGTTGAAATAGATTAAGGTCATTGGATCATTCTAGATCCGTTTTCATTTTGGCTTTTGATAATCTTTTGCTTTGACGTACATAATGATGATGTTTAACTAGCAAATAAAGGCCCCAAAGTCATAGAAAGGCTCTAAAAAGTAGATTTTTTGTTGAATTAGAAAATATAATTAAATGACATATTAATGAGAAATTAAGGCTGTAATGAAATTAAACGTACATCTTGATTGCACATCATGGATTCTGGGAAAGATGGAATCTGCACCCGAACAAAAGATTGTCATTTGATTTCATTATTGTGATAATTTCTGATGAATATTCTAGTAAAAGAAATTATACTTTTTAGAGTCTTTGTATGACTTGGTGCCTCTCTTGGCCGGTTAAATACCACAATGGTTTATGTACATCAAAGCAAAGATTATCCATTCCCTCCTTCCTTCCCCCTAAAAAAACCTGTGGAGAAAAACTATTCTGTATTTATCTAGACTTCCGAAAGTTTGGGTTTTTTTCTCGACAGTTTGTCAATATTTTTTGTTAATCAATGGAATATTCTGTATTTTGAAAATTGTGTTAGTTATGTTTGTGTGTGTGTGCTGATTATGTCTACTACCACGGACTTTTCACAAAAAGTGACTTGTGTCGATAAAAACGTCCGAAATTTGTGACCTATCATCAATTTTATCAAAATGATCTTCTGTTTTTAATAAAGAAGAAAGGTAGTAGAAAAACTGAATATAAAAATTATTGGTGCCGACAATATAAACTCAGAGCTGATCGTGGTTGAAAAAACAACCTGTTTACACTCGTGAACCATGGGACTTATTTGCATTGGAAAAAATTTGTAATTGTTTGGAATAGGTACATTAAAATATATATATTGCTTGAGAGGTGATCAAGATAGATGCTATTCATAGTTAGCTTCTGCTGTTAAACTGTACTAAAACGAATTTTTGAATTGTCCATTTTGCATGGTTAAAAGTGGCTAGATTTCTACTGCTGATCACCCAACTGTTTACTTTAGAGCCAATACGGCATGTAGTTAAGGCTTGTAAGTTGCAGAGGCCAAGCGAGAGGGGACAGTTGCCTCTAGCCATAGGTTTGAAGGGCCACTAAATTTCATCTGGTCTATGATCATCATTATTATTATCATCATCAGCTTCTGTAGTTGGGCATGATCTTTCCCCAAGATTCACCGGACCTCTCAACCATTGGTGTCAAAGAGCATCTGTGTATGGCGATCTGATTAACTATTATGCAGTTCATTGGCTCAGCAAAGGGAAGATGCTTCAATATTCAACTGTTTCAGAAGAGAAATATATGCCTTCTTAGAAATCAAAGATGAATTTATCTCTGAGCTAGAGAATGATAACTTGATTTGGGATCATATTCCATGGATATTATCAAATATTTAAATGATCTTAATTTCCAAAATGATTTCAGTTCAGAATTGCAGAAGAAATTCCTATTGAAGCTGACTCTAAGCTTTTTGCCTATCCATTTAATGCTAATTTTGAATGAATAGTACAAAAGGAACTGCAGATTGGAATAATCAAACTTCAGAGAGGTGAACTTCTTCCTCAAAAATTTAAAGATGAATCTTTATTGCAGTTCTATGCAACTCTTTCCGAAGGATACTGCCCCCAAACGGTGTGCTTTGCTAGAAGATATGTCACCATGTTTGGTAGTACTTATTAAAGAAAACCACTTTTTTTCTTGAATGAAAATCATGAAGTCAAAAACAAGGTCGAAATTGATCGATAATCATCTTGACGACAATTCACAAGTTTCAACATCTCAGATATCTCCAAATATTGGAAAACTTGTAAAAGATGTACCATGAAAATTTGTGAATAATCTTTTATTTCTTGTTATGTAAATAAGAATTGCATGAAAAATCATAAATACAATGTTTCTTGTCTGAATTTTGCTAGATGCTGTGTTTAAGTCATTGTATGTGGCTTAATTGGACGATTTTCCTTGCTTCTGTTGCTCTTTTTTTTTTCGTGACGTTTTGGTTGTTAAGCCCCAGCCAAGCAGTACTTCATACTTAAGAGTTGCTTCCCTTTGATCAAGTAAGCATTTTTCCAAGGTCATGCCCAAGACAGTTGGACTGAACTCTATACAATGATTAAGTATGTTGTTTGTCGAGTTTTTCTTTGGGCAGTGTGCCCTGTTTCATGATGAACCATATCCCATGAAGCTTGCAGCTCGAAAAAGGTTGTCCATGTGTCATGTAGACGTTGTACATGATAAAAACATAAGGCGTAGATTACAAAGACAATTTGGGACACATAGGACATTGTTTACATCTTATTTACATGATTTTGTGTGGAGAAATACTGTTAGAAATGACAAAGAAAATTTATTCAATCATTTTATGATATTAGTTTCAACTGTTTATACTTTTAGTTTCAAACATGAAAAGAATATTTGATCTTTTTATGTTAATGGCTACCCAACCGTAAACTAAGCTCTAACACTAGATTGTATCCTTTCTAGTTGAATTCATTAAAATGCAGTTTTAATTGATCAAGTTTTCTGCTTTAACTTGTTCTGTAATTAGTTAGCAGCAGCAGCTTGATATATTTGTCTGATTTAGTTACCTCCCTTGTTTCCAGACCTCATCCAGACGAGGACTATTTTTTTACTACGAGAAAAAAATTTTTTTTTTTGCTATCAATCAACCCTTTTTTATTTTATTCAATGGTTCAGACTTTTTTTTTCAGTCAGAAAATAAATGCAATAGAATTAAAATATTTTCTGATTGGAATGTTATTCATTGCTCTTTTCATTGAAACACAGTGTAGGCTTTGGAGCTCAAGAAAAAAATCTGCTGGAAAATTTCTTATGGCTTCAAAGAACATATCAATTGAATTAATAGTGTTAATGCTTCTTGGATGCTTCTGGAATATTATCATTATGAAAGAACAGTGTTTTAATTATGAATATAAACTTTTATAAATTTTGATTTTTTTTTTTCTTCTGATTACATAATATATTTCAATATATTTCATCAAGTATTGAAACACTCATTTAGAAATGTGAATTACCTCCCCCTGGATTTATCAGTAGCTGTTGAGAGGAGTAGGTTTAAAGAATTCGATTAGGTGTTGACATTTCCTGTCATCCATAGGAAAATTTCATTATTTTTTTTCTAGGTTTTTTCCGTTTTTAAATTCATTTACAACAAATTACTCTGAATGTGCGGTGATGGATGAAAGTGTGTCATCAGGAAAATTAAACTTAAATAGAACAGCCATCATGAAAGTCTCATTAGAAGGAAATTAGTTGATATATTGACTGGATTTTGGTAAATATCTCTTGAAACCAATTTATTGAATAAAAAACAAATATTTCCCAAAATTTTACTCACAAAAAATATCCTTTTTGTGAATAGATTTATTAATAAATTCATGAATAAAACATGATGATTGAAACTAAAAAGTTGCCAAGATGAGTTTCTTTACTATATTTTCCAGTTGAATTTAGTCCCTTGGCTTTTAAAAAAAATCTTTTTTTTTTTATTAGCAAATAATTTTTCTCCAATCATTCTTTCTAATGGTTCAAAGATTTTCACAATAAAATTGACTCTTATTTGTATATTCAAAATTTTTTTTTTTTCTTCTGGACAGGTGTTGATTTCTCGTGTTTTCCATGGACGCTGTTCTGACCATTTTTATAGCTCAATTTGTCAAATCTGGCCTTTTTAAAAAGCATTTGGTTATGAACTTTTTGGTTTGGCCATATTTTAATTTTTAGCTATTTTGACTTTATTGTGATAATATTTTTTTAGATTCTTAGTTTTGGTGTGTACTTCAGTATAAGAGGTTTTTTTTTATAAACCATCATTATTTTTTTAATACTATTTACTTTAATCTTGATTTTTCTATTACTTTTTATTGCAACTCCATTCAGGCCATTATCGTAAATTTGCAAATTAAAGCAACTGAAAGAATAAGATGAAAGTAAATAGCAGTGACTCTAAAAACAGTCTGATAGCTAATTTTCCCAAGTCCAAAGCCTGAAGGATGCTTATTTCCTAAGTTCAAAGCTGAGTGAATGCTAGACTTTTCTTGTTTTTTTTTTCATCTCAATAGACTTAAGATATAAAGCTAGAAATTTGGAATTAGACTGGGGAGGGGGTTGTGTGTTGTTGTTTTTTTTTTTTTGCCAGAAACATCTCCAACTATCTAACAACCTTGGTATGCAGTATGTGTGTGTGTGTGTGTGTAGCTATGATTTTTAGCAAGTAAGTCTTCCTGTGAAAGTGACCTTCATCCCTTTGTATGCAATTAGACTGTGTGCTGAATACTACCACGAGAAGAAAGGCATTTCATTAGGTTTTATCCCGAAAATGACCAGCGGGAGCAGTACCCCTTTTCCCCGTGAATTGATTCCCCTTTAACAGTGTTAAGGCTTGTAGTTTTAGCTATTCTTGATTCCGATTTTGACCATAGACAGAGTACTTGATGTCAAATCATTTAGAGATTTTAGCAACATAATTGACAGGAGTCGAAAAGTTTGGAAATGAGTGACTAAAGAATGCAGCGTGTACTTGGACAGCTTTGTACAATGCTGATTCAGTGCGACTTTCAAGTGACATCCATCGAGTTAGAGAAGATTCAATGCAAGTTTTTCAGCCTTTCCGTGTTTCTGTATGATAGTGCATATGTATCGTAGGTTTGTTCAGGTTGATTCGATTACAGTCAGGTCAGTGTAAATTTGGGCTGGTTTGATACTGAAAATAAAACACCTCCTTATTGGGAAAAATATTTCAAGGACAAACTAATGTTAAAGACAGAATCAACATGCGCTGTGGTTGAGAATAGATACTGGGATGTCAATATAGTAGGATTACCGTATTTCGTTTCCAAATCTGTGTGAAAATAGGGAGTAGGGCATTGCTATACTCAAATATACTCAGAAAAAAATATGTTCCTAAAATTAAGCCCATTTGATGACAGAGTTGACATATCTTCCTCACCTAAGAAATATATTTTCATATCTGTACCTCATGTAACTCATATATGTACTAGAAGTAATTAAAGCATTAGATATTAATTATCTAAAAACTATTTCATCGTTTCAAAAGGAAAATTATTAATTACTGCTTTGAATTCATTTTCATTCTGACACCGTTTTGTTTTTGAAATAAATCATTGATGGTTCAGTTATAAGGGAGATAATCATCAGTTTATTTTAACAAGTATACGTATAATCGTTGGATATTTGATATTTGGAATTCACTTTGATTTTGACACCTTCAATTATTTTCAAAATATTTGAGAATTACTGCTTCAAATGAAGGGGAGATTATCCCGCTTATTATAACAAAGTTATCTCCTTTGTACATGCCAATTTTTCAAGATAATGTAAAAATCAATAATGACACCATTATCAATGACAGTAACAATTTTTCTTTAGAAATTTAATATTTAGTCATTAAAAATCTACAAAGAAAAGTCATTTGATCCCTCTGTTCAAATAACTAGAACGTTGGGTTGCACTTTGTGTGTGATATCAGTGTAGCTCGTCTCCTGGTCTTCTTCATTATGGATCAGATTGGTAGTCGTGGTATTACTATTGTCACCTCATCAGCAACAACCCCAACAACTACGAATGAAGGCATGTGTGAGGAATTCCAGATTGTATGGATTCCATGCATTTTGTGCTTATTAACCTTATTTTCTCTTTCTGACCAACTGGTCCCCTACCTGAAACATCAGCTTTAAACAATCAGCATGAACACAAGATTGTTTGGAAATAATTTCATCTCCCTTTGGCAGTCCTCTCTGCTCATTTGTAGTTATCTCTTCATTGTATCAAAATATCTTTGTGGATCTTCTTGAGTGCTCAACTAATTCTAAAATGTTTTCATTTTTTTTTTATTACCATTGTAGACTGGTCGCTCTAATGCAAAAATGTATAAGTTCATAATTCTATCATCGTCTATTGATATCAAAATTTCATCATTTTAGTGAGGCTTACTTTTGAATGGGGAAAAATAGTCTTCTCCTAGTATCACTTGAGCTCGTAAATTCTGGCAGAATTACTGAGGGCTAAAATCCCATGCCCGAGGCCCCAAGGATGCTAAATTTCCATACCTGAGGGGTACTACTCTCCCACACTTACAACATGGAGAAGGATGCTAATTTCCCACTTCTGAGGCCTGGTAAGATCTACTCTCAGAGCAGGTCTATCTGTTGACCAAATCGAAGAAAATTTTTTTGCTTTTAATCCATTACGTCCTAACAATCTTCCTGTGTTTTGGGTTGGTTCTTTTTTTTCTGTTTTACAAGGTTCTTCGTCTGTTGTATGGAAGTGTGGCTTCAAATTCCCTCATGAGGCGTCTAATGATAATTTTCTTGTACTTTTGTGAAGGATCTGGTGGGGAGACTCACAAGGCTTGTGTGTGTGTGTCTGGAGAAGCAGGGATCACATACGTGTATGCATGAGAATTTAGATTTAAATTTTTGAAAAATTAGCAACTCCAGAAAATTCAATGACAATACCTCTGGCTGTTCATATGTTTATTGATCACAGACAAATGATTAGACTTTTGGTGAATTATAGTAAGATAATTGATTTCAAGGCAAGTAAGAACTGGTAAAATAGCTCTGGCTCTTTTTGAATTGTGATGAAGTCCTGGTTTTTCATTCTCTGCATTAGCGTAGTGATCCTTGCAAGTGTCAGGGTGCTTTTTTTTTAATGCATAATTTGTTTATTGAGTAATAGGGAAGTGGACTCCATATATGGTTATTGGATAACATTCGTAATCAGCAAAAACATCTGAAAAATCAATTCAGATACATGGCAAACTACTATCTTTGTTTGATTCGTACATTTATTTACGACATTATTATTTAATAATAGCATTTTAGGATTACCAAGATTTAAAAAAAAATTTTTCTTCAAAAATGTGACAGAATTCTTTCCTTAAATAATTAATATGAATATTTTTTAGTTTATAAGATATTTTAACAAGTAAATATGAAAAGTCACAAAAGATACCAATGTTTTAATTTATATTGACATTTTAGATTTTCCGAATTGGCATGAATCAGTATACTGTAGATTGAATTTTGACAAAAATTTCATTTCATTTCATATCTCCAAAAATATCTTTTTTTTAATGTGAAAACTTTTCTATCCCTAAATACGTTTTAGTAAAAGTTCAGATGACTGAATAAATGAAATTATGCACTTAGAAAATATATCCACTTATTTCTTTCATAAAGTGATATTTTCATGAATCAATTAGGGAAATTTAATTAAATCTGTTTTATATGATATGAAAAAAAAAAATTTTTATATCAAATTTATGTTTGAAATATTGTATGTAACTTCATATAATCTATTTAATTTCATTACTTACAGTATTATCTCTTATTTATTTATTTTCCACAGATTGTTCAGCTTAAAAAATAATTTGGGAAATTTGAACAATTATCATTTCCTTGGTGACCTGAAAAATTGAAAAGTATGGAAAACTACCCAGAACAAAACTATACCTCTGAAACCTGTGAATTTGAATTGTCTGATAATGCAATTCCTAAAGCACACTTGAAAAACAACGCTGGAGAGAAACCATATTCTTGTGATGTGTGTGAATCACGTTTTTCATTCAAGTCACAATTCAGTCGCCATATGCGAACACACACTGGAGAGAAACCATATTCTTGTCAAATGTGTGAATCTTCTTTTGCAGAAAAAGCTAAATTGAATCGACATATGCAAAGACACACTGGAGAGAAACCATTTCATTGTGGAGTGTGTGACTCTCACTTTTCAGAGAAATCACATTTCTTGGGGCATATGCGAGTGCATACTGGAGAGAAGCCATATTCCTGTGAAGTGTGTGGCTCTTCATTCTCTTGGAAGTTTAATTGGAAACAACATTTGCGAACACATACTGGAGAGAAGCCATTTTCATGTAAAGTGTGTGACTCTTCATTTTCACAGAAGGCAACTTTGAAACAACATATGCGAAGACACACTGGAGAGAAGCCATATTCATGTGAAGTGTGTAGTTCTTCCTTTTCACAGAAATCACATTTAAAAAAGCACATGCTAATACACACTGGAGAGAAGCCATATTCATGTGAAGTCTGTAGCACTTCCTTTTCATGGAAGTCATGTTTGAAGGATCATATGCGGAAACATACTGGAGAGAAACCATTTTCTTGTGAAGTGTGTAGCTCTTCATTTTCTCAAAAGTCAAATTTGTGGCAGCATAAACGAATTCACACTGGAGAGAAACCATATTCTTGTGAAGAGTGTGGCTCTTCCTTTTCACAGAAGGTAAGTTTGAAGCGACATATCCAATCACACCATGGAGAGGACTGATCTTCATCTATAGCATGTAGATCTTACTTTTTGTGAACACTCACTCAAAAGTAAGTTTGTGAATATTCATTTCTAAACAATTTGACTTTAACATACATATCTGAAGAAACATTGAATAAAAAAAAGTGTATCGATTTGTGTTCCTCATAACTACGCTTGCAATATGAGATCTGGTAAAGGAAATGCTGTAGCTTTTTAAAATTACAATACAGAAATATCTTGTGTTACATTTTTTTTTTCAATTTCAAGAATTGATTCAAAAAAGAATATTAAGAAGTATGATGTAAAAAAATAAAAAAATATCTTCCTTTCTTTGCCCACTCTCTCTTCTGAACACTTTCAATTTGGTCTGAAAGAAAGTGACTTTCGCTTTCATAGACTCATCGACTTTCACCACTGTTGAAAAAATGTTTTTTCCTGATTCAAAATATGGTGGTAAATATACTAATCGCTTCAGCTCATTCCATGGGGAACAGAACTTGTGAATCATTTGTTATTACAGGGTAAGTGCCCCTTATCCAAAATATCTGGGGTGTGCTTTGGATTGTTGATTTTTTTCTGACTTGGGGAAAATTTGCACTTGATGGCCTCCTTTCAGTCTGTAGAGACAATGGAATGTCCCACATCCACTGAATGCATGTGAGGTAAAGTTTATGATGATCCTGGAACCAATGAGGGCATTAATGCAAAGTGAACATAACCAGCCCCAACCTGAGTTGGAGCTCAGGTTGCTGATTCCATTATCCAAGCTGTTACTACAGCTATTCCACATACGTGATGAAATATCTCAAGGATTGGGTCTGCTATGTAGGGGGAACTATCTTGGGTTTTTGAAAGCATTCTTATTCCATTTTTATTGTTTACTGGAATATTTTTGTGTTCAGACACCTCAAGGGTAAGCATTATTCAATCAAATCAGAATAGAGGGTGGGACATTAGTGGAATGAATGATTGAAAAATAAAAAAAAGAAATATAGATTTGTAAAATAATAAATCAAAATATTTTGGATCTGGGAACTTTTCAGGGTTCTGGAAAAGGGATTCTCAGTCTATTCTGCATCATGACTCCTTGCTACATTGTTCAACAGTGATGAAAACAGGAGTTTATGAACTCTTTTGGTGAAGAGGAACCCACACAAACAAGAAACAGTAAATTTCATACTGACTTTTTTTTTATAACAAATTTCAGAGCATTTTTTTTTTTTTAGAAAAAATAGATTACTAATAATGAATTGATTGTTCATATAGTAATTATGTTTGCACTGATACTACCTGATTGGAAAACCTAAAAGTGCATCTTGTTCAATAGATTTGTCTTTTCTTTATATTTCAAATATTCAATAAAATTGTAAAGTTTTTATTTGAGAAATATTTTCTTTGAAAGTTTATCCTGCATGCAAGTGTAGTCCCATGTTTTTAAAAAGACACTTTGGAAATGGAAAAACGTTTTTCTGTTTATCAAAATTGATGACAAAATTTTGATAATATTTTTTTTTCTTTTTATGCATTTTGGATTCTTATGAAATTTCAATTTATTTTAGACAAAAATCAAATTTTTTATTCATCAAAATTGATGTTAAAATCTCTATGTAATGATCAGTGTCATCAAATTTGTTCATATGTTTGTCTGTGTCAGCTTTGTGTGTCAGACTCAGCCAAACCTAATGGGTCAATAACATAAAAATGTTTAAAAATCCATTTAGATTAAAGTTTGTAATGCAACAAAATAAGAAAACATTCCAAGTGGGTCAAATACTTCTACTTACCATAGTATATATTATGCCATCAGTTGATAGGCCATTTTCTAACTTCTTTTACGAAAAGTACATAGTTTTAAATCTTTTTGCAAATAATAAAGGAATACATAATTCTAATTTGTCAAAAGTTTATTCAATCAAAACAAGGATACAAAAACTATTTTCTTAACCAAGAGCTTATATAATCAGAATGAAATCAAAGTTTTTTTTCAATAAAAAGTAAATATAGCAAACAAAACAAAAATAAACTAGAATCAGATAATACTGAATAAGTAATTAAGTCTAGGCATAATTTATTAAATAATTTTATGTGCTTCTTAGCATTATATTTACATGTGATTAGAAAAAACCTGAATAAAAGCATAAAAATTTAATAAATCTGATAGAATTCACAGTTGAAGATCTTATTGGCTGAAAGCAACTAAATCTACATAGGAAAATACTTTTTCATGAAAATTTACAAATTGGCTATTTCCAAATCTGAACAACAAATTTGTAAATTGTTACGGCCTAATAAATAAATCTAAATCTTCTGTCATGATCTGGTATTGATGTAAGGAAACAAGGAATTTCAGTTTCTAGCCTAATTCTTTTTGTTACCATAGAAAAAAAGCATTCTTCTTCACTTGAATAAATACAATTACAAAGGGAGACTTTTAATACAATAGTCCTTCCAATTCCTGAACTTGATTCATGTTATTCTCCTATATATGTATAGATATATATATATAGAGAGAGAGAGGCTACTCTCACAGACTTTTAAGAAAAAAATCCAATATATTTTGTTCTCGAGTTGTCTCTACTAGAAAGAAAAATATGAAAGAAATTTCCATTAATGATAATGTAGAATCAGGCTGCTTTAATTCAGTGTTTCTGTTTTTTGAATTTTACATTTAAATTAAACATCAATAATGGGTGTTGACGGTTTATTGACTAGAGACAAAATGACAAGCTTTAAAAAAAATGGTGGTGGAAAACATAATTAAACGTTATTTTAAAATTAAATTGAAACTTCACTTGAAGAAAGCATAAAAGTAATAAGCATTGAAAAACTTGGTGAGGGCTGCGTGAGAACAATACTTACAAAAGAGTTGGGGGGGTGCAATAGAAGCTACTTCCAGCTTACATCTTTCTCTTCACTGATTATATTTGATTTAATCATATTGTTTCATTAACGTAATCTCAGAGTTGGGCAAAAGGTGAAAGATTGAAACAAGAATTAACAAAACCAGATTAACAAAAAAACTTAATAGAAAAAATTCTAATTTAATAGCCAAGTTGCCCTGAAGAGCAATATTTTACTTTATTTTCTGGATTTTCCAACTTCCTAAAAGAGGCATTGTAGCAGAATGTTCTACTCGTTTTCCAAAAAAGTAAACAAATTATATTTCCATACACTTATCTTTCATATGTTAGATGAATCATCAAATGAATTTGCTGACATAATGAGGAACACATGCTTAAATTTTCAGTTCTATTGGTGTAGCCTTTAATGCATGATACACACATAGCCAGCCAGATCAACATGAAAGCTGAAGATGCAATGGAAAGGGCGTGGATTTTTTGAGCTTTGTGCTTTGAGTGTGGATTTTGTTGTTGCTTATCAGGCGGGGAGGAAAAAAAGAAAATAAAAAGCCAGAGATTGAAAAGTGAACAAAACATTGAAAAATACATATAAACATGTGTGACAAAATATAAGAGATGAAATGAATAGTTATAGAAATTATAGAATCTCACAGACACAACGCTTTTGGTGGGCAAAAGAAGACAAAGAAATAATGAGAGACGGTAGCAGCAAGGAGGTCAAGAGAGAAATGGTAGTAGTTGCAGAGGAAGACATGGAAGGAAGAACTAGGAATAACAAGCGTCTCTCTCAATAAGGGAAGTGATGAAAGTCTATTTTAAACATAAATACCTTCGATTCAGTCTAGAATTCTTTCTCTTACGATCTATGTGAAAGTTGACCTTGGACCCTTATGAACCATCATGTAATTGTAATTCTGCCGTTCAGTAGATGAGTTTGCACTACCTCTTACAGTTCAATTTGATAGTGGTCATTGTCAACAAAAAGAAGAGCTGACAAGATTAATCCAGAACCAGGACTTTTTCATCAAAATCCTCTTTCTGACATTTTTTTTATTAATGTATAATATATATATACACTATATCTAAGTGCTCTGTCCAAAGAGAAATATGTTGTTATTTTCCTCAATATGCCTGTTTGGTTTATTTTTCTGTATTCTTGTAAAGATACAACCTAAAAGACGTGTTTCAACATTGATCTAAGATAAAAAAAAATTCTTTTCTCTCATCTAGCTCTGTCTTTTTTTTTTTTTAAACAAGTTTAACCAATGAAAACCATGATGACACATGTCTAGCAGGAAAGGCATGACACCAATTTTGATTGAAAGGTGTATCAACAGGGTTGACCTAATGGTCTTTGAGAGTTAACTGATGTTGCATTCAGTTTCCATAAGGGTATCATTTTTCATCTGCAGTATTCCCTCTAATCGGTCTTCTTCCTCCCAGCCACTGTAACAAGCCTTCTCTGCTGACACTGAAGTGGAGACGGTACAAAACTGAGAGACAAAATGGGTTTCTAAGTTATTTCTATATTTGTCCCAAATCATTATGCAAGTACATTTTTCCTATACGTTTCAATTCCGTTACAGTGGAAGAATTTGAATAATTTTTTACGCAAATATTCGCATAGCGTTATTATACAATGGCTGCAAATATTGAACTTGAATGTATTGATGGTGAAGACTGGCAGGTGTTTTGGGGAGGGGCTCAATTTCTATCGTGCCAAATTATTGAGCATGGATAGAAAAACGCAAACTCTGATTATATATTGATTACATCATTGATAGGCACCGAGAATAATGGAAGTTTAAGCAAACTCTGAAAATTAATTCATATGAAATATTGAATCCTATAAATCAACCACATGCAATTTTGAAAGTTTAAAATCTGCTACTTATCATATACTTTGATGGGCAGAGATCTTACATTCCAATCCCTGATATTAGTTGAGCATCCATAGAAAAAATTTGAGGATGGGGGGGGAAAGCGTTTTTTTTACTTGATCTCATTTTCTGATTGGATTTTGAATTTCTTCAGTAATGGCTTGCAAGGGGTCTTTTTGATTGCAAATTGATACCCATCTTCCATTTGATGTGAGGTCAAGAGAAAATGCAAATTTTTTCATTGATTTTTCCATTTCTGAAATCCATTTCGGTCAGGTAATCGACCACTGCCTGCACGATGTACCCAGGGGCGTTGCCTTGCATGAAGATAAGTTTTGTACGTACAACAAAAAGACTTGTTCATAAAGCAAAAAATTGTTCTGGAAAGTCATTTTTCCCCCCATCTGAAACATGCCAAGTTCCTGTGAAATCTCCTAGAATTCCAGCCCCAAACATAACTTCTCCACTGCCTTTGCAGATGCTTTAGCCGCACAGGACACTGCTCTTCCTTTGTGACTGAACCCTCACTCCATCCGTCCATCCAGTCAGTAAAAAGAACAGCATTGAAATCAGTTTTTAAATACTTTTTATCCCATTCCAGACATTTCACTTTGTATCTAAGCTTCAAAGCCAGTGAATTATCAGGTTTCACACATCTTGCAACAGGGCAGAGAATTTGGTATCCAGATGACTTGGACAAGTTACCTTGATCAACCTGCCTGATTATGGTTTTGCTTCTCATAGCCCCCAATTTTTTTTTTCCTGACAACATGCTGAATTCAAGACCCCCCTGCATGTGTTAATGCCCTGAATTAACCCTTATCTGATGCACCCTGGTCTTCAACGTATCTCTTCTCAGAGAGTTAAGCATTTTTGCTATTTCAGAGGTTGCACTGCCTTTTCCAAGCTGAAATTCTTCTCAGTCTGCTATATATCACTATTATGAACCATTCTGCTGTAGATACCTAGTAATTTAGCACTCTTAAAATGCAAGGCAATAACAAAAATGGTTTTTGTTTCTTTACTAGTGCACAGAATGTCTTGATTTTTTCCTTTGTTGGCACAGGTCGGTCTTGCCAATATTTGGGTTAAATTATTTTTCTCAATTTTTCGTGAAACTAAATCTACAATAATAAAAACCTTTTGCATAATAATTTGGAACACATGATGCTACAAGTCGGGTTGATGAAGATTAATAGTTAGAGCAATGTGACAAGTATTTCGTAGAGGGGCTTATGTATCCCTTTACTTTTGACCCCTTAAGGGACGGAAAAAATCTCCCTTCACTTTTGAGCCATTAAAGGAGGGGAAAATTTCCATTCACATGTAAACATACGGAATAAGAACATATGTATCTGTATGTACAGTACTATCTAAATTATTGTGCCCTTCCCTCCAAGTTATATCATTTCATTTTTAAACCCTATTTAAACTACAAAGATGTAAACAGTGATACATATTCTTGGGCATTTTGGATCCTGCATTCATTCTAGTATTCTGTACAAGGAGAATTCCAACTACTGTTGATTTCAAGCGACCTCAAGCAAACATGGCTTCATCCTACCCCAAGATTGCAGCTGAGCTTAGATGAACCAGCACACCCTTTTTAAGATTTCCTCTTTCTTGTTGTGTGTCCATTAAACCTCATTCATTGTAGCAGGTCTCAAATCAAACTTGTTACTCCCGTAGTTATGATTATTATGAGTGCTTGTGCATTACTGTCATCATGGGATCTATTGAAGTTCTGAAGGGAAAGCAGCTTAGAGCCAGATGCAGGTGGATAGAAGCTAAATGCACTGAAAAAGCACTAGACCTAGCTCCAAAATAGCTAAATTACCATTGACGCCATTTTAATTTGTAAGGGTTGAGAAATTATGTAATAGATAGAGTAAACATTCAGAAATCAGAGAAATACTGTCACCTACGCATAACAGGATTAAGATGAAACAAAACAAGCTACGTCATCAACTTTTTTGAAATTGTAATATCCTAAATTGTGGCAAAAAAATTCTAAAAGTTGTTTTAGAAAATTATCAAAAGAATTGTCCCTAATTTAGGTGAAAAGTATCCCAAGATGTCTTGATATTCCAGAAAATTATCGAAAGAATTGTCCCTAATTTAGGTGAAAAGTATCCCAAGATGTCTTGATATTCCAGAAAATCATCTAAAAATCATCTATGAATGCACTACATTCTATTTAGCTTCCATTCAAAATATTTAAAAAAAACACCATACACTTGAGGAATTGAATTTATGCCTAAACATGTTTTGTAGTGACGACTTTAGTTGAAAAGAATTGTGTGATATTGAGAGACGAGGAGGTTTGATTGTGTAGCGCATGTGCTGCCCTGTTGATGTAGAAGGAAAGGATGCTGTACAAAGAGAATGAAATATGCGCCAAGTATGAAGTTGGATGCGCATTGAAACTAAGTTGAATGAACACATAGAAGAATTATGGCCAGACAAAAGAGATGTATGTTTAATACAAGAATGGAGAATGAAGTTGTGGTACATGTAAGGATAACCTAAATACGATTGATTGTGAGAAGTGACGTTAGGAGAAGAGAAGAAGAAAAGATGGTGAAAGGTGGGAGCTTTCTTGTTTTCATAGCACTGCCGTCAGTGTCAAAGCGGAGTTTGTCTGAACTGCTCGGATTCCGTATTGCTTGAATCGCTCCAAGATAGTAGGTGGAAACCGGGTTCAGTGTGCAAGCCTTACTGCCAAGTAAGTGAGTTAACTTGGGGGCTATTCTCTGATGCTGATAGACTCTCGACAAACAGACCATGAAAGACAGAGAACATGGAGTTTTATCCATACATGTTTCTCGAAGTAAAGAAGTTTAGGAAAGTTTATCGTGACTATCAGATAGTGAAAAGGCTTTGCCATTTCATTCACAAGAGTGAGAGATGATACATGTATGGAGCACGTGTTGAAGACACGCTGACATAGTTGCGTAGTTGTGCGTATATGTGAAGCTCGATATTGGTGAAGTGAAATAGGCAAAGTTAGTACAGAGATAGGTCATGGAGGAAGAATGGTTCAGATTGGATCGGCCAGTAGGTCGGTGAAATGATACTGATCTTAGGGAGAAGGAAAGAGACAGGAAGAGAAGTCGGCTGCAATGGCCGGGGCCAGAGGCATGACCAGCTAGGGGTCCTGGCGCCAATGAGCATTGGACCATGTGCATCTAGGAGTTTTATAGGGGTCATCGTTGGAAGTGACGTTTTCAATATCTTGCAAAAAGAAGAGTTTTGTATTTAATTCCTAACTAAAAGAATAGCGGGTACTACACATGGTTATTTAAAAGAAAGTGAATGAAGATAACTCATGTAAACCAAACCTCCATAAAAATGGTGGAAAGTAAGTGCCTAGTTTAGCACTATAGTTATCTTGTAAATAGAACCCTCCCCCTCAATAAACTCTTAAAAACTTTCATCTGAAGACCAACAAATTTCTGGAAGGTTCTAGAGGTCTGATGAATTGGAAGAACCTAAAATTGAAAAAATTCTCTTCTTGAAGAATTGCAAGGTTCAAAAGTGCATATATGTTGGGGAAATGTTCTTTCAGTTTGATAGAAATAGAAATGTAGGAAGTACAAAGTGCAGAAAAAGTGTTGTAAATTGAATGTAAGACGAATTTTCCAGTCAACATGTGAACCCCTGGAGTGGATTGACTCCAGTGGCAGTTGCCACAACATCGATTTGACGGTTTTAGATTTAAAATTCAACCGATGTTTGGAGCATGTGGGCTTCCAGTCCTAAGTCAACATCTGGTATGGTAAAATCTCAGTTACACTTATAAATGGATTTCTGTTGATCAACAAAATGTTTTCATTTTACGTGCAATATGATGAAAAAAAATACTGCAACATCCATCTATACTTATGAATTACAATTTTATTCAATCTTCATTTCTCTCTATATGTACAATTACATTTGTATTTACCAATATATGATTAGAATTGAGAAATATTTTTACAATTAAAATGAATTCGGAACTATTCCTTATGAATATTAAGTAAAGAATATATATATATATTTTATATATATATATATATATATATATATATATATATATATATATAATGTGTACTTTAGAGAGTGAGACAGACTCGGGAGTGAAGTTGTTGGTGGTAAGGTTTATTAATCCTTATATGTCAATAGTCCATACATGTTTCGGGATTTCTCCCATCATCAGTGGTGTGCGTTGTGTGAGTGTGAATTAAAATGTACCATGTGGAACCAGAGTCCACTGCCAGGGGCTATGCATTGTGGGTAAGTTTTGTTGTCAGGGCTACTAGAGGCCTCCTGCTGAATGGAAGAATGACCAGCAGGTATTGGGATTTTGGTAAAGCAGCAGCAGTTGGTCTTGGGGAGGGCAGAGTGTGTCAAGGTAGGGGGTAGTGTTGTGGAGGTGGATTTTTTGGTATGTTTGGGATAGTGTGGAAGGAGGGGTGGTGGGGTCAAGGAGCTACATAGGTATCAACCTTAAAAGTTACTGAAAATGTTTTGGCTATGATTTGGACAGGGGTTATAACAGGCTAAGGTGAAGTTTTTCCTATGGGTCTAGGTGACTTTGAAGCTTCCATTATTGAATGTGTCTAAGATGTGGGTGTGAGGATATTAATGGTAGGAGTTGTGTGTATTAGTGTTCTGTGTGGTGAGGGTTGTTCAGTTTAGTATTTAATCCATTAGGATATAGGGTTTTAAGTTTGTTGATCCACATGTCTTCGTGTTTTTCTAGAACTTTAGTTATGTCAATTGGAGTAGTTTTTTCTATTTTTTCTATGATGGTGAAGCTAGCGTCAGTGGCAAAATTGTGGTCAGGTGTGCGAAAGTGTAGTTCTACAGGAAGTGGGCTACGATTATTTTTTGACTTAATCCTATGTCTATAATTGTTGAGTCTAATATTAAATTGCCACTCCGACTTACCTATGTACTGTAACTTACATCTATTGCACTCTAGAAGGTATATAATGTTCTTACTGCGGCAGTTGCTATTGTGATATATGTGGTAACTCTCTTTTGTGGTGGTGCTTGTGAATGTGTTGGTGTACTTGAGGTGGTTGCAACATAGACTGTTTCTTATGTTGCAAGGTGTGCAGAATTTAATTGTTCTAGGTGTATTTTTGTGTACGACTTTATTGTTAGCGATATTATTGCTACTAATCATGTCTATATATATATATATATGTGTGTGTGTGTGTGTGTGTGTGTATATGTATATGTATAATTCTACCAGTTTTATCTCATCATATATTTAAAATACAAATAAGTATGAAAATAACCAAAATGTATTATCAAAATATTAAAGGATTATGTAAGAAGAAATCTTGTAAAATCCGTTTGCATAAATTAAATTGTTCCAACATTTTGAAGGAAAAGATTGGAGAATTGGTGGTATAAATCTTAACTTTAAAAATTTTCAATTATTAAAATGATTATTTATTGTATTTTACGAATAGAAGAAAGGAAAAATATACGAATCTTGTAATATGGAATGAAATATAAAAAGTATCGCAGCTTCTGGTGTTATAATGAATTATCTCCCTTGATCTCGATTCTTCGCGGACATTTTCCAATTTCGATCGAGAAAAGTTGGTGATATTTATAAGGAAATTTAACCCAGAAAATCATGGTTTATTCCAAATGTTTTAGTTTCTCTATTTTCCCTTATTCGTAATTGCTCTTAGGAAAACGAATCAGACGAGAGGTAGAAGTAAGTACAACGTTATTTTAGTTTCTTTCTTTTCTAAAAAAAAAACACGAAATTGTTTATGGAAAAGTAATGAATAATGATTAATTCTTCAATTTTAATATAATTTGATTTTCTGCCGAATAAATTATCTGGAATGAGAAGAATCCTTTTGGGAAAATGCCGATGATTTTCAGAGTCACTTATTTAAACAAAGTCGCTTCCACTGAAACTTTGAATGACTTAATCCTTGGCCCTACGTACATAAACCTATGGTAGTGTTAATCAACAAGCATTTAATACAGAGGCCCCTATAAGTATAATTTGATTGTAAAACTGCAGTTGAGAGACTCAACTTCGATATCTTTGTAAAGATGCATCATGTAGCCATTTTGATAAGGGCTAACTCAATATTGGCAGTATTAAATTGCTAAAATAGCTAGATTCTTACCGTTGTTCAAATAACGTTGATTTCTTTCAAAAAAGACCGATTTTCGGTAATCTTTTGGTTAAAACGCAATGATGAAAATAAAAGCCATTCATTCTTTGTTTTTCTTTTTTGTTTTGTTTTATGTAAAATATAAAATAACATGAACACCATGTGGCCTGATAGATGGCTGGAAGGTTGTAAATTAGCGTAAGAATCCGTGTATTGAAAAAATCCGAAGAATTACAGTATTAAAATGTTTTAATCAAATTAGATAAGATAACATAAAGATACACACATATAAATGTGACTCTTTGACAATTTTTTTGGTCATTTTTCAGATTCAGAATTATCACTAATTATACAAAATGATATCTACACAGTTACCTGGCTTAGTTATACCTACCCAGCGGCCATTTAAAAAAAAAATCATGTCACTGTTAGTCCTTCGAAATTACCAATATGAAATGGCCCATATCAAAATGGCTACATGATGCATTTTTGCAAAGATGACCCCCAACTGAAATAAATCCAGATACAAAGATAATAGGCAGAAGTGTAATATGGATTACTGCAACTTAGGATCGCTTGCGGGTGAAAAAGCATCGGTCAAAACAATATTAGTAGTTATGAATATTTCAACTGAATTTGTACCATTCAAGTGATTCAATCTAGTGTACAAGTTTTTTTTGTAAATCCAAATGGATGAATGTTTTATTGTTTATTTCGTTCCTTGGATACGTACGAAATTTTAGATTAAATCAAATTATGTATCAATTTATGTCAGAAATGATTGAAAATTCTAAATGCAAAAAACACATTCAATCCATCTCATGGCAATGCTCTGTTTCTCTCTTCCATTGCATTATGTCTCTAATTGTAGAATTCATTTTGCCAATTATTCAAGACTTGATATAACATAAGCATTAAAAAAACATATTGCTTAAATAGCACAAGTACTGTTGAAGTATTTGTAACTACTATTAGCCGTTTGACTGATGCATTTCATCCGAATGCAACTTACAGTTGTCCGTGCTACACTGCAGCCCTTCTGCCTTGAATGCCTTTAGACTTGATGCCTTTGTACTGACTACCAACTGGAATATGCATTTCTATGAGTTGAAAATTTTTTTGTGTAGTCATAAGGATAGAATCCCAGCTGGCTTCAGCTACTAACTGAAGTACAATGAATAATCTGGATAATTGTGCACTTTTGGGAGGAAAACAGGGAATTTTTAACATTTTATACATACCATAACATTGATTTTCAGATGGGGGGGTGCAGATTTGACTTCTGAGAACCATGAGAGATTGAATTCAAGATGGCTGCCAGTTGACGAGATGTAATGCTCAAATGTGTTTGATTTTGGAATCAGTTGGAAATATCACCTTAAATGTCCAAGTTGACAACAGGGCTTGCAAATTGAACCAGTTGCATCCAGTACTAGGGTAATCTTGTCCCCCCCAAGTACACACTACAAATTGCAAAATACACCTAACACCACTTGTTGAATATTGGAAGCAAAGGTCAAAAGATTGATCTTATATGCAGTGTCCGCCAATAAAGATGAAGATGCGAATGCAGAAAAGATTCCTTGGGAATCCTCGATGACAGGTGTTGATAAAAAACATCCTGACGAGTCTGTTGACTAAATGCTATTTCCGCTTTCCTGAATGGAAAGCTGGAAAAACAACAGATATTCCTACCGGAAGAAGCCACATCTAGGTGGATGGATACATCAAAGAGTGTTGGTGGATGTGGGCAGATGCATTGAAAAAGTGTAGGTAGATGTGAGGGAGGGGACACCAAAATGCGTAGATGGATTAGCCAAACGTGTGGGCATAGATCCCCTGTAAGAAAGTAATGATCACCGTCGTGGGGAGATCAGATTCCCAGTGATTGCAGATCACAAGACACCAAGACAGCTCCCATTTGCCCATCCACTACACTACTCTATCCGGTCTACACAACGCCACTTGGAACTGTTTGAAAATGTATGTCTATATTTTTATAAATCTGCATCCTGTCTTAGTTCTTGAATGCTCAGAAATCCCATGTCTACATAACCCACATTGCAAGTTTTACAGAGAACAGCCACAATTATAATTTTTACATTCTTTAGTTTTATGTCCAAATATCGGGTAGTCCATTATTGCTTCGCTCCTTCAAGAAGATAATAAATTTATGGGTGTGAGCTTTAACAATGGCTGCATTCATCTAAAACTGCACAGATACCTCGCAAGAAGAATTTGAATAAGTTTGGCTCTTCGTAATCAACCAATGTTTTGTAGTTAATTTCGTATGCGGAAAGGATGAGAAAAGATGAATAATTTTCTTCTGAATTCTTGAAAAGTCAGTAGTGTTTATTCTGTTTATATTTTGATTTTTTTTTCTATTATACTTGAATTAAATACGTTAATTTCAGAGATTATGGAAAACATTTTTTGGGATAAGTTCAAATGACAAATATGTAAATATATGTGTAAGATCTTTTAAATATTGTCATGCTGTCCCCCCCCCCCACGTAATGGACAAAGGGGGTTACTTAGCATCAACTAGTTAAGGGTACATTAAAAATATTTCTCTGCAATCCAAAATTGAAAGACCTGTAGAATCAGAAAATGATCCTGAAACTTGGCCATGAATGATAATTCAGAGTGTCTGGTATTATCAAGTAGGTAAAAAGGCCTACCTACAATTATTGTAGATGATTCCCTTAAGAATCAGAGTGGATCATGTTTTTCAAAATTTCTCTGCCAAATAAAACTGCCAAATGATAAAATTGTAGATTATCCATGTTACTACTGTGAGCGTCTTGACAATAACACAGCAAGTGCAGTTGCAACTTTTGGTTTTGTTAACTGGTAGAACAATCATACTAGCTGAACAGGAGAACCCCAAAAAGTATTTGCAAGTTAAGCTCTGTTGTTGTGAACTGCAGCAAAGATTATGTACAGAAAATTATTTAGACTAGAAGCAAAATACAGGCATCAAGTTCTTGAGCAATTGGTACAGTTCCCGCCAGAAAGAAACTTGCCATTCTGTGTATCTGAGGAACACATTACAACACATTATGGAAATTTCCTTGTTGCTATCAGGTTGCTGGGAAATTTTGATCCAGTAATGCAGAATAAGAAAGTACATGTTCATTATTTAGGAGAAAACATCCAGAATAATCTTATCTATGCAATGCATGAAATCTTGTTGTGAATCAAGGCTGCTTAGTATTCTTTGGTAATTCTCAGCTGCACACTTGACATTAGTCACCTATGGCAAGTAGTGATGGTAATGGTAATTAGATACTTACTGACGATGTACAATCAAATGCTCTATCAAGTTTCATCAAAGTTTTAGTGATGAAAAGTAGCACAGGTGAAGATTTCTGCAACACCCTTCTATATGAACTTGGAACATCAGGGCTGGATGACGAAAACATCTGCAGACAGGAGTCGGGTAACGGTGCCAATATGAAAGTAGTGACCTCAGGTGAACAGGTATGACTTCTGAAGAAGAAATTCAAGATTTTCTTCTCACCATTTGCGTGTCACAACTACCACCTGGTTTTGGGAGATCTGATCTTAACATGTCCAGATAGAAAGACTTTCTTTGGAACTCTGCAAGATATTTACATCTTTTTTGCATCATTCACTAATAGACTGTTTTTATAACAGCATGTGAGGTCTGTCTGCGAAACTTCTCACTGAAATGTGATGGGAATCTAGAATGACAAGTCTCAAAGCTGTATGAGACGGTTTTTGAAAAAATAGGTGACAGGTCTGTCTGCAAGACTTCTCTCTGGAACACAATAGCAATCTTGAGTGACAAGTCTCAAAGCTGTATGGTGCCATGCTGCTGAAGTTTGTGATGCACCCGAAGAGTAAGTAGGAAGCTCTGATAATGCTTGAGGAGAAAGTGATGCTGAATCGTTGGTCAAATTAGAGACTACAAGTTTCGGCATGTTCATTCATTCATAGTCCTTTTTCCATAAACTGCACATTAATTTTGTACTTGGCTCATATTTTTACCTCTCTTAAAGCATAATATGCCATAAATATTGCATATTTTCTTCCACGTTCAATATTACATTCACTAACTTGTGACAGACAGGTCACTGAATATGCTTAATCAACGCATGGCCCTGTGACTTGTGGATAAAAAGGTTGGGTGAGCATATCCAGTAACCTGCCTGGTGGTTGCAAGTTCAATCCCTTGGTTAGGTGCTGCAGAAGAGTCTTATGCTTTGGATAAAGCAGACAAGTGACATTGCAAGAATGAATTAACTAGAAAAAAAAATAACCAGTACAAGATATTCTTCAACGTGTGTAGCAGGATGAGAAAATCTACCCTGATGAACTTAGTTATGGGTTTGTTTCAAAATTCCTAGGAAGTTACTGACTGTAAACACCTGAAGAAGGTTGGAGGGTACAACAGCTGAAACATTGTAACTAGGACAACCAACACAAGGACATTAGTCTGAGTAAATCAGTCTATAAGAATGATGATTTCTCATCTCAAAAATTCAGAATATAATCTAATTGAGTTTTTGAAATACAATAAATATTAAGTTTAATTTCTTTTCTTTTTTTTTTTTACAGATGTTCCAGTTAAAGAAACATTTAGTAAGTTTGAATGGATTGTCTTTTTCCTCTGTGACCTGAAATGAAATATTTGTAGAAAACTACTCTGAAAAAAGTATTGTGAAACTTGTAGATCAAAATTATCAAATAATTCAATTTAAAAAAGAAAGTCAACTCCCAGTAGAGGGAAATCTTTGAACTGTGTGTTTCATGAAGTTGAATTTGGTAGTGCATATGCAAAAGCATTCTGGAAAGGGAACATATTCTTGTGAAATGTGAGTCCCTTCCTTTTCTACAAAATCATATTTTGTAGAAAATATTCCGACACACATTCAAGGGAAATCATGTTTTTAGTGTGTGGATTTTATTTTATACAAAACATTTGTAAATATGTCCTTGAAACAAACTTTATATTGAGGAACCTTTTTCATAGCAGTCAAGTTTTAGGCAATATATGTAATCATAAATTGGAAAGAAATATTGATATGTAGCTCACATATCTTTGCTTCTGATGAAATTTTTTTGATCTCACATAATTTGGTGATTTCGAATGTTTCATCAGTTTATTCATGGCCTCAAAAAACGAAATTATGGAAAATTACTCAGGGAAAAAAATTTCTTCTGGGACTCGTGGATCTAATTTGGCTAAAAGTTCAACTTTGAAAAACCACTTAAAGACACATCCTGGAGTGAAATCATATTCTTGTGAAGAGTGTGGGTCTTCCTTTTCACGTAAGTCGACTTTGAAACTTCATATGCGAACACATACTGGGGAGAAACCGTACTCTTGTGAAGTTTGTGGCTCTTGTTTCTCGCAGAAATCAAATTTGACAAGCCATATGCTGACGCATACAGGAGAGAAACCTTATTCTTGTGAAGTGTGTGGATCTTCCTTTTCAATGAAATCAACTTTGAAAAACCATATGCGCACACACACTGGAGAGAAGCCATTTTCTTGTGAAGTGTGTGGCTGTTCGTTTTCGTATAAATCAAATTTGATGGTGCATATGCGAACACACAATGGAGAGAAACCATATAGGTGTGAAGTGTGTGAGTCTTCATTTTCATGTAAGTCAAGCTTGAACTGTCATATGCAAAGACATGCTCGAGAAAAAACATATTCTTGTAAAGAATGTGGCTCTTCATTTACAAAGAAAACAAAGTTTGTTGAGCATATACGAACGCATACTGGTGGAAAGCCATATTCATGTGTAGTATGTGGCTCTTCCTTTTCACAAAAGTCCTATTTGAAATATCATATGCGAACACACACTGGAGAAAAACCATATTCTTGTGAAGTTTGTGGCTCTTCATTTTCACAGAAGTCAAATTTGGTGGGCCATATGTTAACACACACTGGAGAGAAGCCATATTCTTGTGAAGTGTGTGGTTCTTCCTTTTCAATGAAATCAACTTTGAAAATCCATATGCGAACACACACTGGAGAGAAGCCATATCCTTGTCAAATATGTGGTTCATCCTTTTCACATCAATCTACTTTGAAACAACATTTGCAAAGACACACTGGAGAGAAACCGTATGTTTGCGAAGTGTGTGAGGCTACATTTTCATGTAAATCCAGCTTAAACTGTCATATGCAAAAACATACTGGAGAAAAACCGTATTCTTGTGAAGTGTGTGGATCTTCCTTCACACAGAAAGCCAGATTGGTTCAGCATATGCGAACACATACTGGAGAGAAACCATATTCCTGTAAAGTGTGTAGCTCTTCCTTTTCACAGAAGTCAAATTTGAAACATCATATGCAAACACACACTGGTGAGAAACCAAATTCATGTGAAGTGTGTGGCTCTTCTTTTTCATACAAGTCAAATTTGGTGAGACATATGCTAACACATACTGGAGAGAAGCCGTATTCTTGTGAAGTGTGTCACTCTTCCTTTTCCCAGGAGTCACATTTGAAACAACATATGCGAACACACACTGGAGAGAAACCATTTTCTTGTCAAGTGTGTGGCTCTTCATTTTCACACAAGACATCTTTGAGGCTGCATAAGCTGAAACACACGGGGGAGAAACCATATACTTGTGAAGTGTGCGGATCTTCGTTTCCAGACAAGTCAACTTATAGCCAACATAAGCGAAAACACACTGGTGAGAAACCATATTCATGTGAAGTGTGTGGCTCTTCTTTTTCACGGAAATCATATATGATGTTGCATATGCGAACACACACTGGAGAGAAGCCATATTCTTGTGAAGTGTGTGGATCAACGTTTTCACAGAAGTCAGAGTTGGTGGTACATATGCGAACACATACTGGAGAGAAGCCATATTCATGTCAAGTGTGTGGGTCTTCTTTTTCACAGAAGTCAACTTTAGTCGGGCATATGCAAACACACACTGGGGAGAAACCATATTCTTGTGAAGTTTGTGGCTCTTCTTTTTCACGTAAGTCATATTTAGTGGGGCATATGCGGACACATACTGGAGAGAAGCCATATTCTTGTGAAGTGTGTGGCTCTTCCTTTCCACTGAAGTCAAATTTGAAGCAACATATGCGAACACACACTGGAGAAAAGCCATATTGTTGTCAAGTTTGTGGTTCTTCTTTTTCACAGCAGTCACATATTATGAAGCATATGCGAACACACACAGGACAGAAACCATATCCATGTGAAGATTGTGACTCCTTCTTTTCACGGAAATCAGATTTGGTGGCACATATACAAACACACGCTGAAGTGTGCAGCTCTCCTTTTTAAAAGAAGTCAAAGTTAAACCAATGAATACTGGGCTCATGCACATTGGAGAGAAACTTATTTGAATGACTTTATTTTCACGGAAGTCAGATTTGGTGATGCGTACATGAATACACACTGGGGGGGAAATCATCTTGTGGCAGTGTTTCCTCCCTTGAACATAAGTAAAGGTTGACTGCGAAGGAATGATATACATGAGTAGCTAGTAGATATTGCATCAAAGCAAATTTCTTGTTTACAAATCTTTGTTTCTAAACAATTCAGCTTTAACATACAATTCTGAACAACTATTGAAAAAAAAATCATCAGCTTTAATATAAATATCTGAAGAACCATAGCCGTATTAAAAAAATAAATATGTAAAGATTAAACCCTTAGAGTAAGTGTGTATGATTTGAAACATCCACATTCTCCACTTATTATGCAAGTGTAGGTGACAAAATTTATCACAATGAACTTTGATTCCTTTGAAACATTGATGTCTGAAATAATGAAGAGAATTTGACAAAATTCTATGACAGACTCTAAACAGTCACTTGTATTGCCTTTTATGATTTTAAAGAGAGTCATCCTTTCAAGTGCTGTTCAGTCTATTAAACTTATTCCTTTTTATGTTACAACATTTTGACCAATCCATTCTACAGCCTTCTCAAAGTGACTGATCCATAAGGTAGAAGACAGTTGTCCTGAATCAGAATATATTGAGGAATATACTAATTGGCTCAATTCATTCCAAGGGAATTTTGAGACAAATATTTAAAGGCAAAAAATCGATCACCAATATTTGATAGATTGTTCATAAAATGATTATGTTTTGCACTGGTGCTATTTAGTTTGAAAATCCCAAAGTGCATCTTGTCAATGATTTCTCTGCTAAATTATTCTCTGATATAGTTGTCTGTCTCTTCTCTATGTTTCAAATATTCAATAGAATTGTGAAAATTTCTATTTGAGAAATATTTTTTTTGAAAGTTTATCATGCGTGCAATTGAAGTTCCATATTTTTAAGGAAAGACTCTGGAAATGAAAAAAATGTTTTTACATTCATAAAAATTGATGTCAGAATTTTGATTATTATTCATCGTTTCTTACATTTTGCATCAATGTTTTCATTCATATATGATATAAATGTTCTGTCATTATTTGGTATTAATATAAGTAAGAAGATAAAGCATTGAATCTTCAAGCCAAGTCCTTGACATCGCAGTGAAAAAAAAAAGAAGTTTTTCCTCTTATACCATCATGAAGGAAACCTTTCAATCGTATAAGGTTATCCCTTGCCATATATGGGATGTGCAACAACGTGAAAAAGGATAAAACAATAAATAATTTTTGCTTATACCCACCAACATTTCATACCCTAAAACCATAAATCTCGCAGCATAAACCTTTCCAGATACAAACACTTCACATTCCCAAAATCATAAACGAATTTAAAGTTGCAATGATTTAGTGCAATACTTACAATGAGAGCCAAATTAATTGTCAGCTGAATTACTGTCTTTAGTTTCAGCTCAAATTTTCCAAATCCTGTGTTTGCATTACTCAAATATGTCATTTGAGTTTCAGTAGATTTGAAAATTATTCATCTTGAAGCATTTCTGCAAACTCCAACTTTAGCATGGATAATCAAATCTCTTTTCCCCATCTTTGTTGCAGCACAGCATTTCAGCCGATCCTTTCTATGGTCTTCTTCAGGTGTATTATGTAATATCTGTAATTTCTCTAAGTCTTGGATATAAACAGACATTATTTCGTATTCATCTTTTTACGGTATAATCCATTAGTAGGAAAAGAAATGATCAGAACAATATGAATGGGGATACTCATCTGGAAAATTTGTCAAACAATGACGATACTTCAACCGGGATTTTCAGACAATGTTTGCATGAGACAGACTCTGATAAATTATCAGAAATTGATGAAGCTTGAGGGCTGAAATTTTGAACATTTATTCCTTTGAGCCATGAAAAAAGTTGGGGTTTTTGCGTTTTCATTTTAATTTCCCCTAGATAGGATTTTAGTTTGGGGTGTCAATTTGCAATATAAGTTCATGGTAAATTGGTCTTTTAGTTTGTTTCCAGCAGCATTCATGCTTGTTTTGAAAATTCAGACATTTTTGGTGATCACTACTCAACAAAAAGTAACTTATTCATTGATCACCCCTTTTTCCAATTTTTCAATTGATCACCCCAAACATGGCATGCTGCTAAAAGTTGCTGGTCACATAATGGTTTCTATTGAGTGACTAACCAGACCTGTTTTCAGTATATTTTTCAAATGAGTAAGATTAACTTTTCTTATATTTTATTGTATAGTGAAAAAATTGGTCCTGAAAAAATGGAGACAAGGGAACAATATCATGCCTTTATGATAATCGGTATTTATTATGCTTTTGGGGTTGATCCCTAGAATATGTCAGTAAAATGTAGATAACTCTTGTTTGCCTCGAGTGGAGATTTTCACCCTTTTTTCAAAAACAACAGTAAAAGTAGATAACCATTATCCACTCAATGTTAAAAAGCAGTGCACAAATCAAATGAACAGTTCATTTCTATAAAATCTGTAATGTTTCACACATTCACTGACTCAATGGTAAAAAACAGCCCATGGATAGAAAAATTTATTGATTAAATTCATTCAAAGCAATTACTATCAGTCTATCTTTCGATGGGGGAAATAATCGTTCATTTCAAGGCTAGTAGCAGTTATCTCTATTTCATGCACATACTCCTGGAATATAAAACTTATTTTGGGGGAGAAAATTTTAAAATACAAAAAATGTTTCTTCTAGACATGATAAGTGACTGTTTGAATTTTCTGCCTCACAGGTTCCTTTGTTGCTATCTGCATTCATGTCATAACCAATTGGAAAATAATATACCCAAGTATTTGGAAAAATTGTTTTATTAATTCTGCAATTTCCAATATTTTTATACAAAATTGTTGACAAAATCAGATTTAGTAGTCATTATAATAGTTTAGGCATGAAGGTTGTTGACAAACTGTACGTACATAAGCCACTTCTGCTTTTGGCTTCTTCAGTATAGTGAAACCAATTGAAAACAAAGTAAAGAAGTAGTATTCGTTTTGCTAGAAGCTGATATAGGCACGGCAGATATTAGTGTTTCTAAATAGAAATAGAACTATTGAAGTAAGGAGAATCCTATTTTTGTTTTAAAATCATTAATACCTGCCTTGCCCTTTAACGGCTTGATGCAAAACAAATGCTGAACGCTCTTTTCAAGTTTTGTCTTCAGTTGTATTTATTTTTGTAAGGAAGCAAAAAGACAACGGTGCCTATAGATTATTTTTGCTGTTTTGATTAATATCCATTTTTGTCTGATTCCCAATCCAGTGTCTACTCATGATGCTTGCTAAGTTAGTGCTGACTAGAGATGAGCACAAGATGGAGAGATGAACTAGACAGATTCAGGAAATACTGGCTCTGCAATGCCCATGATAGGGAATTGTGGCGAATCATGGGGAAGGTCTATGTCCAACAATGGACGTTAAAAGACTGATGATGATGATGAGTGATGAGCAGCGTGTTTCCCTACTCTCAAATCGTGCAGTCTAGTGCAATAATTTTGATTGTAAAATTATTTATTCAAAAAATAGATGAATAAAGTCTTGTCTTGAAAAAGTTCCTGAAATTGTTACTTTTCCTACTTTAAAAAAGCCACTGTTCAAGCTGTAGAATAATAGGCACTGATAATGAACTAATGCCAACCCTAAAGATACTAACCCCTATCTCTTACCCTCTGGAATGGCTGCCATTTTGAAGCAGAAAGCTAACTATTGCCGGAGTTTTTTTTATAGCGATCTTCAAGTAGGGAAGTAGTAAAGACCTCTCCAAGAATAGGATTGCCATTTTAGCCATTTTATGGCCAAATTTCAGGAGCATTTGGCCAGGAACCTTTTAGTTTAGCCAAATTTAAATTTATGACCGTTTGTGCTTCTATAAACAATCATTAATAAACAATCATTAATAAACAATCATAGTCATCAAAGATGGCAAAGGTTTCTATCCTTTATCATATGTGGAGGTGTTTCTCTGTTGATGTGTTTGTTCATGTGTTCCAGTATTCCTGGCCATACTGTTTTGCTTACAGCCTTAAAAATTGACATCAGTGCTCCACTAAACCTTTTCTAAAAGATTCTTTTTTTTATTTGTGGGCAAAAGGCTTTTTTGACTTTTTGGGGGCCTCATTTTGACAGGTTTATTTGTAACGTCTAGATTCTCCAGAATCTAGATATTTCTTTACTCAATTTAGATGTTTTCCTGTGGAAATAATATCTTGATGATGATAATATTTACGTAACCCTAAAAATCATAAACCCATCACATGTCTCTATAACTTACAAAACTGTAACATCAATATTAAGAGAGAGAACATACAACCTGTTTCCGATAGAACAGAGAGGCTGCTGGATCCTACAGATTTGAGGACCAACTCCTGATCAATCGCAAGATCCTAGAAACTTACCACAGTAAACGCAAGAACCATGGTCTACATGGATTGACTACAAGAAATAGTTTGATAGTGTTCCCCACTCATGGATCCTAAAAGCTATGGAACTCTCCAAGTTATCCCTAGTGTCATTATATAAAGACAGACCTCTTCCTTTGTCAACTGAATGAAATAATGACATCTAGGAATATCAGCATAAACTGTGGCACATTCTAAGGAGACTCCTTCTCTCCCCTGATTTTCTTCATCTCTCTAATTCATTTATCGATCGAGCTACACAAAATAATATGAATGCAAGTTTAAAGACAGAATTATCAGCCACCTAATCTTCATGGACCATTTGAAACTATACGGGAAAGATGACAATGAACTTGACGTTTTTTTTAAGACAGAAATTTTTGCAGAGACCAAGGAATGGGATTTGGCTTGAATAATTGTGCTAAGGCCACATTCAGAAGAGATAGGCTAGTTAAGACTAACTCCAGAGAATTAGACATAGAAACGACAAGTAGAGGTATATAAGCATTTAATAATAAATGAAGGAAGTAGGATTCAACAAATTTGACAATTTAGGTGACAGATTTGATTGATAGTTTCTACTAATTGATAAAAAGTCAAGATTGCCAAATATTACTTGTATGAATTACTGGATCTGATTTAATGGGAATCTATACAGCTATGACAGTATTGATTACAGTTATTTTATCCTGTCCTAGAAGATTAAAAGAACACATTAAATGCAACTTTTTCTAGTTGAACTTTAAACAAAAAGATGACAGTCTCCAGCACCTGGACACATCTTGATCAATTTTTGCTCCAAACGGAGACAGAAATTCTGTTAAAAAAATCAGTAATCAGTTGATTTTCTTAATGAAATCAGGGCATGTAAAATAAACTGATTTACTTAATTACTTTTGCAAAATTTTCCTTGTGGCAAAAAAAAAAATACACTAAAAAACAATGCAGAAAAATTTCAAATTTCTCAAGCATCAACAATATTATAGGGAGTGGCCAATGCTTGTAAGCTTGCAACCTGCAACAATATTTTACTCTACATTATGTTTGCTACTTCTACCATCACACCAACAGGAATTGTCATGAATGCACATAGGAAAGCTTGAGATTGTTTTTGGCACTAATCAATAGCCTTTACTAACATTTTACCTGTGTCATAGTTTTTATGAATGAATGTCGCATCATTTTTGTATTTTTTTTGTAATATAAATTTTTTGCATATTATTCATCTCATTATTTTTGAAAATTCTTATACAGCTTTTGAAACCTTGCATTATTCTGCAATTTCTTTGTATCACCAAATTTTTGAATACCAAAAATTTGTTTGGGTTGGGAAGTATTTGTAACTGCCCAACACTAACAGCTAGAAATAGCTTGTAAACAACTTTTCACTGTATACAATTTTATCAAAATTAAGATTTTATATAATTTCCACTAAGTTTCAAAGAATGAAACTTACAGTGTATTTAGAAAGAATGCAGATATGTTTTCTCACAAAGATTATAACTAGCTAGCTTCCAAATTTCCCTCATATTAAGTAAAATAAGATTAGAAAGAAACAGATTCAAATTCATTTTTAGTTGAAATCTGTTTGAGCGTCTCTGCTCAGTTTAATGATCACGTTCCGTATAAATTCAAGAATGTAGATGATCTCGATACATACTATTTTGCATATGCTCATCTAAGCATAACTATGGAGATGTAAAATATGTTTGCTTCACAGCTAATATATTCATGTGCACATTTCAGGATTCTAATATCCATTTCTACTTTCAATATGCTTTTTTACTCTAGCCTTATCACTTTTAACAGTACCTTAAAATATGTTACATCATTTTCGTTCTGCAACTAACATGCATCTATCTTTTTATGTATAATTGAATCTGTGTATTTTTTTTCTGTCTTGCTTGTATTTCTCTTCCATGTATTTTACTGGTATATTTGACTAAAACATTATCAAAACAGAATCTAAATATATATATATATATATATATATATATATATATATATATATATATGTGTGTGTGCGTGTTTACTATTCAAAATACATTACTAACATTATATTATTTTAAAGTCAGATGATCATTTAATTTCTCCACAAACAAATGACTCTTCATTAAAAGGGTGATCTCAGCCTATTCAATTTCTTCAAAGAAATATTTCTCTGAGAAATTCATCTTCTAAACCATGTATTCAGCACTGATTACAAAAATACTTAATGAGCTGTTTGAAATAGTGGGCCCTACTTTTCCCATCTGGCCCTGGCCTACTACCAGCTCTGCACTGCCCTGTAAATTTATTTAATCAAAAAGCGGCAAATTTAGTTGCCAAGAGCTGGATGCAGGTTTATAGGTGTTAAATGCACTAAAGAGGAGTCAAATCTAAATCTAAAAGAGCTAAATTGGCAACCCTTTCTTTGGGGTATGAAAGTCCACTGTTGATGCCATTTTCAGCTGCAAGGATTGTGAAATAATTTAAAAATAATCACAGGAACTACACAGTCACTAATGCATGATAACGGGATGGCCAAGACAAATCAAAGTGAGCTGCAAGGCCAAATTCTTTTGAGATTTTTATATCCAAAATTGAGGCAAAAAATATCCAAAAATATCTAGTTTTTCAGGAAAATATTTGACGATTCATCAATAATTAGGAAAAAAATATCCAAAAATATATATGATCCAGAAAATTATTTGAAGATTCATCCCTAATTTAGGCAAAATATATCCAAAAATTTCTGGTTTTTCAGAAAATTATTTGAAGATCTATCAAGTATTTAGGCAAAAAATATCCAAAAATATCCAGTTGTTTAAAAAAATCATTTGAAAAATTATCCATAATTTGGGCAGAAAATATCCAAATATATCCATTTCCTGAAAATCATCAGAAAATATGCAGCCTACATTCAAAATATTAGAATAAAACAAAAAAATTAAGGAATTGAAATTGATCCTTAAACAGTCATTTAGAAAACACAAGACAATTCATGTAAACCAAACTGCCATTAAAATGTCAGATAATAAAGGCCAAGTTAAGCAATATAATTAGATTGTGAATAGAAATTCCCTCATAAAACTTGAAAAAAATTTTCTTGAAGACAAACTAGCAACTAATGAATAGCCAGAAAGTTCTTAGGATCAAATGGATTGAGAGCACAAGAATTGAAAAACACAGTTTCAGGGGATCTAGGGAAATTTTGATATTATAAATGATTGGTAAAAGTTCAAACACCAAACTTCACCAAATATCCAAGAAAAATATCAAGATGTTGCCTTCAAAAGTCTGAAAGTATCAAGATTTTGCCCTTCGAAACCTGAAAGTATCGAGATATTGCCCTTCAAAACCTGAAAGTATCAAGATATTGCCCTTCAAAACCTGAAAATAACAAGATCAAAACTTTGCCCTTAAAAATCTGAAAGTATCTGAATTTTACCCTTCAAAATCTGTATCAAGATATTGCGCTTCAAAAACTGAAAGTATCTGGATATTGCCCTCCAAAACCTGAAAGTCTCAAGATATTGCCCTTCAAAACCTGAAAATAACAAAACTTTGCCCTTCAAAACCTGAAAGTATCAAGATTCTGCCCTTCAAAACCTGAAAGTATCAAGATTTTGCCCTTCAGAGGCTGAAAATATCATAATTTTACCCCATCAAACCCTGAAAGTATCAAGAAATTGCCCTTCAAAACCTGAAAGTTTCAAGATACTGCCCTTCAAAACCTGAAAGCATCAAGATACTGCCCATCGGAACCTAAAGGTATCAAGATATTGCCCTTCAATAACTGAAAATATCTGCATATTGCCCTAAAAACCTGAGAAGATCGAGATATTGCCCTTCAAAACCTGAAAGTATCAAAATACTGCCCTTCAAAATCTGAAAGTATCAAGATATTGCCCTTCAAAACCTGAAAATATCAAGATTTTGCCCTTCAAAACCTGAACGTATCAAGTTATTGCCCATCAAAACCTGAAAGTATGAAGATTTTACCCTTCAAAACCTGAAAGTATCAGGATTTTGCCATTCAAAACCTGAAAATATCAAGATACTGCCCTTCGGAACCTGAAAGTATCAAGGTATTGCCCTTCAATAACTGAAAATATCCAGATATTGCCCTAAAAAAACTGAAAAGATCGAGATATAGCCTTTCAAAACTTTGAGAGTATCAAGGTATTGCTCTCCAAATGTGCAAGGTATCGAGATATTGCCCTTTAAAACTGGGAAGTATCAAAACTTCACCTTTCAAAGCCTGTAAGTATCAAAATTTGACCTTCAGAACCTGAAAGTATCAATGTATTAACCTTCAAAACCTGCACGAATCAAGGTATTGCCCTTCAAAACTTGAAAGTATCAAAACTTTGCCCTTCAAAACCTGAAATTATCAAGAGTGTGCCCTTCAAAACCTGAAAGTATCCAGATATTGCCCTTCAAAACCTGAGAAAATCAAGATATTAACCTTCAAAACCTGAAAATATCAAGATTTTGCCCTTCGAAATGTGAAAGGACCACGATTTTGCCCTTCAAAATCTGGGAGTATCTAGAAATTGCCCTAGAAAACCTGAAAGTATCAAAGTACTGCCTTATAAAATCAGAAAGAGTCAAGATATTACTTTTCAAAACCCTAAAGTATCAAAATTTTGCCCTTCAAACCCTGAAAGTATCAAAATATTGCCAATCAAAATCTGAAAGTATCAAAATTTCACCCTACAAAACCTGAAAGTATCGAGATTTTGCTCTTCGAAACCTGAAAATATCAAGAATTTGCCCTTCAATAACTGAAAATATCTAGATATTGCCCTAAAAAACATGAAAGGATTAAAATTTCGCCTTTCAAAACCTGAGAGTATCAAAATATTGCCCTTCAAAATCTGGAAGTATCCAGATATTGCCCTTCAAAACCTGAAAGTATCGAGAAATTGCCCTTCAAAACCTGAAAGTATCAGAATACTGCCCTTCAAAATCTGAAAGTATCAAGATATTGCCCTTCAAAACCTGAAAGTATCAAAATATTACCCTTCAAAACCAGAAAGTATCAAGATATTACCCTTCAAAACCAGAAAGTATCAAGATATTACACTCCGAAACCAGAAAGTATCGAAATATTACCCTTTAAAACCAGAAAGTATCAAGATATTACCCTTCAAAACCAGAAAGTATCAAAATATTACCCTTCAAAACCAGAAAGTATCAAGATATTGCCCTTCAAAACCAGAATGTATCACGATATTACCCTTTGAAACCTGAAAGTATCAAGATATTACCCTTCAAAACTAGAAAGTATCAAGATATAACCCTTCAAAACCAGAAAGTATCAAGATATTACCCTTCAAAACCAGAAAGTATCGAAATATTACCCTTCAAAACCAGAAAGTATCGAGATATTGCCCTTCAAAACCAGAATGTATCACGATATTACCCTATAAAACCTGAAAGTATCAAGATATTACCCTTCAAAACTAGAAAGTATCAAGATATAACCCTTCAAAACCAGAAAGTATATAGATATTACCCTTCAAAACCTGAAAGTATCAAGATATTGCCCTTCAAAACCAGAAAGTATCAAGATATTACACTCCAAAACCAGAAAGTATCGAAATATTACCTTTCAAAACCAGAAAGTATCAAGATATTACCCTTGAAAACCAGAAAGTATCAAGATATTACCCTTCAAAACCTGAAAGTATCAGGATATTACCCTTCAAAACCTGAAAGTATCCAGATATTGACCTTCAAAACCTGAAAGTATCGAGAAATTGCCCTTCAAAACCTGAAAGTATCAAAATACTGCCCTTCAAAATCTGAAAGTATCAAGATATTGCCTTTCAAAACCTGAAAGTATCAAGATATTACCCTTCAAAACCAGAAAGTATCAAGATATTACACTCCAAAACCAGAAAGTATCGAAATATTACCCTTCAAAACCAGAAAGTATCAAGATATTACCCTTCAAAACCAGAAAGTATCGAAATATTGCCCTTCAAAACCTGAAAGTATCAAAATGCTGCCCTTCAAAATCTGAAAGTATCAAGATATTACCCTTCAAAACCAGAAAGTATCGAGATATTACACTCCAAAACCAGAAAGTATCAAGATATTGCCCTTCAAAACCAGAAAGTATCAAGATATTACCTTTCAAAATCTGGAAGTATCAAGATATTGCCCTTCAAAACCAGAAAGTATCGAAATATTACCCTTCAAAACCAGAAAGTATCAAGATATTACACTCCAAAACCAGAAAGTATCAAGATATTACCCTTCAAAACCAGAAAGTATCAAGATATTACCCTTCAAAACCTGAAAGTATCAAGATATTACCCTTCAAAACCTGAAAGTACCAAGATATTGCCCTTCAAAACCAGAAAGTATCAAGATATTACCCTTCATAACCAGAAAGTATCAAGATTCTGCCCTTCAAAACCAGAATGTATCACGATATTACCCTTCAAAACCTGAAAGTATCAAGATATTACCCTTCAAAACTAGAAAGTATCAAGATATTACCCTTCAGAACCAAAAAGTATCAAGATATTACACTCCAAAACCAGAAAGTATCAAGATATTACCCTTCAAAACCAGAGAGTATCAAGATATTGCCCTTCAAAACCAGAAAGTATCAAGATATTACCCTTCAAAACCTGAAAGTATCAGGATATTACCCTTCAAAACCTGAAAGTATCCAGATATTGACCTTCAAAACCTGAAAGTATCAAAATACTGCCCTTCAAAACCTGAAAGTATCAAAATACTGCCCTTCAAAATCTGAAAGTATCAAGATATTGCCTTTCAAAACCTGAAAGTATCAAGATATTACCCTTCAAAACCAGAAAGTATCAAGATATTACACTCCAAAACCAGAAAGTATCGAAATATTACCCTTCAAAACCAGAAAGTATCAAGATATTGCCCTTCAAAACCAGAAAGTATCGAAATATTGCCCTTCAAAACCTGAAAGTATCAAAATACTGCCCTTCAAAATCTGAAAGTATCAAGATATTACCCTTCAAAACCAGAAAGTATCGAGATATTACACTCCAAAACCAGAAAGTATCAAGATATTGCCCTTCAAAACCAGAAAGTATCAAGATATTACCTTTCAAAATCTGGAAGTATCAAGATATTGCCCTTCAAAACCAGAAAGTATCGAAATATTACCCTTCAAAACCAGAAAGTATCAAGATATTACACTCCAAAACCAGAAAGTATCAAGATATTACCCTTCAAAACCAGAAAGTATCAAGATATTACCCTTCAAAACCTGAAAGTATCAAGATATTACCCTTCAAAACCTGAAAGTACCAAGATATTGCCCTTCAAAACCAGAAAGTATCAAGATATTACCCTTCATAACCAGAAAGTATCAAGATTCTGCCCTTCAAAACCAGAATGTATCACGATATTACCCTTCAAAACCTGAAAGTATCAAGATATTACCCTTCAAAACTAGAAAGTATCAAGATATTACCCTTCAAAACCAAAAAGTATCAAGATATTACACTCCAAAACCAGAAAGTTTTGATACTTTCAAGTTTTGAAGGGCAATACCTTGATTCGTGCAGGTTTTGAAGGTTAATACATTGATACTTTCAGGTTCTGAAGGTCAAATTTTGATACTTACAGGCTTTGAAAGGTGAAGTTTTGATACTTCCCAGTTTTAAAGGGCAATATCTCGATACCTTGCACATTTGGAGAGCAATACCTTGATACTCTCAAAGTTTTGAAAGGCTATATCTCGATCTTTTCAGTTTTTTTAGGGCAATATCTGGATATTTTCAGTTATTGAAGGGCAATACCTTGATACTTTCAGGTTCCGAAGGGCAGTATCTTGATATTTTCAGGTTTTGAATGGCAAAATCCTGATACTTTCAGGTTTTGAAGGGTAAAATCTTCATACTTTCAGGTTTTGATGGGCAATAACTTGATACGTTCAGGTTTTGAAGGGCAAAATCTTGATATTTTCAGGTTTTGAAGGGCAATATCTTGATACTTTCAGATTTTGAAGGGCAGTATTTTGATACTTTCAGGTTTTGAAGGGCAATATCTCGATCTTCTCAGGTTTTTAGGGCAATATGTAGATATTTTCAGTTATTGAAGGGCAATATCTTGATACCTTTAGGTTCCGATGGGCAGTATCTTGATGCTTTCAGGTTTTGAAGGGCAGTATCTTGAAACTTTCAGGTTTTGAAGGGCAATTTCTTGATACTTTCAGGGTTTGATGGGGTAAAATTATGATATTTTCAGCCTCTGAAGGGCAAAATCTTGATACTTTCAGGTTTTGAAGGGCAGAATCTTGATACTTTCAGGTTTTGAAGGGCAAAGTTTTGTTATTTTCAGGTTTTGAAGGGCAATATCTTGATACTTTCAGGTTTTGGAGGGCAATATCCAGATACTTTCAGGTTTTGAAGCGCAATATCTTGATACAGATTTTGAAGGGTAAAATTCAGATACTTTCAGATTTTTAAGGGCAAAGTTTTGATCTTGTTATTTTCAGGTTTTGAAGGGCAATATCTTGATACTTCCAGATTTTGAAGGGTAATATCTTGATACTTTCTGGTTTTGAAGGGCAATATCTTGATACTTTCTGGTTTTTGAGTGTAATATCTTGATACTTTCTGGTTTTGAAAGGGCAATATCTTGATACTTTCAGGTTTTGGAGTGTAATATCTTGATACTTTCTGGTTTTGAAGGGTAATATTTCGATACTTTCTGGTTTTGAAGGGCAATATCTTGATACTTCCAGATTTTGAAGGGTAATATCTTGATACTTTCTGGTTTTGAAGGGCAATATTTCGATACTTTCTGGTTTTGGAGTGTATTGTCTTGATACTTTCTGGTTTTGAAGGGCAATATCTTGATACTTTCTGGTTTTGAAGGGTAATATCTTGATACTTTCAGGTTTTGAAGGGCAATATCTTGATACTTTCAGATTTTGAAGGGCAGTATTTTGATACTTTCAGGTTTTGAAGGGCAATTTCTCGATACTTTCAGGTTTTGAAGGGCAATATCTGGATACTTCCAGATTTTGAAGGGCAATATTTTGATACTCTCAGGTTTTGAAAGGTAATATCTTGATACTTTCTGGTTTTGAAGGGCAATATCTTGGTACTTTCAGGTTTTGAAGGGTAATATCTTGATACTTTCAGGTTTTGAAGGGTAATATCTTGATACTTTCTGGTTTTGAAGGGTAATATCTTGATACTTTCTGGTTTTGGAGTGTAATATCTTGATACTTTCTGGTTTTGAAGGGTAGTATTTCGATACTTTCTGGTTTTGAAGGGCAATATCTTGATACTTCCAGATTTTGAAAGGTAATATCTTGATACTTTCTGGTTTTGAAGGGCAATATCTTGATACTTTCTGGTTTTGGAGTGTAATATCTCGATACTTTCTGGTTTTGAAGGGTAATATCTTGATACTTTCAGATTTTGAAGGGCAGAATCTTGATACTTTCTGGTTATGAAGGGTAATATTTCGATACTTTCTGGTTTTGAAGGGCAATATCTTGGTACTTTCAGGTTTTGAAGGGTAATATTTCAATACTTTCTGGTTTTGGAGGGTAATATCTTGATACTTTCTGGTTTTGAAGGGTAATATCTTGATACTTTCAGGTTTTGAAGGGCAATATCTTGATACTTCCAGATTTTGAAGGGCAGTATTTTGATACTTTCAGGTTTTGAAGGGCAATTTCTCGATACTTTCAGGTTTTGAAGGTCAATATCTGGATACTTTCAGGTTTTGAAGGGTAATATCCTGATACTTTCAGGTTTTGAAGGGTAATATCTTGATACTTTCTGGTTTTGAAGGGCAATATCTTGATACTCTCTGGTTTTGAAGGGTAATATCTTGATACTTTCTGGTTTTGGAGTGTAATATCTTGATACTTTTTGGTTTTGAAGGGTAATATCTTGATACTTTCTAGTTTTGAAGGGTAATATCTTGATACTTTCAGGTTTTGAAGGGTAATATCGTGATACATTCTGGTTTTGAAGGGCAGAATCTTGATACTTTCTGGTTATGAAGGGTAATATCTTGATACTTTCTGGTTTTGAAGGGCAATATCTTGGTACTTTCAGGTTTTGAAGGGTAATATCTTGATACTTTCAGGTTTTGAAGGGTAATATCTTGATACTTTCTGGTTTTGAAGGGTAATATCTTGATACTTTCTGGTTTTGGAGTGTAATATCTTGATACTTTCTGGTTTTGAAGGGTAATATTTCGATACTTTCTGGTTTTGAAGGGCAATATCTTGATACTTCCAGATTTTGAAAGGTAATATCTTGATACTTTCTGGTTTTGAAGGGCAATATCTTGATACTTTCTGGTTTTGGAGTGTAATATCTCGATACTTTCTGGTTTTGAAGGGTAATATCTTGATACTTTCAGATTTTGAAGGGCAGTATTTCGATACTTTCAGGTTTTGAAGGGCAATATTTCGATACTTTCTGGTTTTGAAGGGCAATATCTTGATACTTTCTGGTTTTGAAGGGTAATATTTCGATACTTTCTGGTTTTGGAGTGTAATATCTTGATACTTTCTGGTTTTGAAGGGTAATATCTTGATACTTTCAGGTTTTGAAAGGCAATATCTTGATACTTTCAGATTTTGAAGGGCAGTATTTTGATACTTTCAGGTTTTGAAGGGCAATTTCTCGATACTTTCAGGTTTTGAAGGTCAATATCTGGATACTTTCAGGTTTTGAAGGGTAATATCCTGATACTTTCAGGTTTTGAAGGGTAATATCTTGATACTTTCTGGTTTTGAAGGGCAATATCTTGATACTCTCTGGTTTTGAAGGGTAATATCTTGATACTTTCTGGTTTTGGAGTGTAATATCTTGATACTTTTTGGTTCTGAAGGGTAATATCTTGATACTTTCTAGTTTTGAAGGGTAATATCTTGATACTTTCAGGTTTTGAAGGGTAATATCGTGATACATTCTGGTTTTGAAGGGCAGAATCTTGATACTTTCTGGTTATGAAGGGTAATATCTTGATACTTTCAGGTTTTGAAGGGTAATATCTTGATACTTTCTGGTTTTGAAGGGCAATATCTTGATACTCTCTGGTTTTGAAGGGTAATATCTTGATACTTTCTGGTTTTGGAGTGTAATATCTTGATACTTTTTGGTTTTGAAGGGTAATATCTTGATACTTTCTAGTTTTGAAGGGTAATATCTTGATACTTTCAGGTTTTGAAGGGTAATATCGTGATACATTCTGGTTTTGAAGGGCAGAATCTTGATACTTTCTGGTTATGAAGGGTAATATCTTGATACTTTCTGGTTTTGAAGGGCAATATCTTGGTACTTTCAGGTTTTGAAGGGTAATATCTTGATACTTTCAGGTTTTGAAGGGTAATATCTTGATACTTTCTGGTTTTGAAGGGTAATATCTTGATACTTTCTGGTTTTGGAGTGTAATATCTTGATACTTTCTGGTTTTGAAGGGTAATATTTCGATACTTTCTGGTTTTGAAGGGCAATATCTTGATACTTCCAGATTTTGAAAGGTAATATCTTGATACTTTCTGGTTTTGAAGGGCAATATCTTGATACTTTCTGGTTTTGGAGTGTAATATCTCGATACTTTCTGGTTTTGAAGGGTAATATCTTGATACTTTCAGATTTTGAAGGGCAGTATTTTGATACTTTCAGGTTTTGAAGGGCAATATTTCGATACTTTCTGGTTTTGAAGGGCAATATCTTGATACTTTCTGGTTTTGAAGGGTAATATTTCGATACTTTCTGGTTTTGGAGTGTAATATCTTGATACTTTCTGGTTTTGAAGGGTAATATCTTGATACTTTCAGGTTTTGAAAGGCAATATCTTGATACTTTCAGATTTTGAAGGGCAGTATTTTGATACTTTCAGGTTTTGAAGGGCAATTTCTCGATACTTTCAGGTTTTGAAGGTCAATATCTGGATACTTTCAGGTTTTGAAGGGTAATATCCTGATACTTTCAGGTTTTGAAGGGTAATATCTTGATACTTTCTGGTTTTGAAGGGCAATATCTTGATACTCTCTGGTTTTGAAGGGTAATATCTTGATACTTTCTGGTTTTGGAGTGTAATATCTTGATACTTTTTGGTTCTGAAGGGTAATATCTTGATACTTTCTAGTTTTGAAGGGTAATATCTTGATACTTTCAGGTTTTGAAGGGTAATATCGTGATACATTCTGGTTTTGAAGGGCAGAATCTTGATACTTTCTGGTTATGAAGGGTAATATCTTGATACTTTCAGGTTTTGAAGGGTAATATCTTGATACTTTCTGGTTTTGAAGGGCAATATCTTGATACTCTCTGGTTTTGAAGGGTAATATCTTGATACTTTCTGGTTTTGGAGTGTAATATCTTAATACTTTTTGGTTTTGAAGGGTAATATCTTGATACTTTCTAGTTTTGAAGGGTAATATCTTGATACTTTCAGGTTTTGAAGGGTAATATCGTGATACATTCTGGTTTTGAAGGGCAGAATCTTGATACTTTCTGGTTATGAAGGGTAATATCTTGATACTTTCTGGTTTTGAAGGGCAATATCTTGGTACTTTCAGGTTTTGAAGGGTAATATCTTGATACTTTCAGGTTTTGAAGGGTAATATCTTGATACTTTCTGGTTTTGAAGGGTAATATCTTGATACTTTCTGGTTTTGGAGTGTAATATCTTGATACTTTCTGGTTTTGAAGGGTAATATTTCGATACTTTCTGGTTTTGAAGGGCAATATCTTGATACTTCCAGATTTTGAAAGGTAATATCTTGATACTTTCTGGTTTTGAAGGGCAATATCTTGATACTTTCTGGTTTTGGAGTGTAATATCTCGATACTTTCTGGTTTTGAAGGGTAATATCTTGATACTTTCAGATTTTGAAGGGCAGTATTTTGATACTTTCAGGTTTTGAAGGGCAATATTTCGATACTTTCTGGTTTTGAAGGGCAATATCTTGATACTTTCTGGTTTTGAAGGGTAATATTTCGATACTTTCTGGTTTTGGAGTGTAATATCTTGATACTTTCTGGTTTTGAAGGGTAATATCTTGATACTTTCAGGTTTTGAAAGGCAATATCTTGATACTTTCAGATTTTGAAGGGCAGTATTTTGATACTTTCAGGTTTTGAAGGGCAATTTCTCGATACTTTCAGGTTTTGAAGGGTAATATCTTGATACTTTCTGGTTTTGTAGGGTAATATCTTGATACTTTCTGGTTTTGGAGTGTAATATCTTGATACTTTCTGGTTTTGAAGGGTAATATTTCGATACTTTCTGGTTTTGAAGGGCAATATCTTGATACTTCCAGATTTTGAAAGGTAATATCTTGATACTTTCTGGTTTTGAAGGGCAATATCTTGATACTTTCTGGTTTTGGAGTGTAATATCTCGATACTTTCAGGTTTTGAAGGTCAATATCTGGATACTTTCAGGTTTTGAAGGGTAATATCCTGATACTTTCTGGTTTTCAAGGGTAATATCTTGATACTTTCTGGTTTTGAAAGGTAATATTTCGATACTTTCTGGTTTTGGAGTGTAATATCTTGATACTTTCTGGTTTTGAAGGGTAGTATTACCCTTCAAAACCTGAAAGTATCAAGATATTACCCTTCAAAACCTGAAAGTACCAAGATATTGCCCTTCAAAACCAGAAAGTATCAAGATATTACCTTTCAAAACCTGAGAGTATCAAAATATTGCCCTTCAAAATCTGGAAGTATCCAGATATTGCCCTTCAAAACCTGAAAGTATCGAGAAATTGCCCTTCAAAACCTGAAAGTATCAAAATACTGCCCTTCAAAATCTGAAAGTATCAAGATATTGCCCTTCAAAACCTGAAAGTATCAAGATATTACCCTTCAAAACCAGAAAGTATCAAGATATTGCCCTTCAAAACCAGAAAGTATCAAGACAATACACTCCAAAACCAGAAAGTATCGAAATATTGCCCTTCAAAATCAGAAAGTATCAAGATATTACCCTTCAAAATCTGGAAGTATCAAGATATTGCCCTTCAAAACCAGAAAGTATCGAAATATTACCCTTCATAACCAGAAAGTATCAAGATATTACACTCCAAAACCTGAAAGTATCAAGATATTGCCCTTCAAAACCAGAAAGTATCAAGATATTACACTCAAAAACCAGAAAGTATCAAGATATTGCCCTTCAAAACCAGAAAGTATCAAGATATTACCCTTCAAAATCTGGAAGTATCAAGATATTGCCCTTCAAAACCAGAAAGTATCGAAATATTACCCTTCAAAACCAGAAAGTATCAAGATATTACCCTTCAAAACCAGAAAGTATCAAGATATTACCCTTCAAAACCAGAAAGTATCAAGATATTACCCTTCAAAACCAGAAAGTATCAAGATATTGCCCTTCAAAACCAGAAAGTATCACGATATTACCCTTCAAAACTTGAAAGTATCAAGATATTACCCTTCAAAACTAGAAAGTATCAAGATATTACCCTTCAAAACCAGAAAGTATCAAGATATTACACTCCAAAACCAGAAAGTATCAAAATATTACCCTTCAAAACCAGAAAGTATCAAGATATCACCCTTCAAAACCTGAAAGTATCAAAATATTACCATTCAAAACTAGAAAGTATCGAGATATTACACTCCAAAACCAGAAAGTATGAAGATATTGCCCTTCAAAACCAGAAAGTATCAAGATATTACCCTTCAAAATCTGGAAGTATCAAGATATTGCCCTTCAAAACCAGAAAGTATCGAAATATTACCCTTCAAAACCAGAAAGTATCAAGATATTGCCCTTCAAAACCAGAAAGTATCAAGATATTACCCTTCAAAACCAGAAAGTATCAAGATATTACCCTTCAAAACCAGAAAGTATCAAGATATTGCCCTTCAAAACCAGAAAGTATCACGATATTACCCTTCAAAACTTGAAAGTATCAAGATATTACCCTTCAAAATCTGAAAGTATCAAGATATTGCCCTTCAAAACCTGAAAGTATCAAGATATTACCCTTCAAAACCAGAAAGTATCAAGATATTGCCCTTCAAAACCAGAAAGTATCAAGATATTACCCTTTAAAACCTGAAAGTATCAAAATATTACCATTCAAAACTAGAAAGTATCGAGATATTACACTCCAAAACCAGAAAGTATGAAGATATTGCCCTTCAAAACCAGAAAGTATCAAGATATTACCCTTCAAAATCTGGAAGTATCGAAAAATTGCCCTTCAAAACCAGAAAGTATCAAGATATTACACTCCAAACCTGAAAGTATCAAGATATTGCCCTTCAAAACCAGAAAGTATCAAGATATTACACTCAAAAACCAGAAAGTATTGAAATATTACCCTTCAAAACCAGAAAGTATCAAGATATTGCCCTTCAAAACCTGAAAGTATCAAGATATTACCCTTCAAAACCAAAAAGTATCAAGATATTACCCTTCAAAACCAGAAAGTATCAAGATATTACCCTTTAAAACCTGAAAGTATCAAAATATTACCCTTCAAAACCAGAAAATTTCAAGATATTACCCTTTAAAACCAGAAAGTATCAAGATATTATACTTCAAAACCAGAAAGTATCAAGATATTACCCTTCAAAACCTGAAAGTATCAAGATATTACCCTTCAAAACCAGAAAGTATCAAGATATTGCCCTTCAAAACCAGAAAGTATCAAGATATTACACTCAAAAACCAGAAAGTATTGAAATATTACCCTTCAAAACCAGAAAGTATCAAGATATTGCCCTTCAAAACCAGAAAGTATCAAGATATTACCCTTCAAAACCTGAAAGTATTAAGATATTGCCCTTCAAAACCAGAAAGTATCAAGATATTACACTCAAAAACCAGAAAGTATCGAAATATTACCCTTCAAAACCAGAAAGTATCAAGATATTGCCCTTCAAAACCTGAAAGTATCAAGATATTACCCTTCAAAACCAAAAAGTATCAAGATATTACCCTTCAAAACCAGAAAGTATCGAGATATTACCCTTCAAAACCAGAAAGTATCAAGATATTGCCCTTCAAAACCAGAAAGTATCACGATATTACCCTTCAAAACTTGAAAGTATCAAGATATTACACTCCAAAACCAGAAAGTATCGAAATATTACCCTTCAAAACCAGAAAGTATCAAGATATTACCCTTCAAAACCAGAAAGTATCAAGATATTACCCTTCAAAACCAGAAAGTATCACGATATTGCCCTTCAAAACCAGAAAGTATCACGATATTACCCTTCAAAACTTGAAAGTATCAAGATATTACCCTTCAAAACTAGAAAGTATCAAGATATTACCCTTCAAAACCAGAAAGTATCAAGATATTACACTCCAAAACCAGAAAGTATCAAAATATTACCCTTCAAAACCAGAAAGTATCAAGATATAACCCTTCAAAACCTGAAAGTATCAAAATATTACCCTTCAAAACCAGAAAGTATCAAGATATTACCCTTCAAAACCAGAAAGTATCAAGATAGTGCCTTTCAAAACCAGAAAGTATCAAGATATTGCCTTCCAAAACCAGGGTAGAAAATAGAACTATTGGAAAAATCCGAACATATGTCTGTAGCCCAAGTTTGTGAAATTTATAGCTGTATGGCTTGTTTTTGATATCCTGAAATCAAGAACCATATTATTACAGCTACTCCCAAATGCTGTTTGTTCTACAGTAGGGAATAAAAAACAGATGAAAGTGGTCGAAAATAGAAATTTATCATATACAATCATAGGGCAAACAACTAAAGCTGGATGCTTTTTTTTACCAAACTTCACTGACTTGTTTCATATAATAATTCAAGAAATTTATATTCTATTTTGTATCAGAGCTATCTTTGCATTAGAATATCTCGATTTGAAACAAATTAGAAAATGTAAAAGTGCCCTTTCTTGTCAGATTTGATTTAACAGACATTCGACATCAGTGGACAACTATTCAACCTCCTTTGTCAATCAAATAGAAGATTTACTTGGTAAATATTGTGCCAAATCAGTGAAATTGACTTATTCACAAAATGTACTTATTTTTGTGAAAGAAGTTGGATTTCACTTTATTTTCACAAACTTTTGATCCTAAAGAATAGTTGTTTTTTCTTCTTTTTTTTTGATTGAATAAACCTCTGCTTAAAATTACAACTACAAATCTATTTATCGAATTACTGAAGCCTCACAAATGGCAGACCACACCTACCAGCCTAGAAGGCTACAGATTAATCTTCCTTTGTACATCTACGCGTGTCTCTGACCACTCCAGGTCACATTTTTAGGACTACAGCCATGCATCATTTTTTTTAAAAGAAAGTTCTTTTTGGTTTGTTTTTTAATCAACTATGCCCAAATTTTGCTCTGATACTTTTTAGGTATTTTTTCTAGTTAATAAGTTTTGGTACATGTGCAGACTACTGTGATTCATTTAGAGGTACGGATATTTTTTGTAAAATGTTAAAATCTTGCCAGTTCTAATAATGATGATAATGACACAAAATTTTACAAGCATCATATTTTCGTTATGAAGTTTGTAGGAATTTGAAAAAAGAAAAGAATACCTATTGTTAATGTTGAGAAAGATGAGGGAGACAAGTACAAAGATTTTACTAACAATGAAGGGTGGAAGGTGTGCCTTATGTAAACAAAACATGATTAACGGACATGAACCGCCCAAGTGAAGGATTTGTAATAGATATCAAATGTGTGAAATTGGCTCAATCAGTTACTAATCATACGTTCATATATAAGGAATAAATGTTTAAATGTTCAGCCCTCTAACTCCATTGAAGTGGCCTGTATGTGTGATACATATATACATTAGATAGCTAGTCAGACCATCTTGAAAACTGGAGAGACCTCTGTTGATATTTTTGGTTGACAGTTTCTAATAATTGATTTAAAGTCAAAGGTACCAAATATTGCTTGTATCAATTTGTGGGGGTTTCTTCAAGTTTTATTTTGTTGTTAACTCCATTAAGAAAGGATTTATAGTGTAGTGTCAAACTGTTCCCATTGATAGAATTAGGTGCATGCTTACTATTCCTTGGAGGGGAGTTTCTGCTAAATAGGGAGGAAAAAGGCTTATGAATTGAAGAAAATCACAGAGGAATGAACAACAAAGTTTTCTCATGTAAAAATACTACACTATTCATTGATGAAGATGAATTATAAACTATATAGTAAGAAATAATTTTGTGTAATGTGTAGTGAATGTAAAGTCTTTTCGGTTTGTGAAGTGAAAGTCTGTAATCAAGGTACTTGACTTGTAATTGAGCCATTGTGTTATGTATGCCTGTTGTTTGTCAAAGGGATTTTGCCAGACTGAATAAATAAGGGGTTTTGGTTTATTGGGATTTCACACCTATTTCTGAGAATTCTCACAATTAATGGTAAAGGGGATAATTTCTTAAAAAAATGTTTAGTCTTCAGCAAATTCTCATGTGTGTTCCGTTTCGAAATTCAGTTATTGTCTTTTCAAGTAAATAAACAAATGAGAGAAGGAGAGTGTGTGTTATGTTTATCTAAAGTATTTAACTTACACTCTTATATTAATGAAATCTTTTTTCTGATATGTATGTATCTTTTTATTAAATTGGATCACTACAAATTAATTGTCTATTTCAATTCAAATCTATATGTTTGTTAAAATTTGCCTGAAATATTTTGATTTATTTGATTTATCTATTTATTCATCTTATTCTACTTATGAAATCCTTTTTTAAATGGAATAAGAAATATTTGAATTACGTAAATGTTGACAATTAAAAGAATATCTAACTTATATTACATTGTGAATATAGAAATTAGATATCCCCCCTCTTGATTAACACTTGATGTAGATCAAATCATTTATCATTAAATGAATTATGATGAGCTGCACAAAACTGATTTAGGTTAAAAATTTCAAGATATCTATTTGTTTATCTTTTAATATTGAATATGAACATTTTGATTATCCTTGAATTTTTAAAACAGGTTTCTGTTGATCAATAGAATGTTTTCATATTATATTCAATATGATGGAGTAAAAATTTGTAATATCCATCTATTATCATGAATTATAAATCTATTGATATCTTCATTTCTCTCTATATATACAATTACATTTTTGTTTATCAATATATGTGTTGAGAAATATTTTTACAATTGAAATGAATGTGGAACAAATGATTTCATTTTGATTTAATTCCTTAAAGATATCAAGTAATGAATTATATATATATATATATATATATATATATATATATATATATATATATATATATATATATATATATATATATATATATATATATATATATATATATATATATATGATTCTACCAGTTTCATCTCATCATATATTTGAAATACAAATAAACATGAAAATAACCGAAATGAATTATTATTATATTAAATGATCAGGTGATGACAAATCTTGTGAAATCCGTTTGCGTCTACTAAATTGTTTCAATATTTTCAAGGAAAAGATTAGAGAATTAGTTGTATCAATTTTTCTCTTGAAATTTTTCAGTTTATAAATTGTTCATTTCTTGTATTTCATGAACAGAAGAAATGAAAAAATATACGAATCTTGTAAGATGGAATGAAATATAAAAAGTATCGCAGCTTCTGGTGTTATAATGAATTATCTCCCTTGATCTCGATTCTTCGCGGACATTTTCCAATTTCGATCGAGAAAAGTTGGTGATATTTATAAGAAATTTAACCCAGAAAATCATGGTTTATTCCAAATGTTTTAGTTTCTCTATTTTCCCTTATTCGTAATTGCTCTTAGGAAAACGAATCAGACGAGAGGTAGAAGTAAGTACAACGTTATTTTAGTTTCTTTCTTTTCTAAAAAAAGAAAAAATACGAATTAAGATTGTGTTTGTCATTTGGTCTGTGAGAGAATAATGGATAATGATTAATTAATCAATTTTAATAAAATTTGATTTTTTGTCTCCAGAATAATCTGGAATGAGACGAATCCTTTTGGGAAAATGCCGATGATTTTCAGTCACTTATTTAAACAAAGTCGCTTCCACTGAAACTTTGAATGACTTAATCCTTGGCCCTACGTACATAAACCTATGGTAGTGTTAATCAACAAGCATTTAATATAGAGGCCCCTATAAGTATTATTTGATTGTTATACAAAATCTGATGTTTTAAGAGACCCAACTGAACAGCGTTTTTCCAAAAGTCGAGAAATCTTTTGGTGTGCTTTTTGTCATGACGACAGAATCTCAACTGGCTCCTACTTGTAGTTTGATTTACTCAGAAAAAATTAAACTTTATAGCAAGGATACATGGAGTTGCCCGGGAGAAATGGGTCCAAGGTTAGGTCGAAGTAAGTAGAATTTTTTTCATTAAGAATTAAATCAAATGTTTTATCTATTATTTTTATTTTTATTTTTGGCTTTCAAATTCAATTCATGATTGTATTCATGTGGGAATGTATCAGTTTTGAGAGGAAATAATGGTACATGTTACTAATGCTGGCTTGGGCTGCTGATGCTATTACTATCGTATCTTGGAATAATGAAAGCAGAAAACTTGACCATTTAGAATTTTTATTCCATTATAAAGTATACAATTTGGGGTAAGGTATTGCAAGTAACAACAACAACAAAAAATGAACATTTTTTTTCATAATTATAAAATTAAAAAAATATACACACTAGCAATATAATAAAAATTCATGGAACAGCCCTAACCCTAACTCTAACCTGGTAATTGTTGATAAAATAAATTAGCAGCTACTTCGAATAAGAAGACAAGTTCCGCTGACTACTGTGAGTTCCCTCACTCTCTGCTCAGAGTGCGGCCATATTGGCTGAACAAGTTATTATTTTTACTGCTGTCATGAATTTAAGTCATCCAACGGGTTTTGGGCCTAGTTTTCATTAATATCTCAACTTGTTGGATTCCCTAATCAGTTTCTTCTCGTGATACTTCAATGAGTAAATGTGACTATCCAAGTTAATGTCAGCTAGCAGCACAAAATCGTGTGGCCTTGTGTGAGATTTTTTATTGTAAAAAAAGTTTACAGTTATACCGTATTTTACACACTTCAAGTTTTACGGTCTATGAAATAGAATTTCGAACGTAATGGAAATTTTTGTTGTTTTGAAGAATTGCTTGGTCTCAATTGTAAACATCGACAGTGAGGGATATCAGTTGTAAGGAGTTAAGTTTAAGGTATAAAATCAGCTTCCGTTTAACTAATGAAGACCCCACAGCTAAATAACTAAGAGCAGCCAGCTGTTTAATCATTGCCATAGGATTATGGTCAAATTCAAAGTTAAGATAAAGGTGAAAGTTAGTCAAAATTGATAATAATGGAAATCACATGAAATCTTTTTGTTCACTTTGAACAGTTTAAAACATTTTTTGCATGTGAATAGCATTGTTACCAGTTTTTGTACGTTAGTGTCTGTTGATTGTTTGGCTATTAGTCATCATATCAGCAGAAAGAATGAGGCAAGCTACCTATTGATAGATTTATATAGAAAAAATGCAATATGGCTGATGCAACTTAGACAAAAAATACAAGCACACGGTATACTTGTTCTGGTAAATATGCTAATTGATCTTGAAATAAGGTGAAGGCAGGATTAAGGGTTTACTGTCCAACACTCACACTTGAGCACTGAATTCTGCCTTACTAAATCAAGTACAATTAAACATAGTTCACTAATTAAGAAAATGAACAAAATGTTTAGTGTAATTATGTGTCAAAAGAACAGTGTCAATCATTTTATCATAAGAACTGAAATCCCATAATGTTCGATACAAAAGTTAGCAACTTCGCTTTGAACATTGATTTTGCAAAAGCATCTGCTACATTTTCTTCAGAGGGTGGATGTCTCATGACTATAGAACCATTTTAAATTTCTGATCTAATAGAGTGATAGTTTATATTGATGTGTTTGGTTCATTGGTTTCTGAGAGGCTTTTTGGTGAAAGAAATTGCACTTTGATTGTCAACAGTGTAACAGTCTCCACAGTTTTCTCAACAACCATATCATTCAGCAGTTGTGATAAGAACTTGGTCTCTTGTGTAGCCATGGTGATTGCTACGTACACAGCTTCAAATCTGATCAAAACCACAGTAGATTGCTTCTTGCTCTCCCATAAAATGGCCGGGCCATTTTTACATCACAATTAGCAATATCCTGAAGTGCTCTTTCTATCTTCAGAACCTCTGCAATCAGCATCACTGATTCCAGTGAGCTCTACATCATCTCCACATTTTTGAAAACATAATTTCTAATTGATTGTTCCTTTCAAATATCTGAATACATGCTTAACTGCCGTCCAGTGGTCGACAGTATGATTTTGAGAATACTGTGCCAATTCAATATCAATCCATGAGATGTCCAGTCTTGTACACATCATGACAAATACCAGGCATCCAATAGCTTCACTATATTTCCTTGAATCAAATGGTTGGGTACCCTTGGGGAAATTTAACTTTTGTTCACTTGGTGTTGATTTAGATTTACTATCAGCCATGTTGAATCTTTCAAGTACCTTTTTCTATAATACATTTTTTTGACATTAGGTAATCCTGTTTCCATTGTGGAAATCTATTCCAAGAAATATGATAGCATAACTTTTTCTCCATTTACCATTATCATTATATGCTAAGATGATGTCATCAACCTGTAATAGAATAACCACAATGTCTTTATCTCTGCGTTTTACGTACCTGCACAGCTCAGCTAAACTTTGTTTGAAATTACTTTTTATAAATTCATCATTCAGTAAACCGTTCCAGTTTCTGCAACTCTGAGACCATACAATGATTTGTTCAGTTTATAATCCAACTTTTTCCTTGTCTTTTCTTTGAACTTCAAAGCCCTTCACTTGCTTTTGATGTGTTTTGCAGTCATTAAGTGCATTGAGATATGCAGTTTGGTCATCCATTTTATCTACAATCAGATTATATTATGCAGCCAATTCCATTAAAGTTCTCACTGATGTCATCTTTGTGGTCGGTGCACAACTACCATAGAGTCATATCAAATCTGATTTAGGGATATTCCCCTGGTGATCCTCTCAGATTCCCCGGGAAAAAAAAAGCACCGGTGCTCTTATACTAAATTTATAGAGGAATCCAAAATATTAGGTGTATATCTCTAACAGTTTTGAAACGTTACTCAATTTTATGCATTTTGCTGGATGAACCTTTCCATCCAGACTTTGACATTTGTAGCTCCTTTGATATGGCATGTGCTGCTTTGAAACTTTGTGACTAGAGTATCTATGTATTTTTCCTCCCACAAGACTCTGAAAATATGCCAAAATCTCAAATGTAAAAAGACGATGCTCACTTGAGTGCTTCTCATTCAATCAATATGCTAGATAAAGCACTCATAGTTTTTTCTTGTCATTTATAACATATCAGTCATGTGTATGCAGTAACCATATTCATTACTGTCATGGAAATGTCAGAATGATTATTTGAAATGTGCTCAATTTTGTGATGTCCTCAAAATTGCCTATTTTCATGTCCTCATTTGGGCAGTTGGCCACCATTTTCATATTTTTTCCGTGTATTCTTATATATCTGATGATAATCTTATAAAAGTTTAATGCTGTTTCTGAGCTTCTTTTTGGAGATATGATTTTTTAATTCATACGAGGTGTGTTGGGAAGTTCTCAGCTTGGGAAACCATGTAGGTTTTTGGCCCTACAACTCACTTCCCAAAATCTGAGCAATATTTTGTTACTGTAGCTAGAAAGAGTCTTCTTTTAAATTGTAGAGTACCATTTTGCAGAATCTTTGCACTTTTTAATTCTCATATTTCCATAAAAAGAAGAGAAAATATACTTTTGCATACTGAAAGCTTATTTTGTACGGTTATTGTTTAGATTTTTATGGAGAAATTACTTTGATTACACCATAATGGATGTGTCTGTCAATGGAAATCTAAACTGTTTTTAAAAATCTTCCAAAAATAAAGTAGCTTTCATAGAAAATAGCATTTGTTTATTGGGATGCCTATCCACCTGTCAACACATCTTGAAGTTCAAGTGGTTGTTAAACAAAAATTTAATGAAAAAATTGAATTATAAACCTTCATTTTATTTAATCAGTGTGTAATTACTTGTGCATCTTTCCAAAATTCACCCCTTGCAAGTAAGAAATTTACCCCCTGGTATAAATTAACCCCAGGTCAAGGAGTATTGCCGTAGACATTCTCATATATCTACTCAAAATATTTCTTAAGAAAAGCGGTTGAGTGAACACCCCAAACAAAGCAGCTATCTTTGTCTATTGCTGGCTTCAATTGGTCTAATTGGAAGGAGTACATATTTAATTTAATTTATGGGTTCTTTGGAAGGAGCACATTGTTGGAAACTTCTTTCTGATTTCACCATATATGCAGCATCATCATTGTCTTTGGCTCTTGGTCTGTCCTAATCTTTGGTCTTACACATTGTCGTAAAGGGTCTGCTTTTCATCAGCTGTCAAAATTTCTTTGAAAGCTGAATACAGAGAAACCTCGATTATTTGATCACCATCAACCTCAACTGCTTGAGCAGGCTGTAGAACATCATCCGTCCAGAAATCTGCTGTGCAGAACTTTGCAAAATACTTTCAACGTGTTCATTTCTTCACAGTCCTTACTCCGTAAACTGCGCAAATTTATTTTGTATTAGGGTTGCATTTCTCTCGTTCTTGAATCGTAATATGCCAAAAATGTTGCATATTTTCTCTTATGTTCAATTTTAGAATCAATAATTTATGATGGTAGACAGGTCATCACATATGCTTAATCAAAACCTGCCTAGTTGTTCAATTCCTTGGTTATGCAGTACAGGAGAGTCAAATGCTCTGTGACATTGCAAGGATGAATTAGGAAGAAAAAATTGACTGGTACATGAAATCCTCTGGTGTGGTCACCTGAATGAGAACAAGCTATCCCAATGGATTTAGTGAAGGATTTATTTCAAAATTCCTGGAAGCTCATGAACTACAACAGACAGCTGAAACATTGTGACTAAGAATGATAATTTCTCATCTCAAGAATTCAGAACATTATTTAATCTAATTAAGTTTTCTAAATACAATATCATATATTAAGTTTAATTTCTTTCTTTTTTCTACAGATGTTCCAGTTGAAAAAACATTTGGTGAATTTGAATGGATCAGCCTTTTCTAACTGACCTGAAATAAAGGAAAAAATTACTCAGAAAAAAAGTATTGTGAAACTTGTGGGTAAAAATTGTCGAATAATTCTATTTCTAAAAGAAACTCCGCTCTCAGTGGAGAGATATCTTATTTTTGTGAACAATGTGAATCTTCCTTTTGATGAGATCAAAATTGGTTGTGTATGTGCAAAAACATCCTATCTCTTCCTTTTCAACAAAGTCATATTTTGTAGAACATATTGAAACACGCACTCGATAGAAATGCTGGTTGTGCATGAATCATATTCTGTGCAAAACATTTGTCAAAATGCAGTGGAGACAAACCATATGTTATGAAGTGGGTGACTTTTTTTTTTTCACTGAAGTCAAGTTTTAGGCAATGTATGCAATTGCAAACTGGGAAGAAATATTAGTATGTGGCTTACAGATCTTCCCTTTGATGAAATATTTTATGATTTTGTTTAATTTGGTGAATTTGAATGTTATAAAAGTTTATTCATGGTCTCAAAGGAAGAAAACATGGAAAATTACTCAGAGAAAAAGAAAACTATCGGAACTCGTGTATCTAAACTAGCTCAAAGTTCTACTTTGAAAAAACACATAAAAACATATAGTGGAGTGAAATCATATCCTTGTGATCTCTGTGGGTCACCCTTTCAATACAAGTCAAATTTGAAACGTCATATGCAAACACATACTGGCGAGAAACCATATTCTTGTGAAGTTTGCAGCTCTTCATTTTCATATAAGTCAAATTTGATGGTGCATATGCGAACACACAATGGAAAGAAACCATATACTTGTGAAGTATGTGTGTCTTCATTTTCATGTAAATCAAGCTTGAATTGTCACATGCAAAAACACACTAGAGAAAAACCATATTGTTGTGAAGAATGTGGCTCTTCCTTCACACAGAAAGCAAGATTGGTTGAACATATGAGAACACATACTGGAGAGAAGCCATATTCTTGTGAAGTGTGTGGCTCTTCTTTTTCACAGAAGTCAAATTTGAAACAACATATGCGAACGCATACTGGCGAGAAACCATATTCATGTGAAGTGTGTGGCTCTTCTTTTTCACAGAAGTCAAATTTGGTTGGCCATATGCTAACACATACTGGAGAAAAGCCTTTTTGTTGTGAAGTGTGTTGTTCTTCCTTTTCACAGAAGTCAACATTGAAACAACACATGCGAACACACACTGGAGAGAAGCCATATTCTTGTCTAGCATGTGGCTCCTCTTTTTCACATCAGTCAAATTTGAAACAACATATGCAAACACACACTGGGGAAAAACCATATTCATGTGAAGTTTGTGGCTCTGCTTTTGCACAAAAGTCAGATTTGATGGCACATATGCGAACTCATACTGGAGAAAAACCGTATTCTTGTCAACTGTGTGATGCTGTATTTTCACACAAGACATCTTTGAGGCTGCATAAGCTAAAACACACTGGGGAGAAGCCATATTCTTGTCAGATGTGTGGCTCTTCATTTTCCGACAAGTCAACTTTTAGCCAGCATAAGCGAATACACACTGCTGAGAAACCATATTCATGTGAAGTGTGTGGCTTTTCTTTTTCACAGAAATCATATATGAAGGTGCATATGCGAACACACACTGGAGAAAAGCCATATTCTTGTGAAGTGTGTGGATCAGCGTTTTCACAGAAGTCAGAGTTGGTGGTACATATGCGAACACATACTGGAGAGAAGCCATATTCCTGTCAAGTATGCGGCTCTTCCTTTTCACAAAAGTCAACTTTAGTAGGGCATATGCAAACACACACTGGGGAGAAACCATATTCATGTGAAGTTTGTGGCTCTTCTTTTTCACGAAAGTCATATTTAGTGGGACATATGCGAACACATACTGGAGAAAAGCCATATTCTTGTGAAGTGTGTGGCTCTTCCTTTTCACTGAAGTCAAATTTGAAACAACACATGCGAACACACACTGGAGAGAAGCCATATTGTTGTCAAATATGTGGTTCTTCTTTTTCACAGCAGTCACATATTATGAAGCATATGCGAACACATACTGGAGAAAAACCATATTCTTGTCGATTATGTGGTTCTTTTTTTTCTCAACAGTCGCATATTATAAAGCATATGCGAACACACATGGGGCAGAAATCATATTCATGTAGAAAATGTGGCTCTCTATTTTTAGGGATGTCAGATTTGGTGGCACATATGCAAACACATGCTGAAGAGAAGCTCTAATTCTGTGAAATGCGTAGCTCTTCCGAAAAAATCAAAAATTCAGTGATCATTTCTAATACGCCCTGGAGAAAAACCATGTTCTTGTTAGGTGTGTGACTCATGGATATCAGAATTGGTGTTGCATTTGTAAATACATGCTGGAAAAAAATCATATTCTTGTTAAGGCTGTGATTTCTCTTTTGAATAGAGGTAGATGAGTTTCATCGGGTGGTATGAGCCAGATGGTAAAGTTTTTTAGGTTTCAGGCTTTAGTCAAGAAAACAATTTAACAGTTGTCTGAAAATGAGTTTTCTTTCAAATTTTTTGAAAGTTTAGAAGTCTCTCCAAAAGATATTTCAAAATTTTTTAGCATGACTTTGACATCACAGAGTGTGGGGTAAAATGGTTAAATCATCTTTAGGCCTATATTCAAACTAAAATTTCATCTTTCCCCGTTTGAAATAGAAGATCTATGTCTTGGTTATCAGATCAGCAAATACAGTTGATAAGCGTAATGGAGAAAGGAATTTTCTGAGCTTTTCAAAAATGATATATTTTCACATTTTGCTAACTTTCTTCCTGTCTTTATCAACTATTTATAAATACATTTTAGTTTCTCAATTTACTTAGGGTCTGTTCTAAACTAATTAAACCAGTACAAATTCTTTTAGACTTATTGCCAGTATTTATTGACTTCAGGTACATTGCAATGGCTACGATTGTTGTATGCTACCTGGAGCTTTATGATTTATACATTGTCAATTATTGGATATGAGCATATTTTTCTATGCTCTGGCTATTTCTTCGTAGCTAACTGTTATAATTGTCTTATTTGTTTTACTATATCAAGGAAATATGAACCTGCGTCTACAAAAATCACAAAACTTGTGTCTTCTTTCAAAACTTCTACATTTACTACAGCTTACTCTGATCTATATCTGTTATTAAGGCTTATGCTTACATTGTCAACACTTTCTCTGTCTGAATTTATTTCTTTTGTTTTTTTGTTATTTTTTGCTATGGTAATAAGTATTAAGATTATTAGGCTTGACTTTCTATTTCTTTGTCCTGTTTCTTGCAACACACTCCAGTGTGTACTTCACTCTCCTCTCTTCTTATTCCCCAGTTTCTGAGCACTTCAGATGTTTCTGGAGAGATGACCTCGATGATTGCATTTCCAAGCAATTTCTTTGGAATATCTGGATTTTGAGTGTCTGTACTTAAAGCTGAAGTCCCCAGATTTTTGTCAATAGGCTTAGAAAATACAACCTCATGAGCTACAGCATATTTATTAGGAGGGTAAAAGGCAACACCATTGAAACCATTTCTAGCATATATTGGATGAAGTTGTTGCCAAGTCAAAGTTGTTTTTAGGTCAAAGATGGAAATACAGTTTTCTTGACAGTTGCCGTGCAACATTTTGCAAACCCATCAAGATCTTCTGCAACATTTGACTGGTCTGAGCACCACAACATCCAATGTTTAGAAGGTGTATGGAGGGAGACAAGAGATAATATCATTTTCTATGGTGGTTGTGACTGTTGAATGAAAGTTGACTGTTGCCATCAAAAGTCAGTAGAACAGGCTTTTCATAGGATTTCAAATGGTTTATAAAATCATTAAGAAACCATTCAAAGAGTTTTTCAGACAACTGAATTCCTTCTCGTTGTCAGTGTTATATACGCTTTTGGGACAATTCATTTTACAGCCCCTTTCAGATGTAATATCCAAATGTGTTGGTAGTAAACAGTTTACCACAATCACATTTAGATATTACACCTGAAGAAGGCCGTTGAATGAATCAGTCAAACTATGTTTATTACACAACAAGAAAGAGTTTAGACCCCCCTTGAAACTATAGACGGTAACATTAATGATCCAGTTCTCAAAGTTTGCGTTCGTCAACCAGCCACTATCACTGACATTGTATGTGGTTCCTTTTGGTCTACCTCACGTCATATAACTGTCCAGCTTTGTAGATGTTAAATGGAGGGACGAATATCCCAGACACTCAGGTACAAAAGAGTACTGAGAATATGGCCTTACTAGCACTAGGAGATCCATGAGCGAAAATTGCGTCAGCTTTTCTATCAGGGTTCAGAACTGTTTCATCCAAATTGAAGATATTATGAGGCTCCATCTGTAACTTATTGTGTGTAAGTGGAAAATCTAAAATCAATGATTTCTCTGCTGAAATATTCTCTATTCAATGTAGTTGTCTGTCTTTCCTCTATATTTCAAATATTCAATAAAAATGTAAAATTTTTATTCGAGAAATATTTTTCTTTGAAAGTTCATCATGCATGCAGTTATTATTCCATGTTTTTAAGAATTGATTCTGGAAATGGAAAAATGTTTTTTCCCTTTTTCAAAATTGATGTTGGAATTTTAATTATGATTTTTTTCTTTCTATACAGGAAATTTCAACTTATTTTTGACAAAAATCAAGTTTTATAAATAGGACATTTTCCTCCATTAATTCTCACTAATTTTACGTTTAGAATATATGGGTGGTCTTAATAATGATGGCACAGATAGTGGAGTCAGGAATAGAGTTCAAACTTGTGGCTGAGACAGTTTGAGTTCACTTTGCACTAACACCTCACAATGTGTGAGTAAATGACTGGGTATCCAGAGCTCTTCAGTCCTGAAAAAAATAGGTTGAAGAAAGTATTTAACTCACAAATTATCATATGTCGAATAAGTGTGATTGAAACCCAATGAAGCCTAGTGATATCATGAGGCACTGCTGGGGTGCCCTGGGTTAGTTAGTGGTAATGAAGCTTTCCTCCCCCAAACTATCCCTGACCCCCAAATCATCATCTGATGACGGCTTTGTTGGTGGCAGCAGTAGTATAAATTTATTCATAAAGAAATTGAAAATAACCAATCATTTTTGTTAGAAGAAAAATCTCCTGTCATCCGATTTTTTTAGACAAAGCATTTTCATCATTAGCAGTAGTACCACTTTCAAGTACGCCTTTTTGCAAGGCACCCAGGACGAACACGAGATGTGCAGTCAAATGGGGGAACTGCAAAAAATAGGTTATACCAATTTCGTCTGTGTAAATTTAGCAAATATCTTGGTTCCATTGACCTAGTAAAACAAATTTGACTTTGAATTACTGCTCAATTTGCAAGAATCAAGAAGCATGGAACTACTTTGGTAGAGGTATCCAATTCTGCTTCCAGTGGAATTCAAAAAAAAAAGAACAACAGACCAAACAGAATAATTTGACCTTTTTATTTTCAGGATAATGTTAACTTCCCATCAGCAGCTGAAGAAGAAGATATTTCAAGTTATTAATACCAACTGAGTATTGAGCATTCAATTATCTGTAACTTGAGTTCATCTTCAGTAAAGGTCATTTGGTACAGATTCGGGTATTTAGACCCATTACCAAGGTTAAATTTATTTGATGAAGTTTCCTGCCCCCTCAAAACTATAGACAGTAACATTAATGATCCAGTTCTCAAAGTTTGCGTTTGTCAACCAGCCACTATCACTGACATTGCATGTGGTTCCTTTTGGTTTACCTCACGTCATATAACTGTCCAGCTTTGTAGATGTTAAATGGAGGGACGAATATCCCAGATGCTCAGGTACAAAAGAGTACTGAGAATATGGCCTTACTAGCACTAGGAGATCCATGTACGAAAATTGCATCAGCTTTTCTATCAGGGTTCAGAACTGTTTCATCCAAATTGAAGCGTTTCTGGTACTGAATAGAAACAGTTGTGGCTGTGGTGCAAGTCCTAATGTTACCAAAACCTCCGCTAGCCAAACTTTAAATACACTGACTGATGGTGCAACAGTCTAATGCATGGATCTCTGATATTTTCTATGAAAACTCTCTTTTTGGTAATCAAATCTGAAAGTCTTGCAAGCCATTGAAAGCTAGATTTATCCTCACTCAATTCATGCCAATCAATCTGACGAGAAGATTTGAAAATGAAATGAGTTTATGCAAAATTTTAGCCTTGACAAAAGATTTAGAAAAAAAAACAATCGTTTGAATGTGTGCTGCGATTCAAGGAAGCAAGTTTGAAATGACCTACAGTTTCTCTCCGAAATGTAACTTGTACACATACCCAAACATGCATATACCCAGATACATGCACTCACAGGCCTCATATACACGCGTACACTTGCGCACACATGCCACATTTGATGAAGTTCTTGAGTACGCCTTCTGGTACCACTTGGACATATCTTCAATGACAAATCATGGGTCGTAAGGTGTTTTGGTCTGTGATCATCAGCGTCTTTCACCCTAGTGACCCAGCTGCGGGGGAAGGGTGATCAGTCAGGCTATGTAGTCAGACTGACCTGTCCTTCATGATTTATTCATTTGTCTCAATTATACAAAGAGTCAGGTGAATAATGATGGCATGTGAAAGCTGATTTTCAAACATGTACTATAAAATAGCTCTAATACATAATTCAAAGATATCGTTTGAAACTATGCTGTGTCATGGAATTGATACAACTTAATAGTTTCATTCGAGAGGTGGCTTCCATGCTTTTGACGACTACTATTTTCTCATTTCGGCTTTGGGAAGCTGCTTACATCATAGATTAATTTGGTTGATTTGCTAGCTCTGTTTTTTCTGTTGACTGGTATCATTGATTTCGTGCTTGTAAATTTGCAGTTGATATACTGAAATGGAGCTGTTCTTTTTTTCAGGGGTGTTTACTCGCAAGTCAGAATAGTCTTTAGTGAAGAATACCAGATCATTTGTTGGAATGAAAGTTGGAATGTATGTGCCGTTATTTTCTTCTCTTCTATCCAAGACAGAATTTGCAAGGTTTGCCATGATATTCAACACTTTATCACAATTGATAGATAGAAGGGCATGCCCGTTCAAAAGCTGTCATGAAAATCTTCAAGAGGTTCAATCTTGAAATGATAATGCACCGTTCTTTATTCGTTTATGATGTTGTTAATAGTGACAATCAAAACAGAAATATAGTTGTTAATTGCAACTACGATCAAAACAGAATTTTTTGAAAATGCTGTCAAATCTTGTAACTATGATTTGATTTAATCTAATCATGTTCAATAGAAAAACTTTGTCAGAAAAAAAATTGATTCTCCCTCCCTCTCTACACTGGCATACTAACAGGGGGGGGATGACACCATGATGTTTTTGCATTATGAAAATTCAACATTTACAGCTATTTTTAGTGCTAATTTTTAGCCATTTTCAAATTATTAAACTGGCCATAAAAAGGCTAACTGCTTTTTAAGCACGTTCTGGCATTTTTTTAATATGTTTTGCGGTTGATTTAGCAGGAAAAATTTTTGGAGTTGACAACACTGGGAGTGACACCCTGAGTTACAATCGTAGATGATGCCAACCCTAGGAATACCTCTGTCTCTCTGAATTCTATTCTAAAACTTATAAAGAATTTCACTATTTTTCTCAATTCTATTCCCAAACCACTTTGAGACAATTACAGATGTACATCGTATCACAAATATGTCACTTTTTTCTGCTCACAAAATATGTGTTCATTTTAGTTTAAATTTTTTATTGAAAACTGAGCACCCCACCGTGGACCCAAATGACTCCAAACTTGATACTACAATGTCCAGTACCTGGACCTGTATATTTGGAGAATATCTTCTTACATTGGCCTGTTGTCCAGTTATCTCAGTGCATACACACACGCAAACAGAGATTTCTCTAATTATAGTTAGACATGCAAGTTGGACAAGACATCAACTGACTCTTTGCTTCTATTTATAATTATTCTAAAGACAAAGGCCAATATTAAGAGGCGTCATGATTAAAGATTTCATTTCCCAATTGATAGTACAAGTAGCAGAGGATTGATAATGAATTTGTTTCTTTTTCTGATTGCAGATTCATTTGAGGAGCAATTGATATTCAACATTCTTTGTATAGTATTTTCAATATTCACACTTATATCAATCTTTATCTATTTCAATAGAGTGGACAACATTAGAGTTGGGGTGAAATTGTTGATATATCCACGGGTTACTGTTCAATATTTCTCATCAAATATTTTAAGAATGTTTCCACTTGTATTTTGAGTCGATAAGGTCATGCTTGTGAGTAACCTGATCTATAGCTTCACTTTAATAAATGATATAGAAATAGCCCGGATCAGGTGAATTACTATTTAACATTTTTCAAAGATTATGTTTGTGATTAGTGACCCAAATAAGCTCAGGATACCAATTTTTTTCAAACTTGAAGTAATTCATTTTTACCAAGTACGGACAAATGAATTCATGATGTCATTATCAACAGCTCTCTAAAACATACAATATGGCAGAAAAAAGTTGAAACATATTTTTTCTTTCCCCATTATAGCCCAAGCTTTCCAAAAGGCTATAGCATTCTTTTTGGCAAAAAACTCTGAGGAACCCTATTTTGTAACAATTCAGCCCCTCATTATATAAAATGATATAAATTTTGGTTGCAAATCACAAATATAATCGTAAGAAAATGTTTAATGATAAAAATGAAATATTACCAATATATATATATATATATATATATACATATATGGTACATTTTAATACACACTCACACAGCACACACCGAAGCATGTATGGACTATTGACATATAAGGATTAATAAACCTTACCACCAAACACTTCACTCCCGAGTCTGTCTCACTCTCTAAAGTACTCATTATATATATATATATATATATATACATACTTTCGTTCAGCTGTACATTTGAATTGTAAGTTGAACATCTAGTGTCAGAAAGACGGACCCAAAGTATCCAGTTTTGCATTATACATTGTAAATCTAACCCCCACTTAAGAGCCAATTCATTCACTCCACTTCAAAATTCAACTCCTCAAAAATGAACAAAATTCAGGAGGAATGAAAGTCATAATCGAAGTAGATCAAACTAGATGGGAGAATTACCTCTTCGTGAAAGCTTACCATGGTTCTCAACACCAAATCCTATTCGATATTACGAGGGGTCTTCACAGTACCTGGAGCATAGTGACCGACAACTTCTTATCCTGACACTGTTTCCAAGAGTTCTCCATTCTATTGAACTTCTTTGTGTTGCTCGTGTTATTATCTCAACAAGTGTGTGTTGGCATATGTTCTATGAAACATGACTTTATTGAAAAAAGGAAGTGATACACACTTCACAAGAATATGTCCTTTCTCTAGAATATTTTTGCATATTACACTCATATGCACTGCCAAATTCTTCTTCATGAAAAGATTCACAGTTTACAAAAATATGATTTCCCTCCAGTGAAAATAAGATTTCTCTTTAAAATTGAATCATTAAAGAATTCACACCCACAAGTTTTTCATTACTTTTTTCTGAGTAGTATTCCAAATTTCCTTCTTTCAGGTCAGCAAGAAAATGATGATCCATTCAAATTCACCAAATGTTTTTTCAACCAGAATATCTGTAGGAAAAAGAAAGAAATTAAACTTAAAATGAGATATTGTTTTTCAAAAACTTGATTAGATTAAGTTGCGTTCTGAAATTTTTGAGAAGAGAAATCATCATTCTTACACACTGATTTACTCAGACTATTATCCTTAGATTGGTCATCACAGTTGCAATGTTTCAGCTGTTGTATCCTCCAATCTTCTTCCGGTGGCTATTGTAGTCATCATTCTGCTGTCTAGGCCAAAGGATATCTCATACCATGCTTGACCATTTCTTCCATTCGCCGTCGTGCAGGTCCACTTTGCCCATTTTGGAAAGCACGTTGTTGGGAGGCAGTGCATTCCGAGCCAACCTCTAGTTGAGGGAGAACTTGGAGTTGTTCAGATAGTCTGCACCGGGAGCCTAGGACCATATAGATTTGAGTTCCCCTGCCGATAAGCCGTGCCTATCGGCAAGCCAGTCGCAAGCGCCCCCCTCCACTGATTCCCAATATAGTGTCTTACGAGGATGTGCAAGCTTTCTGTCTGTGTGAACACTCGTCAGGGCCATATGGCATTCCCTTGGCTGTAAATGGTCTGGGGGAAATGTATGTACAACACATCTCCGCTCTACCCTTTAGGAATAAGTTCTTTCGGAGCCACTTACTGTGGCGAGAAACAATTCCTAAGCGAATATCGTAAGGCCCTGACAAGAGTTCCCTCCGACAAAAAAAACTTGCACGCTAATTTTTTTCCGGCTGGAGATCGGAGCCGAACCACGCCTTGAGGATTGGCACGGGTCCGTCTGTCAGTTTGAAGGGTCCTGGGTGGTGAGCTCCTCTCCAGACACCAAACCGTAGGTCGTTAGACTTGTCTTGGTTAATCATGGCCTCTGTCACCTGCTCTAACCGTTTGATTGCCCCGTGTATCAGCACTATGTCCCAAGCGACCGGACGTAAAGGCGGTGACGTCATCAGCGTCTGTGGAGACCTTGGCCTGAGGTCCTCTGGGGAGGCTCACTCCACATCGATCCGGTTTCTTCCTCACGTTCTTCAATCTGCGCAGGAACGGTTTCAGCACAAGGACATGAAGTAGGGGCGACAGAAGGCAGCATTGTCGAGTTGTCTGCATGGTCTCTAAGCTCCTCGACTTCTTTCCATTGACTGGTACCACCACGCTGGTCGACTGGTACAGAAGATCGATTCAAGTGCAAAATTTTGGTTCGAATCCGGTGACCCCCCCCACTACGGCTGCCAGGAATCAATGGCTCACCCTATCGAACGCCTTAGATTGATCTAGATTGATCATCGAGGCTTCAGTGTGGTCTTCTACCCCCCTATCATCATGCGAACCAGGTGCAGGTTATCCTGAATTGATCTCCCCTTCATGGAACAGGTTGGTTCCAGTCCGATCAGACTACCGAGGACGTTCTGCATTCGGTTCGATAGGATCTTAGCCAAAATTTTTAGCTCTGCCTTTAGCAGAATATTGGGTATGAAATTGTCTATAATCTCCCCACCTTGCTTGTTCTTCTTCAACAATGTGATCATCCCCTGGTTATCTTCTGCGGGATGCTCTCCTGATTGAACCAGTGGTCGATCAGTGCTGTCAAGATGGGGGTACAAACAGGTGTGACAACCTCACGTACAATTTGTAGGGTAAACCATTCAGTTCTGGTGCTTTATAACTACCCACCTGCTTTAACGCCCCCTGGACCTCGTCTTCTTTAATCTAGCCCTCGCAGATGGTCGATTCGAATGCTTCCGGGTGAGGGAAGTCAGCTAACTAGTTGCAGAATTCCTGTTCACATAGGTCTGGCTTGGCAGTAAAAAAAAGTCTTGGAAATATTGCTGAAAGCCCTCTCAGATGTCACAAACCGATCTCAGAGTGCGCCTGTCCAGTATGCTGAGATCGCAAATGTAGTGGTCTAATCCTCAGTGCAGCTCCTCCCCTGCGAACCAATATCAAGGGAGATAATTCATGATAACCATAAAAGCTGTGATACTTTTTATATTTATCATTTGCATTTCATTCCATCTTAGAAGATTCGTTCATTTTCCATTTCTTCTGTTGAAAAAATACAAGAAATGAACATTTTAAAAACTGAAAATACGTTGCAGACATTGTAGTAACTTCAGTTTATTAGCTTAGGAGGTACCAAGCTCTTCCAAAGAGACCGACAATCCAACTGATTGGAAGTTATATGTACTCTGACTGAAAGAAATCTTCTGTAATTCAAAGAACTTGATGTCACCCCAGATGACCTGAATAGATACAAACACTTCAAAGATACAAAATAGATAGAGAAATAGTGCATGGCATAAATCACGCAGAAATGAATTTAGTAACGATAAGTTCAAGAGAAGACACTAGAGGAAAACTTTGAAATCAGCCGAGCAAAGTCATTTGAAAACAAGGGGATCCTACACAAAGGATAAAGAGAACACATCTGTGCATCTTCTGCAACTGTCCCTCTAGACATGATGGCCTTCATGGGGTCACCTCATTTGGCGCAAATTCAAAGTAAGGAAGTATGCTCCAGAACTTTCTGTTAGTCAGCTGACGGCAAAAATAGCTGCTGGGGATTTGATGGCCAATAATGCTCAATACCGTAGAATTTGCTTGGCAAAACTCTACAGAACTTACAAGGAATAAGAATGTGGAAAAGTCTTCGGACTACAATGGTTACATGGCATCGGCTGTGCAGAACTTATTTCATTTATCAAATCAAACAGAGAACCGGTGTAATCCTGCCCGGTTTTCAGTATGAAGATCATTAAGAGCCTTTATACATCTACAGATATTGACTGCCGTTTGAGATCCGGGGTCTTACTTTTGAATTCTAAGGGAAATTATATACGCGTTTTTTTTACCTCATAAATTGATTAGTGGTGGTGGTAAAATCAAATTACCTTGATGGAAATATTCCCAGTATCGTTTGAATCATACATTCAGGTTTAAAAAAGTAAACTATGGAGACAAATTAAGGGACTGGTTTGGCAGAAACTTTCATTTCAAATTGAACTCATCAACAAAAACCTATTGAGGGGGTGAGTTTACAAAAAGCAAGAAAAAAAAAAAAGAAGAAAAATTTCTCCGTTCATTTCATTTCAAAATTTCAAGTTAGTACAATGAACGGTTAGATAGGTTGATACATGATAATGTCAGAACACATGAATAACTTGAATTCAGCAGCAGTGATTAAAACATCTGTTGTGGCTAGCGATGGTTAACCGTGAAGGTGTTGGGTTTCTGCTCGCATTTGACCAAGATGTTGGAGAAACTCTGAAGTAAGCATTGATTCTGAAGCATTTACCCTAGCGAAGGCAGCCAACATCTTTGGATGTGATATCTTTGAACTGATACCGTGCTTCGACAGGCAGTTCCTTCTGGATTGTCAGGAAAAAAGCTATACCCTCCACACTAACGGCAAAGTTGAACTTGGTATTTGCGAGACTAAATACCGGAGATCAAACCCACAGCACATGCAAGTCAAAATATCTCACAACTTTCAAAGGGTTTCACGGACGATCGAACTCCTTTTTGGATGTTTCAGCTGATTCATTCTACAGTCTTCTCCGGGGTTAATATCCACACGTGATGGTGATAAATAGAATTCTCCAATGATGGTAGTAAACGGAATATCCCAACAGCAGCTACCTTACAACATAGGATTCGAGCAATGCCAATTTCTTCCTCTTTCCTTATCAGACTTGGATTTCCATAACTTGTCCCTGATGAATAGTGGAAGCCATATTGGGTTGAACTCTGCACTTGTCTGACTTGAACATTCTGTCAACATGTTGATATCGGCTGCTTCCTTAATTTGTCTCAGTTTCCAACAGCGTCCCCTCCCTGGAAGAAGTTTACTCAACAGTCAGATAATATGAAAATTTTATTCAACAAAAAATTGTCCCTTGATAAATTAGTATCGAAAATCTTGCTAAAATCGGATTATATGCTGGTTTTTGTCATATTTCTTTATTTCTCAGATGTCGATTTTCCATCGAAAATCGCATTGATGTTGTTCATACCAATTATTTTAGGATTGAAAGAAAGGTAAGAAACATAAGCACAATCAAGAATTTAAAAAGTACAATCGTATGTTCTGAATATACTTTTAGTAGTAACTATTAGTTCGATTTTTATGCATTTTCACCGCGACCTGTAGTCTTAGTACTTCCGCTTAGATTTTACCTTCACAAATGTACTGTTAGAAAATTTCAGTAATACACATATCCATTAGTTATCACTTTTAACCCAATAATAAATGAATATTTCGTCTAATGAGCGATTGGTAAATGAAAATAGAAGATTTTCTCGATTTTGTCGGTGAATAATCCGTACAGACCCATAGTGCTTTGCCGAGATCAAGGTAAGTAGTGACTTGTAGATTTCATTTCGTTAAATCGTCGCAATAAGAAACAGTCAGTTTTCCAAGTGGAGTTTGCAGAGAAAGGTTAGTTGATAATGACTGTATGTATGTATGTATATATATACATATATATATATATATATATATGTATATATATATATATATATATATATATATGATTTAACCTTTTTTTGTTCTCTGGACAATATTGGTTTTATCTTCAATTATTCTATTATCATAATTTGGATACCCTTATTCGAGTTTTACTTGTGATATTTTTGGTGCATGGATTTTTAAAAATCATGTTTGTTTTTCACTGCTTTATTTTTCAAGATTTCTGCCTCCATCATGGCTCTAGGGTTTCTTCCTCCAAAAGGAGAGTCGTCGCTATCGGGGTAAAATAAAGGCTTTCCCTAAAGAAGACCCCCCCTGCAACACACACCAAAATATAAAACTGCATCTTACTGCCTATTCTGGGATACAATGCTGGTATGACCACTGAAATATTTTACGGGTATGACCTGCCATCCTTGGTGATGTAAACGGACCCAGTTCAAGTGAGTGTTATTTTAGAAATGACGAAGTCTCCTGTTTCTATGCCCTTATTGTAATTCAATATATTGGTTCGTCCTTATTTTTTCACTTGTTTCCTCATTGCTTCAAAATTTTTATTACTGGTATTTTTTCATTTTCAAAAACAGATTTTTGATTTTGTTAATCTTTGGATACACGCACTCTGAGAACGGCCATTTTTGAGTAGCTAAAATTGGATAGTTTAATCAACAAAAGGCTCTTATCTTTTTTTCTGTGTTAAATTCAAAATGTGCATGGTAGGTAAAAACGATTTGAAGGCAATTTTCGCCGGAATCTTGAAATTAAAAAATTAAAAATCTGCATATTATTCGATTTTAATGAAATTTTTGATACTTACATATTAAAAGAAATAACTTTCTAAATATAAGAAAAGAATTGATTTTTCCATTCCTTCCCCATCTTTTTATTTATTGATTCATTTTATTTATACATGGCTATCTTTCATTTTTACTCACGACATATTTACCCCATCTGGAGGAAAAAAAATTTACTGTCGATTTTCCGATGAAATTTTGTTCATTTGTTCATTGGCGAAATAACCACAACGATAATGAAGTTTGATGTCTTGAGAAAAAAAAAATAATGAAAAGAAATTCCTATAAATGGTTGGCTGATACAAACCTGTGAACAAATGTAAGTAATTTATATTCTTCTGATTCTGAACTACTGTTGTATGTATGTTAATTTGTTATATGCACGCATCCTAATATTCAAAGTGTTAACCATTTAACAAATTTAAAGTCATTTTTAGTTTGAGTTCACTTTAGTTGACTCTTGCAGGCCCCTAAAATGACAGGACTGTGCAGTATGACATATAAACTAATGAAATATAATTAGCTAAAATATAAAATCAGATCAAGGATAAATAATCATCATCATTAGTTTTTCAACGCGCATCGTTGGACATGGACCTTCCCCAGGATTCGCCACGATTCTCTATCGTGGGCGTCGCAGAGTCAGTATTTTCTGAATTTGTCGAGCTCGTCTCTCCGTCTTATGCTCTGCCGGCCTCGGTTGAACATGTGATCTCATGGGATCCATGTCGTGAGTCGCGATGTCTATTGGTTGTCTACCATTCTTGCAACATGGCCAGCCCATTGCCATTTGAGATTTTTAATGGCTTCTTTAATGTCCATGACTCCTGTCTTCTTCTGGATATACTATGCTGTCTTGTGGTCTCTCCAAGTAAGGTCCTGCATAATTCTTTCTTATGAAAGTTGCATGGTTCTCAATTTGTGGATCTGTTTCTTGGTTAGGTTCCATGTTTCAGCTCGATAAGTGACTATTAGGGGGATGCAATGTTTGTAAACCCTTCTTTTTAGGATTAATGGGATGTTCTTGTTTTTGAAGGAGGAGCTTGCTCTGCCAAACGCTTGCCATCCTAGGGTGATTCTTTGCTTGATTTCTTCTTTTGCGGGTCTTGTGGAGATTTGTTGTCCTAGGTAGATGTAGTGATCTTCTTTCTCCAGTTCTGTGTCCTCGATTTTGATCTTGGAGTTCTTATTTCTGACGTGATTGTTGCACATGATCTTCGTCTCGTTGAATGTCATGTGTAAGCTGCCTTTCTTGCTCTCTTCATTTAGTTTATCTAGCATTAGTTGGAGGTCGTGTAGGTTCTCTGCGAAAAGGGTGATGTCTTCAGCAAATCTGAGGTTGCTCAGATATTTGCCATCTATTCTGATTCCTGTACTCTCCCAGTCTAGTTCTCTGAAGATCATAAATAAGCGTAGATAAAACCTAAGACAATGAGGGTTCATACCAGTGATTGTTTTGGAAGGGAATAGAATATCACAAAAGCCATAAAAGAAGGGTTAACAGAGAATTTTTGACCATGGCGTCCGACATGATTACTGACCTAACTACTGTTATCACCTATGGAAGCTGGTGAGGCCAGGACGATTATAAATGCATTTATCATCCCCTTCCTGGAAACTATGGTCAATACAGTCAATGGAATGTTCGTGAGGAAATCCATTCTATGCTGGATTCCCAGTTTGTTGCAAATGATGAACAGACAGATGACACCTAAATACCAATTGGTATGAGCATACCTTCAAGAACTACCAACTTTGTCAAATCCTACACTTCGAAGTCATGTCGATTGTCCCAGACTAAAGTTGCTTTATTCATTGTATGATACAAAGAACTCTGCAGGTGATTCATCCCCTGAAGAATCCACAAACACTAATTGTCTGCTGAACCATGATTGGAAAAACTCCTACATCATTCCTCTGCACTTATGCCAGACATACTAAAGAACTCTCAATTTTGCTTAAGATTCCTGAAAGACAACTTTCTCCAATCCAATATTTAAACAGAACATTATCTTGCTTGATGGATCGAAAAGTACAAAATTACTTTTCAACTTGTTCAACTGAAGTTAATTTGAGTCGTGTATGTGTATATGTTTTCCATTTCTTTTTCTTAAAGATGGACGCCAAGTCATGGTCCAGTTCCATATGTTTAGATTGTAAATTGACCCCCCCATTACTATAGAGCAGATTGACACTCCTCCCCCTATTACTATAGAGCAGATTGACACTCCTCCCCCTATTACTATAGAGCTGATTGACACTCCTCCCCCTATTACTATAGAGCTGATTGACACTCCTCCCCCTATTACTATAGAGCTGATTGACACTCCTCCCCCTATTACTATAGAGCAGATTGACACTCCTCCCCCTATTACTATAGAGCAGATTGACACTCCTCCCCCTATTACTATAGAGCAGATTGACACTCCTCCCCCTATTACTATAGAGCTGATTGACACTCCTCCCCCTATTACTATAGAGCTAGTTGACACTCCTCCCCTTATTACTATAGAGCTGATTGACGCTCCTCCCCCACTCAAGTTACTTCACCTCAAAATGAATTCAGGATGTTTGTTTCAATACTTCATTGATTCTGCCCAAGTCCAACAGCTGCGAGCAACATCAGATATAGAACTTACAATTGTAACTTTGTCCAAATTACAATGGCTAATGTCAGCTGTCAAGACAGCCTTATAGATATCAAGCATCTCCAACACAAAACTGTACGCTTTGACTACAAAAGAATTGCAATTGGTGAGCACTGGCGATGGCACACATCTACATCTGGAACACCCTATCAATTTCTTGCCAGAAATGATATCTTGGACAAGCTATCGGAGTTCATTTGTCAATCCATTACTCAACTTTGCATAGTCATCCTCCCCCATCTAGATTTGCATTGACTTGTTTGAGCCACAATAAATAAAGAAAACATTGCCATTAGATTCGGTGTGAATAATTTCATATTGATAATTTGTGATTTTACTGTCAATGTTTTCTATTTTTTATGGAAAATTTTTGGATACAAAAATTTTGGCATTGCTGGTTGAGGCCTCGGAAAGGAAAGGGATTGCTGTGGAGTGAGACTTGTATGGAAGACGCTTACATTAAAATAATTGCCATTTTAAAGTAGAATCTTGTTCCAGATTTCAGTGGTATGGAAAATATAAACACCAGTTTGTATATTTAAACACCTTAAATCAGTATAGCGAGACCAGGCAAGAAATGAAGTGTGTATGTATATATGTGCACTCTGTACAGTAAATATATAGGTGCTCCAAGCTGGCCGATGTGTGGAGCCAAAACTGTTCCTCAAGTGTTCGTTCCCCAAACATTATATCATAATTGCTAAAGATATATTCACTGAATCAGTTTCTGCATGAGAAAATAATTGTTTTAAAAGAAATTAAAAAGTAAAATTTATAGAACGTGAAAATTAGAAATTACTTTGGATTAATCTTTTGACATGAATTTTGGGTTTAATTGGCAATGTGATCTTGACATTTTTTTTTCTCGTTTCCTCTTTTTTCTGCATCATCTCTGCACTTTGATTTGATACTTTCATAAGAAGAGATGCTTTCAATGGTTGGTACACTCCAAGTGTGCCCATCATTCGAGTGGACAACACTGGAATCACACTGAAACAGACACCGAGCAAGCACTTCTGCAATGTCCTTACAGGCAGGCCACTGGAAAGAAATCTTTTCAACCCTCTATCTACTCCAGGAACTTCGCATCGACAGTGTTTGTACTCTTGATGTCAAAAACCTGACCAATGTAAAATTTGTTGTAGTTATAAACAGCAACTCACTGGCCCCAATGCTGGAATATAAATGCCTGGCATCATGGATGCATATTCATCTTCATCTGTTGAAAGCCAGCTGTCCTTCTGTATCTAGGCTTAATTTTTTTGTGACATGGTGAGGAGCTAGACTGGTTTGCTGGTCGAAGATCTTCTATCATCATGGCTGCCAGGGTCTCTCTGTGGCCAATCAACCCAAAGCTGCCTCTTACTTCCAGAACCATCTCCTCATTGTGTATTTGTGCTATCAATGTCTCTGTTGCATTTGGCAAGCAACCTCTTTGCTGCATAATGTCAGCAGTTATTTCATAGTTCTGTTTAGAAACTTTGATTTCTTGTAAAATCTTCTCACGTCGATTCTCAACTAGCCCCTGTCAGGTTTTTGAGGTGACTCGTCTCTCCTGTTCTTGTTGATGCTGCCTTTTTTGTAGTCTTCAGGGGTACTGCTGACTGGTTTTTGACTGTAACTTCTGTGACGCCCTGTTGTGCTTCAATATGTCAGTTGTTGAGTAGCGGTCAAAGCTGAAGTGATGTCTCTTGTTGATGTCTCTTGTTGATGTCAAAATCATTGTCAACAAAAGCATTTTCCCTAAGCAGGTTGGTGAAGAGACAGAAGTGTAGCCTTTTCTTTATTCTTTTCAGGTATATCATGTTTGGCAATCTGGCTTTTAGTGATGAGAAGGAGGCTGCTCATGATTACCTGGAGACGGTCCTTCACTGCAGACTTGTTCATAGATGAACCATCGATTGGAAAATAGGACTTGGCACCTTTCTTGCATTGTAACTATCATCTGAATTTGGAGGCAACCTCAGTCCATTTGTCTATGGATTGACTCACAGTTTAGATGTATTTGTGAAAGTTGCTGAAGAGGGTGTGGCTGTGTAAAATGTTCCCATATGTACGGTGACCTGGAAGAAGAGACGGCATGTAGTAAAACAGCCGTACTGTCATTTCAAGCACCGATGTCCACACTGGTTTCAGGTTGGGCATTTGTGGTGTTGAAAAAACTTGCTGATGGTGTTTTGATTGTAGACAAATGCTACTGCTCCCTCTAAAAGGTTGTTGAACCTTAAAGCTAGTGACGGGTCTTCTCTCCCTCATAGTCCCAGAGAGCTTTCTATTCTACACGGCAGCCATTCTTCTGCTCACCTCTGGGGCCCCAAGAAATTGCAAGATGTTGTGCAAGCTATGGATGACTCTGAACTTCTAAAGAAGCCAAATCAAAAATATGCATCCCTTCCACAAGCTCCATTATGACCAACCATGATAGATTCTACAATAGAATGTCCCTCCTCTCAAGCCGGCTTAGACCTGACTGAAAATGGCTGTTGCAGGAAACAAGATGAAGGGGAGTGCTGTCATTAAGATGTTCTAGTCTTGCCGAAGACTGCTCTTGCTCAAAGTGCCCTTTTTCAGAAATCTTGCACTGTGTTTTCAGGGGTCTGGTTGGCATAGCTGTCAGTGATTCCCCGCAGCACTTGTAGACTCATGTCTAGAAGAGTTGCTGCATTCTCTACTGCAACAAATCCTGACCCAAGACTCATCGTTTTGCCGTTCTCAAGGTAGACCTGTTGACTCAGGTACCTTTTATCTTTTTATTTTTATTCTCATTTTGTGATCACAGAAAGCTCCGTTGAAAGCAAATTGATTGCAAGGCAAGTCTCTAGGAGACAAATGACAGCGGATAAGTTCACTAGAAATCATGGCAACAACGTTGCACTCTCCTTGTTGACAGATCATTGTCTTGCGCATGTCCTCTGTGAATTCATTGCTGTTATCTCTCCTTGTTCATAATCGATGACTGGCAGGGTCTGCTAAATTGTCTTTTTCAAGTCGTTTGACAACATTTTTCAGTACATCAGTCCTCTTCAACTTTGATAAGTTGTTTTTTTTGTTTTTTTTCTTCATGTAGGAGCTTCTCGGGGTTCAGTTTAAATCGGTCCACTCGAACATCTCGCAATTCACTTTGTAGGTGCAAAGTCTCCTCTCTTAAAGGTTTCATCCATTTTAGATCTTACCTTTGAAAAATTGAAACTTTGATACTTGTAGTGGGGATCCTCTGCCTTTTCAACTGTCAAACAGTCATTTTCAATACAGTGATTTATCCCTCAAGGCCACTAGTGTTTTACTTCTCAGCTTTCACAAGATGTTTGGTCCTAGTCTCATCCATTCAATAGATTTCATATCTTTATTGAGCACAGATGAAAATCTCGGAACTCAAGTGAGGAAAACTTTTTCTTTATAAAGGTCCTAAATTTGTTAGTTATGTGGTATTTTCCATAGCCTCTTGGAATTTATGCACTCTAGGACCAACCCAACCTTCAAAGAGAAGACAATATATACATCCTGCACATCCTCTTCATCTGGCCCAGACTTTTCTCTCATTAAGTGCTTTTCAAAGATCTTTGTCTCTTTTTCTTCTGCCTTCAAGAGACAGCAATGGTAATCTGAGAACATACCATGCAACCATTTAATCAGTCTGGGTCCATTGCACTTTAGTAGTTGGACCAAGGAATGGTGATGCATTTGAGTGCTTAGTCGTCTTCACTGACAATGGTCTAGGTCGTCAAACTGGTGTTCATACGCCAAGCTCATTGTCTATGTATACCTTGTTCAATCTAGTTCTTTATCTGAAGTGATCCACTGAATTTGCCTCCAGGAAGAAAGTCAACAAACTACTCCGTGACAGTTCGCTTCATTGCAGATGCAATAACCTTTTAAACAAGAAAACAAATTTCTTCTCCCGTCTTCATGAAAATGCAAAAGACACTCTACTCTAGTCCTGTGTAATACATTCAAAATGTCCTCCTAATTAGTTTTGCCTTCAGTCCATTGAGTGTTTGTGTATAGAATAATGGAAGAGTTCTGTTCACAATTTTTCCCAAAAGGCATTTTTTGGACAGGACTGAGGTTCAAGGTAGAAAACATCTGAATTTGTTTGAAGTTTCAAAAAAGTCCTGCAATTTTCAGGTAAATAAGTCCAAAGCAATGCAGTATTGCTGTGATAAATTCTGGTTTCACATCTGCATCAACTTAAAATTTGGATTCTTCACCATTTCCAAGACTTCAAAGAATTGATCTTCATGGAGGAGCACCTCAGTTGGTGTTTGAAAAAGGGTGTTGAATCTATTGTCTCGATAGTTTGTTAGAATTTTGGCAAAAAACCTGCATGGAATGACCTGAACAAACGGATGAATGACACCAAACACTTTGAGTTTGAAAACAAATTTTAGTAACTACGAGATAGCATAGAATTTTTTGCCAGAAGATACCATTTTCCTGCAACTAACCATCTGCAACTCCTTCCGACAAAATTCTCATGAACAATATTTGATAGCAAAGTTCATTTTTATTTTTTTTTTAAATTTTCATGTTCCAGTAAAAAAAATTCCAGCTAGTTTCCTGTTACAGACTTGACACCATTTTCTTTGCAAAATTCCGTCCCATAGATCATAAATTCCATAATGATCTCCAGCCTGACCAAACTCTTAGGAATTCCAAGAAGGGAAAATTGAAAGAGTCCCACCCAAGTTGACCATGCTCGTTTGTGGTAGTCCTCTCATATTCCCAAAGGTCTTCCCATGAGTACAGGTGCCATGCAGTAGGAGCTTGGATAGAACTTGTATCCATATTCTCATCAACATCTTCTGGCAACCCTTTCCTCCATTCTGACAGAAGCTGACTTGTTTTCTTAAAATTACTCAACCTGTCACTCATACTGAACACCACTTTTTTCCTATGATGATTTGATGAATTCTCTTGGGGTGCCATTTTCATCATTGTCTCTATTGTACATATTGGAAAGATCCGCCAAATGATTCTTGGTGAAATTCTAGAATCGCTGTTTTCTTGCAAATCCCATTGAATCCATAGTTAATTATTACGTTCTTAGTCTTAGGGTGTGACCTCTGTTAGTCCTATGTGTTTTACTACTTTAAGAATAAAACATCCTGGATCCAGGACGATGCATTTTACACAGTAGGTTGTGACTGTTTAACGGCAGTTTTGTATCTTTAATTAACCACCGTTTCATAGATATATCACACTGATAATGTTCCCAGACGAGGATGCTTGATGTGTCAACAATCTTATTTTCATTTTTTTTCCTGTCTGTTTAATTCCCGGTGTTCTGCTACAGATATCTCGTCTAATATGAGCTTTTTGGCAAGGAAATAGATTGTATGTTTGGTATATCTTTCTGAAGTGGGATCACTTATGCCATAACTTGGTAGTTTGCTTGTTGGCCTCCTAATGGCATTTTATTAAAGGCCTTTTGTAAGTTGTCCATATAGACAATGGTGTCATTGTCTATCACTTCTGTCCATTTGTCAAATGCTATGATCAACAGTAATATATCGTGTTTCATTGTTCTGAGATGTATTTCTTGTCAGTGTTGTGGTGTATTAGTTTCAGCCACTCACAGCACGGTCCTGGGTAGATATCCCCTGTGGTAGTGGTATACTGGAAAGGATAGAATTGAATAAGATTCACAAATGAATTTTACTTGGGCATAGTAAAAATCATTTATGGGAAATTTGGGATCAATGATACTTCTTGCACCCTGAGATTGACTACTTTGTAAATGAACACATTAGGCTTGAAACCATCTGATATCTTTCAAACGTCAGCTGTTGTGACAATGGCGCCCTCATATTTTTACATGGCATTGACTGTTGTCCGATATGCTTTAACACGCCACCAACATTTGTCATAATACTTCAGACACAGACAGCATTGGTGTTTAGCAATTATCAGAGTTGTTCTGAGGGTACTCGATGCAGATATAGAGGATAATAAAAATTCACAATCACAGTCAATAATCAAACAACTGTGTCATGTGAAAAAAAAATTCTACCAAGGAATGAATATGGTTAACTGCATGCATTTTACAATGTCTCTCAAAAAAGACAGCTTCATAACATTTGTGCTTGATGCCCAGAATATTTGACTATATATATAATAATTGCGTCATCCACAGACATTTGTTTTGTTGTATTACAACTCTTCAACATGGCTATAGTCTATCCAACATCCCTTTGAGTACCGTGAGGTAGGATCAAAACCTTTGCTTCACACCCAGAGGCAGCCATCTTACCCCTGCCCTAAATAGAACTGGATGGTCAGTAAGACCAAATTAAGCAATATATTCACTTGCACATAATTCCCTGTCTACCAAAGTGCTCCATTCCAGAGTTGGAAGAGCATTGCATCATAGCAGTAATAGACAGGTGCCCTACCTAACAGTGTTCAACCCTAAAGAAGGGAGTGTTAATCATAATAATAGTTAATAATTGTTATATATAATTTTTTTTTTGTGTGTGTGTGTGTGTGTGCACATGTGTAAATGGCCAACTTGAGCATTTGTTACTTTCCCACTGTCAACAGTTGTGGTGCACTCCTTTCATCATGGAAATATTTCTTAACTTGTCGCAAGTAATTTTCTTTAAGATAAGCACTGTCATGATCCAAGCCTGTTGAGTCAGCAGCAACAACTGAAAAATGGAGGTTTGAATGGGCATTGTAAGTCATAAATGCATGTCCTATATATATATATATATATATATATATATATATATATATATTTGTACTGCTCCTGTCGAAGTCAGACGATCTTGGGAAAATCACTCTGTCAATGTACAGTAGTACTTACCTCAGTGCTGTGTATTTAAAATCTAACAACTCAATTGTGGTGCGACATTTTGTGGCAAATACTTTTGGTAAGCATTGATCAACAAGCACCTTCTCACAATAATAGCACTTGATATGTGATTTTCTCCAACCACCGGTGGTTCTTCAATTGCTGCAGATGTAATAATCTGTCTCTTTTCCATCGGGAATTTCACCTACTTCACATCCGTTCTCTAGAGTCAGTATATTTAACCAGAATTGCAATCAATTCACACAGCGTAAGCAAATGTATTTTGTCGATGTGAAATTTAGGCATTTACTGTCATGCTGTTCAAAACATGGAAAAACATTTTTATTTTCCAGAATTTGACTGTTCAACACTCAACAAAACATCAGGGCAGCATTATATCACTCTGATCGACACCTCCCTTGTGAGTGTTGTAGGGTTGGGAAACCTTTGGAATCACCCGTTGTACAGGAGTACCACCACTTTGATTTCTGTGATGATGCTAGACTTCAACATTCCCATCTATTCCCTTTAATGAAAGTAGAATCTGTATATTTTTTACTCTGCTTTTCTTTAGAAAAAAACAACAACAAACCTGGGGGTTCTTCCTTTCTTGCATGAGCAAAATTGTCCAACCTGTTAAGTCTTCTTCACCAAATATGGAAGACCATGCCCGCCAGGCCGCATAATTTGAGTAATGTCTGTTGCATTGTTGAATAATTCTTTGGCCAACAGAATGCTCATGAAGAAGTTATCACAGAAAATATGGTATTCCTCCTTGAGATAATTTCTCAGTTAAACAAGGATCATGACCATCTGATGTGTGAAACCCTATTTATCAACTTCAGGCTTGTCTTGACAACACTGATACAAGTAAAAACCTTGGATATAATTTGTTGCAGCCTTGCATATCATCCATAATATAATTTTCCATCTGTAATGCTGTCTGTTGGAGAGATATTCAAAAAGTTCCGTTTTGTTCTGTGTTCCATCAAGACTTTCAGCCACAGGAAATCCCCCCTGTAGAGGTGTTGGAAGAGAAAGTCGGCCAGTTCAACAACGGGGGCAAATTTTCAGCAAGGATCATAATCTGGATTCAGATGCTGGTCATTATTCACAAGATGGAAAAATTTCAATAACAGTTCAAATCAGATCCTACAAAATAATTTCTCAGACTACGGGGTTCACTGTGGATCTGATTTCGACCAATAGGAGATGATGGTGGGCTTCCAGTGTAAGCCTATATTTGAAATTGTAGCCATAAAGGCTTTCATCTCTGCTATGTTTATGCCACCTTGTTCATTCCATAAAAAAGCATTTGACTTGGGTTCCAGTGTGGCCAAATTCTAGCTCCAAAAATTGCTGGGTATACTTATTAGTTTAGATTACTGATCTTTGCATAAAGCCCATTGTAAACAAAAAACAAAAATAAACAAAACTATGGCATATGTTTCAGCCCACAGAGGGTGCCCCTCAGGTCTGTCCTCTTCCAATGGATATACATGCATACATGTAGTCAGCATCGTCAATACTTTCATTCCCGTCAGAATATAGTAATGATTTAGTATTGCTCACTTTGCTCCCAGAATCATTGAGTTGGTGATTGAGTAAAGAAAAAAAAAACTAGAAAAGAAATTACATGAAAAAAAAGAATTGTTTAAATTCATGAAAAATATGCGTCCATATTTGTCGATATCACTGAAAATATGATCTCAAAAAGTTTTCTCAGAAATTGAAAGTAAAACACCTGCTTTTTATGTTATCAGGTTTCTGAAGTCTAAGTTTGATACTTGGCTGTACTTCAAAATGATGTATTGAGTTATTGTTCAGTCAGGAATAAATGAAAGGCTGTGAGCATAAAATGAAGTTAATAGAATGAAGAAAAAACTCCTTGGCCCACCAACATATTAGTTGTAAACTTTGAATATCATTCTTGCATTGAAAAAAAGAACCTGCAAACATTGAATTCCCAACTGTGAAATTTCTCTTGTTTGAAAAGATCATTTTCCATTTGTCACCATTTACACTTTGTTCTGGTGTCCAAAGAGCTTTTGGATCAAATTTTTCAATGGAATGATTAAAAAAAAATATGTTAAGCATAACAATATGAATTGTTGGATTATAATCATTTATTTACTAGAATTTAAAAAACATTTGTGAATAAAGAGAATATGAAAGGTAACATTAATATATTTATTTATGTATTTGAATTTAGTTATTTAGAAGATGTACCAAACCATAAAACTATATGAAAAATCCCCTGGGTGCTACTTCATTTCTTTACGCCTTAAATATTCCATTAGGTATAACTTGAACAAAGTTTCTTCAATGCCAAACATCCTTCTAATTTTACTCTACACTCGATATTTTGTGTATGGATTTCCCAGTTCATTAGATTTACAAAATTCTGACTGTGTATTAGTCAAATGTCTATAATACTTATCAGGTATTCGAGGAACATTGCAGGATTGCCAACCATCTGAGATAATGAGTGAACTTGGTAAAATATGTTTAGTGATAGCAGTTTCTAGGGTCAGTGCTTTCTTGTCAAGAATTGGTAAGACAAAACACCTCCCAATATCTCTTTTGATCCCCCCTGAATACTGATTGTCCTTGCAGGTGGAATCTCCCACATTATTTTCATTTGAGAAATATGTCTTGTCAATTTCAACAATGTCTTGGCCATCAAAACATTTATTTATTCATTTCTTTTCTTGTTGAACAAAATAATGATGACTTTTTTCATGACAAAAGTTTGTCCGAGCCATGCTAGTTTTACCAGCAGCAAAATTAACCTCCTTCTGGCGCACGTTTTTACTCCAAGCATACATATAGTAAACCAATTTCCTGTATTCCAAATGTGAAAGAAACCTTTCTTACAGAACATCTGCATTTACATCTACAGCAGTAACACGTATCCCCACAGATATTTTTGGCCCTCCTTGTTGATCCACATTGCATATTGCAAAACTTTTGGATCAATTTAAACTTGGCCAACCATGTCAAATTGAATCACCAAATGACCTTGACAAAGAGTGCAGAGTCCAGACTTTATCTTCGATCTCTGAATTGGTCAAAATGTTCAGTTGGCCCACGTTTGTTGTTGTGTGTGTTCTTTTTTTTTCTAGATTTAGCAGCCATATTCAATGTTCAAAGAGAATTTCCAGTCTAATTCCATCCTCTTCATGCTGGAGAAGTCACACTCACACCTTGAGGAGCTCCTTGGGGGAGACAGGTCTGATATTTACAACTTTCATGTGTTGGAACTGGCTATCCCTTCCAATGGCACCCTGAATAAGCCCCTGCCACAACGTTAGAGGAGTCCTGGTGCATACAGGGCCAGCAATGAGAATCTTGGTTGACCCACTCTTCAAAGTCCCCATGTCTTCAGTACTGTTCAGAGATGTTCCATGAAGGCCTTCATCTCTCTGCCAAATGTAACCAGATTGGTGGTGTCTTTTGGCCCCTGGACAGGTCAAAGAATGATGTTTGTCTCCAGAATGCCAGTCTCTTGACATAAACTCATTGAAGCTGCTGGTGATGCAAAGCTTGAAGGTGGTACAAGATTAAACACAAAGATTTGCAACATTAGTTGTGGACCGAAGCCATTTTTGTTCTGCTTGTCTACATATTGTCATCAGCATTGGTCCTGCTGATCTGGACACCTTGCCCCAACCCAACCTTTTTTTTTTTTTTTTTTTTTTCAATTTTTTAATTCTAGAAGTCGGTTTCAAATTTAAAAATTTTGTCAACACTGGAATCTCCAATTCAAAAAAGCATTTAAATTATGCGTAGTTATGAGTTATGAGCATGCTCTTTGATGTTCCTGACCCTCACTTTCTGCCCAGTCACCCCTGTGGAACAGGCTCCCCCTATGGCCTTTTGACTGGTCATTAATTGTGCAATTCCATCGTATTCAATGAAGAACTTTTCTTCTGCGTTTTGTTTCATGGCTAAAGCTTTCTTGCTTCTTTTGAGAAGTAGACCCTGAATTGATCTGATTTGGTCGAAAGCCTCCCATGGAGGGAAAGAGTTTATGACAGTCATTGTACCATATTGTTATTGCTAGCCCTATTGAAAGGAAGTCAAACTAAAAGCAACTCAACCGTTAGCCTACGTACTCTTTTGTTTCATTCTCCTTATTCTCAATGTTCCAGAGTGCTACTTCAATGTCAAATCTTTGTATTTCAAAATGAGGAGGAAAACAAAACTTTGACAGAGAATATCCTAAAATTTGAAAAAAAAGAATTTCTAATTAATGATGATAGATTTTGTGAGACAAATTTTTTTTATCTCCCTGTTCCCACGCCCTTTGAGCTCTCTCATACTTGAGTGTTCTCTTCATTTCCCCATGACTCATGTTACGATGATCCCCACAACCACGGAGTCTACAGAGATGGGGTTTACAATAGACGAGACTTCACCTTGCTGCTCATCACCAGCACAGAAAGAACTCCCTTCGGATTACTGGATGAGTGCATTACTGCTCAGCCACTGAGGGACCCTTCAAAAATTAAGAAAATCATTCATCCCATGAAGATCATCAAACTTTTTTACAAAACATATGTAAATCTATAGTGTTGTTTTGGGGTTGTTTTTTTCCCCACAAAATTGGCAATTTCACAAATTTCACTTGATCTTTGTAGTTTTCAATATTTAATGAATTTGAACTTTTGATTAAATTAAATCAAGAAAAAAATGATTCAATCTGATACAAATTTTATGCTAAAAGAATTAATGCCATAAAGAAAAAAATCTTTTCTCAAAAGCAGAAAGATCCTGGTTTTTACGCTTATGATCATCCGTAGTGAAAATCAGCAGTGGTCAACATTGCTGAAAATGTCATGTGCCTTCAGTAAAAAAAAAGGCCCAGTTTATATGAATATTTAGTCAAAAAGGGAAATTATTTCTTAAAATTCAGATGATTTTGAATTATCAATAAATTGACATTGACTCGCTCTGACTGGATAGATGTCAATATGGTACTGAACAGGAAGTTGCAATAAAAGGGTAACAAAGCTAGATCTACCCCACATGGTCCATAGTTTTTTTAGGTTTTTTTCTTCCCTCTTTGGGACTCTGAACTCAAAATAAAACTTCTTAAGTTGCAAATAGTCTGCGGTCTTGTGGATAAATTAAAGGTGTCAGCAACGTGAAAGTACTGTTTCAATTTATCCAGTCTATCATGGGATATCCTGTTGTGCGCTCCAGTTGGGCAATACAAATCATCCTTGGAACAATACATATCCTGATTTGGGGCTACCACTACCCCCATCACTGTATTGACTGCAATATACGCCCATATTCCTTCCGCTGTAGTTACTTGTCATTTTAGATTCTCACTTCGTTCGTTTGTCTCTTTTTTTTTTTCTGCTTCCTCTCTGCATATTTGTTGGTTTCAATGGAGATTTTTTTTCTCTCTCAATATAATCTGACTTGAAACCTTAAATTAACAAAGTCCATTTCCTCTTTGATATTATTCAACAAAGTAGCTGGTCCAGGGTTGCCATGAACGCTTCAATGTCTACATTTTGGAGTATTTCACTCCAACTCCGTTGATCGTGATTTCCATTCAGCATGTGTACTTGGTCTCTGTCATCTTCTTCCTCGTATTCACTGGAAGATTCATCTAAATCACTCATATTTACATCAGGTATATTATTCACATTCAGCTCATTCATTTCTAAAACATTTTTTTTGCAGCTTGCTCTCTTTCGAGGGCTAATCCCTCGAATTTTCTGTCGCCATAATCGCTAGATTCTATTTTGCTCATCATACAGGTGTTTTTTTGTTTGTTTGTTTTTTTCTTCAAGATATTATTTTTCTTTTCTAATCCTTTTTTGATAGTTTTTCATTTCCGTGTTTGTGTAATGAAATCTTTTGATTGAATTTGTGTTTGATTCTTAGAGTCCTCAGTTGTTTTTGCAATGAAGAATTCTCCAGTTGTGTATTTTCAATGTTGAGATGTAATGAAATCTTTTGGTTGAATTTGTGTTTGATTCTTAGAGTCCTCAGTTGTTTTTGCAATGAAGAATTCTCCAGTTGTGTATTTTCAATGTTGAGATGTACAAAAATTAGAGATAGAGGCCATTTTACTAATTTTCTGTAATTTTTCATTGAAAATTAGAAAACTCCGGTTCTCAGGCCCTACAATAATTGAATCTTTGGTTTTCCTCTCTTCTTTTAGCCATTGTATAAGTTCTTCTCTGAACTCAGAAATAGAGTATTTTTGTGGTTGTCTCAGTGACACATTGACTTGGTATCCCACACGATGTAGCCTAGAAAGGATGTTGCTATTCACAACAGAAATGTCTCTCACTTTTCGGACGGCATTATTTTTCGACACAAGCTCTATTTATATTTTGGTTGTAGCTTTGAATAGCTTTTGGCTGTTTCACTTGGATATTAGGCTGTCTATTCCCGACCTTTTCCTTCCATTCAACAATCACAAAATCATCAGCATTTTCAATTGTAGACAGCACAGTCACTGGCTTATTGACTTTCTATTGTTGCACCAGATATTCAACCTCCATTTTCCCATCGCATACTATCACGTTTGTCCATTCTTTTCCCTCTCCCATATGCTCAGGGGATGGGGAACCCCTTTCTATTTTCTACTGTTCTTTCAGTGCAAGAGATTCCAAATGCAAATAGATCCTTGACAGGCTTCATTGAGGAATAAAAATGATCAAAACACAAATAATAGCCTTAGATAATCAAAGGGGTGAAGAGCCTCATCACTGTATCACATCACATGTTTCTCATGTCCAGCTTTCTGTCCTATGTACGCATCAAAATCAAGTGTAATCCTTTGTGCTATCAATTAGGGCTCAGTTTTATGCCCCATTTGGTTGGGTTTTTAAAAAAATCTTCTTTTTGTATATCTCTGAATTTTTGAGATGAGGTATTATTATTATTTCTATTGATATTCGGACCATCCTCATCTTGGTTGCTTTTCATACAACGTTTCGGCTGTTGTACTCTATGGCCTTCATCAGGTATCATCTGGTAGGTGTGGGGAAATAACGAACCGAACCCTCTATTTATCCGACGGGGATAAATTGACCGCACTACCCTCTTAGCATTAGTAGTATTATTATTGTCTCACACTGGGATTGAACCTAGAACCATCAGATTACTTGCAGTAATTTTGTCTGATTCTGTAACCACTACGCTATGTGGACAACTGGTGCCTTAAACATCAGGTGACAGTTTTTGGTATTTGATGTTATTGTTGTATGAAAAACAACCAAGATGAGGATGGTCTGAATAATAATAGAAATAAAAAATAAATCTTCTTTTTGTTTTTGTATTGTCTAATACCAGACTGGTGCTTAGATTTGACTATTTATTCCTCTACAGCAACATTCTGGAACAGTTGGTATAGTGCCTTACGTCTGCTCTTGAAGTGGTCAAGCAAGCTGTTGCTCTTTGCCCTGTTTATCCATCTCTTTTTCTTGCAGGGTCCACCACACAAACCTGGCCATTCGCGCCTTGAGCCTATCTCATGTCATGATACTCTTAACCAACAAACCATGATATAGAGTCTTGGTTCTCCAATTACAATGGAAGGAGCTAACATTGGCAAAGGCACAATACACAATCAGTTCAATTAACTTATTTAATTGTTCTGGTGTTGTCTCTATCTAAGTGCCATGTTTATGTCTATAATAAGACTTGTTGACTATAGAAGCTCATGCAAATGTATTGGTGTGTACACAAGTCTGTTGCATTGGAATAAAATGTTGTATCTGCTGTAATATTCCCCAGGTGGAATTGGGCTTCAAAGATCAAAAACCAACTTATCACTGACACCTCCATGAATTTTGTTGCTTTTACAAGAACTGGCAGTGCCTCTGTATTTGTTTGTTGGTTGAATTTTCTCCCTCTGAAACAGATGGAATTATGGGCAAAAACACGCTTTGAAGGATCTGAACAAATGGATGAATGAAGCAGAACAAGTTGTGTTGAAAACAAATTTTGATGAATCCAAAATGATGAAAGGAGAAGGAAGATTCCGTTTTCCTGTGACTAACACACTTGGAAGTTCTGTTGAACATTTTTAACATGGACTTTATACGAAGTTGTGTTGGGTTGAAAAAAAAGGAAGAGGAAGATTTTACTGTGGACTGAAAAGTTCTTGGTCTTTATATGTGCTTCTCTCTGTTCAACCTGCATGCTGAAGTTTGTTGGGCTTTTTTTTGTTTTTAATTTTTTTTATTTTTGACAGTGTGGGAAGTTTTTCTATGGGGTATTGGTAGGGGATTTCTTCTGTAGAATTGTTTTCAGCAAGAGCTCTTCATAAGTCCCTCACGGAAGGGATCAGTTAGTTGTTTTGAGATGGTCATATTGTACAACACGACAAATGGTCCACTGGACCAACTCTGTAAGTGGTGTTGTCAGGTCAAGGTCATGAGAGCTAAAGGGATTAAAGGGTTCATAGCAATCATATAGTTGTATTTTAGAGGATTTTTTCCGGCATTCTCATTGGCTGTATTATTTAAAAAATTTTTTTTCTCCATGCAAGATGTAACCTTTTCATGAAGAGTACCATTCTGAATGAGTGTCTGTTAGTGAATAATCGTCTAATCCTGCCTAGTTAATCTTCTATGAAGGGTTGATGGAGATGTTCATTTTGTTCACCTTTCCATGAATACTGGATGTGATATAAAGTCGGATTTAATGTGATGGCCCACATGCTTATGTGCGGACAAGGACAAAAATTAACCCCTCCCCACCAATTAGGATGATGTTTTGTTTTGGTGGGAGAGGGGATCAAATTTGTAAATCATTCCAAAATGAAAGGAAAAATAAAAATTGAACTGGCAATACCAGACTCCCAGATAGGAGAAAATTTGAAAAAAAAAAAGACCTAAACACTTAAAATGGCACCACTGGGCTGGGTACAAGTATTGATTTGAGTTTAGGAGAGTATTGAAGTATTTTGTTGACTGCTTCCATATCTATTCATGAAGAATGAGGTTGATGAGCTGAATCGCTCCACCTACTGTACCTTATCTCCATTGCTGGACTGCCTTTATGAGATGAGTCTTTGAGAAGAAGACTTTCACCAAATGGAAGTACCATTGACAATGATTACAAGATAGTGCACTACTGGTGCATACTCAGGTAAGTTGTTGACACCCACCCTTTTCTTTTCTTTCCTCCAGGGCTGTACTCGATTTAACTCTTTATGTCATAACACTCGATACTGCTCCTAATTGACAGTGGAACTTTTTGGTGAAGGAACAAAATTTGATAAAATTTTATCTGATGAAATTAAAAATGAAATTACAGGCAGTAGGAAAAAAGAAAACTTTGATCAGTAGTTATACCCCTTTTCTAAAAGCTTATTGGTAAACAGTATTTTCCTGTGAATGTTTACATTCTAAACACTCTAACTCCATTGGTATAGCCTGTACATGTAACATATATACATAGCCAGGCAGAACCATCGAAAGACCGAAGAAACCCATATTACTAGTTTTGGTTGGTGGTTGACACTTTCCTAATCAAAGGCCAATTAATAGCACTAATATTTAGAATATTCATCTTAAATGTTAGTTTTTTGGGGTTTTTTTCCCCCTCCACAGAACATTGTCTTAATACATGAATTGATTTTGTTACAGAATTTGGCTTTTGGTGAAATGATAGCAGAAAGCCCATCTACAAGGATCCAACTGTATAAAGGAACAGTTGCTAATAAAAAAACACTCTAATAAACCAATTCCTTTGAGTGACGTTGTCTTCCAACAAGATAAACTCTTGATATCATTGGTATGACCCAGGGCAAAAGAATGAAAGATGAGCTACTTATATACTTGACCATAACCTGTCATATGATTGGTTTTTCAAAACTTTTGAATTGAAAAAAAAACAAATCAGACTGATCAAGCTGATCATAAATATCCACATGATGTTGCCTAAGACTACAGTCAGTATGTCAGCTTCAACTGTTCATTCAAATCCTCATCAGATGCACAATATGGATGAAACTCCAATCTACGTTGACATGTTGAATTCCTCTACTCTAGACATTGTTGACGATGAGAATGTTGAGGCATCCCCCTGTGGGGCAATGGAATCAACGCTTTCAGGCAAATGTATTTGAGGGGACTGAAAAAAGTACCAAATGTAAAAGTACCAAAAAATATTAATTTAACTGTAGCCCATTATGGTTCTATGACAGACAAACATATGCAATGATGTTTCTTGGCTGATTGCTGGAAATGTGAAGTATGTTCGATGAAAAAATATCCAAAATTTATAAAATGATTTCTGTCCACCCTTTAAATAAGGGCCTAGTTTAGCATTATATTTACAATATAGATAAAAGAAAAAGAACCCTCCTCAATGCTTAAAAGAATGGTTTGTTCTTTGCTCACTCCCTCAGGACCATCAGCCAGGCTTATTCTTTCTCTTTTGACCCTGCTCTCATTGAAATACCTTTTTGTCCACTCTTTAAGTACTCTCAGCAAAGGTACGCATACGAACATGCAAAAATACAGCATTAAGCATCAGTCGGGAAACCTGAGAATGCTTCTCATTTATGTGTATGTGGGCCTGTGCTTAGGACGTCCAACAATCATCAGGCAGATTGTATGTTCATGAAGAACTTTGAATATCTCTTTGCTTCTATTTGGATCATTTGTACACCCAAATATACTTACAGACAACCATATGTAAATATGTGAGGATGGTTTTCTTTTTCTCAATTTTTTTTTTTTTTTTCATCTAATTTCAGGTGTGGCACTGAGAAATTGAAAAGTTCCAGCAAATATAGAAATGGTTGCTTCCAGACTCTGCAAGAAAAGGACTTCATGGTAATTATCTGAACATGAGATTTTCTTTTTTGAGAGCTTTTCCAGCCTGGAGTCACCGTTTTGGTTACTCTCTTATACCTTATTGGTGCTAAATGTACATCGGTCATGAAACTCGTTTATTTGTTCTGATGATGTTAATCCCAAAACCAAGCTGTGAGTTTAGTCAATCAATTTCAACTTAATATCTCCTAAGTCTCAAGAACAGTATCAAAGTTATCAAAATTTTAAAATCAGATTGAACCAATTCCTATATTGGATGTGAATGAATTTGAAAACATTCCAAACTATTATGACCTTAAATGGTCCAATATTGTCACACTGCCAACATCCGGTATCTGTGACATTTCCCTTGCAGTTTGGTGTGGGGTTTTATTCGACCAATGTCTTTGATTGTTAATTTTCAGTTGCAGATGGACATCCTCTGCCCGCTTGATTTTCAAGACTCAAACCTCCACAACAAAACATTTCAAAACAATACTGCAGTGAAAAATTAAAGATGATTCATTCACCCCATGCTAGGTTAATATTGAAAACTGTTTGAGATGCATTGTGACTAAGTTTATACTAGTACTATATATCTTTTTTTCTTTTTTTTTTTTTCATCCTCAGGTTTAAGGGTCTACACCGTCTACGGATAGCTTTGAAAATATATGGTATCTATTATTGAAAAGAGCACTTTGATCATTAAAACAAGCCATATATATTGGTGCAATATACTACAATAATGTTGTAGGACACTACTAAAAGTTGATATCTAGAATCAGAAATTATTTTCCTAAACACTCTGATACTTTAAATGAGGGGTGTGTGCGTTGCTCAACTATCCTGATCAACCTTTCATTGCTCCAAAAAAATCTTTTAAACCAAATGTTTTTCTTTCATAGAGTCCATTTGAGGACAGGCTGAGGGAGGAAACTACCTAAGCTCCACGATGAGTCAGTGAAGTTTAATTGTAAATAATAATAAAAAACAAAGTTTTGTCTCTTTTGTTTCAAGTACATTAGCCATATAAATACATTGGCCATTGTCTGTAGCTGAAATGGAGAAAAACAAGGTGACATAAATCATTGTAATTACCTCCAATTTCTTTATTTACCTGGAATAAAACCTGGCTGTTGCAGATTCAAACTCCACTCCTCCTATTCCAACTAAAGATGATTATTGCAACCTTTTGTTCTGTATTTTTGCTTTGTATATATGATGAATAGATAATTCTTAAACCTCAAAAACTACTCTTTCTCATTTTCAAAACAATTATTTTCAATAAAACTACCTAATGTTTATCACGGTGTTCTATTCACCTCACTGGGTTGATTAACTTTGACGTAACTGACTATGATCTGCCACTCAACCTTGTTTTGTGCAGCTGTTAAGAGTTTTTTTTCTTTTCAGGTTAGTATCTAGACTTGGTACACGTATGTTGTGCATGGGTGGTTTCTTGATTTTCCCCCTGGGTGGGTTTCCACAGGAACTGTTGGTGCAGTCACTGGTTTTACTCTCTCTGGCAATGTCTGATGAATTTTCACCTGGCAAGTTCTTATCACATCGAAGTAATGTAATCAAGATATTGCAAAAGGATTGCGTGTTTTTAGATATTTCAGTGGTTGGCAATATTAACTATGGTATAGGTATGCATATTTTTTTGGTCTTCCAGAAAACTTCTTTTTCGGGATTCTTTCTTCATAAAAATTATAATTATACATATATATATATATATATATATATATATATATATATATATATGGAGTGAAAACAGTTATTTAGGCCTTCACATTAGTGGTGATAGTTTTACTCAATGATAAGAGCAACGCTTAGTTGAAGTGGCTACCCTATCAATTGCAAGTTCAATTCTTGTAGCAGCCCAATTTTCTTGATTGTTTATTCTATTTACATTGTCCAGGCCAAGTGATACATTTACCGTGTAACAACGTGAAATCATTTCAAATAAGAGTTTCCATATGATATGATGCAATTTATAGTCATGTATGTTTATGTAATTAAAAGAAGGAAAGAAATAAGGTAAAAGGTAATCATGGAAATTACTAATAATTATTGTCAAAAATAGAGAACGTATTTTCTTGAATCTTCCAAGATTCTCCCATTAGTCCTAAAACCAATGTATCCGACTGACGGCCACATATGGAGCTGAAACATGGAACTTGACCAAATGATTGGTCCTCGAACTGAGAACCATGCAGCGTGCACAGGAGAGAATGCTCAACCTTACACGGAGAGACCATAAGATAGTACAGTATATTGGAGAAAAGACAGGAGTTTAGGACATTGTAGAAACTGTTGGAATAAACAAATGGCAATGGGCTGGACATGTTGCAAAAATGGTAGATAACATCAAGGCTCACAAAGTGGATCCCCTGAGATTAAGTGTGAGGCTGTGGCCGATAGAAAGTGAAATAGCGTGACGAGCTTGATAAATTTAGAAAGTACTGGTTCCGCGATACCCATGACAGAGAAGTTTGGTGACTCATAGTGAGGATCTATGTCCAACCACGGACGCAAACAAACTGATGATGATGAGAAAACCTCAGCTGTCCCCTACATAACGGGTGCCCCCTTTTGTATTGAATCTGTAAGAACAATAGATTCATTTATTTGATACAGTAAGTCATCTCATCAGCACAAGTGGATATATTGTGAGTGACTACCTTCATTTTTTCCACAAAATTCTCAGCATTTTTTTGTAAATCTCATATATTGTCGATCGCTTGACAGTGAGAAAAAATAAATAAACAAGCCTGGTTGCTAATGGGTCAAACTTCACTCTGTTTTGGACTGAAAATGTTCATTGCTGCTTTTTATTGTTTATGAAATGGATAAAGATTTATGAAAATATATTTTTTTAATGTATTTATTTATCAGAATCAGATAATCTCTTGCAGATCTCTAAGATAAATCTTTGTAGATATGTAAGACTTGTCAGTTTGGTTCAGTCGGTAAGAGGGCCAGCTACCAATCACTTGGTCGTGATTTCAAATCACGGTAAGGAGATTTTATAAATATATTTATTCATTGTGTGTTTTAGTATGAATTATGGTCAATATGTAAGACTCATCAATTTAGCTCAGTCTGTAAGTGATACTACTATCAATCACTTGGTTATGATTTTGATTCAAGGTAGGGGAAGTTAATTTTTACTCCCCTTAATTTGATGAGGATTGTTCTTGTTAGGGTGGCAAAACAGTGAAAATATCAGATTTGAACTAATGCTTGACAAACACTCAAAAACATGCATGTACATTTGTTGGCTATGCTTGTGTGATGTGATACTTCAGTCACAATATTTTATGTGTCTGCTCAAGCAGTCCTGGCCATACTGTTTTGTCTACAGACTTGAAAATGATATCAGTACTCTGCTAGACCCTTTTTAAAATGTTTTCATTTTCATTTTTAGAAAAAAGATTTTTTGAGCCTTATTTTGAAGGGTTTATCAATAACATCTGAATTCTCCAGAATCTGGATGTTTCTAGACGTTTTTTTTTTCACTCTATTTCAGATGTATTCCAGTGGAAAAATCAGTGATGTCATGAATAGAATTTATTCTGACCATATTTATTCTTTGATGGAATTTTTTACATGACTGAATTTTGATGCTATGGTTGTTCAATTAGTGAGTTTTGTACATTTTTAGTTTTTATCTTCCACATATTTCCTTCCAAAGGAACATATTCAAATCTTTTTCCAACTTTTATGCACATCATTGCATTGAAGATTCAACATTTTATCAAAATTCCAAACAGAAACTGAATAATAAACTTCTGAATAAAAATGTTTGAATTTTGTCAAACATGAAGATAATTTTGTCAAAATGTAGTCCAAACCTGGACTTGACATTTTTCCTATATAACAAGAAAAACAAGAATGACAAGAGCAATTTTCACCATATTTAGAGCAGTAAAAATTGACATTTCCCAACCATAATTTGAAATCATGACCAACTGAGTGGTGGGCATGTAGTTACAGTCAAAAAGATTTATATAAGTTTATATTCATTATTCTCTCTTAAATTAGTTATCCCTGCCCTACTCCCATCTCTTGGTTTAGAGGTTCAACTCCCATCATGCATCAGTACAAAATGGCATTTACTCTTTTATTGGCCTCATGGAGGATGTCCCAAGTTATTTTCTCAAGTATTTATCAAGTTAGTCCGACGTCAACCAAGAAAACTCCAGATCAATTCCACTCTTAACACAGAGGCAGTGGTATGTCCTATTTGTACAGTGATTTGTCTAGTTATGAGTTTTTTCCTTGTGTTTAAATATCATTACAACTTTGTAGTAACTGGTGTTTGGTTTTTACCTTTTATATCATTTCAAGGTGTTTTTTTGGTTTTGTATACTGTTGAATCAAATTAACATCTGTGAAAAGAACCTCAGACTCCGTTGTTGTAATGAAAAGCTGCACAAGTTTTGTCTCTTATTGACTAAGCTAAATTGACTAGTCTTATATATGTACCAAAGTTTACATTAGAAATACATAAGGGATTATTTCATTCTGATAAATACATTGATACTAAAAAATCATTTTTCAATTACTAAAAATTTATTGTATATCAAGTACAAAAGTTGCAGTAACTATCTTTTGTCAGAATAGAAGTAAGAGTGGAGTTTGATCCTGCAACAACCAGGCTTGTCTCCCCTTTGTGACATCTTTTTGGGTTTTAAAATAGTAATTGTATTTCATTATAATTTCATTTTAATCATGCTTGTTTGACAAACAGAAGGAGTAAGAAAGAAGAAAAATGTCTTCATTCAAAGAAACAGAACATGTTTAATACAAGCATTGTGAGGGAAACATTGTCTCACCTCAAAGGTACTCAAACACCCAACTCCCTGAAAATATTGATAGAAACAAGGCAAACATGTTCAATTGTAATAGGTATGTACATACATGTAGATAGAACGACTAAAAACCTAAAATATTAAGTGAAAACAATAAATAGAATTGATAAATGAAATCAAGACAATCTGCATCAGTATGTGATACAGTCACTCAATAAGAGCTTTAATAACATTAAGAAGACTAATAACATTAAGAAGACTAACTTACAAAATCATAAAACAAACAACACATTAGAAAGATCTGAGAGAAATAGAACACTATCAAATTTGGCATTTTAAAATGAGAAAAAAATCAGTGGGTTCTCAAATGAATCATCCCAAACCATCCAAATAGTCAACTGATAAATCATATCATTTTTGCATTTTTGTCTGAAGGTAGTAGTTTTTATATTCCATTTATGACTGAACTTGAAGTATGAAAAATACTGGTGTTCATTGAAACCCAAAATGAGTTATTATGATTTTATAATTGCATATAATGCATGAGTCTTATATAATTTCACTTATATAGACAAGGAATTGTTCTTTGTATTATATAAAACTTATAGAGGATTTGAATACTGTGTTCAAGCCTAGTAAACGTACTTAGAGAAAGATGAAAACCTTTTAAAAAAAGTCAAAAGACGAGCAACTAAGTACCAGAATTAAAGTATGAGTTATGAAGATGGCACAAAGGAGTCAGGGTTGAGATTGTTAGAGAAAAGGAGGTTATCAGCAAGACTTGATAGAAATGTTCCAGATTATGCGTGGTATAGAATTAGTAGATCTTAATGTATTTCTTTTTTACTAAATTACTGATTTTCTAATACTTCAACATTTTCTCGTGATTCATCTTTAAAGATACACATGCGAGTTCAGACAGGAGAAAAACCTTATTCTTGCCAAGTGTGTGGATCAGCTTTTTCACTGAATTTACATTTAAAAACACATTTGCGGACACATACTGGAGAAAAACCATATGCTTGTGAAGTTTGTGGCTCAGCATTTTCGCGGAATTCATCTTTAAGAATTCACATGCGAACTCATACTGGAGAAAGACCATTCTTCTGTCAAGTTTGTGGATCATCATTTTCTAATACTTCAAATTTTAAAAGACATATGCAAACACATTCCGGAGAAAAGCCTTATTCTTGTGATGTATGTGGATGGGCATTTTCTGAGAGTTCAGATTTAAAAAGACACATGCAAACACACACGGGAGAAAAACCTTGCCCTTGCAAAGTGTGTGGATCAACATTTCCACATGATTCATCTTAAAAAAATTCATATGAAACCTTTCTCATGTAACGTGTGTGGATCAGCATTCTCGCAAGCTTCAAATTTAAAAAGACATTTGCAAACACACACTGGAGAGAAACCTTATTCATGTAAAGTGTGTGGATCTGCATTTTCACTCAATTTCCACTTGAAAAGACACATGCAAACACGTACATGAGAAAAAAATATCTTTTTAACAGATATGGACTTGCATTTTCAGGGAAATTAGTCTTGAAATGCAAATTCAAACATACACCAAAAAGAAACATTATTAATGCCTAGATTGAAATTTTCACACTATTCAAATTTAATATCAAGTTATCTGGAACATAATGGCATTTTCCTAACAATTATATCTATAATAAAAAATACAAGCATTACAATTTATGACAAATCAGGTGTTCATGTAATTCTATGGAGTAGTTCTTCAACTTAATTCTTTCAATCCTCTAATTTTTACAGCTTGGTGTTATTAAAGTACAAACTAAATGGACAAAAAGGATGTCACTTTGATTTTTCTTCAGGATCTTAAATTTAGACAAAAAGCTACTGAAACTGAGCAAAGCGGCAAGCAAGAATTCTTTCTGCCAAGGATCAGTTCTTGTTTGTATGACTCAGCGTTAGTTCTAGAGGTTTTGGCAATGAGATGAGACCCTCAAAAGATCATGATATGTCCAAGAAGGAAGCGATCCTTCTTTGATGATGAAGCACTCAGCTTTTCAAGAATTTACTCTGGAAACAATGTTTTCCAAAATCTGCGCATTAATAGCATTGTTACAAATTGGCTGGAGTTCATTCAATCATATGAAACCTACTTTGATTAAACTTGTTTTGCATTAATTGTTTGTCTTTCATTTTAAACTTCTATTCATCTAAAAACACACTCACTTCTCCAACAACCTAATACTACACTTGCAGGCAGATGTTAAAACATTATAGTATAGATCATCCATTTTGAAGAGTTCCCTTATGAAAACACATCGGAGATTTGAATCAACCCACAATAGCATGAGGTTCCCAAAACTTCATGGATAGTAGTTTACTTACAGTATTTTTTACTAAAAATATATAATGACAAATCTCACTAAATGTTTGAAGGAGCCTCTAAAGGAGCCAAGCTCTTCACCATGGCCCTCAAATCTCTATCTGCATTACGGCCTTTGATAGTTTTTTTTATATCCACTACTAAAACCATGCCCCCCATCAAAAATACCTTTACAGGCTGTTTGATGTTTGGAGCCAGTGCACTGTATGTCGGAGATGGAGTTTCTCAAAGAGCCAAGACCCCTGGGCCCCACATCTACTGCCATGTCCCTGGCTAGAGAGGAAGTGTGTTCTCATAGATGTAAGAACATTTCCAGAGTTTACCATGACAAAATATGGAAAGCAACTCAAGAAGGAAAAATCAATTCCACTGAACTGTCACAAAAAAATTATATCCTTTTAAAGCGTATTAGAAACTCTCAACCAAATATATCAATGTGGCTTTCTTCAGTTTTTAAGTGACTCTGTTTATTCATGTGTCACACATACAGATTGAACCAATGGAACTAGAGGGCTGAAAATCTAAACATTTATTCCTTATATCCAGAGATTTTTTAGAATCAAGTTACCTATTTTGGAGCTAGATTAACATTTTGGGGTCAACCATCCTTCCTGTAGCCTGCTATAACAAGCTGCATTATATCGTTGGAGGTGTGTATTATGCTTGAAAAGTTGCCTTTATTCCAACTTAAATGATAGTCTATGTAGTTTCATGAAAAAAATATGAGAAATGGAAAAAAAACTATAAATAATTTTGATCAGATCATGTGCCATTTTCAAAGATTTCTGATTTGAAAAACTTGTTAGTGAATATATTTTAAGATTTCTGGATGAAAACAAACCTGAAAGTCAGACCATAGATGTGCAACCTCTTGTATGAAGAAGTTTACCACTAAAATTGAATTAGAAAAATCTATATTTTCCAGATATAGATCTAAAATCTAGTAAATATGTATTATATATTATCAATAAATTGAATATGATAAATGTTGATGAATAGAGTCATTATTTTGCTTAATTCACTGAAAAGTTTAACTATTTTTAAAGTGAAAATTGTATAACAGAATGTTCAGAAAAAAAGAACAAATTTTTGAAAAAATATATGTGAACACAAAAAAAAACATGTCTGTGTTCCAGCTTTCTTCCAACTTCAGACTCAAGTGACACCAAATATGAGCATTTATTTCATAGAAGTAGTGGGAGGAAATGCTTTGTGGAGATTGTATGAGGTGTTTGATATGTAGATTTGTCAGATGGTTGGTCAGTGACTGCAAATACCACGATAGAGGTTAGCACATCTAGAAATGAGAATAATTTTCTAAAATTGTGTTGTTCCACTTTTATCAACATGATTTTGGACTTTGTCTTCTTTGTCTTTCTGTGATTTTGTGCTGTTTAATATAAGAAAATATCATCAAAAGTTTCTTCAGTTTTTAAATGATCTTGCTTGGCTACCTATCATGCATACAAGCTGCACCAATGGTGCTAGAGGGATAATGATTTTAGAATTTATTTCAAAAGTTTTTTATATTCTTTTAAAGAGCAATTAGGTTTTTAGTGGTGACATCAATTTACAATGTAAGTTTATGCCAAATTAGTACCTTTACTGTGGTATCAGATGTGCTCAATAATATACTAACAGTCTGACCGCTTGAAAGATTTAATTTCTCTAATGGCTGACAAACCTTTAAAATACCAATATAGTCGAGTTTGTAATCATCGTAGACAAGTTTTTTGAATGGTTCTTTGTAGTAGCGAGTGTGCCAAATGACATATCAAAAGTCTGACCCCTGGAAAGGTGTAATTTTCTAGATTGAGTCCAAGAATGCTGCCAAATTCATAAAATGCCAATCACTTGTTCAATCTTCATCTTAGACAAAGTTTTCCAACAGTTTCTCGTCGTATCAAGTACGCTCAATGAAATATCAAAAGTCTACATATTCTGACCATGGGAAAAGTCTAATTCTCAGTATGGAGTTCAAGATGGCTGCCAAAATCTTAAAATTCCCATTTCTTGCATATTATTCATCTTGGAGAAGTTTTTCCAATGATTTGGGTAGAATCAAGTGTGCTCAATAACATAAAATAGTCTATCACAGACTGATCAATGGAAAGGTATAATTTTTCAAAATGGCTGCCAAATCCTCAAAATGACCTTCAATAGTTTATAATTCCATCCTAGACATGTTTTTTCGAACATTTTTTTCAGTATAAGGTGTGCTTGATAACAAAAGTCTATGCTACTGAAAAGATATGATTTTCAAGATTGCTGTCAAATCATTAAATGGCCATTACTCATTCATTATTCATACTGGATAATTAATTATGGTGCCTTCTCCTATGTTCTGTAGATGTAGAAATCCAATTAGTATATTTAAACTATTGTGAAATGATCACAATTACAATAACAGTTGATGATTTCACATTTGTCCGATTGTGCCTATTGTGATTATGAATCATGATTTATGAGAATTATTAGAAATGTTAGAATATTAGAAAAAGAGCATGATAAAAATCAACTAATTTGATTAGAATAAAATTTTCTATACTTATTCATTTTGATTTATTTATTTATGGAAGGTGTATTTCCCAAGAAAAATTCATTTAATTTTATGAAATCCCTACAGAATGATTTACGTAGTTATTAAAAAAAATTTTTTTCTATGGAGATAACTTTCAATTGGAATTGGAACAGTTAAAATTATATTCAGAACCTCAGTTGGGAATTCAGAAAATACGTCATTACAGTAAACAAAAAAATAAAAAATGGAATAAAGCTAAAATAATCTTTGGTTTGGAAAAGTTGCTTTTTTTCATCAAGATTTATTGAAGACTTATGGTGGAAAAAATATTCACTCGGAAATTAATTTTATTAGATTTTTTTATTGAAAACCTAATTTATGGAAAAATAAATGTTTTCTAAATGACTTCAAATTCTTTATTCTCTGGTTATTTGTTGATAATAAAACTGTGTTTTAATGATTGAGAAATGTGAAGTTTGACAAAATCTTATGATCTGAATATTTTTAATTGAATGATTTCATTTTTTCTTTCATTAAATACAGATGTTATGCATGCAAAATGTATGGAGGCAATAACTGGATTCATACCCTTGTTGGTCCCAAAAGGAGAATAAAAAATCCTCGAATCTTTTTTGCTTGCTGATTGTGTTGATGACCAAGAAAATGAAACCCTAACTAATTATGTCCTTTTTAGTCATCCATACAATGTCATGGGCAAATTTTTGAGTTGACTAATGAAGCCAACTGGACAAGCTTTGAGGACCTCCAATAAGTAAGTTTGGTTGATATTACAGATCTTTTGCAAAAAAAGATTCAGTACCATTTTTCATAATGATGGATTTTTGCTGGGCTGTCCTCGTCAGACAAAAAAAAAATCATCAAAAATGAGCATATTATATATAATCAGAAAGGAAATTCCATGCTAAGGAAATTTTAGAACCATGTGCCTCAGTGCAAATTCTTCTGAGCTATTTATAATCAAATGTCATACACCCTTGTTTTAAAATGAAACACCAGTGCAAACAAGTAGCTAAGACATAAGGGAAGTACTTGTTGAATCCACTCCAATATTGAATCACTCTTTTCTCAGTCAATTGTCTATCTTTTCCCAAAATTTAATTGAAGTTCAATGAGAAATTTTAGAGATATTGTGTGGACTTGGAATGAATTGCTTAAATTTTTGGGTGAATCCACAAATTATTTTACAGTTTCACCCCCCTGCATTGTAACTATATATGAACTGATCTTCTTCCAGTTTTTATTTGATATATGGTGGTGGCAGAAGTTTGTGCACATAATTTGTGTGAAACATGTCATGCACCTTTTTATAAATGTTCTTCCAAGGGAAAAGTGGTTTCATGGAGCAAATTGAGAGAAATGTTTTGTGTGTATTGAACATTAGAGATGTTTGTAATATGATAATTATATACTGCAAATAGCAACCAATGAGAATGTAAGTTTCAAGTCAACTCCGAAGGTTCCTCTGCAAAAGTAGGCCATAAAAGAAAGATAATCTATGCCTAATTAATTTTTCATAATGGTTGACTACGCCTGATCTATTTGAAAATAAAATCAAGATGATTACGCCAAAATTGATGAATGTAATTTTTTCCCATTTTTCAGGTGTATATTACTTATATTAAAAAGAATCATATATATTAATCTTCAAAAGATGCACCTAAAAATCACAATGATTGATATTGTTCAGATTCAACTTATAGAAAAATTAACAATATTTGTGAAAAAAACAAAACATGATATCTTATGTATTATAACTTGATACAGTTGCCCATCGGTTGACTCTCTACTTACATTCCTAAAGAATGCAGCATAAGATGGGGTATTATAACATAGCATAGAGATTGTGCAGGTAGTCATTCTTAAAATATATGATGTTGTTGAGCCTTAACAAGATGGAATGGATTAGAGCTGTTCCTCTCATTTGGTATCCCATTTCTGGAGCTGGTGAAATATCGCTACTTGATAAATTATTGCATTTGTAAATCTATTTGTATGTGTTTACTCTCATACACAAGACACATTGACCGAGCGTATAAAGTTTATTGTTATTTATTATGGAAATTTAACATAAGTAAATTCATCACAGAAGATATTAGAAAAAAAGAGTGTTATAGAAAATCAGCTCTAAAAGGGGCAGTGCTAAGCAGAGTATTACAACAACAAGGTCTTGGTTGCGCCTTGAAACCCAGACTCTACATCCTGCTCCGGCAACGCCATCTCTGGGCCACTTCACCACTGAAAAAATATTGATGTTGACCTTAGAATATGCTTTTATATGCATTTCAGTAATCCTTACTAATACATTGCTAAATTTTGATTGGCTGTAAAACATTGGTAGGGATATTTTGCCTTCATTCATAATCTTATAGTTGGTACTAATTTCTTGTTTTTCTTGCTCTTACAAGGTTTTCCAATTCATTCCATAAGTCTCCGATTGATTTCAGGTCAGAACTCTGTGAAGGCCACGGCAAAACCTTCATTTCCTTACCCTGAAGATATTTTTTGACTAATTTAGAAGTATGTTTTGGATCGTTGTAATGCATAAAACTTTAACCATGCTTCAGTTTCAGATTTCTGACTGACACTTTCAAGTTGACATCCAATATTTCATAATAATCCTATTTTTTCATTATAAAATAAACTTTCACTAATATTTCTGCTCCTTTTGAAGAAAAACAGCCCTAAAGAATGATACTCCCTCTGTCATGTTTTCTTGTATGGACGGTGTTCTTTGAATTGAAAGCTTCAACTTTACATCTCCAAACAAATTTCTTTTTTTCCCCAAGAGTTTTAGCCGGAAATTTCTACGACTCAATTATTATGGTAATTATTTTACATCAATCAAGAAGAATTAGACTGAGCCAATAATTTCAGTTATAACTGTATATGCTCATTACTGTCCACATATCTCCTAAAGTTCTTCTGTGGAAACGTGGAAAGAGAATAAGTGAATAAATTTTCTGGCAGATCCATCCACAATTACCCCACCTAAGTTGTAGTTATATCTCCACACCATGTAATATTGCCACTTATCTATTTTTTTTTACCTGTCTACCAGATATTTCCAAAAGTACTTGATGAATTTCAATGAAATTTCAATGAGAGGGAGAGTAATGGGATGGAAGAGAGAGTTGACTAAATCTGGCGGCAGATCGGGGAATTTTCTTCTGATTGAGATATTTCTCTGTTTTTTTCCCCATACATTTATGCATACGCTCATGACTATGCACACAACATCTCCACAAGTTCTCAAAGAATTTCTATGAAATGGTGACTGGAGAATTGCATCATAATCTTACTTGAATCAAGAATTTTGTTGTAAATAAATACTTTGAAGCTTCGCAAGAAGATTCCTGATTGAAAAACGGATAAACAAGTAAACTGACACAGGGGACATAATTCATTGAGATCAACAAACATGGAAGGTTTCCATCGATTGGTGGTAAGAAGTTTATGCAAAATGAATTTTCTATTGTTTTTAAATATTAGAAAAATATCACAACAGCTGATCATTGTATGTAAAGCACTAATACATTTCTACTTTCTAATCTTTAGAGTTTATATTCATTAAACTGAAATCTACAATTCAACATAATTGAAGCTACACATTTTAATAATTGACATGTAAATTACAAAGGCAAATGTTTTTGTTCTTAATAAGCTTAATTTTCAGCCCCCCAAAATATTGTTTTTTTTACAGAGATTTACCTTTTTGCATTAGTTATTTCGAAATTACAATTTTATAATAAATCAATTTATTTTTCCATTCTATACAGAGCATAATATGGTTCTATTTTGACATCATTTCATGAAAATCAAGAATCGGATTTCATGAGGAGAAACATTGGCTAAAAGATCCGAAAATTATTAACCACAGCTACCCACAACAGATCAGTTTGATTACTATTGCTGGGTTTGGGTTATTCATGTGTTCTTTGTATCTATCTGAACTTTGGCCAGCTTTTACTGTTCACAGTAGAAACTTACACACACTCCTCTCAATGAGTAGGGAAATTTTTTTTGTTTTTTCAAAGATTATCCTCCAAAATAAGTTTTTAGGGAAGGGTTCAATATGTAGTGTAAGTTTATGATAAATTGGTCTCTAGTTTGTGCTTGCATGATTTTTGGAAATTCAGACCTACAATAAATGAGATGATTCATCATTAATCATCCCCTTATCAAACTTTTTAATTGATCACCCCAACTCAGCATATACAGGTGGTGGTGATTCATAATTTCCCTTTGAATGCTAGTCCTTTTTTAAAATAAAAAGACAACTCAAGATTTCCTTCAAATCTTTTATTGGGTACAAAAGATAGAGAAAAACAATTCAAAATGTATGAAAGTATCTCATATACCCTTTTCCTTTCAGAGATGTACATAATTTCAGTATAACAGTGTAGGCAAATGAACTGTTGATTTCAAGAATTAAATTTTAAATAACATGAACATAAACCTAGAATATTTAACATTTGAAATGTATTTTGTTTACCTGAGATGAAGTAATAATTTTGGAAAATAAATTATTTACTAAAGAGATGTATCTAATCAATCCTGACTTTGAAGGATGATCAAATTACTTGTTTGGCATAAAAAATGAAAATTCAAAAAAATCCAGTTTGCCATACAATTACTTCTTAAATATATATGAAATCTTCCGAATTTAAGCAATACATAATTTGGAAATATCTACAGCTTCGGAAAAAGGTACCAAATTATAAATCAATTTTTATGGCCATAGTTTAGTCAAAGGCTTCAGAAAGAAGGACACAGCCAGCACTGTGCATTGGGGCAGAGAGGAACAAGGAGGCCCAGGGAGTTTCTTGGATAGAGTAAAGTATCAAAACTTCCAAGTCAATTCAAAATGTCTATTAGTAAAATAAGTTAACTCTTTTCCCTGCAAGCAACTATAGTATGGCATACTAAAAAGGTTATTGTGGAGGAAAACAGAATAAATAAAAGATGAAGGTGTTTGTGAGTCAAAACCAATTTTGAACGGCCACATAAAATTCATTTTGATAGCCCTGTTTAGTCACAATAAGTAATAATGGAGAGTTGTTAAAATTTTTCATGGGTCTTTTTTCACATAAATGACGGGAAACGACTAAAATTGAGATAAAATAAAATTCTAGTAGAAAATTATCAACAGTGTGAAGAGATGAATCACATTTCCCACTTCAGGTAAAAAAAATATATTTTCATTCTGTTTTCTATAGACACGGATTTTCAAGACCAAGAATGAGCAATCATAGCCAATACATTCTGATGCTCATTTATCAACAACGCTGCAGGAATCAAACCTGCAATTGATAAGGTAGTGGCTTTAACATAGCTTGTTAGCTGCTGGTGATGCCTAAATAACTGTTTTATCAAAAATATTGTCTCTCTCAAGTGTGTCTTATGTCTGAATTCATAGTAACTGTTGATCTATAAATCTCAAAAGAATATACCCTTCCCTCCTGTGTGTGTTTGCACATGTTTTTGCAAACTGGATTTCTCTGAAAATGCAGAACCACACACCTTACAAGAATAAGGTTTCACTCCAGTGTGAGTTCGCATGTGTCTTTTTAAATTGGAATTCTCAGAAAATGCTGATCCACACACCTCACAATGATACGGCTTCTCTCCAGTATGTGTTCGCATGTGTTTTTTCAAACTGGAATTCACTGAAAATGCTGAATCACAGAGCTCACAAGAATATGGTTTTTCTCCAGTGTGTGTTCGCACATGGCTCTTCAAACTGGAATTATCTGAAAATGCTGATCCACACACCTCACAAATATGGGGTTTCTCTCCTGTGTGTTTTCTCATGTGTATATGCAATGATTTAATATTTGAAAATGCTGATCCACACAACTTACAAGGATATGGTTTTTCTCCAGTGTGTGTTCGCATGTGTTTTTTCAAACTGGCATTCTCTGGAAAGGCTGACCCACACACCTCACAAGAGTATGGTTTTTCCCCAGTGTGTGTTCGCATGTGTATTGTAAGATTTCCTTTCTGTGAAAATGCAAATCCACAAACTCCACAACTGAATGGTTTCTCTCCAGAGTGTGTTCGCATGTGTATTTTCAAAGATTCATCCATTGAAAATGCTGAGCCACACACTTTGCAAGTATGTGGTTTCTCTCCAGTGTGTATTAGCATGTGTCTTTTTACTGATGAATTCTGTGAAAATGCTAATCCACACACCTTACAAGGATATGGCTTCTCTCCAGTGTGTGTTCGCATGTGTTTTTTCAAACTGGCATTCAGGGAAAAGGCTGACCCACAAACCTCACAAGAATATGGTTTCTCTCCTGTGTGTGTTCGCATGTGTGTTTTTAAATTTGAATGCTGTGAAAAAGCTGATCCGCACAACTCACAAGAAAATGGTCTTTCTCTGGAATGTGTTCGCATGTGTATCTGCAGAGATTTGATATCTATAATTGCTAACCTACACACTTTGCAAGTATATGGTTTTCCTCCAGTTTGTGTTTGCATGTGTGTTTTTAAATTTCTGCTCATTGAAATTGCAGATCCATATACATCACAACTAAATAGTTTCTCTCCAAAGTGCGTTTCCATGTATATCTTGAAAAATTTCTTTGAAAATGCTGAACCACAGACTATAAAAGAATTGGGTTTCTCTCCAGTGTGTGTTTGCATGTATCTTTTTAAAGATGAATTCAATGAAAATACTGATCCACACACTTTATAAAAATGTGGTTTCTCTTCACTGTGGGTTGAAACTTCTACCCAGTGAAAAAAACAACCCACACAACTTATGAGAGAATGGTTTCTCTCCTGTTTTGTTAGCATGTGTCTTTTGAAGGATGAATTCAGTGAAAATGCTGATTCACATACCTCACAAAAATATGGCTTCTGCTCAGCGTGGGCTCAAATGGAATTAATGTGCAAGGTTCTTCTCCAATGTGTGCATGCATACACATGTTTTTAATGGAAATCTACTCAAAATATCAGCCCATAAATCTTGAAATGACATCACTCACTATTGTATGAGATTGCATGTGTTTTTGTAGCTGAATTCTGAGAAAATCAAGATCCATACATCTCACAAGAAAATGGTTCTATCCAGCATGCAATTGCATATGTGTATATAAGAAAGGCACTCGACAAAATCAACACTGAGTAAAAATATACTTTCATTTTAGCATGTTTTTGTAGATATCATTTCATGGAAACACACTAAAATGCAGCTCAATATGGAGATAAAGTTTCTCTCCTAATTCTTGTATTCTCCATTTAATTAACAATTACAGTTTCTCCATACAATATCTATGGCAATTAGAGACGTTCATTTGTTCTCCACTGCAATTGATATCTGTGAATAAAAAAGAGATATTATTAACGTAAATAGTAAACCTATATATTATCTGCAATTATAAAAATTTGAATAACTCAGTTTGTGTTTCAAGGATCAGCAATAAATCACGCACTTCATGTTCAGTCAAAAGTAGAGTTTATATACTACCGTTCTTGAAACCAGCATAATTAAATCAAGTATAATTTGAATATATTTGTCATTTTAGTTGTTTCGTGGACATCTGCCTCAATAATGGCCAACAATTGGATGCTGTCAATTGCAGAAGGATGTCCATGACCTTCTTCATCTTCAAGGCTCACGTCTCTATTTCAAAATTTTCGGAACCAATGTTGAGCTGTATGTTTGGTTTTGGCGCCAATCTAATAATGTAGATTCATGCTAAGCTTTTTAAATTGGTTTTCTGTTATGATCAAGAAAAATTGTTTGAAAGTATGTTTTGCACAACATCTGAAATACCTCACTTGTCTTACACAAGGTCAGTATCAGAATAGTAATAAGAAAACATGTATTCAAAATGTATATGATTCTGGAAGGTATTCTCCAACTCCCAAAATATCAAAAGCAAAAACAAACTTATTTAATAATTACTCACATATATGTAAGTAAAGAAACTGAGTTATCAAATTTATATAAAGGTAATTAACTTCAGTATATGGTACATAGTTTCCCAATAAAAGTAGTAATGAATAGCTTTAAAGAATCAACAACTAAATAGGAAAACACTATCTGGAAGATTCAAGTTAAATTAAAACAACAACCAAAATTGAGACAAGAAGAAACGCTTGATATTACTCTCATCAGTCATTATTACATCTACGGATAATATCATATCTAGTGATTATATAATGATATGATAATATATTGATCATACTAATGTTTTTAGAAAGTTCATTAGATTTTTTTACTTATAAAAATATAAGACATACTTAATTTACTTCTAGCTAATGGGGAATCAAATTAAGTTGCTTTCAAGTAGCTAGGTGAATACATAATTTTTCATTCTAACATTAAAACTGGAGCAGCTTCCTATTTTCATACTTTTTAAAACCACTCGAGTGATCATATTTATGTGGATTGGAGGTAAAACAAACATCTATTTTGTAAAGTTTTTGTATCAAAAGTTTTCGACTCTAAATAACTAATTCATGAAAAAAAAAAAACCCCAAAAAACAGAACACTAGAATTAAACGCATAAAAAAAATACTGCTGATGTTATCAATTTCATTGACTAGATTTGGATTGAAAAGAATAATTGGAAAACTACTTGATTGAATTGCTAAAAAGTGTTCCTTGGGGGTAATATACAGTAGAAAAATAATTTATATCACTCTCTATACATATAACTGTGAATTTAGAAATTCTAAACCATCAACATTAATCCAAGGAGAGAAGGTATGATTATTTTTAAACTAGAGCCATGATGACTCAAAAGACAGTTTGATCAAGATAAAAGCTGATGAGAAAAGATGATAATGTTTTCCTAATTCATAGTGAGGATTTCAAAATGTATATAATTACTTTTTCCCTGTGCATTATATTTAGTTTGAATGTACTAGTAATGTTTACCTTGTGAGTGGTCTACGATTGAAAACTTTATCAAAGTTTGAGGAAAAGAAAATCAATTTTCATTATGTTTAGTGATATATCTCATGCCAATGATCTACACTTGAAATCTCTATAAAAGCTTTTTAAAACAGAAAGTTGATTTTTATCAGGCCTAGTTTGAAAATGAGCCCTATAACCATTACCAGTGGTCAACATTTGCGACTTGTATCAAGGTTCAAAAAAAGGAAATTATTATATTTGAAGGAGTATGAGACCCCCCTCCCATTTTTCCCCGAAAGTGGTCTCAAAAGGTAAAAAGCTTAGTTCATTGTCCAGCCCCTTATTTGCCATAATTTGAGCAAGAGCAACAAAGAAGCGGGTGATGAGAGAAATTCAGGGGAATGCGCAATTTCCCCCCTCTCGCTCAAATAAGGGTTATGAGGGTTCTAGAAACAAGTGCAGACTTTTTAACGGTCTTTTAAAAATGTATAGCAAAATGTGAATATTTTCTTCAAAGTAGTAATTTTGGTTATAATTGCAAGAATCTATCTAAATGGGGTCTTAACAAGTTATAAGAAACCTCCCACGACCACAAAGTGCATTAGGTATTAGTGGTTTGTGATGAATACAGATGTCTGGATCGGCAGATATAGTATGTTGAAGAAAGATAATCAGTTACCAAGTAACATCTGTAATCAAAACAAAAATAATCAAAATTCTTTCGAAATTAAAAAAAAAAAGTACCTCAGAATTTGTAAAACTTTATATTTATTGATAAGTAGAGCCCCATTCTTTTTGATGATGAAATTTCATAATTTTCAAAGTAGCCAAATCATTATTGATAGATGTAAAAAGTTTTGAAAGATCAGAGTTATAAATATTTCCAGCAGATATAGAGAAAGAAAATTTTTTTGAAACAAAAAGTATACACTGTATTTTAATGAAAAAAAACTAAAAATCTCTCTAAACAGAAAATATTATACTTTTTTAATATTTGTATTTTCTGATTAAGAGCTGATTGAGAAAAAAAGGTCGCAGTATCAAATGAAATTCTGATAGATTTACTTTCTTTGGGATATCATCTTTATATAAACATAATATGGTTGGGATGACTAGGATATTTCATTTGATTTTACAAACTTGAAAAAATAATTTCCACAAGATTTCCTTACAAAATACTCTTCCCTTGGAAAAATTCATTCAAAATTAAATATTTCCTTCAATCTTTATTGAAATTAGCCTATTTTGGGTGGAATTTTGAAATGTGTATGAAAATTGGGCTCAAATTTCCAAATGCTAGCATATTGGGTTGCGAATGTGACAAATTCTTAAACTCGGTTATCTCTGGTTTCATTTCGTCGAAAGAAAAAGATTTTAGCTGATAATTTACAGTAATCTTTCTTCTATTGATGAACAAAAAGATTATTATGAGACAATTGATAGATTTCAAGTTGAATACATCTTAATCAACACATGTCTGAAGAATCATAAAAAAAAAGTTGAATTTGTAACCTTGCTCCTTCAGATTTTAACTAAAATCAGCATGCCAAGAAAGTTTTTGTTTAAACCTCCAAAAACAGAATTTGTTTTTCAAAATTCCAGTTGGGGGAGGGGGCTATAGCTCCATTAAATTTCAAAATTCTGTTGAACTACCCTATGTTTACAAGTTCATAACTCTGAACCTTATTTAGACTGAATCCTTGAATTTGCACCATTGGATAGAGAATACTTAGCACTATAATAATACCTCAATGCAGTTTGCCTGAGGATTTACCCCTAAAAGTTATCATAATTTATAAATCTAGGGGTTTGGGGAGATTAAATGTTAAACAGCTAGAGTCAAACCCTGATATCTAATAAGAAAGTTTTCCTTCATTTTGTTTAAAATATACATTAAAATCATAATAAACATGACCACATAAGTATTGTTATTACATAGTTATTGTATATAGCCAACCTATATGAGAATTAAGCTTGCTATATACTCACTATACCATATCTTTACCGACAATTATGCATTCAATATGTCTTTCATAACTTGATAATTAAGTAGTCTTAGATCTTGAATCAAGATGCGAACTAATCCATTTTTTTTGCAGACAAAAATATGATTACAATAGGTCCAAGGTCTGAAGAACTAGAAGCTATATCTGATTGATTCAATTTAGGAAACTTTGGACTCTGAAAGTAAATATATTTGCATAAATTACAATAGGAAATCCAAGTTGGATATACCTGAGGCTTCGAAAATGCAATTGAAAGATTACTCAAACCAATCATTTCAGTAAGACCTGTCAACAAAATGGCGTCAAAATTATCAATTTATCGATTGAAAAATTATTTGAAAAGTTAAAATCCATGTCGTAATCAATGAAAATTCGTTTTTCTTCTTTTTTCCTTTTCTAACAATAATTTGGAATTTTTCTCTTCCTAAGAATAACCCAAGATCACATTTCCAAAGTTTCAATTAGATTACGCTTCCTTTGAAATTGGGTGTCGAAGATTTCAAAAGTTCCGCGGGTTCGTCTAACATTAACCATACCCCGAACACTGAAAGCTAACTGTAAAGACACCAACTCTAAAATACAAACCCTAAAGTAAACATTTTAAAACAGAGAAGATAAAAATCTCCCCTTCTAACTAATGACACAAAAAATACGGCTATAAGATTAATTTTTTTTCTTTTTGTTAAGTGTCTCTCTCCGATTAGAATGCCATCAGAGTTCGTGTGTATGCCGTACAAATAAGAAATAAAGGAAAATAATGATGAAATTCTAAAGTAATTCTTACCTGAATTATGTTTAAATAATTCTACATATTCCAGATTTCAAAGATGATTATTAAGAATCCATGCTACAAACGTCAAATTATGTTGGAAACAAACATTTCGACCGATTGCAAGAAAAAAAAAGAATAATCGCAAAACGGTGTTCATCATAATTTTGTCCCCTGGCTTAAAATATCCAGAGTTTACAAAATCCCATTTTAATTTTTTTTGATAAGGAGAGGAGAGAAAAGGTGTCAAATACGCTCATTTTTTTCTATTCTTAAAATTCAACCAGGAACATAATTCTCGGCAGGTGTTGAAAATAAACCTAATGATCTCAGAAATTTTTGAAATCGTGAGTCAGATGAAAATAAAATGAAATGTCATGAAATTTATTTGAATGAATCCACCAACTGCTGTCAAAATACTTCTTGAAAATATCAGTTAATACTTATTTTTTGTTTGTACCTATCAGAAGTTAACGTTCATAACTTTAAAGTATGGAAGCACAAAAATAACAAAAAGATTTGGTTGCATTTCCTTTATCTTGCCGATAAGAAAATCAATTCATGGTGTTAGTTGGAATAAAATTATTACAACAATTGGAGAATCCTGGAAAATGAAAACAATCTAACCTTTCCCTGAATGGTGAATATTGCATTTCCTCTCGGTTGCAGATGAGTCAAGTAAACCTATTTTTGCTAATGCTGTCAAAAATTTGAAATGAGAAAAAATTAACAATGTAGGACATTGAGGTGGGGGGGGGGCATTCCTGTTAATCCCACCAACAGAGGCATAGCTGGTGATTTGGGGGGCCAAGGTGTTGGTGGGGTGCTTGGCTCCTTGAGACAACCAACTTGGTTTGCTAAATCAGATCTTAATCCCAATTTTTTTACAAACTTGTAATTCCTTAATGTAACAAATATAGTGGAATGAATGAAGGAAATCTTTTTAAAAAAAAAACAGCTTTGACACCAGTCATCTGCTTCATTCGACTCACTGAATTCTAAAGTTCTCTCCTGATTTGTCAATTCAGAGTAATAGTATATCAACTGTTTAGTCACATTTTATTCATAGTTATGAAATAAGTATTGTTTTAATACACTTTATCCCAAACCCTAATCAGACAGACACACACATACACAGATGTATAGACAGGAAGCACTTCTATAGTAAAATTTAGATCTTAAAGTAGCATTTTATTACTTTAAATTAAATGTGACTGCTATCGTCAACATTTACTTTACTCATTATATTACTATAGTTTAAATAAATTGTGACTTTTTTTTCAAGCTAGAAGTTAAAGTTGTTACTTTATTTCCTCGATTTTTTTGCTAGCCTACATTTTGAATAAGAAAGAAAGAATTAAAAAAATTTTTTTCAACATTTCTAGGGCTAAAAACTTGATGAAATAGAAAGCTCTCAGAGTGTGCATACCTCTGCTTATGCCACTGTAAGGGGGAATAATTATACATGGATCCAGCCAAAAATTTGTTGAGTTCTTTTGTTGTCTATTGTCCACTTTTCTACAAAATTTCATTGAAATCCATTGAACACTTTTGGAGATATCTTGTGGACAGTCAGAAACAAACAAACAAAAGATATATTAGAATTATGACTATATTGTAAAAAGAATGATTTAGGAATGGTTTATCAATTCCTTGCTTCTTTTGGAAGCAAGGTGAAGGAATACAGGCAAAAATTATGTGTTTTTATCTGTACTTGTTTTACCCTAACCCTAACCCTAAACCCTAACCTTGTTTGCCATCTCCTCCAAAATGGCTGGATGGATTTTTATAAAACTTTGTGGGAATATTCTGCAAGATGAAGAAAGAGTGTCAAAATTGATTAATCAATCACAAGTACATGAACAGAGAGAGAGAGTGAGAGTTAGTGATGGTAATGATAGTGAGTTGGGATGAAAGGCAAAGGAGTGAAAGGTGAGTTGAAGGTTTTTACATATCAAAAGCACATGAAAAAAAAATAGTTCTTTATATGGTATAGACACAGCAATAATTTGATCAGCACTGATAGCAAAATAAATCACATTTGCCATTTTCCAATGACGAATGGAAAGTGAGGGTCCAGTTCAGAATTATAACTATATTGTAAAAAGAACCTCCCTAAAATCCTGAAAAAGTCATTTTATTGGAACTGACAAATTTCTGTGAGGTTTGAAGGACAAATTGTTTGAAACTATAGACGATCAAAAAGCAAAAAAAAAATCTCCCTCTGTCAGAATCTGAACTTGGTCTGCCACCCCTATTTTCTGAGGCTCTAAGCATTTGGTTATTGCATTGTACTGCAGGGACTATTGAAAGATGAATTGAGAAAATTTAAAAATAACATTGACCACCATCCCTCATATGTGATTACGTTCAAACAAATTATGACCACCCCCCACATAATGCTGATCCAAAATAGAGATATACTTTGATTTCACATATCCAGCTCAAATCATTTTTCAGAAAATCCTTCACGAAAAAACAAAAAAAATTTTTTTTTCGACAGACTTCTTCTGAGAGTGCAATGCAGACCCCATAAAAACTGACAATTTTTCTCAACCAAATTTGACTCTGTGTGCTATATGTAATTTAAAACCTGCTGATTCCAGGCATGCCTTTGTTTCTGTTCTCTGATGCATAGTTCTTGACATCTTAGAGTACAAACACACATACATATACATTTGTTAGTATGCTAAAATGTTTCCACTTTCTCTTTTGTTTTTACAGTTCATATAAATCTGTGATCTCCATTTAATACGACTGTACTTTCATTTTCTATGACTGTAAAGAATTAGCATGTAACTGCCAAAGACACACATCTTTTCTTTGAGAAATAAGCTAAATTTCCAACCAAAAGTAATTAGTTGATGCTTACTGAGAGATTTCATTTTTGTATCAGTTATTTTGAGAGTATCCATTAGAATAATCACTGATATATTTGAATTCCTATGAAATGATTTTTTAGAGAAAAATAGTGAATTTGTTCCAGTTGAAGAGTCCATAGTCACAAATTGTGGGTAGGAGGTATATTTATCTGCAAGACTTTTACTCCTGAATGGGAAATTCCAGTGTTATGGACAGAAATAGAAAAAATGTTACACAACCAATTACATAAGTAGTTGGTGTCTGACCATCTATATTGGAAAATCTGAGGCGGACGGTACCCACTATCAATGACCAGCAAGATCAGCTTGCTGATCATTGTCATAAGATTTGAGTTAAGATCTGTTTTTTCCATAATATTCATTAACACAAAAGTGGAAGTCTAATAAAGATTGAACCCATCAATAACAGACAGCAGGTTTAGTTTTAAAATACTGAATCCACTTAGTGGGAAGAGTGCAAAGTTTGATACATTGGATAAGTATTATTCCAGCAAAATTGTGACTCCCCACCCTGAGTGGAAGGGTCCAGTGTTACGAACAGTGAACCCAGAAAATCACACATCATTAGGGTAGATTACATAATTTTATAATACATTTATTCCTTGCTATTCATGGAGGTTGGGAGCACCACGGAGAGTGCAAATATGAAAATCCACAAATGATTTTCTGCTGGTCCCTCCCCAAATCCTTTCAGTTCCAAAAACCAATGGATCTTGAACCATAAATGAAAAACCAATGCCAAATTGTAAATGTACAAATGAATAAATGAATACTGTGAAGTGCACTATTTGAATTTTTAAAACTTGACTTCATTTTTCTGCTGAGAGATCTGTTAATCATGGTGGAATCGATATTGTTATCTAGTCATAAATGTGTGAATAATATCAATCTGATCAGAAATCCTTTGCGAGTACACAAAATTTTTTTTTCTTTTTCTGTTGACTTTGTGATTCTTTTGCAATTGTAACCTTTTCCTCAACAATTTACCTTTATCTCAATAGATTCAATGCTTTTTAAGATTTTTTATTCAGTCTGAGAAAAGCTGCAATTAGAAGCAACAATAATATTAGGATAAAGGTAAATAGTAGCATTAAAAAAAAAAAATTGGTCATGAATATTCATTGTATCTCATCTACTGGAAGATGAACAAATTTGTTTACAGCACAGTGGACTGAAAAAAATTAAATATGTCTAAAATACTTTGACTGATGGGTTTGCAATTGTAAACATTGGACAAATTCAAGTTTTCAACTGGGTTTATATTGTTTATATGAAGAAATTAATAACAAATAATTATTACAATGCATTTATGAATTCATAAACTTTTCAAGTTTGGGTCATACTACATAGCATATTTTCAATGATGTGTTTTTTTGCAGTATGCCACAAAAATCCCATTAAATTATTGAAACCATGAATGGAAAATAGCATATGGCAAGAAATAAATATATTTCTATTCATTTTTTCCATTCTACATGGAATACTATAAGGTTCTATTACAAAATCATTTTAATCATTTCATAAGAAATGATGGAATGAGAAAAATTGGGTAAAGGTTTGACTATTATATATTTATTAATAAAAAAAACAACTTAAAATTTCCTTTTAATTTTTTTATTGGATACAAAAGATAGAGAAGAACAATTCAAATTGTGCAACAGCATCTCATACTTCAAAAACTCCTTTTGAAAGAGAAAAGAATAGCAATATACATTTTTCATTTCAAAGTCATAATTTCATAGTGAGAGAACATGAACCTTTGATTTCAAGAATTACTTCATTTTATTTTTTCGGATGAAATTTTAAATAATAGAAACAAAAACCTAGAATATTTTGCATTCAAAATGCATTTTGTTTATCTGAGATCAAGTAATGGTTTTGAAAAAGAATTCACTTGCCCAAAAGATATATCTCATTAACCCTGAATTCAAAAAAAGATTAAGTCACTTGTATTGAGGTACAAAATACAATTTTCAAAAATACAGTTTGTGTTAAAATGGATTCATTGAATATTTTTTAAATTGTTTAGATTTGAGAGATTTATATTCTCATGTATAAGAGGGTAATGAGATAAAAAATCTCTAGCTTTAATCATAAATTGAATGTTTCATGGCTATAGTTGGGTCACAGGCCTCTAAGAGCCTGTGTACAGCCATTATATCACATAGGAGCCCAGAGGGACAAAGGGGCCTGGATAGTTTCTTGGATGGAGCAGAGTATCAAATCAATATGTCCACTGATAAAATTCAGTTCATTCTATTGTTCACCTGCAAGCAACTAAAGCATAACATGCTCAAAAAGTTTTTGCAGATGAAAACAGAATGGCTAAAAGATGAAGGTGTATATGCAGTATGTGTAGGTTGAAGCCAGTTTTTCACTGCCTCATAAAATTCAATGTTTGTCTCTAACGTGTGTTAGCGTGTGTTTTTTAAGAGCTGAATTCATAGTGAATGTTAATCCACAAAAATCACAAGAATATGGTTTCTCCCCAGTGTGTATTCGCATGTGTTTCTTCATGTTGGAATTCTCTGAAAATGCTGATCCACAAACCCCACAATAATATGGTTTCTCTCCAGTGTGTGTTCGCATGTGTTTTTTTAAATGGGAATTCTCTGAAAATGCTGACCCACATACCTCACAAGCATATGGTCTCTCTCCAGTGTGTGTTCGCATATGTTTCTTTAAAGATGTATTCTCTGAAAATGCTGAGCCACACACTTTGCATGTATATGGTTTTTCTCCAGTGTGTGTTCGCATGTGGGTTGTAAGATTTCCTTTTTGTGTGAATGCAGATCCACATACTTCACAACTGAATGGTTTCTCTCCAGAGTGAATTCGCATATGTAACTTCAAAGATTCATCCACTGAAAATGCTGAGCCACACACTTTGCATATATGTGGTTTCTCTCCTGTATGAGTAAGCATGTGCCTTTTTACTGATGAATTCTGTGAAAATCCCAATCCACACAACCTGCAAGGATATGGTTTTTCTCCAGTATGTGTTCGCATGTGTTTCTTCAAACTGGCATTTTCTGAAAAGGCTGACCCACACACATCACAAGAATATGGTTTTTCACCAGTGTGTGTTCGCATGTGTGTCTTTAAATTTGAATGCTGTGAAAAGGCTGATCCGCACACCTCACAATAATATGGTCTGTCTCCTATATGTATCTGCATGTGCATCTGTAAAGATTTAATATCTGAAAATGCTGACCTACACTCTTTGCATGCATAGGTTTTTTCTCCAATGTGTGTTTGTATATGTTTCTTCAAAGATGAACTATCCGAAAATTCTGAACCACATTCTCTGCATGTATATGGTTTTTCTCCAGTGTGTGTTTGCATGTGTGTTTTCAAATTTCCATCCAGTGAAAATGTACAACCACATACTTCACAACTGAATGGTTTCTCTCTAGAGTGTGTTTGCATGTGTATCTCCAAAGATTCATTCATTGAAAATGCTGAACCACACACTTTGCATATATGTGATTTCTCTCCAATGTGTGTTAGCATGTGTCTTTTTACTGATGAATTCTGTGAAAATGCCAATCCACACACATGACAAAAATATGGTTTTTCTCCAGTGTGTGTTCGCATGTGTGTTTTCAAGTTTCCATTTAGAGAAAATGCACATCCACATACTTTACAACTAAATGGTTTTTCTCCAGTGTGTATTCGCATATGTATCTTCAAATATTTTTTCTTTGAAAATACCGAACTACACACCTCACAAGAATAGGATTTTTCTCTGGTGTGTGCTTGCATGAGTCTTTTCAAAGATGAATTCAGTGGAAATGCTGATCTACAATCATCACAAAAATGTTGTTTCTCACCATTGAGTCTTCGCATATTTCTAACTAATGAAAATGCAACCCACACACCTCACAAGGATATGGTTTCTTCTCATTTGTCATATGATGAATTCAGTGAAAATGCTGATCCACATACCTCTCTTTAGTGTGTGATCGAATGGAATTAATTTGTTAGATTCTTCTCCAGCATGTGGCTTCATGTACATGTTTAAATTTGAACCTTCACAAAATATCAGCCCATAAATCTTGAAATGACATCACTCACTATTGTATGAGATTGCATGTGTTTTGTAGCTGAATTCTGAGAAAATCAAGATCCATACATCTCACAAGAAAATGGTTCTATCCAGCATATGTGTATATAAGAAAGGCACTCGACAAAATCAACACTGAGTAAAAATATACTTTCATTTTAGCATGTTTTTGTAGATATCATTTCATGGAAACACACTAAAATGCAGCTCAATATGGAGATAAAGTTTCTCTCCCAATTCTTGTATTCTCCATTTAATTAACAATTACAGTTTCTCCATACAATATCTATGGCAATTAGAGACGTTCGTTTGTTCTCCACTGCAATTGATATCTGTGAATAAAAAAGAGATATTATTAACGTAAATAGTAAACCTATATATTATCTGCAATTATAAAAATTTGACTCAGTTTGTGTTTCAAGGATCAGCAATAAATCACGCACTTCATGTTCAGTCAAAAGTAGAGTTTATATACTACCGTTCTTGAAACCAGCATAATTAAATCAAGTATAATTTGAATATATTTGTCATTTTTATTTTCCCATCAGTTGTTTTGGCTTGGACCAAAAGATAATGCTTCGTTAATCACTGCTGCTCTCAACACTGGTTTATTAGGTTTAGATAATTCATGTTTTAACATTCATATTTATGTATCAACGTATCAGCCCAGTTGAAACTTGAAATTGTTGACAACTAAGATTACCCATTATCTGATGTGTCTGCACTTCTCTTACCCTATATCTCTTTTTCTTCTTTCCCTTGTAACTTCCAATTTTCTTCCCATATTTCTTCTTTGCCCTCTCCCTTCTAATCCTTTTAATAAACTACAATTTCTTTTTCTCCCTCTTTACTCTCTGTACCCCCTCATTAAACATTCTTTTTTTTAACCTCTCTCTATCCTTTTATCAAATTTTCTTTTCTCTATCATCTTTCCCTAACCCTTCAGTAAACTACTTAAATTTCTAAATAAGTAATATTTCAGTTAAAATAAGTATGCTTTGATTAATTCATATTATTGAAATTAGAAATATTTCAAATTTAGTGAACTGAATGAAAGACAAAACCGCAGAATACAGAATGCCACTTGCTGTCGCATTTGTTGACTTCTATAATGGGCTTTCGTCTCAGGGGAAATCCCTAAAGTCATCAATGTAATCATACATCAAGGAGTAGACTTGTATATGACAAAGTTCTGCAGCATATTTACTGACTTGGTACTTCCTTCATCAGGCTACATAAAGACTCTGAGCCTTTCCAGCACAAATGAGGGAGTAAGACAAGGTGATACCAACTCACCCAACTCTTTAAAGCCTGCCCCAAAACGATTATCAGAAATTAGACTGGACGAACAAAGGAATCAGAATCGATGGTAGTTATTTGTTGACGGCATTGTCGTCTTTGCCATGAATCTTGATGAACTCCAGGTGTAAGGAAAAACAAATGATGAAAGCAAAAAAATAAGTCACATGAATTTCAGCACCACCAATATTGTGTGTAACATATATTTTGAGGGAAAAGACACAACGAACAAAGGGTATGATGATTTAGACTATTTCAGGAGATATTGGCATCGTCAATCCCACAAATTTAGGGGAAGATCTATGTCCAACGAATGTTAACAGGCTGATGATATCATATAATCATTCAGCTGTTCTCACAAACCAAATAATCAATTTCAGTCCAATGTTATAACCATTGAGCAATTCCCATACAGTAAGAGTTCACTCTTTTCAGTCCATTATGACCATTAGAATATTCCCATGCAGTAATGCAGTAAGACCTCATCATTTTAATTGTGCTATTCCCATGCAGTAAGTGCTAGGCATTTGCAGTCCAATGAATAACCTTTGAGTTATTCCTGTGAAGTAATTTTCAGTTCAATGGAATAACAGTTGAGCTGTTCAAATTTACTGAGGCCTTATGAAATTCAGTCCAATGATATAACCATTGGCCTATTCTCATGTAGTAAGACCTCATCATTTTCCCGTCTGATGTTACCTTCTGTAAAATATTATGGATTTGATTTAAAAAGAAACACAAAAGGAATTTAAGTAGTTTGCTGAAAAAATAAAAAGAGAGATGGGGAAAAGGGTTGTTTATTTAGAGGGTAAGAAAGGAGTAGACGGAAAAGGAAGTTAGGTAGTGATGACATTTTTGTTCATGAAACTAATCCATGATTTTTATCCACAACAAAAAAGTTCTATTAATCTGATTTCAACCACTTGGAGTGAAAAAAAAATTCCCTGTAGGCATTGACCTGAAAAATCAAAAAAAATTCCCCTCAATTTTGATCCCTAACAGTGAAAAAAGGTTTCCCCTGGATTTTAACCCCTAAAAGTGAAAAGATATTTTGACTCCAATTTTGAACCTTAGAAGTGTGAATAAAAATTCTTCTTAATTTTAGCACCTTTGAAAAAAATCCTGCTCATTCTTTATGCCTGAAAGAGAAAAAGAATTCCTTTGATTTTGGCACCTTGGAATGCTAGTTTATATCATAATTTTTAATCTATTTTCTTTCACTTTTTCATCATACTTAATAGTTTCTCTTTATATGGTTTTTCTATCCATTCATGCTGATTTGTATCATACTTCTCAATAGCACTGTTATGAAGTGAACAATATAGAAATTGTATTTATTGAGAAATACAATTGAACCAATCAAATGTGAACAGTTTTTGAAAGATTCATGGATTGGATGAAGAGAGAGAAGGAGAGAAACAATCAATATTGTTATGAATTGAATGAACACTATATTAAGTAAATGCAAAATTTATTTTTTTCCACTATCAACTTTAAAGCAGTCTATCTCAGCTTGAAATAAAAGTTATTAATTGAAATAAAAGCCTTCAGAATCTGCACATTTTTGTCAACTAGAAACAAGTCTATATATTCCAGAAATATGTAATTCTTGGGTCCTAGAACCAATGGATTCTTCAAAGGAGTTGTTAAAGACCTTTCCTTCCAGGAAGTGTTCAAAATGCTTGAAAAGTGGTCAGAGAATGGTCTAGTGAGTAAGCTAGATGAGGTAGTTTCATAGCTTTGTTTAATGTCATGAGAAGAATTGAACCTTTACGATTGATCAATGTTGTATGTAAATATTGCATTCCAGGGTGCATTTTGTCAATTTCCTGGAAATATTTCTATCCTCTGATGTTCAAGTTGCAGTGAATGATCCCACTGGCTGACCTCCAAATTGTGACCATAATCTTCTTTTAATGCAGGTTTGGTTTTGGGGAAGTGTTTCAGTACTTAATCTCTGTCAACCCACCATGAGGAATGACATTGATTGTTGTACAGAATCGAGTTTTTGTTACGGCATGTGATCAAGAAAAGGATTGTTTTTGTAGCACTGCTTTCCCAATTTGATGCAGGTACACAAATACTTGGAATTCCCATGAAAAATGTGAAATACTTAGGTTCACATTTTGGCTGAGACTGTTCATGCTCATCTGATACAAACTGCCATAATGCACCGTTGGAAAGCAGATATGATTCCCTCTTCAACAATATGCACTCATCTATATCTACATCAATAATTAAATCTACAATCCACAGATTGTAGACTATAAGGTACCTGTAAACTTGAAATGTCTTCATGAAATGCCAAATACATAACTTCACATTTGAATTTGACTCTTCATGCATGATAATTACAAATTGACAAAATACACTTTTGAGAAGCTGGTGAAATTCTCTTCATAATTATGTATATATATATCAAGAATTCAATCCACAATTCACAGACTCTGTACAGTAAAGTACTTAAAATTCCCTTGTAAACAGCTAGAATACCTACCTTCACATTTGGTGCTTACAAGAACCCAAACCCCCTAAATGCCAGACTGTGGTCCAATTTTGTGTTGAATGAAATTTAACTCAATTTTTGAGATCACAGTATCCCTGCAAAATACCCTCTAAAATCATAGTTTATCCCATTTTTTTAAGCATTTATCACAACCATGAACTACACAAATATACCTATCAGAAAAAAAATATATAAAAGAGAGGATACCATGTCCCATAAAGTGTATACAAATGATTTTTATCTCGGATTTTTTCTAATCTTTCTTCTAACGAATGATGCTCCGCGTCGATTTCCTGGTATGTCTGAGAGTATGATAACTATTGTAGTGCCTCCTATACTTTTAGTTGGTAATTAAATTTGAAACTCTTTTTTTAGCTAGGTATCCAAAACGTCACTTCCTGCAACGACCCCTATAAAACCCCTGGACGCACATGGTCCAATGCTTATTAGCTCCAGCACCTCTAGCTGGTTACGCTTCTGGCCCTGGCCTTTGCGGCTGGCCATTCACTCTCTTTCCTTCTCCCTGGTCCAAAGCTCATTGGTGCCAGGACCCCTAGCTGATCATGCCTCTGGCCCTGGCCTTTGCAGCTGACCACTCTGTTTCTTTCTCCCTGAGATCGTTGTCGTTTCGCCGACCCACTGATCTTGACCACCATTCTTACTTCGGGAAACACGCATGGATAAAACTCCATGTTCTCTATCTTTCATAGTCTGTTCATCGAGAGTCTATCAGCGTCTGAGAATAGCCCCCAAGTTAACTCACTTACTTGGCAGTCAGGCTCGCACACTGAACCCGGTTTCCACGTATTATCTTGAACATACCAAACCATACGGAATCCACGCGTTCAGACAACTCCACTCCAACTCCGACGCCAGTACTATCAGGACAAGAAAGCTCCCACCTTTCACTTTCTCTTCTCCTAACATCACTTCTCACGATCGATCGTATTTATGTATCCTTCCACTTACCGAACCTCATCTTTATTCTTGTATTAAACGTTCGCCTCTTGTCTGGCCATAATCCCAGTATCTCTTTTCACTCTGAATTATCAATGGGCGTCCAACTTCATACTTGGTGCGATTTCCATTCACTTCCAAACAGTTCTGACGGGCTGGCGCGCATCGGTCAATCTACGAGGAACCAAATCCCATCGTTTCACAACAATCCATCGCTGTTCGGATTCAATAAAGAGACTACGCGCTATATCTGTTGCCCCCGACGCGAAACTACAAACATAAGAAAATAGTGAGATATCAAAATGAAAAAAAATCTTACCTGGGTTATCTTTAGATATTTTTTGAATGCTTCATATTCACAGATGATTTATAAGAATTTGTAATAGAAATGTTCAATGATCTTGGAAACAAATATTTCGACAGGATGGGAGAAACAGAGAAATCGGAAAACGGTGTTGATCATAATTTCGTCCCTTGACTTTAAATATCCAGAGTTTACAAGATCTCATTTAATTTTTTCTATTGATAAAATGATAGGAAAGATGGAGAATACCCATTTAAAAAAATCAAGTCAGGAACATAATTCTCGGCAGGTGTTGAAAATGAAACTTTTATAATCTCAAAAAATTCTTTGAAATCGTGAGGCAGAGGAGAATAAAATGAAATGCCATGATATTTATTTGAATAAATCCATCGACTTCGGTCAATATACTTCTTAATTTTAGCTTTTTTTGTATGTATACCCATCGAGGGCTAATGTGTATCATTTCAGTGTATGGAAGCCTCGAAAGAACAAAAAGATCTAGTTGAATTTTCTGTCTCTAGCTGACAAGAAAATGAATTAACCTACACGGTGAGGCTACTAAAAGTAAATCTGGAAATTTCGAAATGCACACATGGGAAAGTTGACCATCCATAGACTAACTGCATTAAGAATAACATCTGCAGTGTTGATCAGACCTTTTTCTGCAATCAATGCCTCAACTTGCAAATGTTTACCTTGTCACACTTTACAGCCTCAAGGAACCATTCATCCAGGATGCCATTGGTATTGGAGAGCATTTCTTCTCCTCCAGAATAAGGACACATTATGAAATAACCATACAGAAATAACCACATATTCTTTAAATATTAACTATAAATAACCGTAGAACTGAAATCCCAAACAAGTTTCTTTTCAAATTTACTTACTAATTCTTTTCTGTGTCAGGTTTACATAGTCAGGTTGAGCAAATCAAGATTATTTGTCCACCAAATACCAACAAGAAGCATCAACCATAGAGAGGCTGGTAATTACTTGACACGATTTGGTAAGTAATGCTATTACATTTTTAGTTTGGATCAAATTTGAATAAGAACTGGATTTTAGAGAAACAAAACAATTCAACCTTTCACCCAAATGGTCAGCCAAGCAATTTTTTTCAGCTTGGTTCCAGACCAACCAAATGGTCATATTTTCAGCTAATGTTGTCAAATGTTTGAAATGAAAAAAAAAAATGCGAAATAGGACTTAGTGTTTGGCGGTGTCACTTATACAATCCACCTGTTAGGGTGCGTTTTTTGGTTACCTTATTTGATAACTGCGTTTTTTTTTGCTTTCGTTTTTTTTTCTCTTTTTTTTTTTTGTTCCTGAAGCAGTTGTTTTTAGGTGATGTATGTCCTTCTTTGGCATCTTGACCCTCCACCGCAACACCCTCCAGTTGGTAGTTCAGCAGTCATGGCCAGATCACTGTCTATCTTCTTCTGGCTTCCAATTTTCATCCTCTTGCCTGTTCCATATCCAGCATGAGGAACATTCTGCTTCTTAACCCATCTTATGAGCTGTTTAGTTTTGTATTTGGGTCTAGGCTCAGTGCTAATAACAGCCATCCCACTGATTTTGCTGAGAAGCCTCTAGAGCCAAGTTCCTCAGAGAACAACCATATTTGCCATCTTTTGTCTCTGCTCCCCTGGATCAGAGGCTGGTATTTCAGGGCCTTTCTTTCATTGGCCTCTTCACAACCATCTTCCCACAGCAAGGTCAGCTCAACCAGAATAATCATTTGATCTTCGGTTGACCACAGTACAATGTCTGGGCAAAGAACTGCAGTTACCTGCCCACATCAACCCTAATTTCCCCAGGACCTGGCATTTTGTAGCAGGTTAGGCTTTGGTCTTCTGGTTGAAAAAGCCCCCCCCCCCCGACCAAAGTGATGGTCTTCTTGAGATCTATATCGACTGATCTCTTCTAGTATTTATCACGCTCTGGTGTATCTGTCAGAGACAGAAGCATCCCGTCATGGTGCCATTTATACCAATCTTGAGTTGAAGATGTTTTGCACCCAGTCAATATACATGTCGATGTCCTCCCTTTGACCACAGAGCTTGGGGTGTGGGTCCTCTCTGAGCCCCCATGTGTGCAAATGTGATAGAGGAAGAAGGATATCATAGACAGACCGTGAAAAGGAAGGAAATACAGAGGGGTTCCAATCTCCAAAGCTCAGTCCATGTGATCTTTCGGTCAGGCAGATCCTACTTTGTCAATGCACCTGTTCCAATGCCTTTGCCATACGCTTCTCTCCTTCTCTGACTTGTTCATGCTTTGCTTATTCCTTGTACTTGCGTTTTTCCACTGCTGAAAGTGCAGTGAGCCAAGGACTTCTATAACACTCTTCCTTCTCCAACACATCTGCACACATGAGGGCTCAGAGAGGACCCACACTGCAAGCTCTGTGGTCGATGGAAGACAATGGCTCATATACTGATTGGTTACAAAACGTCTTTGACTCAATACTTTTTAAGTCTCGCAGTTTTAGTGAACTCACAGTTTGCTCCACAGCTGTGTTGGCCAGCCACTTGCACCCAGATCTGGTAGCAATGCCTACCTGTTTAATCAAGTGGTCATCCCAGTTTCTCAGGCTCAGTAAAACTCTACTCTTTGCCACCTTGAATTCTTCCACCACTACTGATAGAAGAAGCTGCGCTTACCCAGATCACATATAGAGACTCACTGATGAAAAGCGTAGGGGGAACTTCCAACCATCTCTGTGGGTGTTTATTAATTATCCTGTGTTCTCCGCCACAGACATGGAGAACTCGTTGATTGTAAAAAGTCGAAGCAGCCTGGGAAGAAGGCCATGCTGTGACAACCCAGCCTTGAAGTTACCGAGGAGCTCTGATTTTTCGATATTTTTCTGTCACTTTTCAGCTTGCTTTGCAGCATTGGTGACCTTGGCTCCATCTATCAAAGACCCATTGTACCACTTCCCCAATCGGCTTATCCTCTGTGGATGGAAGCATCTCTCCTTTTTTGAGCCTGAACTTGCAGGTGATTTTGCCCTTCTTCATACGTCTAGACTTACTGGCCTTAAGAGACATTGTCCAGATTTTCCAACACCAATCTTGTTTTAAAATGACACTTAGTGCTGGTTGGGTGATGCCTGATTCCACCGCAGGGCCACTGGTAACATTTTCTACTGCTGATATTAGGAATTTTGTAGCATGATAAATAGAATTAGGAGATGGTACATCCCGTCGGAATCTCCTTTTGGAAATCCAGCCAGTTGATTGTAAAGTTGGTCGACGTAAATCTAGGTCTGAAGCCTTGCTGGTAGCTGGAGATCACGTCTTGAATATTCGCAGAAAGGTAAAAGTGATTGAGCGATTCCTGGATGAAATTGTGTGGGACTGACCCGTAGGCATTTGTAAGGTCCAAATAAATAGCCGTTTGATCACCCCCCTTCTACTTGGCGTCTCAGATCAGTTTGCTAATCATTGAGGTGTATTCCAAATGATCTGAAAGGCCTGGGATCTCACCTTTCTGAATGGATATGTTGATGTATCAATTTTATTCCCACTATTATAGGTCGAAATCGAGAGGGATATTTTTTCTCTTGATGGGATTAAAAAAGAAGGGAAACAAGATTATTGATGTGAGTATCACCTGGGATGTTATATCCATAAATCTCCTTGAAAAATCTCATTTTTCTCTAACTAAATATTTCAGAACTTTTTATTTCATTTTTGGGGGTCAAAATGGAGGGGGATATTTTTTCCACATTTTGGGGGTAAAATGATAGCAGATTTATCCGATACTCAATTTTTTAATATTTTTCTATTACGTTTTTTTTGGGAAATCCGTAGAGCCTATTTTTGCACAATTTTTGATTACTGAGTTCGAGTGGTCCATACAATAGTTATTAGCTGATCACAGACTATAACACTTAACCACTTCATATGATGGTGGAAATCGAGAGAGGGTATGCAGGGGTGTGGAATATACCTAGTTTCCTAAATCCAGCCTCACCGTATAACTGAATCCCATAACCCATTCCCAACACTGACTCCATGATATGAAACATCGAAATTGGCTGCAGAATTCTGTTATTATATTTTGTTGTGAAATAGGCACCAAAAATGATGGCCTTTATTCACAAAAAAATTGGTCCAGGTGGCCTTCTGTAGATGCTGAATAATTTCCCCAAAAAAATCTAGAATTATTGAAAATATCTTATAGATATAGGATACTTTTAAAATTTAAAGAATACATCAAGAATTTAAATGAATCAAATAATTTTATAGATTGAAAAAAAAAAATGATGAAAGTGTCATTGAGCAAATGAGGTCCATGGGGCCCACAGACCTAGCCACTGCATGGGAAGAGGGCTGGAACTCCATGGACTGCAAGCAGACCTACCATTTAAACCCTTTACTTTCATGGGGGTTGCAAATTCAATACTGAAAATTTTCCTTTTAGAATTCTAACATGCATACCAAGTACAAATGTGGATGTAGATATTAAACAGAGTAAAAAAGGTACCCACAAGTATTCAGATGTGAAAAATGAGAAATGAGTTGAATGCTCAAATACATAGAATGGAAACATTGTTTGATTGTGTCGCGAAGAGAAGAGAAGAGTAGAGGCCTGTAAGGTTTAGATTATTCCTATGTGTAAAAATGAGATATTTAGGGGACAGGTGGCATAAAGGCTTCAATGTCGTTTGGTTTATCTATCAAATGGAGCCTGATGAATCATGCCTGTTGTAATGAGTGATATAGTTGACCAAGCTAGATTATAAAGAGGTAGTAGGTTCAGGTTAGGTGCAAGAAGGAGTTAAAAGGGGCAAAACAGTAAGCGCAGCGTTTGCGTTGTTACCAAATATAGTAGTTGTAGTATTTGCATTTGGTAGCTACAAAGTTCTTGAGAATTGTCACATTGAGAAAGATAAGTGACAAAAGGCAATATATATATATATATATATATATATATATAGTCATGGTCAAAGAATTGAAACTACGTCAGCTGTGAGTTTAGAGAGAAGGAAAGGAGGAGCCGAGGCTGATAAACAATTGACAATGTGAGTTTACCACTTTTATAGGGAGTTGTTGTAGGGAGTGAAGTTTTAGATATCTAGCTACAAGAAGGATTTTGTATTTTTTATGTAGGAATAGTTTCGACAGAATCTTCAAAGAATACTTTGTAAATACATATTGTTATAAGTGAATTGGAAAAAAAAAGAATAATTTCATGAGTCAAGGACTGATCTAAAAAATATCAATCTGCTCAGAAGTCCTCTGAGTATGCAAAAGTATTTTTTATGACCAACTTTCACCTCTTTCAGTATCAAGATGTTTGAATTTAGCAACTTCTAGTGGACAGACATTGGAATTTAGCCATTAAATTTGGCCATTAAAATTCTGAACCCACATCACTCATCTTAACTGGATCTTCATCTCAAAACCTAGCATGAATGTCAAGTTGTTGTAGTTATAAAAGTTCATTCAAACTTTTATTAAAGAAGAGGACATAAATGCTGACTTTTTTTAATCATTTCTTTGAGCAAAGATTTCAAGTAAGGGACAATCCTGTAAGTAACAAAGTAACCTGATTTGTCCTCCCCACACTGAAAGTGACTAGCAATCTCATTATCTGAGAAAATCAACCAAAATAAAATAGAAATGTTCTCTGAGATAGAAATTATTTTTTTCCTCTTTTTCAAAATCTCTATTTCCCAGTACTTGAAGGGTTAGTAACAAGTAATTAGTCCAGGAGCATTAGGTCCAAACATTAGAATTAGATCTAACAAGGTCTTGATAAAGTAATTAACCATAGAATTTCTGTTTCTCTTCTCAAAAATCTTAATTTCCCGGTAACCTCAAGAGTTTGTTGCAGGTAGGTACCTCCATGTACTTATGATGAAAAAAGAATGTGATTAAAAAATACCCCAAACTTGTGAAAAGCCATTTTAATTGTAATATTCTTTGTGCCATTTAAAGATTATTAGATTCCACTGTTCACAACTAGAGTTTTTTGTTTGAAAAGTTGTTTACAGTATGTAAACAAATGGATATAATAATTTGCATTCAGAAATTTTGTGTACTAAATACACTTAGATTTTTAAAAAGACTACCAGAAATCAACTAATTATCAGATTTTAATAGAGTTTTCATGAAAAGGATACACAGGAAGAAATTTGTGGAAATATCTTATTAGTCAATCAATATATGATTTTATGAAATCTTTACAAAATATGTGGTTCCTCAAAATATTTACTTTTCTGTCGAGATGAGTCCCTGGAAAGAGTGAATCAGTTGAAATTATATTTGAAAACTCATCCTGAAATGTAGTTCAGTAAAAATGTAACTTGACCTCTTACAAATTGTAATAAGGAAAAACTCAATGGATTGCATGTCTTCAAAATGTTCTGTATGAGAGAGAAAAGTCTACAAAGATTGTGTGGAAGGAAAATCCTGAAATTCAAATGACCACCACCCACTTTAGTGACAATTTATCTCAAGAACAGGGTGCTGCTTTAAATCATTTTTATCAAATTCAGCAAGTGTATTGCTTGGGAAGTGTAGTGTTGAGTTTGTAGTTGTTTGGATGAGCAGTTCTTGAGAAGGCTGCAATTGTCAGAAGAAAAAGTCCAATGTGCTATCCCTTATGAATCACTATCTAAATGAAGAGTCGCTCATAGTCTGGTTCCAATTTCGGAAAAACCATGTGGGTCAAGGCATTTTAGAGTGGACTTTTCCATGCAGCTGAATTGAAATAATTAAAAGGTGCTGATTCCAAATCTGCTGTATTGCATTCATTATATTTTGTGGTGCTTACAGGAAAGTTCATTCAAAATCAGATCCAAATTTTCATTTGCTAAATTAAATGCCAGTGGTTCTGAATGTGACACAGTAACTCAAGATTCATACAATATATCACCATGAAACTTTATTTTTCGCAAGTTTTTGAAAATTGATTATAGAAATATCGAAAATAATGTTTTGGGCTGGCATTTGCTCTCACACCAATATAGTCATGTAGAATTTTGAACAAAATTGGGTAAAAAAATGTAAATGAATTGACATGACATGTTCTTTGAGAGAATTTAATTAGCTTTCAAACGGTGTATTTTATTGAATTGTATCTGTTGAGCAAAAAAGTTACTGCCAAAAAGCTGAAGCAAAGTATTGGGCATTTTACGAGAAACTTTTCAGTATCTGTGTACTTCATAGTTCACTGTCAATGGATTGTGGATTTATTTCTTGATTAAGATATATATTGTTGGAAATAAAAAATTCAGCTTTCTAACTGTGTATCTAGTCAATTTGTATCTGTTGCGCATCAAAACTTACAACCGAAAATGTGAAGCTTGGTATTTGACGTTTCTCAAGAAATTTAACCTTTCTATTGGTCATATGACATTTCTGTCACTATTGGCTTACCAGAAGTACGACATTATTGTGTAGCCAAAACAATTCTGCACTGTCTGATATTAGATGGATATTCCTGAACTTGCCTATTGGTTTTTCAAAATGGCAGCACACAATCAAGGAAAATTAGGAAGTAGAAAATGTTAGAGAAAGGTTGTTTCACACATTTGATTGAACCCTAACAAATGCTTTCATCCCATATAAGAAGAATTCAAACATACAGGAAACTCCTTTGATTCATTTGAAATTCATATCAGTTATAGAAGGACTCATTAGTTGGTGTGAAGAACTGTGCGAAAGGGTAGACCTAGTATTTGTGATTCATCAGCGAGAAAATCTGCAAGGTATTCCAACAGTAAAATCCCAGAGGGTAAGAGGATGAAACGTATGTATTGTACCAAGGCAAAAGAAGCTGGTTACAATGACACCAGTATCGGTACATAGTGTAATGAATACTGGGTTGGATTGTGTCACAATGAGTGTTTTGAAACGTATTACAAATTAAACAAATTTGCTGTAGAAATGTATGACAAATACAACAAACTCATAATTTATTGACCTGCTGGAGTTTTTATTGTAACCACAGATATGATTAATACAGTCAATACAAAAATTATCTTATTTGATTTCAAGAGGAATTGTCACATTATCATAATTCTTTTTTATTTATTTGTGAAAAAATTCACTGAATGGTACAGTATAACAAAGAAAAATTTCACTGAATTGTTTGATATAACAAAGAAAATTGACCAGTAAAAGGTCTAAAAACTGTATACGTGTATTTTAAAGTCCACTGCCCATGGATTGTGGATTTAATTCTGATGAAGATATATACGTATATATTTTGTTGTAAATTATGAAGGCTTTCCAAACTTTTGCAAGACACGTTATATTACAGGTGTATATGTTGGTGCTATTGCCAAATCGATAAGATTGTTGGACTGCTGTGTGTTTGGAAAAACTGAATCCTGTCAGTACACACACCAAATAAAAGAAATAAAACTATTGCTGTGACAAAATCAAAACAGCCCAACCAAAAGATTCATGACCGATTGCTTTTTAAAGAGGCTAGATTTATCAAATTTGGCCATACTTTTACCTGGATTTTGAAAATAAAATTTCTCCTTCTGACTTTTTTCATATCACATGATATCAGTAGTGACTCTTTTTATATGACATTTTGTCTTAAGACTTAAGATGCCTGATTCCCCTTCAAAACAAGTCAAGAGTTTAAATAAAACTTGAAATTAGCATACTTGAAATTTTGAAGATAAATTACCTAATAAAACAGCTTTAGGCTCCTTGATACCAATTCATACATAAATAACAGTGATTTTTGGCTGTTATGAGTTAGTATTAATGTAAAAAAAAACTCTGGAGACAATTTTGTTAAGTGGCAGAGTATTCCTTTTCAATGAAGTCTTGTTTGATAAGATATATACTGTCACAAACTGGAAAGAAATGATATTCATTTGTATCGTGTATATCAATTTTTCCATGAAAAATTTAATGAATTTACATAATTTGTCTTTTTTAGTGTTGGATGTCAAAATACATAAAATATAGAAAACTGTTGTGTAACTTGTGGATGTATAATGTCTAATCGTTCAAATTTAGAAAAACACTTGACCCATTCTGGAGAGAAACCATATTCTTGTGAAGTTGTGATTTTCTCTTCTCACTAAAGTCAGATTTGATGGTCAAAACACACACTGGAAATAAAACATCTTCTTGTGAGGTGTGTGGTTTGACTTTCCCAAAAGTCTCATTTGTCAGCTCATATGCAAACACACACTAGAGAGAAGCCATACTCTTGTGAAAAAAAGTAGCTCTTTTTTTTCAAAAAAGGAACATTTGGTGAGGCATATTTAAACACACACAAGAGAGAAGCCATGTTCTTGTGAAGTGTGAGGCTCTTCTTTTTAAGAGAAGTAAAAGTTGACACAACATATGTTCTCACATACTGGAGAGAAATCATATTCTTGTGAAATGTAAGGTTTTTCAATTTTTCAAAATAAACAACTTTGTTATGGCATATGCAACACATAATGAAGAGAAACTATACAATTGTGGAGTAAGTGGCTTTCCCTTCTCATGGAAGTACAATTTGATTGTACATGTGTGAACGCACACTGATTGTGAAGTGTATGGATGTTCCTTTCCAGAAAATCTATATTGGTTGGTGCAAATGCACCGGAGAGAAACCTTATTCTTGTGAAATGTGTGATTCTTCCTTTGCATACAAGTCAAATTTGACATGACACATGGTATTACACACTTGAAAGCAATGACATCTACAGCGTGCTTGTAATGTGTGTGGATATGCTTATTTATTGAAATCTTATTCAGCAGAACATATGCAAACACACTAAGGAAAAACTTTATTCTTGCTATTCACTTGGCTCATTTTCTATGTATTTCATCTTTTTTTTCAGACAATCCAATCTCATCCAATCTTTGATGTTAACACATTGTTACTTTTATGACCTTTTTCGAGTGTAATACCTGTTGGAATGCAAATCTCTTTTATTGCTCAGTTTCTCTTGTATCAAACAGAAAATTCAGATGTTCACCTTTTACATCTTGCAATGTTTTTGTGTTTTGGTGAAGCAAACTAAAATACTGTGCCGTGTGATATCTTTGAAATATTATTTCTACATATCAGCTTCTACAAAGATTACAATGTGTCTATGAATATTTTTCTGGTAGATTTTGTAAAACAATATTATTTACTTTTACTACTATTTACCTTTATCTTGAGTGTTGTTGCTTTTTAACGCAACTAAGTTCAGGCTCAGTACTCTTCAGCAGTGAGTATATAAATTAAAAGTGAGGATTGGAATAAAGAATAAATCTAGGAAAGAATTGAGCTCATAACCCTGTATACTGGAGGGTGGCTAGCTCAGTGCGCAACTTAGTGGCTAGCATCAGTCCGAATCAAACTCTTCAATTCAATAATTTTTTTCCATGTTTAAAATATGATAGGATATTTTATTCCAGAAAAGAATTGGAAAAGAAATTTGAAAAGTTATTCATTTTCTTTTTCAGCCAAAGTTTCTAGAGAAAATTATCTGATCAATTAAATTATTTGATAAATTAAAAAACAAACTCACCATTGCAATCAATAATTGAACAAAAGTAGCTTCAAAATTTAATGTCATCTAAAAAATTTGATCAAAAAATAAATATGATCAGAATAAGTTCTATTTATGACATCACTCACTATTTCCACTGAAAAAAAAACACATCTAGATTCTCTAGAATCTAAATGTTATTCATAAACCCATCAGAGGAAAGGTGAAAAAAGATCTTTTTCTGAAAATAGAAACATCTTAAGAAGAGGTCAAGACAAAACAGTATGATCATTAGCACTGGGACAAGCAAACAAATGCACACACACACATGCACACCTAAAAATGGATCGAACCCTTCGCCATCTTTGGTGGCTATAGCAGTTCAACTAAAAGAACAAATTATCCTTCTTAATTATTGCTATTTGAAAATATCAATTGATATAATTATTCTTGTTTTTATTTTTTCTTCAAAAAATTCTGCCACAGATTTGAGGGAAAAAATTCAATTTTATAATTTAAATTTTCTGTGATACTTTGTTCTCTTCATCTCCACTTATGTGTTTCCCTAAAAAAAGTATCCAGACAAAAGAAGATTTTCTTATTTCTAGATGAATCTAGATTTTCTTTAATATTTTGTTCTTTTCTCGTATTTCAACATCAGTTGAAGTATGTTTCCCTGAAGAGAAGTATTCAGACAAAAGGAAATGTGGATATTGATGAAAGTCTTCACTATTTCAACACCAATTTACTATAAGAATAATTATTTATTCCAAAAGACTGTAATTTAGTATGCTTACAATTTATTTTTCATGATATTCAACAGGATTGAAATTGCATTCAATATATTCAAGTTAGGTTTCAAGGTATATATATATATATATATATATATATCAAATGATTATAAAAATATTTTATGCTCACACTGGGAATAATTTGGAAATCCTGTGAAGTAATTAGAGAAATTATTCATCGTCTTCTTTGGCATATTATTTTCAATCTTTTACCAATTGTTTTTTATTGAACCTTTCATCATGAATATATGAAGTTTAAGATGCTTGAAAAGATAATCTGTTGTAGAAATGTCAGCTGATTATATAGGATGCTTCAGGAGTACATAACCTATTTCTCAAAGGATAGAAAAAGATCAGCAAAAAGGTGTTGATTCTGGCATTGAATAATTATATATCTTATTATATAAAATCCCAAATCAAATTTGTTGGTTTGTGGGTTTGTCTGTTTAATAATAGATAAAAGAGAAAATGATTTTGAAAAATGTACCGTGCTTTTTTATTTTAAAGCTGAAGGAAAGAAGATAGATGAATGTTATGTTTAGCTTCTGACTTTGCCCATCACTGGCATTTACTGGCATTTTCTACAGGAAAAAATCTGAAATAAGATAGAAAGAAACATGTAGATTCTAGAGAATGCAGATAAATCCATCAAAATAAAGCCCCAAGAAGGTCAAAAAAATTTTTTCCAAAAATTAAAAGAAAGATTGTTTCAGAAGTGTTTTAATGTTCTAAGTATTTGTGATTTCTTATTCTTTTTTATCTTCCACTTATACTCTAGGTGTCGTCCGGGCGGAGACGGTGGTTTTATTGATCTTGTTCATCTAATTCCCCTGTTCTTTATTTTAACTGGAAAATCTAAATCTATCATAATCCATTCGTGGCTTACCAGGCCCATCTGAGTTGTAGGCCTCCCTTCCCCAAATAAGGAGACACGTGGGTTGGGGTTGATGAGCCTTACCCTATCACGCTGGATAATGAAATATTGACACCGAAGAAGAGATGAATACATGCCTTTCCCTAGGGCATGGGGGTGAAATGAGCACAAACTGTCTCAGCCAGTGTTTGAATCATTCTCTATAATGTTAATTTTTGTAATATTTTTCTTTTTCCATAGTAAGCCTGAAGCATAATTAAGCAAGTAAAAATTAAAAATTGTCTAATGAAACAATATTGTTCCACAAATTATTCAAACTATTTAACTCATTCTTTTTGATGTTAGCACAACATTTTATTTGTCCAATCTCATCTATAATCTTCTACTGTGTACAATCTATAGGGAAAAAGAGGAGACTCTTTGACACAGAAAACTTATAATAGGGAACACTGTATTTTGTGGATTTTAGATTTCATCATCTTCATCAGTCTTTTAATCTCCGTCGTTGGACATAGATCTTCCCCAGGATTTGCCACACTTCTCGAATGTGTCATGGAGCCAGTACTTTCTGAATTTGTCTAGCTTGTCTCTCCATCTAATACTCTGCAAGTCTCGGTTGTGCATGTGACCTCTGGGGATCCATGTTGTAAGTTGCAATGTCCATTGGTTGTCCGCCATTCTTGCAACATGGCCAGCCCACCGCCATTTGAGATTTCTAATGGATTCTATGATGTCCCTGACTCCTGTCTTCTTCCAGATATATTGTGCTGTCTTGGGGTCTCTCCATGTGAGATTGAGCATAATTCTTTCCTGTGCACGTTGCATGGTTCTCAATTTGCAGGTCTGTCTCTTGGTTAGGTTCCATGTTTCAGCTTCATAAGTCACTGTTGGGAGGATGCATTGGTTGTACACCCTTCTTTTTAGGATTAATGGGATCTTCTTATTTTTGAAGGTTGAGTTTGCTCTGCGAAAGGCTTGCCATCCTTGGTTGATTCTTTGCTTGATTTTGTCTTCTCTTGAGGGTCTCATTGAGATTCGTTGTCCTACGTAGATATAGTGATCTACTTTTTCCAGTTCTGTGTCCTTGATTTTGATCTTAGTGTTTTTGTTTCTGATGTGGTTGTTGCACATGATCTTTGTCTTGCCGAAGTTCATGTGTAGGCCGACTTTCTTGCTCTCTTCATTTAGTTCATCTATCATTAGTTGAAGGTCATGTAAGTTCTCTCTCAAAAGGGCAATGTCATCTGCAAATCTGAGGTTGCTCAGATATTTGCTGTTTATTCTGATTCCTTTTCTTTCCTAGTCTAATCTTCGGAAGATCATCTCGAGGCAGGCTGTGAAGAGTTTGGTTGAGCTGGTATCACCTTGTCTTACTCCTTTCTGGAGCTGAAACGGTTCAGAGTCTTTATGTAGCCTGATAAAGGAGCTGCTGTGATTGTATACATGTTTCAGCACTTCAACATATACTGGATCTACACCTTGTTGAGCGAAGGCCTCCATGGCCTTAGGGATTTCTACTGAGTTGAATGCCTTTTTGAAGTTGATAAATGCTACGGCGAGTGGTAGTTTATATTCTGCTGCTTTTTCTCTAAACCCATTTATCGAATGCAGGTGGTCAATGGTCAAGTAGCTTTTCTAAAGCCAGCTTGTTCTTGTGGTTGGTTTTCATCAAATGTTTTTGTGATTCGGTCGGTGATGATTTTTGTGAAAAGTTTGTATATGCAGTTGAGTAGGCTTAAAGGCCTATAGTTGTTGAGATCTTCCACGTTTCCTTTTTTATATAAAAGCATTATGATTGCAGTGTTCCAATCATCTGGGAGTTTACTCTGTTTTAAGTTGAAAAGGACGGCCAGTTTCCTAGTGATGATCTTACCTGCTTTTCTGAGTAGGTAGAAGGTGATGTCTGGTCCAGGAGCCTTTCCTTTCTTCATCTGTTTGATGGCTCATTTCACCTCCCACGGGGTTACTTCTGGGAAGTCATAAAGTTGATTGCTTGTGTCTTGTGTATCGTGCTCATTTTTTTGTAGTCCTTGTTTGGATGAATAGAGTTTTTTGTAAAATTCTTTGGCATGTTCGACAATCCTGTCTCTGTCCGTTATTAGGTCTCCATTTTCCTTGGGTATGCTGGTTATTTGCTTTTGCCCTGAGCTGAGGCCTTTGTTTATAGCTTTGAAGCCCCAACCTCTTTCAAGAGTCAATTTGGTGACTGCTATTGTGTATCTTCTTCCATCTTCCCTTTGTTTTTTCCTGATTATTTTATCAAGTTTGATCTCTTCAATTTTCTCTTTTGTTGTTGTTGGTGGCTTGAAGTTTCTGCATTTTTCCATGAGATTCATGGTTTCATCTGAGATTTTACTAATGGGTTGTGTACTCATTGGTTTGAATATAGTGGCAACTTCTATTATAGATGCTGTCATTTTGTTGTTTAGTTTGTTGATGTTGGCGTCATCTTGTTCAGTAAGAATTCTAAATCTGTTTTTCAGTTCAAGCTTGAAGGATAGTCTGTTCTTTTGGTATGTTTAGTGGTTGCAGTTTGGTGTGGAATATTTTCCTGTGTTTCTTGTTGGTATTTACTTGCATTTTTCATCTTACCATTCTATGGTGGCTTCCTAAGTTGACTTGATTCAAGACTTGGATGTCCTTGACGGTATCTCTTTTGTCCGTTTGGATGAAGTCTATTTCGTGATTGGGGCTCTTCCAAGTCCATTTCCTATTGGGTTCCTTCTTGAAGAAGGTGTTCATGATTTTGAACCCATTAGCCGTTGCAAAGTTAAGAAGATCTTCTCTTCTCTCGTTCAGTACTTTATATCTGGATTTTCCGACACAATCTTCATTCCCTTCTACCTATGTGTTGAAGTCTCCCATGATGATATTGAAATATTTTCTGGTGTCTTGGAGTAGGGAGTTCAAGTCATCATTGAAATTTAGTATTTCCTCTTGGGTTGAATGTGAAGTGAGAGCATAGACTTGGATTATATTAAGTTTGTATCTCTTTAAAAGTTGTATGGTGATGCTAGCTATTTGGTCAGAGACAGCTTTGAAGCCTGCTACATTGTCTTTGAGGTCCCTGTTGATGAGAAAGTTTCGTTTTACTTTCTCTTTTCTGTAGCTGAAAAGAAGATATTGGCTCCTCAGTTCGATTAGTTCTTCTCCGGGTCTTTTTATCTTGCTAATGCCAATAATGTCCCATTACAAAAAATCTGTATAATTTCACACTTGATTTTTAAGAAAGTTTATTTTATTTTTTAGAATCCTCAATCAATTAACAGTTGATTTCATCAAATTAATTAATTTGGACATTAAGATTTGGGGAGGGTTATATGAAAAAATTTCCAACTGAATAAACTGAGTACAGAAAATTTTATCTTAGAATTTGAGTTCAATGATCATTTTATATTTTCACTGACTTTTAAAAGGTGATGGGTATATGAGGTAAGGTAAATACTTAATTAGGAATAAAAATAAGATATAAAAAACATTTATACTATCACCAATTACTCAAGTTCTAGTCATTTTTAAAATTTAATCAAGGGCAGGGGATTGTCCTTTATTGCACTTTAACTAAGGGGCATTTGTCCAATGGGGAATTTTACAAGGAGGTTTCGACCTGGCAGCTTCTGTCCAGGGAGGGTTTTCATGGGACGAAATATTTTTTCAAAAAGCTAATTTCAGAAGCAAACCAGAAAGCATTCAGACAGCACATACCTTTCTGGCACAAGTTTCTGGCCCAATCCTCGGGATCAAAGTGTAGTATCTGTTCCACGGCATAGACCGAGGAGTCGGTACTGACACTTGCCCGTTGAATGGGCCGGAGATTGTGTGCAGGGTATCAAAGACCGAGTGCGCCGGTGCAAACGTTGGCCAATGAGGTTACACTGAGGCTGCGTTTGCTAAGCGCAACGGGAGGCCTTTGGACTCGTCCTTAGGCACTCCCATCATTACTCGGCCCAGCTTTCGCTGGTAACTGCGTCGGCTGGAGCCAATTTTTGGCGGTAAGGTACTATTTCTTCCCACGTTAAGCCCGATCTTGTGTCACATATTGCTGCTGTGGGACAGTGATTAAATAGACTTACCTTTACCAACGCCATTTTCAGGTAGAAGTAATTGTGCATGGATCCAAATTTAATCATTTCTTCTGTAGCTTAATGCCCACAACCACCATTTGACAAAATTCTATTGAAATTGATAGAGAATTACTCGAGACATAGTGTGGAAAAAAAACAACTCCTTCTTAACCCATTGCCTACAGAATTTCAATGAATTTGATTCAGTTCTTTTGGAGATATCTTATGGAAATACAGACGAAATGAAGATGGACACGATCGAACAATGCAGATAGGTGGAAATTACACAACTTAGTTAGCAAAGGTAAATATCTCAGATTTAATACAACGTTAGAAAGTATTTTATATCAGATTTTTCACCGATTCTTCTTTTAAAGAAATAGAATTTATGAAAATTGATCCAACCTTCATTGATGGCTGACGTCACTTCCTCCTGCAAAGTGGACGCAATTTTGACAGAACAGCCTGAAGCTTCAAACAGATTATTGCATTAAACCCTAATCAATCTTATCTTTTTCAAGTACTCGAACGACCAAACTTTAAACATTCAATCATCTACTGAGTATTTCAAGCATTATTTTAATACTTAACTTGTTAGCGATAATTTGATAATTAGTTTCTTGAGATTTCTGTTTATTTTCTTCTTATTTTGTTTAATTGTTTATTTGTGGACATGATGAAAAATCTTTACTTTCCTGCAGTCTCTGATTTAGACTTTGAGGACCCGGGCAAGTCCGTTTATTGCTATTATTTGGAACTGGAAAGTTATAGAAACATATTCATATATATATCTGAAGTAAATATATGCATACATGCAGGGGCACCGAAACCATTTCCTTGGTACAGGAGCTGTTGTATGCCCACTATGAAAAGAGAAGAGTGTCAGATGTACTGATATAAATCATTATGCTTAATATGGTCGGAATATTTTCTTCGTCTATGTCTTCATTTTTTCATAATGTTTCGGCTACGTACCCTCCGATCTTTGTCGGATATTCTTGGTTCTAAAATGTGGAATCACTACTCAGAACGCATGTTTCCAAGTTCCCTCCCCTGCATTGGATAAACCAATTTTGCTTGTTTTTGAGAAGTCTCTTATGATAGGAAGCTCCCAGGTGCTATTGATATCACTGCTCAGTCGGCTAATTGTTTTACATGACGTTTGATAAAAACAAAATTTGATACCATGTGGTTTGTTTTTTAGATTTTTTGAATGACTGCAAAAAGAACCTCAATATATATGTTGTAAAATTCGTTTTTTGAAAAGTTGCCTCTCACTGCTCAAAATTACTTCCAGTGCTCCTGAATACATGCGAGCAAAACTCCAATTAGATTTTTAGGTAAGACATATTTATTTTTGTAACCCATACTCCAATTACTTGAGACCTGAATTACGAGTGGTAATTTTATTGATTCATGATTGGAGGTGTTATAATGAAAGGAATTCCAACCAGTAATTATTCATAAATTTCTTATTAGATAAATATAATATCAACACTGTCGTAAATAGCTGATGTATAGTATATAATGAGAGTTGAAAAACAGGTTTTATATTGTTTGTTTTTATTGTTGTTTTTCTTTTAGTCGAAATAATTCCTGAAAGCTTTTTTCGTCTGAAACTTACCAAATGTGTAAGTGTGCCATTTGTGATTGTTTGGAGTGAATTTAAAATGTTGGATCAGTTGAGAAAAGACTTGAAGACCACTCTTGCAGTAAATTGCAGGTGTGATGATTGGGGATCAACCACACTGAAATGGGTTATATTCAAAACAGTTTATGTGCGTTCGCAGTCTGTTTGTACGGTTCAGATTTCCTGATCTCTATTGACAGGGATTTCTAAATGGTGCCCCCTGCCTATGAATCTGGCCCCGCTGCCCTATCTTTCTAGGGTTTGCAATAAATTAGAAATTCATGGACTCATCATTACAAAATTAATAAGCTTGACAAAGTAGTAAACAATAGAATTCTTGTTTGTATAAGATTTGGTTTTTTTCAACACACAGGGAACATAGAAGCATTCACAAATTTATTAGCTTTAAGAAAAATTGATTTTTTTCAAAAGTTTTATAGCTATGTTCAGAATCAATGTGCAAAAACTTGCAGTGAACACCAAAAAAAAAGTTTAAATCACATTTATTTCTATGAAATTCTAGGTACTTCTGTATGGAATGGCTTATTTTTTAAAAAGAAGTTTCCATTCTGAAGTATGACCCCCCCCCCCATTATGTTGATGATTTTAATGGACAGTTTTATGATTTTTATGTATCTGGTAGATAAATTAGTGGAAAGGTAAATTCTACTTTATATCTCTCAAATCAGCCTGAAAGGTTCTATAAAAGACCTTACTTGGAACTAACACAAAAAAATTGTGGGAAAAACTTAAAACATTGCTTTTGGATATTTTTCATTTTATTTGTGAACTCAAATAAATCATTGCTATCTTCTGGAGTAAGAATAAAAATATCAATAACATTTTTTATGGAGATTTATTTGAATATTTAAATTAATTCAATAATCTTGAAAATTCTTATTGTAATTCTTCCAATATGCAGGCACTAATGAGATTTTTAAAATGAAATAACACGATATTATAAACAATTTGGATCCCAAATGTATTTTTGAAAAATTTCATCATTGTTTCTTGTGATTCAATTGGACAGAAGTAATTATGGAAGTCATTAAGCAATCAATAAAGTGATAATTGATCTGTGCAAAATGCCTTTTATAGAGCGAAAGTCAAGGGAGATAAAAACTATGAAGAAAGATCTAAAATCTTTTTTGTTTCATCATTATTCAGCAAAATTAAGATCCACTAAATGGAAACCTACACATTACAATGATAATTGTTTAACATTCATTTTATCGAATAAATACAAGAAAAGACAATATCTGTACTTTCCTTTCATCAACAAAGAAAATAAATCACTTGACAACTCTCTAAATCTTTATTCAAAATTTGTGAATATCAAGTAGATTATTATCAATGAGGAGCATGGACAAACCCTAAAGGGAGAAAATACTATTTTAAATTGGAAAATTAACAGATAGTGGCTCAAATTCTACAACATCAAATTTACTCTCACTGACATTTAAGATGTAAACTAACGGCAGCCATGTTTGTTTTTTAAATTTTTTCCTAAAGACAGTAAATTTTGGCTTTGAAAATTTTAAAGTTGTCAGTTCTGCAATGGTTTTTTAGAAAATTTTCTTTTGAATAAACAGAAATTTGGTCTTTTTCCTTTCTGGCAAAAACAAAAAAAACTTTCGAACAATTTTGAATTGTGAACACGTTTTCCAGATTTGATTTTGAAGAATTTTCAGAAGTTGTGTAACAGAGTGCGTTGACCATTTCTACTTTTACGAGTAGGATTTTCTTTAATCATTATAATTTCATAGCTCTTTTATAAGTTTGGAAGACCGGAGGTCAACTCCAAGATGTTGCCGTTTTTTATTTATTTTTTTTTGTTTGATTAATTTCTTTTTGAAAGAAATACTCCAGACATGATTCAGATACAGCCCTTATGAAGTCTTTCAAGTGTTTATTACTGCAGGGCCATAATGAGCAGTGGGTCCTGGGGGCCAGGCCTCACCAAAATTTTTTCCGGTAAAAAGAAAAAGAATTTCAAAGAAATATGAAAGTAAGAATGAACCATTTCAAAATTAATTATGCAATCATTAGCCATTTTTATGTCTAGAATTCATCAAAATTGCCGGATTTCCAATGTTTTGTCTGGAAAGTATATCAGAGAATTGAGACAGGAAGTAAGCTGGGCAAGTCTACCTTGGCCTATTTGAGTTCACATTAAGACCAAGCTTCATGTTGTGAGTGAATTATTAACAGGTCCTATGGATTTATATTATTATCTTAGGTTTAGCTGAATGGATAGTTTGTGTTTGATCATATCTCTTCCACATATTCTAAGTTTTTAACTAAGAGTCCACAGAAGTTTTACCCTTGCAAACACTTTAGGTGTGTGTTTGAGAGAGAGGGGAGGAAAATCCGTAAGAGATTGTTTCCCATAGAATTTAGAGTAAGATAAAAGATGGTAGAAAATGAAACTAAACAAATGTTACATAAAAACAGCGGCACTTCTCTGGAGTAGACTGGGACTTCCTTCAGTCAAAAGGGTTATTTAATATTAAATAGCTTGCTTGAAGAAATGAACTTTCTTTTTCCCTTGTTATTTATGCAAATATTAGCTGAACATGATATATTTTGTCATCTCAAACCGCTAAAATGCAAAGAATTTATGCCCTTAGATGTGAGGGAAGTTGGAACACCCAGCTGATTGTTTTGAATTGGCCCTGAATAGGAAGATAAGAATAGCAATAAAACTAAAATATTTTTGATTGTGAAAGCTTTTGGTTGCTTTTTTTTTTCATCAAAATATAGTGTACACTTTTGAGTTTTACTAAAAGACACTATCTGGGGAAAATTATTTAGAATATTTTTTAAAGAATTTCTCCATTACCTTATTTTTGTTATTGCTACTTGCATACTTCGGATATGTTATTTTAAGAGATAAAAGTTTCAGCAGATTTGATGAAAAGATTTTTTCAAAGGACTTTTTTTATGTACAAGCAATAGAATATTACACTTACGGGTGTGTACCAAGATATAATTTGAATTACCTCCCCTTATCAATTGTTACCGAAAATCTAATATACTTGATTTTAGATTTGTGTTCTCCTGTAATGTCACCCTCATTAAATTTTCAGTAAAAGTAAGCAATATTTTTTTAAAATTTACCAATAAATTGATTAAATTTCTTCAAATCAAATATTTTTGAGGTCAGTCCTATTTTCGGAAGATCTGAAAAAAAAAAATTGATTTCAAATTAGCCTGATGATGCACTATCAATCTTAATGGAATCTGTTTTATTGTAGTTAAAAAATCAAACACTATTTAAAAATGATCTCAAGCACTCAATTTGTTTACCCTAAAATATTTTCTTACAGTTCAAACCTAAACTGAACCTTCAAAGAAAATATTCAATCGTAACATATTAAAATAGCTTTGATTTGTTGAAAGAAATTTTGAAATTATTCAAGAAAACTGTCTAAAACCGGCTTCAAATGCTCAAATACTTTCCTTTTTCGATGATTAACTCAGAGCAATTTTATTGCTTTTGAAACCAAAATCAAAACTTTGAATAAGAAATTTATTTATTGTGATACGTTTTTCAAATTTTTAAAAAGTATGTGGGAGTGCCTATGAATTAGTAATCATGACAAAATTATCAAGCTTAACAAAGTTGGAATTGATAGAATTTTTTTTTTTTTTTTTTCAAAATCTTTTTCCTAAGTCTTTTTCATTTTGTTTTTTTTTCATTGATGATAAAATTTTTGCTTTTCAGACGTTCCAATGTTTAGTAGCGAATTAAAATCAATCAGAAATTCATGGACTCCTCATTACAAAATTATAAAAGCTTGACAAACCAGTAAACAACAGAATTTAGACAAAATACTTATATTCTCTAATTGATGCAATTGATATAAGAACAATGAATCTTCATGAAACCCACAAAAGAAGAAATCAAGCGGAGAATCACCCTATGATGGCAAGCTTTCGGCAAAACAAGCTCAGCCTTCAAAAACAAGACGGTTACAATAATTCTAAAAAGAAGAGTATACAACCAATGCATCCTTCCGATATCACTTATGGAGCTGAAACATGGAACCTAAACAAGAGACAAACCTGCAAACTGAGAAGCATGCAATGTGCACATGAGAGAATCATGCTCAACCTCACATGGAGAGATCACAAGACAGCACAATATATCAGAAAGAAAACAGGGGTCAGAGACATCATAGAATCCATTAGGAAACTCAAATGGCAATGGGCTGGTCATATAGCAAGAATGAAAGACAACCAATGGACATCACGACTCATGACATGGATCCTCAGAGACCACATGCAAAACCGAAACCGTCAAAAAACAAGATGGAGAGATGAAATAAACAAAGGCAGAAAATACTGGCTCCGCAACACCCATGATAGAGAAATGTGGTGGATCCTGGGGAAGGTCTTCATCCAACAACGGACGTTCAAAGACTGATGAAGATGATGATATATCTAGTTGAGAGAGCATTGTTTTTATTCTTTTATCAAGTATCATTTTGTTAACCCTTTACTGATAGAATGACATTTTGTTACCATCAGCTTACCAGGAGAGTGACACTATCGTCATTCCAATATATAAAACCAGAATGAGGCTGCAGTGTTCAAAGTAGACTAATATTTTCCAATTTGCTGATTGGTCTTTCAAAATGGCAGCCCCAAGTTGAACACCAAGATGGTCTGCTAAGAAACAAATGCATATGAATGGTGTAGAGCAAGTTTTAATGAATCAAAATTCTTCTGATAGTGAAAACTCAAGCAGCAATCAAGATTTGAATGATTTTCACTATGATGATGAGAAATCGGTATCCTAATTGGAGGATACTGAAGACAGTGATGTTGACATTGTTGATCATAGACACAGTGATGCCAGGATTCTTATTTCTAATTAATTTCAATTAAGTGATTCCAAGAATTATGATAATTTCTGGGAATCTATTATAGATTTGCAGTAAAATCATCTACTAAATGTGAATGAATTTACATCATACTCAGGTCTGACTTGGAATCTTCCACATGACACACAACCTGTTGAGTATTTTGACAGATTTTTTCAGAACTATTTTCCTGACAGACTTTCACTCTGGGATCTGTTGGTTAATGAGACTCCTAAACACAGCTGGAGTTTGACAAAGGCTGATGTACTGTATGGACATTCATGATATCATGAATGTATGCAATAGATGTACTGCTGATGTGTGCCTTCATTGGGTTGTGTTGCAATGAGCGCTTTGAAAAGTATCACAAATGGAATAAATTTGCGGTAGAAATGTATAAAAAATGTGACAAACTCACAATTCATACACCTGTTAAAATCACTTTTGTAATCAAAGATAAGGTTAATAAACTGTACAAAAAATCTCATTCTATTTCAAGAGTTATTGTTGTTATATTATTGTATTTTTTTGTTAATTTGTGAAAGAATTATGTATGTGGTACTGTTCTTGGAAAACAAAATTGATCAGTAAAAAGGTTAAAGATGACTGATTGAAGTCGGAAAGTTCTGAGTTTCATCACAGACTCATTGATATAAAACATTTATTTTGGTGATATGGGATTTCATAAGAGGAACAATCAAGTACCTTATGGTCTTTTTCCATTTTTCAAATATTGCAGATTTTTATTGTAAATTTTTCATTTGGTGTAAATGTTATTTCTCCAGCCTAATTGATGAGACTGTTGGACTGTTGTGTGTTTGGGAAAACAAATGATAATTCATAAATAATGAAAGCATGAAACAATTTTGAATTTGGAGAAATTGATTATTTCTCAAAAAACATTGTCGTCTATCTATGTTATAATGAAAGGAATTGATGTGTAGAAAATCAAACAGTGCTGAGCTTGTTGAAAAATAAAGTGGGTTCAGATAATCTAATTTTTTGAATTGTTAAATCAGCTCTGAAGTTTAGTTTGCTGCTTTTTTTCCCTTTTACTGATGTTCCCACTGCAAAAAATTGTTTAAAAAGAAACTTGAAAATTCTCACCAGAGAGAAATATTCTTTTGAATAGTGTAGACCATCCTTTTTCCATACGTTAAAAGCAATAATTTAAAAAAAGCAATAAAAAAAAGCAGTAAAAGAAAAAAAAACAAAAAACACACCCTAGAGACTAACCATATTCTTGCAAAGTGTATGACTCATCCATTTTCATATTGCCACAGTTGGGGTTGCCTTATATACATTCACGAACTGGGAGGAAATGATACTCATCTGTGGGATGTGAATCTTCTTTTTATTGAAATATTTTATGAACTTGCTTGATTTTGTGAATTTGAATGTCTTATCGAGATTTTGTGGCTTCAAAAGTATTTCATCTGTTTGTTCATTGGCCTCAAAGTAAAATATGCAAAACTGCTCAGAAGAAAAATATTGTTGTGAAACTCTTAGATTTTCCAATGATTCAAAATCAAAAAAACACTTAAAAACCCGTACTGGAGAGATACCATATTCTTGTAAACTATGTGGGTTCCCCCTTACATGTAAATCAGATTTGGTTATGCTCATGCAAACACATACTGGGGAGAAACCATATTCTTGTGATTATGGCTCATCCTTTTCTGAGTAGTCAGATTCGATCAAACATATACAAACACACTCTGGAGAGAAACCATATATTTGTGAAGTTTGTGACTTTTCCTTCTCACAGAATTCCAATCTCATAAGACATATGCGAACACATACTGGAGAAGAACCATATTCTTGCAAAATTTGTGGGGCTTCCTTTTCAGTGAAGTTATCTTTGAATTAACATATACAAACTCACACTGTAGAGAAGCCATATTCTTGTAAAGTGTGTGGCTTGTCTTTTTCACAGAAGTTAAGCTTGGTATGGTATATCTGTGCGCACACTGGGGAGAAACCATATTCTTGCAAAGTGTGAGGGACTCACTTTTCAGTAAGGTCAGCTTTGAATCAATATATGTGAATTCACACCAGAGAGAAGCTATATACTTGTGAAATGTGTGACACTTCCTTCTCAGTGAGGTGAAATTTCAACCAACATATGTGAACGCACACTGGAGAGAAGCCAGATCTTTGTGAAATGTGTGGCTCTTACTTCTCGGTCAAGTCAAATTTAATCATATGTATGCAAAGACACACCACAGAGAAGCCTAATCCACGTGGAGTGTGTGGCTCTTATTTTTCACTAAAATCAAATATGATGGAGCACATACGAACACATACTGAAAATCCATATTGTTGTGACTCATTACACCAAAATCAAATAGGACTCGACTTTTTCTATCACACATTGGAATGAAATGATATTCATTTTTAGCATTATTGTTCACTGCGTGGTCTGCATTTTAGAAGAAATAAATCACAGCACAACATACAAGTACGCACTGGAGAGGAACCATATTCTTGCATTTTTTTCCCAATGAAGTCGAAATTTAGTGCCAAAACCATATTTTGTGGTGCGTCTGACACTTTGTTTTTAGTGCAACAAAAATTTTGTAAAGTCAGATTTGATGCAGTAAATAAAAAACATCCCGGAGAGAAATCATGATTGTATGAAAAATGCAGTCATTCATTTTTAATGGTATCTGATCTGAAGAGACCTATGCAAATATAGACGGAAGATTGTAGATGCTTTTGAGATATTTGTGGCTATAATCTTTTACTGACGTTACTGTCTAAATTCATGAAAACTCATGTTAATGAGAAACTATAATCTTTTGCTCTAATCTATAAATACTCAATGAAATGGCATGTGGATATTTTACTATATCCTACTTTTTTGCGTGTTTGGCTTTGAAAATCTGCTTGTGATCCACACTTTTGATGAATATTATTTTCAGATGGTTCACAATTACAAAGAAAGTTGGAAAACTTCAACTGGGAAAGCTTTTCGTCTTTTGATAGAATGAACTAATAAATACTATGCCATATGATATCTCTGAAATGTGATTTCTGCGTATCAGCTTTTACAAAAATTGCACTCTGTCTATAAATGTTTTATTCATAAATATTTTATTATATTTTTAATATAAAGATATGAATATGAATAAAACTCTGTTTTGAAACAAGACTGAAAATCACAGCAGAGCAATAAATATGCTTTCTACATTTGCTTTCCCAAAGGATACAGTAAGTGTTAATGACATTCGACACTTGTTATGAAAGGAAATTCATCAACTGTTTCCATCGGATATGTTGAGCGGAAAAAAAGATATTTTCTGGGACAAAATATGTCCAGCTGTTGGGATTCATATGCTGATAGATTAAATCATATTTATTGAACTGATCTCCTTTTTTTTTTTTTATCATTTCAAATGTGTACCTTCCAGCCTTCCATATCTTTTGTTGTATGAAATAAGTATCAAATTATCTAATCAATGGAAAATTAGATGAAAAGACACAAATCATCCTTCTTCTCATTTTTATTCCAAGAAAATAATCATGAATTACATTTTATTTAAGAGTTTTTCCATTGAATCTAGGACATTTTGATTTTTTTCTATCTTTCGTATCAAATATTTTTTTTTTTTTGTTACCTTTAATCCTTTAATGTACTAATGTGTGGATTGTTATGTTTGTTAATAAGAATTTTGTGCGATGCTTGTATTTCAGTATTATTTCATTTTCTCTAAAAAACTTTGCTAAAAACAAAAAAACCCAAAGTAGATTTCTTGAATATTATGAAATATTTGACAAGGAAAACTGTACTAAGACACCTTTTTTAATACATAAAAACGAACTTCATCTCAATATCATTTCGCTGATGACACCAGTATTTTTTTTTTTTTTTGAATGAAAATTGTTGTAAAAAAATTAAATTGTGATCTCAAATATTTCTGTAAATGGTTTTCAGCTTATGAAATCTTTTTTAATACAGAAAAAACAGACCAAATTCCCTTTAGAAAACCGTCAGAAAAATTACCTGAAAATATCAAAATTAAAATTGATGGCCAAAGAACATTCCCTCATTCCCATATCTTGGTGTATATCTAGATGAATCTAACAATGGCTCTGCTCATTGTTTAGAAATTGAAATTGAACTTTGAGGTTCAATGGTATGCTTTATAAAACTAAACCATATCTAAATGTACATGAACTATCTTTTTATCATGCAACATTCTCTTCCTTCTTGCTGTGTGGCTGTTAGATCTCGGGCATTACCAATCAAACTATTGTAGAGAAAATTGAAACACTTCAAAATTCAGAAATAAAAATGATAGCTCAAAATAATTATACTATTAGAAATGGAAAAATTTAAAGACGACCAAAATATCAATGACAATGAATTCATTGAGATTCATGTGACACTTTATCATAAGTACCTAAAAATCGTTCAATTGAAAGATAACATAACTTGGAAAAATTGATAACTAGTACATGATTTTATACTTGAAAAACTTCCCCACAGTTTTGATAAATCTTTTACTTTGCAAACAGATAAAAAAAAAGCTCCATAAAACTGTATTGTCATCAAAAAGCTTTTTATTTAAGTCACGTATTTTTACAGAAAAATATAAAAGAAGTTCAATTAAACATGAAGTTATTCTTGGAATAATTTCATAAAGGTTTTTCCAAAAACGGATTTAATGAATTTAAGTAAAAAAAGTTTCAAAAGAATCCCCAGCAAATACTTTATTATTTATGAATTATATTGTTGTAAGTAAATTATCAAATTGTAAAAAAAAACAATCTCATATGTAGAGGTTTGTTCTAAAAATATTGTAACTTAATTGTAAATTCAAAAAATTGGTGGATTATTTATATTTTACCTATTTCTATTTATTTTTCAACTTTTATTTTGATTTATTTTTTATCAAAAAAATTCATAAAATTGAATGAATAAAAAAAATCACTGTACCTGAAAATATATCGGTGGATCCTGCTTGTAAGGTTTTAAGCCTAATTTGTACCCTCCACACCAGATATATTAATAAAAAAATTTCATGATTAACCTATTGTTTACTGAAATAAATCTTATTTTTTTCTATTCATAATAATATAAATTATATTTTTGGTAACAAAACAAAACAAAAAATCACCTTATCCAGTAAAGCAAAAGAAATTTGACTGAAATATTTTGTTTATTATTTCTTTATTTTCCTTCTTTCAAAATCCTCTAATGTTGAATTGCTTTTAAGAAACATCAGACAAAAAGGACACAACGAGGTATTTGTAAACTCTACATTCTCCCGATCGTTAATATTGGTGACCCCTATTTACTTGCCTTCTCACAAGGGCAAGATGTGAAACAAGGTCGTTTTTAAAGTGGGAATAAGAGGAGGAGCACTCCCCCCCCCAAATTGCCCCAGTCCCCCTCCCCCCAAAATTGCCATTCTCCCGCTCAAAAAAATTTCCCCAGCCCCCTCCCCTTCAAAAAATTACCCCCCGCCCCCAAATGCAGTAGCCCCTGTGACCGAAGTTGCAAAATTGTTGGGACAAGCCTGAGCAATGGGATAGCACCGCTCCGAGGTGAACTGCTTCCCCGCAAGCGGGCCGAGTAATATAGTTGAGGACCTAGGATGATTCTCACTGGCTACGACATTGCACTCAGACTGAATAATTATCGCCAACCAATCTCCGACCCATTCGATGTCTAGGAGCAGTCTCAACACTTTGGGCAATGTCAGGGTGTAGATACTTCACTACGATCAAGGCCAATAGGCCATGGATACTATACGTAAGCGGCCCACACTATTCAAGTTTAGGCCATTAGAGTTATCTTCCCTTGATTACAAATTATCAACATGGGGTATCAGAATTTTTTGGAAACTTTCTTTGTTCGATAAATTAAAATTCTTCTTTGTTCTATTTTGTAATAAATGATTTAGTTTGTTTCTAAACACTCAACAATTATCATTTTCAATTAAATCGCAGACAATTTCAGATCGTTCAGTTTATTTATTACATTTAAAAATACATTGAAATACTCGAAGTTATAAAAATATATGGAACTTAATGAAAAATTGTTTGATTTAGTCTAAACAAATTGAAATATGAGTAAGTCGTACTTTATCAAAGTTTTATTCACCATGTACTGTACAACAATAATTTTTTTACCTATAAGTTAAATTTACAGTTTTAAGGTTTTAAAAATTTCCACCTCGATAACATTTTTAACATTATTAACAGGGTATCTGAGCTTTAATGTTGACTTTCTTTACTCAATAACTTGAACTTCTACGTTCAATTTTTGTAACAAATAATGTAGACTGTTGGTTTTATCGAAGTTTAGTTTATAGCACAAAAATTGATAAAGTTAAACATAGTTTTAAGGCCTTTTAAAGTTCGTCTTGATGGATTATTCAACATTTTCCCTTAAACCAAAACGTAAGTCACCTATTGCGTTTCAGTTTGTAAAATTAATATCTAAAATTATTATCATTTTATAGTGGACAAAATTGTCAGTTATTGCATGAAACTTGAAAACTTTGAACGGCTGTGCTGTAATCCAAGTCTGGATTTGGGGGGCAAAATGATTCCGTCCAATTTAAGATATTAACTTAGGCAAATACAATCGAGTATTACATTTCCTTGGTTGAATTAATCTTACAGAATTTTGGATATTTCTTCATTGACCTTCCTTGTCTCTTCTCTGTTCACGCTCTCGCTGCTTTTTTCCACAAACTTCTACAATAAACTTTCTCCCATTATCATGTATATGTAGCTTTAAATATCAGTATAAGATGTTCGGTGGTTATCATCCTGGGTAGAATACGTAAAGATGCAATTATTGTCCATTGCTAATATGAATTAGTTCAGATTTAAAAAGATATATGGAGATGGGCGATGTATTTTCTCTGGTTCTCTTGCCCCGAACACCTGATAGCAATTAAAATGCTTTCCAGTTGAGTAATTCCGAGTGTGTTCTTGACGTGAACACAAAAGTTAACCCCTCATAAAAAGATTAACCAAATTGACCATGCGAGATGTGCTCTCAAACGGTAATGAATAGATATTCCTCCCTTCTCCTGAGTCAGAAGGTCAGGTAAAAAGAAGAAATCGTTTAGATGAAAGGACAATAAGTAATATTGAAACAACTGAGATCCCTCAACTCGGTCTCTCTCTGAAATCGTACATTTTTTATGAACTACGAAAATATTGGTCAACAAATAACTCCTCAGATATTTTTCTTTTTAGTTATGGAGATTTGTTTCCCTATTGTTCCGTTTAAGTGAGTAAGACTCAAAAGACACACCAGGGGTCTTCTCTGCGGGGGTCGGTCCTAAGGCATCAGGCAAAAGGATTGGAGTGTAGTACAGCTACTTACGATCGCGTTGGACGAAAGGCATTCTCTAAAAGATTATCAGTAGTTACAAATATTTCAACTGAATTCGTACTGTTTAAGCATATTAATTTCGATTTTTTTTTTTTTGTGGTGGTGGGGAATTCAAATGAATTTAACGTTTTATTGTTTATTTGGTACCCTGGATTCGTACGAAATTTTAAATCAAGATGAAAAATGTCTTTAATAGCAGAATTCACCTTGTAAATTTGAAGGAATAAAAGGCCTTTTAAACTAACTGATGTCTTCGTCCAAACGTGATTGTAATTTGCAGTAATTCACTTGTGCCTTTGTATCTTGATTTCTTCTCTGTATACTTGCCTATCCGACAATGACCACACGTCAAAAATAATCGCCATTTTTCTGCCAAATCAACTCGTTGAACAATAGTCACTACTAAACCCTCTCTTTCAAATCCTGTGTTCTTGATGGAAAAAAGTAAAAATATTGGTTGACAAATAAATCTTCGGATTTTTTTAATCCATACATCAAAAATATTCCTTTTTCTGCGACACAAAAACAACTCTCTTTTCTAGCTAAATGTGATTCATAGAACAACAGTTGCTACTAAACTGTGTCTCTCAGAAATCACACGAATAAAAGTGAACCTTTCTCTTGAAAAGAAAACTTCTTCCAACGTAACCCTATTGACATTGATTCTCAATTAATAATACACCACACAAAATACCAGGACCTGTACATTTTTATGCAAAAAACACATATAACCCTTTTTTCTTTCTTTAGCCATTTTTTTAATCTATTAAATCTGTATTCCTGTTTATAATATCGCATTTGTTATTTGAATAATACATATTTTTTTTTTTCACAATATTTTACATCATTAACCGACTGGCTGACTTCCTCTTTTTGAGCTTACAGCTACTAGGGAAACAAAGGGTCTGATCTTTATTCTCTGCCACGTCTATAAAGTTGATCCTTTCTTTATCTCCCTATCCAAACTACTAGCAGTCAGTCCTAGGGGGAATTATCTTTCCCTGGTTGATACTTCTTCAGATTTTTACTTTTCATACTAAACAGTAAGATTACAATTCAATTGTAGTTGATTATATAGTTAGGTATTTAACTGGAGTCAGATACTTATTACTTAACTTCATTAAGTAACCATTACACGTTCACTACCTCAGCATAACTTTCTCTTTCAACAACTATCAGTGTAGCAATTCACTCCTCGTGATATCAAGCAGCTTCAGCATGGCAATTCGATTGTGATATCTGGTTGCTAAGGAAGAGAAAGTCAAGCTGATATTCTGATGTAGGAGTTTAGGTGCATTTTTGATTTGTTAGCTCTGACGATTTTTTAAAATAGATCTGAAATTTCGCATTTTAAAGTTTGTAAGATGAATTATTAAAAAAAATGAATCAAATTGTCTTTTTTTGTGGATAGAATTTTCCACTCTTATACAGTTAAAAAAACAACTTTTTTCGTTTCAAAGTTTGTAGAATCAATTATATTGAAAATTTATAAAATTTCTCGTGGATGAAATTGTCAGCTATCGAACGAAAAAAAAAAATTTTTGTGTTGTAATTCATGAGCGAACTTTACTAGCGAAACGACTCTGACCAATTCTTGGTATTAAATTCTCTGTTGAATTAACCAAGTTTAATCAAATATTACATTTTCTTTGGTTGAATAAATCGTATGGAATTATGGGTATTTTATCATCGACCCTCTCGTCCTCTTACTAATAAGTTCCTTTTTCCGCGAAGTAATTGCTACCCCCCCCCCAAACTACTACAATCAAATTTCTCTCATAATGGGGTGTATGTGAGTCTAGATATCTGTTCAAGATATTTAGTGGTTATCACGTGCCATTTTTGATTTGTCAGCTGTCATATTATTTGAAAAGAAAAAAAATGATTTGATATTTGCCATTTTGAAGTTTTTAAAATTGATTATATACAAAATCATCAATCAAATTTTGTTTGAGAATAGATATTTCCACTCTGATACTATTTAAAAGAAATCGATTTGCCGCTTTCCGTTATGAAGTTAGTAAAAGTAACTGTATTAAAAATCAACACAATTTCTTGTGGATAAAATTGTCCGTTGTCGAGAGAAAAAGGAAAAAAAAATGATGCATGCTTTCGTGCTGCAATCCATGTGTGAACTTCTTTGGCGAAATGGCCCGAATCAATTTTCAACACTCAACTTCTCTTTTTTAAATTAACCAAATAGTGTCAAATTACATTTTCCTTCATTGAATTAATCTAACAGAAATTTGGATATTTTATCATTGACCTTTGGACTAATTAGTTTCTTTGTTACCCAAGTATTCACTGCCCCCCTACTTCCACAATTAACTCTCTCTATATATATTTGAATGCATTGAAGTTTAAATATCTGTATAAGATATTTAGGGGTTATTATCCTGGAAAGAATACACAAGGTTGCAGTTGTTTCTCTTGACCCGAACACCTGGCGGCAATTATAACATTTATCGGTTGACAGAATCAGTCTGGTCCCATTGTAGTTTGTGGAGTGACCAAAGAAGTTATTTCCTCAAAAAAATATGAAAAGATAAACCAAGTTGACTAGACAATATGTGCTCTTCTCAAATAAACTGTAATGGATGGGTATTTCGCCGAATCAGGCCAGGTAGAAAGAATATATCGTTCAGGTGAAATGCTGTTCAAATAGATATAAGAGAAACTGAATACCCAACAAATAGAAGTATTAAAATGGCCCAAATCCCCAGCTTCAGTTGTTGTCTGAAATCATAGATTCTTGACTAGGAAAAAATCATAATCATTCGACAAATAAATCCTCGTGTGATTTCCACCTGTTAAGTTTCATGTTCCTAGGTAAGACTCAAAAGTCACCCCGGGGTCTACTCCGCATATTGGCCTTTCAGACCCTGACCCACATAAAAAAAATATTTGCCGTTTTCCTGCTTTCTAACATAACTTTTGTTTCTGCCAAATGCAATTCATGGAACAGACGCTAATAAAATCTTCAGTCATTTTTTTTTCATCTATTAAAAGTGTATTCTTGTTTATTATACAGAATTTATTTGAAAAACACCTTTCTTACTATTTCAATTTAACATCATTAACCGACCACCTGACTTCCTCTTATTATGCCTTGAGCTATTAGGGAAAGAGAGGGTCTGATCTTTCTTCTCTGCCACGCCTATAAAGTTGACCCTTTCTATATTTCCCTGACCGGACTACCAGCAGTTAGTCCGTGAGGAATCAACTTTTCCGTGATAGATAGTGCTCCTGATTTTTACTTTTCGTACTGAGTAGTAAGATTAAAATTCAATTGTAGTTGATTATATAGTTAGGTATTTGACTGGAGTCAGATACTTATTACTCTAGTTAATTGAGTTACCACTACATGTTTACCACATCAACATAACTTTCTCTTTCCACAACTATCAGTGTTGAGACACGTAGCAGCCTAATTAACCTTAGATATCATAATCGAACAGCCATATTGATAGCTGATATCGACAATCAATCTGGAGTTAATGTGCCCTTTTCGATTTGTTATCTATCGTGCTATTTAAAGATAAGAGATGTGAAATTTTGTGTCTTTAAATTGCGTCAAATGAATTATGTTCAAAATTATCTATCATTAATCTTCTGTGAATAGAATTTTCCACTCTGGTGGTGTTTAAACAACTGATCTGCCATTTCTGTTTTTAAAGTTTGTAAAACTAAGTATATTCAAAATTAATCTTTTATTTTAGATAGAATTGTCAGCTATTGAACGAAAAAGGAAATGGTACAATGGACGTCTGTTCTGTAATCTGTGTGGATTTTTGTGGCGAAACAACTCCGACTAACCTTAGACATCAACAACTCTTTTAAATTACTCAAATAGTATCATTTTTACATCTTTCTTGGTTGAGTTAATCTTACGGACATTTGGATTATTTATCATTGACCATCCTTGGACTGACAAGTTTCTCCTTCGTTCCCCAATTTCCCATTCCTCTAAATATAACTCATAAGTCACTCCTGGGGTCTTCTCCGCAACTCCCTTATCAGACCCTAACCCACAAAAAAAAATATTCACGTTTTTTTGCTATTCTAAAATAACTTTTGTTTCTGCTAGATGCAATTCATGGAACAGACGCTAATAAAATCTTTAGTCATTTTTTTTTCATCTATTAAAAGTGTATTCTTGTTTATTATACAGAATTTATTTGAAAAACGCTTTTCTTACTATTTCAATTTAACAACATTAACCGACCACCTGACTTCCTCTTATAATGCCTTGAGCTATTAGGGAAAGAGAGGGTCTGATCTTTCTTCTCTGCCACGCCTATAAAGTTGACCCTTTCTATATTTCCCTGACCGGACTACTAGCAGTTAGTCCGTGAGGACTCTACTTTTCCGTGACTTATAATGCCTTGAGCTATTAGGGAAAGAGAGGGTCTGATCTTTCTTCTCTGCCTCGCCTATAAAGTTGACCCTTTCTTTATTCCCCTGACTGGACTACTAGCAGTCAGTCCGTGAGGAATTAACTTTTCCGTGATGGATACAACTTCTGATTTTCAATTTTCATACTGTTGCAATTGATATGATTAGATATTTACAATTTCAATTTATCAGCTGTCGTATCATTTAAAATTAAAATTAGATGAAATTTTGTTTTTTTAAAGTTGGTCGATTTACATTCAAAATCATTTATAGATATAGATATATAGATATAGATATTATATATATAATTTTTTTTTTTTTCGTGAATAAACTTTCCACTCTGCTGTTAGCAGGAATTTGATTAGCCACTTCGTGTTTCAAAGATTGTGAAGTTTAGTTTATTAAATCTTATTTTTAAAGAAATTTTTCGGCTCTCATACTTGAAGGAAAAATTATTTTCAACTTTGAGTTTCGAAGTTTGTAAAAGTATTTCTATTCAAAATTGTGAATAAAATTGTCAGGTTCAGTACTGTTCTTTTTTTGTAATGGATTTGCTACTTATAACTTGATTTTTCATCAATCCTTCTCGGTTCTTGAATAAGGATTGTTCTTGTGCAAAAATAGGATCAAAAACGCCCAGACAGAAAAGGCGCCAAATTTAACCACCACTGTAGAAGGATTGATTTAATCTATTTTTTTTAACCAATCGGAGCCCTCTAAAGGATGCCTTCAGTAGGAGCCTACTTTGAAAGGAAATGGTTCTTAAATAGGAGATCTGTTCGGATTCCAGCAGCAGTCAACAATTGTTCATTGTCAGACGCACGTCTAGCTGTTATACCCACAATTCCGACACATTCCCTGTGCCTCAAAATCATAACTATCTTCAATCGGAAGACATCGGGATCCAACTAGAGACTCCGTTGCAGAAGTAAACTTATAAGACATTATCCTTCCGAAATCAACACAGAAAATATTATCCGGCAGAATTACACCCAACACTTCTGAAAAGAAAAAGGTGAGCTTCATTGGTGTTATATTGCGAACGCCATTTATATTTTTGCTGAAAACAAAGTAATGTGTTAATTTCTACTTTAACAAAATCATGTGCTTGAGGAAAAATATCCCTGTTGTTAATTTATCTCTCTTTTTTCTTTTTTTCTTTTTTTTTTTAACATTTGAAGTTTTTAATTAATTATAAAATGCATGTATCTACGATGGATATTGTTGATCTTAATCCTAAGAGAGCAAGGCTATATCAAGGAGTATTTTTGCACGTGCCACCCGTCTCGAGGTATGTCTATAAATGTCTTGAAGAACGCGCCATCTGACGTCACATTTTGATCACGAGGATTGACTTGAAAAACAAAAAAACAAAATTAATCACATCATGAAAAAGTAAATTGAGTTCGGCAAGATGAATAATCGGAGATGATACCAGCCACCCAAAATATCTTGATTTGAAAAATCAAGATAGGATTAACTTATCTAAGATGGTAGTCGAGGGTCTTGTATAACAGGAATAAACTAATCTCTGTATTCAAACCAATTAAGTTCTTAGATTTATTCAACAAAAAAACGTAATATCGTATCAATTCCCCTCTTATTGGTAAAAGTTGAAGCATTACGAAGTGTAACTTGAGAAAATTGAATTTGTTGCTAATTACTACCATGTTTTTATTAGTATTTTTTCGAGGGCCAAATTCATAGAATCACTCTAAAAAAAATAGTGTCCCTAATATCGCCGTAATTGAGTTGCAGATATCAGTACTTTGTACTATTATTTAAAAGAAATAATTTTATGAATTTGGGTAAAAGCTTTCAAGATTTGAAGGTACGCTTTGTAACATAGCAATACTTCTTGAAAGGGAGGAAATGTTACTGTGAAGCGATTCATGATGTCTGTTAGTAGTATACATGGATATGTATTAATGTTGTTTAGATGCAGCACAGTCAAGGTACATTTTTAAAAACACGAAATATGGGGATCGGATGTGGTGTAGATTAAATAGAGGGGCTTACTTTTTAATTTCAGGGGTCAAAATCTGGGACCACCCTCCATTTTTAGGAATCGATGGGATATCATTTTCTGAAGTATTAATATAAACAGTAATTCTTGTTCGTTTTTTTTTTTTTTTTTTTTTAATTTTTAGCCATATAGTTGACCTAGAATGGAAGAATATTCAGCTGATTTTTTTCCATTTCAACCGAAAATTCCGAGCCAGCAAATCTGCTTTTTAAGGCACCTTGCTGTAATGGCGGATCAAGCTGTCAGCCCACACCACTCGATAGATGGTCAGCCAGTTTGATGGTGACCACCGACTTCTTTCTCGCACAAGTTACGAATTTTTCCATTATAGAATAATAAACTTGAAAACTTATTAAACCGGTAGATTTAAACGCGTAGAATCAGAAAATAAGGCCAGTTTTAGGTAAGAAATACATTTTTTTTCAGTTGAAACGACATTTGTACTCAGTTGGCCATACATATTGTGGACGGTGCGTGTCAACAACATCCCTTGATTTTCCTACTGTACTACAACACGCCATTAAAAATAGTAGATCTATTTTTTTATTTTTGACACCATATCGTTGTTTTCAAACAGAATATTGCCCCCCACTTTTTTTTTTTTTGATCGTTATGATTTTATCAAAACAATCAGTTGAGTATCTACTTTATTATACGATAATCAAAACATTTTCTGCTTTCCTAGCTAAAGTTTACTGAGACAGATTGGCACATTTTTCTACTTCAGATTTTAAACCTATCTAGTTATAGAATTTTGATTTATTTATCGTACATATAAACCTGTCCTCTCTTTTTATATATATATATATATATATATATATATAGCTTTTGCTTGATTTTTTTTTTTCCCCCCCCTAAAAATTTAATTTTCTCAGGGTAGGGATTATTGTGGAATTGTTTCCTAGACCCCAGATTATTATCATTATTTTTTCTATGAGGTTAGAAGGCAAATTAAGTGTTTTCACCAATATCCATTTTTTAAGTTTTAATTATTCGAAAGGGTTTTTTGTATTTGTTTGATGGTTATAAAGTGCCCATAAGGGATGGATTTATCTTTTGCCTGATGTAAATCTCCCTTAGTTGAAAGCTTTTGGAGAATTTTTTTTTTCCTGTACAAAATCTAGTGGAATTGTTCCTGTGGAAGAGTCCATGTGTCTCCAAAAAAAAAAGAAATTCTGCTACTCCCCCCCCCCCGGAATGACTTGAAAACAAACCTGTAATGTTGAGACTCAAACGAAGAGATGGATAAAAATCTACATGGGTCAGAGACACAGACTAAAGTAAAGGATTTTAGAAGAATAAGAGACAAAAATGGAGATGGGTTTTTTTTTTGTTGTTTTTTTTTTTCCAAATTAAATTTTATTTTCCATCAATTCCTCCCCTAAATAAACTTTCAAAGGTGGGGGTGGTCTATTCACAATTCAAGTTTATACTAAATTGATCACTATTTTCTGCCCACCTATTCTCTTCAGACTGTTTAGAGATCACTGCCCAAACAAAGGGCGGGAGAAGTAACTTATTCATTGAACCCCCCTTTTTTTTTTTTTTCTGTAAATTCAACACAGCCTGCTGCTAAAAGGTGTTGATCATGTGACAGTTTCTAATGAGCGACTAACCAGTTTTATTTCTATATTTTGTAGTTCATTTCCAGTGTGAGACTCTCTAGAATTGGATGGGCAGAATGGATGCGAAGGAAATGCAATTATGGAGAGAAATTCCTGGATTTCCAATTCCTTATCAATCCCGTCTGGAAACGCGTGACGAGACAGCAAGTCAGGAGGAAAGTTACCACTGTAATATTTGTAGCGCGGCATTCTCCTTGAAGTCGTATCTCATCAAACACCTGTTGACACACACCCGAGAAAGACACATCTGTGAAACGTGCGGAAGGATATTCTACCTGCAGTCATTTTTACGAAGACACCTCCTCAGACACAAAAAGGAAAAACTTTTCAAGTGTGAAATCTGTCGAAAAAAATTTTCCAAAAATGATCACCTTCAGACTCACAAATTGACGCACAATGCAAAAAAATATTTATCTTGTGAAATCTGTGCATTAAAATTCCTTTCACATTTAGCTCTAAAGCGCCACATGGCATCGCATACAGATTCTTCCATGATTCATGGTGTTTGTCAAAGGATTCATTCAATCAACCTTTAAATTCATATCTAAAAAAAAAAAGTGCCAATATCAAGGGAAATAATTTCTGAATAAAATTATCTTCCTCTAATTGTTGAGTGAGTTTTATCTTTTTTTTTTTTTAAAATTTTTTTTATTTCTTCACTCCGATTCACATACAGTGAACCCTTGTTAGAATGGACCCCGCTAAGCCGTATATTAGATAAAACCAAAAATCTGAGATAGGAGAATGACAAAGAAATCCTCACCATCATTCATAGTATAGTATCATAACTTGTCCACTTCAAAATTGCTATTACAATTACATTCTCCACATTTAAGAGTGAGCAAACTTTCTATAGTTAGTGGCTTTCTTATTTAGACTCAAACTAATTAATCTGACGGGAAACTATATGAGATATGTTATATAGTTATATGATGTACAATGTATATACTTTTCAGTATTGTATATGTACAGTAATAACCCCCTACCATCAGATGATTAACAAAAAATAACTTTGTACTTTGTTCATTTTTTATGAAATCCAAAAGCCCTGTGGGTAGTTATGCAAACAAATATTTTTGCTCAAGCAGAAATCACAAACTATTTAGATCATTGACACACTCATGGAATCCTTGTTCATTCGTTAAACTCCAGATAGGGCTGCTAAAAGGTAGATATCAAACATAACTCTACTGCATTTTAAAATGTACCAAATCCATTGTATATAACTGCAGGTGGTTTTCGACTTATGACCAGGTTCTGTTCTGTCTGGTTGTAATTTGGAAAAATCTTTTTTTCCAAAATGTTTTATGTAATAATCTACCCCCTCCCCCCCCAAAAAAACCTAGTGCATTGTCACCTTGACTCTTCCATTCAGTGTTACCAATTTAGATAGGATTTTCCATCCTGAAAGTCACTCTTGAATTTTGAAAAATTAATGAAAATTGGCTACACTTGGCTTTTGATCATATGAAAAAAAAAAAAACCTCTAAATCCCTCTATAAATTTTTGAAATGTAATAAAAAAAAAAAAACAAAAAAAAAACCAGGAACAAATGTGTCATGATATTTAAAAGATAAACTGAAAATATTTATTTTTTAAAATTTTTGTTTTTCCTCCCAGAAAAAGAAGTTCAGTGAACTTTGAGCAGCACTTACTCTCAACCATCACCAGCATCAAATTTAGAAAGTACATCAACCCACATCAGGAAAAACAACTACATGAAATACAACACTTAAAAAAAATCCCGAAAAATATTCATTAAAGGGGACAAAAGTAACAACATATACAGGATGAATCTCCAAACTTACAACAAATACCTCACTGATAACATCACACAAAACTACAAAAACTTAAACTTACAAACCAATAATTTAGAAACTGGAATAAACATAGAAAGCAAAAGAATAACAGATAGATTAAACATAAGTAATAGAGTAGGTAAATTACAAAACAAGGATGCATATATATCAATGAAAGATCATAAACCAGATTTCAATAATAAACCCACTACTAGGCTTATTAACCCAACAAAAACGCAAATAGGTAGAATAAGTGAAGATATATTAGAAAAAACTAACAATTGCATAAAAAATCAACTAGAGCTTAACCAGTGGATAGGAATAAATGATGCCATCACTTGGTTTAACAATGTAAGAAACAAAAAAATGTGCAGCTTCATACAGTTCGACATCATGGATTTTCACCCATCCATATCTAAAGGCATATTTGAGGAGGCCATGGAATTTGCTAAAACCTTCACTAACATCAGCAGCAGGAACATTGAAATCATCACTCACTGCAGACGTACAGTACTCTTCCATAATCAACAACAATGGACAAAAAAAAAACGACGTCTGGGGATTCAATGTCTCCATGGGCAGCCTCAATTCAGCCGAGATGTCAGACCTTTATAGGTTTGTACATTTTGTATAATCTTACACACAAATTAGACATTAAGAACAAAGGATTGTACCTGGATGATGGACAACTAATAGAAAACTGTAACGCATAAAAGTGTGAAAACATCAAAAAGTATATCATAAAAGAAATGAAAAAAATGAATTTCAAAGTCGAAATTAAAGCTAACTTAAAAACTGTTAATTTTTTAGACATCACATTTAATCTAGACAACAATACCTATGAACCATACAGAAAGGAAAACTCTATTATTAAGTATATCAGCTCCAGTTCCAACCATTCGAACACAATAATTAAAAAAATCCAAAAATCTATAGAGACCAGATTAACTTACAATTCTTCCGATGAAACAATATTCAATAAAGTTAGAAATAACTACCTCAAAGCCCTAAATGATAGTGGTTTCACAGAAATAAACCTCAAATATGATAAAAAAGTAGAGTCCAATAACAAGAAAGAGAAAAATCATCTGGTATACACCCCCCATTTAATTTACAAGTAAGAACGAACATAGGCAAAATTTTCATTCGACAAATTGAAAAACATTTCCCACCAAACCATCCACTAAACAAAATATTGAATAGAAATACATTGAAAATTAGTTTTAGTTGTACAGAAATTTTCAATAGGATCATCACTAAGCAAAAGAATAAAATTATTAGAAATAATAGAAGTAAAGAAAATACTAGTACAAAAAATCAGACTTCAACTGCCCAAATGAAAAAAACTGCCCCCCCCCCCTGCAAAGCAAATGCCTTAGATCCAATATAGTCTACCAGGCAGAGATATCAACTCAGGAAAAACCCTTAGATATAAAACATTACATCTGCATATCGAACACACCATTCAAGCTTAGATTAGCCAACCATATATCATCATTCACAAATGAAAGATAAAAGAACAGCACTTCCCTATCAGCTCACTACCGGAAATTACACCAAATGAACCACAAGCCAACAGTCAAGTAGAAAATTCTTAGACAATCTAATAGATGCCAAAATTTAGAAAATTCTTGCAATCTCTGCCTTAATGAAAAATTTAAGATTTTAAACTTTACTGGAATCACAAAAAACCCACGGAACATCTACTGAATAGAAAGAACGAGACCATAATACAGTGCAGGGATTGCTCTAAATTTCTTTTAATCAACATGAAACAACACCAATAAATCAAAAAGTGAAGTAGACAATTCGTCCCCATGTCCATCATCCCCAAAACTTCCCATCGCCATCTTTTACCTTCAAACATACCCAAACACATTATAAATTAAACATCAAGATTAATACTATCCACTAGAGCTATAGAAGATACCAACAGAGGCAATAAAATCCAATGCCAAGATACCTAGGTCAAGATAGAAATTACTCCAAGACCACTACTAAGCATCCTTGCAGAGAGGACCCCTATATGGAGTTCAAACCCCTTTGACAAAATGAATATCCCATACCACCCACTACCATACTCACAACATTCCCAATAAATAGACCCTCAAAAAACATAGACAATCATTCGCTTGATGAGGCTCGAAGAGGGCAGAAACATGAGCTAGTTTGTGTAGCGAATCCACATTCTACTATATATATATATATATATATATATATATATATATATATATATATATATATATATACACGCACACACACACAACACAGGTACAACCATGACTAATTCATATTTTTCCAGTGGGTATGTTGTAGTTTACGTGTGTGTGAGTGTGTTTGTTCTTTTTCTTTCTTTTTTGATTTTTCTTAATGTTCGATTATAAATGATATACTCTGTTACATTTGATCAGCTCTTTTACAAAAGTATGACCAAGCAAATCTTTATATTTATGGAATTTTCCATCCATGTATCTCGGTTGTAAGTCGGGAATACCTGTAGATATCAAAATTGATTTCTTAACAAAAAATCAATATTAAAATACACAGTAAACAAGATGTTGGATGTCAAATGTGTCAAATATTCAGTAGACCCTTCCTGGTGTTCATTGACTCCTCCCCCACCTTGATATCAATATCAACCATTTGACAACAGCTGGGCAGTACCCGTCTCTATGGGTAAAATACTGAGAAAAAGTTTGAAGACGGAAGCTTTTAGACTTATAAGAAGTATTTCCCTTCTCTTTTGACCCTTCAAAGGTTAAAACGCACCCCCTTGCCCAGTGGACACCAATGAGCAGGGCACCTCCTGAAAGGGTTTTTCTGTATCTCTCTCTCTATACGGATCATTACACAGGCATTTTCATGAAAAATCAAGCGCAGGGGTCCTCAACTTTTATTGCATGATGGCATACTAAGAAGTACATTCGACTTGTATGGTTTATCAACTCTTCGAACTAAAAACATCTAATGTTAAAACCACTGTATATCCAAGTCTATAAGTTGAGATAATGTTTAAAGTTGACGTCCTCCCTCAATATTGAGATGTTAATTCAGGTTTAAGCTGATATTCACCATACAAGTTGATCCCCGAATAATGTACAGATGACATCATGCGGTAAAGAGAGAAGGTCCATCCTTTTCAATTGGATCAAATCTGGGGTGCCTGTCATCAACATGATGCAATTATTTTAGAAAATCAAATTGTTTGATTTGTAGGGTGAATTCTAAAATCATGAATAAAACTGACTTGCTATGTCACATGATGGCAATTCATAAAATTTTCAACAACTTTTGTTTTAGTAAATTGAAACAAATTTTGGAATAAATTATTCAAGAAAAAAATTGAATTCTAGAAAATGATTGAATTAAATCATAATGTTTGAATTTGAAAACAGGACATTGACTACTGAGGAACTAATTTTGACAAAGTTTGGCTTCTGATTTTGTCATCGAATTTGTCTGGACACCTCTCCAAGATCAGTGCTCGAAAGAACTTGGAAAAAATAGCTCTTTTTGTTGTAGAGACACATGCTGTTTTCAGCATTTTGAACCTTTGCTAAAATTTTCTAGGAAAGATCATTTGTGTGAACCTCTGCTTTCAGCATAGAAATTGTGTATATACACATGAATCCAGAATACAATATAATGCCATATATTTGCAATGGGTTAATCTCATAAAGTGTTTGATATGTTGAACGTTGAGCTTGAAATATGATATAAAAGATTTACTACTGAAACACATTTGTTTCTATTGAGGCTTCTTCCGGCGATTCGTTATCTTTTTTTCATTTTTTATATATATATAGAGAGAGATAGAGATAATGAAAATATGAGTGTGTTACATTATTCTAAACTATATTTGAAATGACCTGTCGTTACATGGAGAATCATCACTCAGATCAGACATCATAAATAGAATAAATAAATTTATGCTGTCTTGACCAAGTGACTCCTCTGTTTAACAAAGGGAGATCGTTTCAAATAATTCAATGCATTCAAAAATATTCTGTCATATTGTATATCCATTTCTTATATAAGCGATATATCTGAAAGAAAAGATTTTGTATAACAGCGGTTCTGTGATGCATCTATACTATGTACATTTTAAGCGTCAAATTTTTGGGGGGTACTCAACTTGTTATGAAACGCTAGAATCTCAGCTGGCTTTGACTAAAAATCAGTAGTTCATTTTTTTTTTTGTAGTTAAATTTTCCTATTTTTCTCTACTTAATGTCATTGTATAAGCATAATGGTTACCATCTCAATCATGGGTTTCATTTTGCAAATATGGAAAAAAAATTGAAGTTTGGTTCTTTTTGTATGATAAAACAAAAAAATTTCTCAAGTGGACAAATCTGCATTTTTTGCATTTAAGGATTTTGTATAGTCAGTTGAAGGAAAATCAAATATATATGGATATCAGTAATTGTGAAGGCTGGAGAAAAATGTTTGATCTGTTTTCTTGAGAAGCTCTATTAACTTGTTTAGGGTTATAAAGTTCCAAAAACACCCACATACGATTTGCATTTACAGTATTTAAAAATAAAATGCAAAGTTGTTACATAGTTTACCTCACTGACAATTAATTGAAAACTTGAATTGGATTTTTCATAAACTTGTTTATCAAAAGTTTAAAAAGTTCTTACAGCATGCAAAGTTAAAAAGAAAGTTGGATATTAAGATGATTTTGAAAATAAACCATGTTAATGAATAAAATTCAATTGGATTAAAGTCTGGTTGGGTTGTGAGGGTGGGAGGGTTAGTTAGGGTTGGTATGTATGGACAGGTTTGTATCAAGACTATCTGAAAATAATGCAAGTTTATACACAAAAAAACCCCTCAAAGATGCAAATTTCTGCAAAAATCTGTTTTTCCCCAAATCGCGAAACGGATCACTTTCAAAGAAAAAATCTGTTACTTTGCTGACAATGTTCAACATGCGCACGATGGTCACCGGAAGCCATGATGGTAGTGCCGGCCGTTACTTCAATACAATAGCACCAAGTAGTTGAAAAAAAAAAAAAAAAAAAATTAAAAAAATTAATTATTTTTTTTTTTGTTAGATAAACTACTCGATTTTAGCAGAAGTCGGCTGAGATTCTATCATTTTTACTGGTGGAGTACTGAAAAAAACAAAAAAAACAAACTGTGACCCTTAGAAATATGTAGTTTAGATGTGTCACAGAACTAATGTCATCATGGAAATATTTTCTTTGATTATGCTCTCTACATAAAAGAAGAGAAAAAGAAAGATTTATATTCTTATTCATTTATTATAAAAAAGATATTGATTATGATGTATATTTTTTTCAAAATCAATGGATTGGAACTGATTTTTTCTCTTTCCTTTTCTTCTTTTCTTGAATATGAAAGAACTTCTTCAATTCCTTATTCCACCTTTCAAGTTCTTTTCCAAAAGGAAATTAAAAGAAAAGCATGAATTTTTTGATCATCTTTCGTAATGTTAACATAAAGATGAAAAAAAAGATTTGTTCATTCTATTTTTTTCATTCAACTGTACGGAAAACTTCATTGAAAGAAAAAAAATTGTTTCTGTTTCTAGAGCAGAAGAAATTTACGCGTATGATCTTCCATGACAAATATCGCCAAAGGTTTAAAATGGTGTCAACAGCATAACCCCCTTCGACAAAAGATTGCCCTAAATAATATTATTAATAACAGTTGTCCTTACATTTTTACCAAAATTGCAGACTATTTTTGCCATACCGTATCATGTCACCTTTTTGATGTGAGCTTGTTTTCTACGTTGGCGATTTCAAATGGCTGAGGGTGGCTAGATTTGTTAAAAAAATATTGCTATCGGGTAGATCTAATTGTCCAGGTAACGGTGTAGATTTAATTTCCTCAGTATTACCATTAATTTTTAGCTTTGAAAACGATCAATTAATTTGTACAAGGTTTACCTAATGTGCATGTGTTAATTATTTCAAAAATTATTCAAGTTGACTAAAACTGATTCTTCGAATTTCTTCAATACACGAATCGATATTTTATTTTTTCTATAATTCATGGATTCGTAGCAATCTGTCACAACACTACGTATTGATCTGATTTTATATTTTACCTTAACAACAATAAATTTATGGCTTCTTTTCGTTATTGTGTTTTAACCAGAAGATTTCTGAAAAAACTGTATTTTTAGATCGAGATTAACGTTATTTGAAGAACGGTCAAACCCAAGCCACTTTTCGCCATTCAATATTTCCAATATGAGAATGGCCCATATCAAAATGGCGACATGATGCCCTATTGTGAAAATAACCAAATTGAATTTATGCACTAGTTTACAGAACTTGAGTTTTCCCTAAAACTTACCCAAGTTTCCAAACAAAAAAAAGTTACAATGAATGGAACCTTTGATCGAATATCCAAGACGAAAAATTTCGATTTTATTCTGATTTCAGCAACAAGAAGCCGTAAAATATTTGGAATATTTAAATGAATGACCATTGGTAAGAACGATCCGACTAACCTTCTTTTCTTGAAGGGACTAAATTATTTCCATCACCGCTTAGCGATTTCTTTTTGAGACCAGACGAAGGCTCTTCCCTAAAATTATTTCACGTCTGTGTCGTTTATTGATTCTGTTTTGTTTGTGTCATTTTTTTTTACTGCAATATTATTGAATGAACAATAGAGACATTGTGAGAAATTGACTGAGAAATCCTTAAAAACACGCCCAAATTCGGAGACTAAATCACTTGAATTCTCATTTCCTCGGCTTTACAATTTTTTTTTTCTTCGGAGTTTTCTCCCAAGAATTATCCATCCGAAAGGTAAGTTGAAGAAAAATATGATCAGTATTAAATACTATTTAGAAACTGAAAAGGACATCACGGATGTATTTGAGGTTCTTTGAAGAGATGCTTTAAATGAAAAAAATTAAAAGTCATGAGTCCACAGTTGAAAAAAAAAAAAAAATATTGGTAATCTCATGTACTTTAATCAGCAAAATTTTTACCTTTGAGTGGATGACTCCTGAACTGACAGACAGAAAAACAAGTACTATAAAGTTACCAGTTATATGACGGATGATTCATTGGTAGCATCTACCATCCACTTTAGTAACTTCTTTTTACTCTTTCAAAACGTGTTTAACCTGAGTAGCCAACTCACCAAGAAAACAAAGTTTCACCTTTGTTCGATTGCCAAAAAGCACTATATTTAAAAATAGTGTGTTAGGAAAGCGCCAAGTTGAAAAAAAAAAAAAAAAATGGTTATTCCTGGTTTGAAGCAGTGTTGCCAACTCAAATTTGATTTTTTCCGGCTTAAATTACTTGAAAAATTGTCTGAAATCAGCTAAATCTTCCCCACTTTCGGCTAACTTTATGGCTAAAAAAGTTTTGTATACATTTAAAGCCGAAAAAAATGAAATAAAAAATAACAATGTATTAAATCTCCAGAACAAATTGTTTATAGAATTCGTGCATATGCTTTTATCTAAACTGATCAGATTTATATTTGATCTGCTAAAAAGAATTTTAGTATTTGACTCCTAAAATATTCTCAAAACAAATGTTTCAGGTAAAATTCGGTTTATCAATCTTGGAAAAAAAAAAAAAATCATTTTCTTCTATAGTACGATTTGCTTTGACTATCCTTCAAAAATGGTCAAAATCGACCAAGTCTTTCCAATATTAGCTAATTTCATGTCTAAGAATATTAAATATATATCTTCTGAGTTTGTTATGGAATAAAATCAAGTCCACCAATTATCAGAAAAAAAAAAATGGATAATTTGAAAAGTCTAAAGTATTGTCCAAATTTTGGTTGACGGCTATTTCTAGTCAATTTCTGCTGTAAAAATGACTATTTCAGGTTTCAACATCAGACTTGGCATTCTGTGGGCGGGATACGTTTCAGATTATGACTGCATGGCAACATTTTGGTTTGGGTTAGCGTGGAGGTAGGGTAATGTCTGGAGTTTTATTTTCTTTTTTTGCATGACGTCAAGAATCTGGATTTGAGACCTTATATTGTTTAGAAGTTGTTGGAATCAAGATTAACAAAAAGGTATCATTTTGTTGACGCACCGCATGATCTGGTCGTGATATCAAATTACTTTCTTCATATTGGATTTGAGACCTTATATTGTTTAGAAGTTGTTGGAATCAAGATTAACAAAAAGGTATCATTTTGTTGACGCATCGCATGATCTGGTCGTGATATCAAATTACTTTCTTCATATTGATTTTGAACAAATTTCGTATGGAGATCACTAGGCGCGACTTATGATAGGCTAGAGAATGGAACATATATAGATTTTGTGGTCGAAGCAAGGGAGGGAGGGGCTGGTAATATGAAGGTAAAAGAGACCAGTAAAACAAAAACATGGCGAGTGAAGCAAGTATTGACCCCCCCCCCCCCAAGACAGGATAAGAAGAGAAATTGGAAAATATTTAGTATTAGGCCCTGCCGCTTCCACCATTCAACGTTTGCAATGGACAAAATGCTAGAAATTTCCAATCATGCCAAGATAGTGTGTACACACCACCTGTTGCCATTTTTCTGCTGCCAGAACAGGAAACGCACTAAATTTAGTGCTAAATGTGCCAAATTGGCTACACTGCATCTAACCTCACTGTCGCAACGTTTCTTCAGAAAAATTGTGTTCACCCCCCTACCCCAGTTGTAGGCTACAGATATTTCACTAGATGGCACTGGACCATAATTTCCAAAGAATTCTGTGATTATGGGCAGCAGAAAAACATATTTTTGGGGCCTGACAAAATATAACTTTAGAATTTCAAAGTATGGAAGGCTCAAACAGCTATCATTATTCTATGTCTTTTAGGTACATGAAACAAATGAGGGCATATTGTTTTGTACTGTAATACGTCTCATTTCAAGTATGAGCACTGTGGCTGCAGGAAGAGAGAGACGGAGGACTTCTGTCAGGATTCAGAATTGAACCTTCATTTTTTCTCAGTTCAACTGACAGAAAATATGTTAATTGTGAAGACTAATCACTCTAAGTAGCTACCCGTGCATCTGTCGCTCTACCCTACTACACTGGTGTCCAACCTTAGGTCCCCCTAACTTATAGGCAAGGGTCCTTTTTCTATCGCTATCTCTTCTACTGAATTGACTTACCCTCTTCTTTTACCTGATACCAGAATTAAATGGTCATCTACACTTTTCTATTTTCCTCCTGCTTTCTTTTGTTTCTCCCACCATTAAACTTAATGTCTACCTTTCTTACTTCTACCTTTAGAATCCGCATGTACCTTTCCTTTTTTTTTGTCAACCCCTTTTCACTTTCTTTCTCCTAATGTCTTTTAATTAAGTGAATGTGACTGGCTATCTATCTGCATGGTTTGGGGCTGTTTCTAAGTAACCACCACATTCATACATGAAAGTAAGTAACATATCTTTGACCATATAAATATGATTAACATTCAAAAAGTATCTTCAACAAATGAAATTTAAGAATAAAAATGAAACATTCAATTCAATGGTCCCCTTTAGCTCTCGTAACAGTTTAACAAGTCAAAATTATTCCATTTTTTATTTTGAATTCACCAAAAAAGTCTAAACAAGACAGATACGTAAACATGTTTGTGTTGTGTATCGTTACTCCATTATATTTTAAGCTCATCTCTAAATCAACTGAATTTTTAATGTTGAATGAATCAAGCACTCTATGAAATAAAACCATCACACATTGGATATTGTATTATATTGCATTCCTGATTTGTATTATATGTCTAAAACCAAATATGAATAAAACAATCATTAATTTAATTGAATGAATTAATTCCCATATTTTTTTTCCTTCTGAAAAATTACATGATAACACAATTTACCTTGAATTCTACAGTTTTTTTAGGGATTTATATTTTAACACCATGAAACTAAATTGAAAATTCTCAAGTCCACTTCCAAAAAAATATAAACATCTTTTTGGTAGGAATTTTTTGTACTTTCAATCCATAAGATTTCTGATGGCTCAGGAAATTTGTAAGTTTTGAGAAAAATCAATTTTTTTTCTTTAGATTTCAGTGATCCCCAGTGATCAACAGAGGTAATTCTGGTATGCACTCAATATAAATCATGCACACTGGAGTAATAACTCTGGTTATCATTACCTAATGTCTCATGACTGTAGGCTCCATTTGCTGGGGATACCCATCCTTTGGGAGGTTATTCTCAGCATCTCTTCTAGAATAATGACAAAAAGTTTTAATTTGAAAAAATGAAAAGTCTATGATCATTTCTACTTTTTGTTTGTTATGCTTTGGATAGCTTTCTAGTGGAGGTGGGCAACTTAGAGATTTAACCATTTTATTCAGACATTAATTGAGGTTATGTATACAAAATATGAAATTATATCTGGTCTGCACATGGATGTGAACAAAAACATATGACATATTTTATGCTTTATTAACATACACTGGCTTTTATATGAATAGATAGATGTGAATTCAATAGATATTATGGAAACCCGAAAATTAAGAAAAATGGATTGTACTTATTTCAGTTACATGTTTCGAGAAATTGCTTCTCATAATGTTGAATGAGATAATGCATGGTGGTTATTATTATCATTATTATTATTATTATTAATTCTCATCCTTTACTGGCAAAAAGGGAATTATGTTGGTGTCAGAGTTCAGCTGAGTTGTGTATGAGAAATTGAAATGAGAAGTGTATGTGTGTGTATATAGCTGAATTTAGTGACTGTTCTTGAGGAAAATTGTATGCGTGAATGCAACTTATATAAGTGTGGAATGTTATGTTGATGATTCTTGTGTGATGTGTTTTTTAAACTTAAAGTTTGTTGAGGGAGGAGAGAGTCTACATTGGTATTCTGCTGTGTGAATATGTGTGTGGGTAATACAAAGTTTTAGCAGAGTGTAAGTTTCCTCATCATAGATGTATTGATGGTAGAGGAATGAAACCATTTCATAAAAATACTGACCTGATCCCGCACTTCAATGGTTAGTAACTCATACTGATATGTTATGAAAGGATCAGGTTTCAATCCAAAAACAATAAAAAACTAATCCATCACTTATAATCTAGAATCTTTGAACCTGCTTTACGTCAACTAAAAAATTATCCTCCTTTCTCTATCATTGTACTTAGACATATACGTTTATATGTGAAGATTTGAATGGTGCACCTGGTCGACACTCTTACGTATGAACAAAAACGTTGAATAGCATGTTTTTAAGTGTTGCAAAGCCAGATATTGGTTGTAACACGTATGAAAAATATATTAGTTGATGGAGGAATCATTTTATCACTTGATAACAACAGAAAACTGATACTCCAAGGCATATATAGAGACTCCAAAACCGTCTGAATTTCTTTTTATATCTTTTTATTCTGTCAAATTTTTGGCTTATGTGTGTAAAATATGAAAGGTGTATCTGTTTGACATGTGGGATGCAGTTTCATGATGATCACAGCTCATTTTCTTCCAGTGCGCATAAGTTTCCCCTGGATTCTGAATTGCACCTCATACAGATATATTTATTAATCTATTTTTGTAGATATATGTATTAATCCTGGATTGGTCAGTTTTTAATGGAATGACAATGTAAAATTGTTCTTCTAATCTGTTTCCTGGAACACATTCACAAATGTATATTAATCATGAAGGGATAAGTTTATTACTTAGTAACAAAGAAAAACTGATCACTCATTTTATGTGCCAATATTCTGAAAATAGTTTATAATCTGCCAAATTTTTTTTTTTTGATTTTGTATTCAGATACATTTCTGAGTTATATATGCCATCTATGAAAGATGTACCTGATCTGGCAAAAAGTAGAGATAATAACTTAGCATGAGTTGGTATCAGACCTTCTACATCCACTGACAATGGCCAGCAATATTACTTTACTGATCATTGCTATATGATGTCTATCTTGATCCATATGTGGATATATTTGGATTGTGGTGTTTTTTTTTTCTTTTAGAAAACTGACTACATTCCCAGAAAGGGTACAATGTTAAGTAGGTATTTTCATCAGCAAAATTTTCACCCAGGACTGGAAGATTCCAGTGTTACAGACTGAACCAAGGAAATGACACTGTTCATTATTAGAGTAAATTCCTGGATTTTACTGTCTACAAACTTTCCTTTGAATACCATTTAGGAAAATCTATATCTGCATTATAATATTGTGATTTCTGTTCGTAAAATTCTTACAGACCCATGCATACTTAATGTTTTAAATGGTTCATGATTTAAAAGAATTAAGAGAATTTATGAAAAAAAAAAACAGCATGACAGTGAAGTTTCATGCAAATTATTCTACGGCAACTGTTGAACACTTAATCGTTTTTTTTTATTGTATACCAACTTCTTTATAAATACCATTTAAAACTTCACTCTACCCACAACCTAACAATTTAGTGCAAAACTAATTTTGATAATATCAAGAAAAACTGTAGAGATGGCATTGTGAACTTTTGAACCTTTTCTAATAAAGCAGCAACTCTTTATTTCTTGAATTTCTACTTTCCAGTGGATTGCTACACAAACTATTATATGAATACTATTTGAAACTTCACTTTGGACCCACAACCTAAGAATCCAATTCTATTTAATGTTTGTTGTTGAGCTCTTATTAAAAAAGTGGGAAATCAATTATTTTTCAATATAATTTTCTTGACTCTTCCATTTTCATCAGCAACATAACGTTTAAAAAATTGAACTCTAGTTTAAATGGGTAAGATGGAGATAACTTATGTCAGCTTCCAAATGACTGGATTATCTCTCCCAGGAAAGAAAAACAGAGGTAGATAAATCATGTTATTTTTGCTTCGATTAAATTGAAAATGTTGAATTGTTCTTATTTGTGTGCTGTTTTTAACATCAAAATTTTTTTCTTCTGTTGCTTTTTAAAAAGTGTATATCACCAAATTTCAGATAATCCTCAGATCATTTCAAGGCCAACATGAGTTATCCCCATTTTATGCATAATGGTTGATTCTATGTCAAGTGGACCAATGATTCTCACTCAACCATCTCCAAGTTTGGTCTAACTTCAGCCATTGGTTATTCTGGATATTCAACTAACCACCATTCCATAATAGGAATATCTACAGCTCTGAAAATCTGTTGTCAGGGTCAACTTTTTGTGTAGATTTCAAAAATGTTGATAGAAAAAGATGTCTAAGTGGTCTCCAAATTTAATTGGTATTTAAAGAAAGCCATTCCTAGTAATCATAACTCAGAATTTGGCCTACCTCCTGTACTCTATCTGGCAGAGAAGGAAGTTGTGTCAATGCTCTGTCTCTCTAGACTTTAAGATATGAAGTCTCAAAAAAGTCCCAAATTGAAAGTAACAAATATTTCCCATTTTTAAAAGCAAAAATGAACAGGTGGGATGAGCTGCACCTTTTTTTGACAGAAAGTCAGGTGGAAAAAGTATGTTTGAAAATACTATGGGCTATTTTTTTTAATGAGATCTTGATTCTTTTATGTTTCAATGGGGCAGGGGGGGGATACTGCATATACCAACTTTTCAGTTTCTAGGTTTTCCGTGTGTTCAATATCTATTAATAAAGACATTTCCATATACCTAGTCCCCCAAACCCACCCTCACTGTATACTTAGTTCCCAAAACCATCATTGGTTCTAATAGAGCATTTATTTATTTATTTATTTTTCTGAGGCATCCAAAAATGAAAGAATGATATATCACCATCCCATGTAGAGGAATTCATGTAGAGGGAAAATGATCTTATAGTCTAAGCAAGTGATGACGATATTTTAGAATGAAATAAAAATACAATTCTGTAAATTTACATTATATTTTGTAGCTTTTTTTCCCAATTTTCATCTTTAAGTTTTTTTATAAAATAGTTTTTCAGCCCATTGTCTCAAAGTATTATCAAATATAAGACTATTATATATCCACTGACTTCAAAACAAAATTTTCAATGCCTATGGTCTCTTTACTGATTAATGTAAATATATTGCAATCCTATTTCTGCAAATGATCCAGTATCTCAGAAAATATTCATAATTTAGTAATGAGATAATTTATCTTGGGTTAAAAGAATATTATGGTAGTTGGGTTTATAGTGATGTGATGTTTGACAATGGGTGTAACAAATTTAACAGTTATTATTGCTTGGACAATAGTTATGGGAGAGTGCTTAGCCCATGTACTCACTCACCTTTCCTGTACTCTATCAAGATTTTGGTATTTCAGAGATGAGACCTCAGGATATTTGGTGATATGACTGAGTGCAGGGATATGGATTCATACCTTTACCAAGAGCAATAGTGCTAAGTATATATGAACAATCTCATTGTTAAATTTTGTTGGCTTACGATGGTCATGAAACACCCATCGTTCATAACTGCATCAAGGATGATGTCTTTTAAACTATTGCTATTAGTTTATCACCCAGCAACATAACCATTAAGTGTTGGTTAAAATTGTCCACTGAAACATCAGTTGAGTTTTTTTATATCATCTGGTAAACCATTAAGAAGTTTAGGTCCTCTGATGGCTATACAATTTTCTGTCAGGTTTTTCATTTCATTTCTGCTCTATATTTGTTGATTTCAAGTGTTAGTTTAATGCAATATACCTTTTCTATTAGTCATTTCATTGAGGACCAGGTTTGGTGTGAAATTTGGTGCTATCCCTTGAATAATTTTCCATGTACAGAGTATCATAGCATTCTTGTCTTCTCATGATAGAATATAATCTCAAATGTTGTAAATATTTCCAGTAATTCAAGTGTTTTACATCCTTTATATAGAAGTAAATGATCTTTGAATTTTATTCTTCTTGCAAGAGTGTACCAGCTGTGGGCAGTAGTTTAACCAGGGAATAATCAAAGAGGTACGTTGTACCATCGTCGCTTATTAGTCCTGTATCTAACTAGGGTTATGTAGGAAAGATTGAATATGAAGAATTTTTTTCAAAAGTGAATAGTGCTAAGTGCCTTAGTATTTTTGTCTTGGGTAGACATCTGCCACTTGATACATTTTCCAGCTATGATGTTCAATCATGAAACTAGGCATGAAACTTCCTGTTACTATCATTTTGACCCTCACAAAGATAATAGTTGAGGTGAAGGTGAACATTTTGTTTAAAAATCATTCAAATCACTGATTTCCAGGTATTCATGCTTATATGACGGCTGCTCAATTATGAAACTTATATTTCTGTTAATAATGACCGATTTGAATGGAAATTGAGTCCTTTTGCTTGTTATGGTATTCTCCAGCATATAAGATGCATTATCATATGAGACATCCCTCAAATTAAAAAAACACCCAACTAATTTCCCTGATCTTTGTAGCCCTTCACACTGTCAGATTATTTTAATGCTCCTATCTATTCAAATCTATAATATCCCTTCAATGATAGGTTGTTCACATTATTTTGGTAGTGCAGTAATGTTAGTGAACAACTGATAACATGTTCACCTCCTGGGACAAAAAAAAGCATGTCTTATCTACCCAAAAATACAATAGTAATTATGAATTATCAATAAAAATGCTATAATGATTTTGTTTTATATTTACAATTTCTGTTGATTTTGATATAACAAAAAGAAATCTTGATCTTTCATCGTAAATAAAATGATATGAAAATAAATACTTACAAAGTGTTTAGAAATCTCAAGATTTCTCCAAAAGTAATTTTTTACAAGTTGTATTCAATCCCTTTACACTTTCAAACCTGCGGAAGGAGCAACAAGTAAGCTCATTCTCCCCACGAGTATGTGAGGATTTGGCTCATTTGAATTGGGATACTTTTATTAAGATGGTTTGTGGGACCAAAACATTTTCTCACTTCAAAACCAAACTCACAGGGGCCTAAATAAACAATGCTGTCATCAATACAGTAATGTTGGAGGTAGGTATAGAAGTGATTTTGATAAATGTTCTTTGGCATTTCTTTTTGTGGTTGGTAGTACATATTTTGAATGAATCATTCTGAAGTCAGTTTCTTCAACTGACAAACATTTTTATCTCTGAATGGTTCACTTGGATGCCATTTTCACAGATTTGTATGTTTGAATGTCATCTCATCTTCTTCATCTCCAGAGAAAGCACTAAATGTTTGGTTGGTGGTATATGGTGTTTAAGTCAAAGAAGCTATTAAAATATTTGCAAAGAACTCTTGTGAGGTAAGTTGGACCGGTAATGGACCCCTTCAGAGATGTGGGTGATATCTTTAACAATGCCCCTACTCTATTTCAGTAACCTCACAGGCTGTTTCAGTGATAGTTTATGATAACTGTCAAGAATATTATCTGCTCTTCCACAGTTCTGTGATGTACTGAACATTAGAAAAGAAAGCAGAAACTACTCCACTGAAGGTTTTAGGTTCATTTGTTATAATTTTTCGCTATGAATTCTTGACATCTTCAACAAGTCTTTTTCTAGCACTTTAAGAAATGTGTTTTTTCTAGAGTTTTATTATCAACCTCTATTCATTAAACCATGAACAATTATCAGAGGGATCATCCTGAAAGAGCTCCTACAGGTTATATTCCAGAGCTTGAGCAATTTGTATCATACAGTGAGCTAAACTGCTTGACTTCTTGAGAAATTTCCCTTTCATTAGTGTTTTATGGCTCTCAGATTTTAGTAACATGACTTTGTGTATTATACTTGAGATCCTCATTTCATTTTCATGTCTTGTTTTGCACAGAGTAGAATACAAATTATCACTGGATTGAAGTAGATTGAAAATCTTTTGCTTTGTGTCTTTTGTAACTGTACTGTGTAATGGATAAGGCATTAGATTAAATAGGATACCTTTTTGTAATATGCATTCAAACATTGTGATTACCTTTTTTCTAAGCTGTGGGTTTGTGGCTGAGAAAATTTTATGGTGAATGTTAAAATCTTTGACAAAAATGGAATCCATAACTTCTTGAAATAGATTGGATACTCTAAGATGCTCATGATGTTGTCTCTCATTCAGCTAGTTTTTGTTTGGTATGCCCTGTGATTCCAGATGAGCTCTTTTGAGATCTATTGATGGTTTGTTCTGGTGTCGTATCTGCAGCAACGGCTGTGAATTAATAATGAGACCGTTTCACAACATGCTTACCCTTCATAACCATTTTATGTACCTTTGTGACTGTCTTAGGCAGTCTCCTCATGTCTATAAAAAGATCATTGCTAGTAGTTTAAACAGTCAAATAGGGGAAATACTGGCTTAAGTTTCTGTACTGTATCCTGATGTAAATGCCAGAGCAGACCAAATTTCTCAGAAGCTGGAGCCATCTTAGAAAATTATCTCAGTACAAAAAGTATTCTGGTCTTTGCCTTCCACCATCAACTAATCTCTCAAAGTCTCTGAGAATCTTTTCCACATTGTCAGCTTGATTTGAAGGACCATTCAAAACTCTGATGTAGTGGAGAATTCTTTCAGAAATCCCTTACCTGCAACCTGAAGATGGATTCTCTCAACATAAACATGCCTTTCATTCCTCTTACATAGTTCTTTGTTTTTGAGACAGATGGATTGAAAAAAGAACGAGTTCAAAAAGTTCTTCCAGAGTCATGAGATAAAGTTAAAAAAATGAAGCATAATGAGATTTGAGTCTTATGGTGCAGGGGGAGTAAAGAGGTGAAAAATATTCAAAAGGCACCACTTTTGAAAAATGTGTTCAAGAGGAGAGGTTGCTCCCCCTGCCCCCTTGTCTCTCTTGAAGAAAAGAAAAATGTTTTTATTTAAGAAGCAAGAACATACAAAATACAAGCACTGGTAATGAATATCTGCAAATTAGTTATTTTAGGTATTTTCAAACAAAATTTTGCATTTTTGTCCCACCTATTATCTTTGTAGGGGTCAAATTAGTAGAAACTGGAAGTTTCATGCAAATTGGTTAAGCATTAATTGAAATATGACAAGTTTTGTGATCTAACACCTACTGTATTTAATGATGTTATAGTTGGAAAATGTTTCAGGTGACAGTTAAAATATGTATTTTTATTATGTATTTGTGAAGGAGAATTCTCCATACTCAAACTTTCCTACCGATGCCTAGCTAGATACAGGACTATGTCTCTAGATTTAAAGGTCCTGAGTATTCAGCCGACTGGAAATATACATTTTTTTGTTGTTGTGGTAATTGTAGCTATATACTCTATAAATGTCAGATCATTACTCATAACACTTAGATCACATGTATATCCTTGTTCAGTTTCACTATTTGTAGTTTTATGATTTTTTTCTGCTGTTATGTCTTTTTTTTGTATATACCTCGTTAGACCAAAGTTTTTCTGATTGAAATTGTTCAATTATTATATTATTTCTGTTTTATTTTTATTTTTCTCTTGTTTTTCCAGCCTGAAAAACAGCCTTTTACCAATTTGAAAATCATTTCTGAACATTATAGGTTCAAATGAATGAAAATTTGTGACTTCATGAGAAAACCTGAAAAAATGACAGAAAAGAAAAATTCACCTGAAGTTTGTGGATCTTCATTTTCAAGTAATACAATGTTGAGTAAACACTGTACCACTGAAACTGGAGAGAAGCCGCCATGTGCATCTGAAGAGAGTGGATCTGAATTTTCAACTAATTCAATGTTGAATAGACACTCCCCAACTGACATTACAGAGAAGCCCCCATGTGCTTTTGAAGAGAGTGGATCCACATTTTCAGAGACATCACAGACACAAACTGGAGAAGTATGTGCATCTGTCTTTCCAGAAAAACTAAATTTGTTACATTCAGACACTGGAGAGAAAGAAAAACCATACGAATCACCTTTTGAAAAACATATGAAAATACATACTAGAGAGAAACCATATTCTTGTGAGGTATGTGGGTCATCTTTTAGATTGAAGTCACATTTGACACGACATATGCGAACACACACGGGAGAGAAACCATATTCTTGTGAAGTGTGCAGCTCGTCTTTTACATCAAAGTCGAATTTAGTATATCATAAACGAACGCATACTGGAGAGAAACCATATTCTTGCGAATTGTGCAGCTCGTCTTTTACATCAAAGTCGAATTTAGTATATCATAAACGAACGCATACTGGAGAGAAACCATATCCTTGCAAAGAGTGTGGATCTTCTTTTCCATCAAAGTCCAATTTAAGTGAACATATGCGGACACATACGGGAGAGAAACCATATTCTTGTGTTGTGTGTGAGTCATCGTTTACATTGAAGTCCAATTTAGTCAAACACATGCGAACACATACTGGAGAGAAACCATATTCTTGTGAAGTGTGTGGCACCTCTTTTTCTCAAAAGGCACATTTAGTATATCATACACGAACACATACTGGAGAAAAGCCATATTCTTGTGGAGAGTGTGGTTCATCTTTTACATCAAAGTCACATTTAGTATACCATACACGAACACATACTGGAGAGAAACCATATTCTTGTGAAGTGTGTGAGTCATCTTTTACATTGAAGTCCAATTTAGTCAAACACAAACGAACACATACTGGAGAGAAACCATATTCTTGTGAAGTGTGTAATACATCCTTTTCACAGAAGTCACATTTAGTATATCATACACAAACACATACTGGTTACAGACCATATTCTTGTGAAGTGTGCGCCTTATCTTTTACATCAGAGTCACATTTAAGATATCATACACGAGCACACACTGGAGAGAAACCATATTCTTGCAAAGTGTGTGGATCCTCCTTTGCATCTTCCTCTAATTTAGTGAAACATATGCGAACACACACTGGAGAAAAACCATATTCTTGTGAAGTGTGTAGCGCTTCCTTTTCTTTGAAGCCAAATTTGAGGCGGCATGAGCGAACACATACTGGAGAGAAACCATATTCTTGTGAAGTATGTGATTTTTCTTTTTCCCAGAATTCAACTTTGTTGCGACATATGCAAATACACACTGGACAGAAGGCATAATTTTGCAATGTAGGTAATCTTTTATACAGAACTTCAGTTTTTCAAAACATATGCAATTACATCCTTGAGAGAAACCATATTCTTGTGAAGTATGTGAGTTATCTTTTATATTAAAGTCACACTAAGTATAACATGCACATATTGGAGAGAACCATATCTTTGCAAGGTATTTGGATCTCCTTTTCTATTTGGGTCCAATCTAGTGGGACATATGAGAACACATATATTGGAGAGAAACAATATTGATGTGCAGGATCATTTTTTTGCATTGAAGTCACATTTAGTACAACATACAAGTACACAGAGAGAAAACATTTTTGTCAAGTGTGTGGATTTTCATTTTCACAAAAGTCATATTTGATGCTATGTACTCGAATACTGTAGAGAAACTATAGTCTTGTGAAGTGTGTTGGTTTTCTTCATCAGTCAAGTCTCATTTAGTACAACATACACGAACATGATCGAGGGAAACCATATTTTTGTAAATTTTTTCTTCTCAGAAATCGAATTCGTTATAACATAGGCGAATGCACATTGGAGATAAACCACATAATGGTAATATGTGGATCTTCAATGCTACGAAAATCACTTATGATGCATTATAAGCAAACACACAATGAAAAGAAACCATTATCTCAGCAAAGTATCTGGATTTTCTCTTCTCTTGAAGTAAAAATTAGTGGAATTTATTTGGGTGGCATCCTAATTGTTCATCAGTCTTTTTCTGAAAGTTAAATTTAGTGAGACTTGCAGATATACACTTGAGGGGAACCATACTATTGTGAAAAGTACAGATATTCATTTTCAGATGATTCAATTACTTACATCAGGATATGCATTGACTATATAAACTTGATTCTTATGAAATATTTGGATCTCCATTTTTTGTAGAAGTTACATTTGGTGCAGCTTATGAAAAGAAATTAATAATTTTGTGCAAAGTATAGACATTTATTTTTCATTGAGATCAAGTTTGTAAGCACAGGCTTTCACAGTGTATGAATTAAAGGAGAACCTATTTGAATCACCTTTTAAACTTGACTCAAATAATTTGGTGAAAGCCATGTCCATTTATAGGGGAGACTGGGCAAGTCAACCTTTTTTTGCACTCCAAACAGTGTGGAGAATATTTTGATAAAGTTAGAAGAACCATTCATGGTTCAAACTGAACATCAATATCTTGTTTACATTTGTGATATCAATAAATGGCAAAACTATTGTGATAAAACTTTATTTGGCTCATAGCTGACCTAGTGATACAGGGACTAAGTTAGTCCTTGGCGTGGGGCAAGTTGGCTCTACATTTTCAGTATGCAGACAGTAATTTGTAAGAATACTGAGCATTTCAGTTTTTGTATCTTTTCATGCCCCCCCTTTCAATCCTGAAAATAAACTTTCAGAGTATCATTATATTTGGCACTTCTTCAGTAGACACAGTAAAACATTAAAAAAAATTAAAATTGAAGTATTTCATGGCATCCTTTAGATTATGATATGAAATCAAAGGATCTGCATCATTTCCTTGTGACCAGGATATATGATCAAACAACCAGAAACCACAAAAGAAAACAACACATTGATATCAATTTTCTGTGTAGTCAGTGTATGACTTGAAAAATCATAAAAAGGAAACTGAAGTCTTCATTACAGTTCATTTGACCACTTTTTCTATTTATCTGCAAATGAAATAAAACAGGTGCCTCTTCGGCTATGCAGGACTTGAAGAAATGCAGACCAACTTACCCAATGGCAAGGACCATTTGACTCCTTTACAAACATTTATTTTGGTAGGGTGACAGTCACGACTGTAACTTACTACCATTGATAGATAGAGCAAAAGTGACACTCCCCACTGATTCTCTAGATAAACAGGTTTGCTCACAGCTATGCATGACTGACTGATACCATTCACTAGCTCTGGAACCAGATCTGAACAAATCTTTAACAACTTCATTTTTAATGATGAAAATCCATTTTTAGCACTCATCTCACCTGTCTACATGTACGTATCAGATTACCATATGAAACAGCCATGAGACCAAAATGACTGAAAACTCCCTAAACTTCGAATAAAAGCCTGTTGACTTACTTTCTGTTCTGACTAGCCCCAGTCCCCCCTATTCTAAAATAGCACAGATGTGATAGTTTTAAAATGTATTCAGAAACTTTTCAGGTTGTTTGGCATCTGAAATTCACTTGTGAAGCCACTGTTGAAATTTATCTTTTATTATATATGTCTTGATCTACATCTTCTTATGATTCGTGTTTGATAACTCATAAAAGAATATTTCTTTTCAAATTATGTATATTGTGACCAAGGCAGGAAATGATTGAAAACTTGAAAAAAAATAATTCAGCTGGCACATTGGGTGAAAAAGTTGTGATCGGATGGTCAGGGTTCAGATGTGACTTTTGTGTAGATTGCATTAGAATAATAGTCTCAGAAATATTTGTGTATCTTTCTTTCAACTGAAATGTTGGGTTGGGATATGACCATGTAGCATTTTATAAGTAAACCTACAAGTTAAATTTAATGCGCAACCCACAAATACTCATGACCAGTTCAGAAGTCAGGGCAGATCTGCCTGTTTAAACTCTAACATGCATTTGTTAAATGAAGAGCTATGAAAATATGAAATATCTCAAGTATGTTTCAGCAGACTTTATAAGAGGAAGCTGTAATTATTAAAAAAAAAAAGACTTAGTGTCTTTATTTTTCTGGACATGAAATATGTTGGCTTTCTCCTCACTGACCCCTGTTGGCAACTATCGCTCATATCTATACTATGTTTTTACATTTTCATTTATTCTCTTCTGAGTCCCTAAAAAGCTTGTGTAGTGACTTGGTGTCGATGAAAGAATTTTGATGAAATAAGACTCAGAATGGAAATTTATCTGTGCAAATTTTCTCATATGAAGATTACACCATGTCTATTTTGTAGCAGAATTTTGAAACAGTCTTGACTGCAAATGTTTTGATTTTTACATTTTGAGAATTTTTCCAACATGTACTGAATAACTCTTGTTCTTTTTATGCATTTGCTGTTCTGAAGAGTTAACAATGTGTTAATGTTTCTTAACTGTGATTAAAAAGTTGGTTAAATGTTCTCATGAAAACAAATGGATGATTTTTCTCCTGCATAAGATATTACACTGTCGGTATGATAGAAATTAATTTTGAAACTTGTAGAAAACGGGAATTGAAAATTTTCTGTATGAAAAGAAATGTATTTTATTTTAAGATTCAGTGTTTTCAGATCATTGTTAGTACTTGAATGTCTGTGTGTTTTTTTTTTTTTTAGGCTGTTAGATTTTTGTTTTATGTGGGTTAAAAAATTTTGTCATTCTTTTTTGCTCAAAAAAAGATTGAAATAATTGTTATTGAAAAGAATAAGAGTGTAATGATTCAAAGATTTTATCATTCATCCCCCTGAAAAAGGAATTGAAATGGTTATTTAGAAGAATAACAGTGTAATGATTCAGAGATTTTATCATTCTCCCCCCAAAAAGGAATTGTAATGGTTATTCAAAAGAATAAGAATGGAATAATTAAAAGATTTTACCATTTTTCCCCGAAAAAGGAATTGAAATGGTTATTTTAAAGAATGGCGGTGTAATAATTCAGAGATTCTATCATTGTTCCCTCTCAAAAAGAAATTGAAATGGTTATTTAAAAGAATAAGAGAGTAATAATTCAAATATTTATCATTCTTAAATGATTATTTACTAGAATAATAGTGTAATAATTCAAAGATTTCATCATTGTTTCCCCGAAAAAGGAATTGAAATGGTTATTTGAAAGAATAAGAGTGTAATAATTCAGAAATTTTATCATTCTTCCCTCTGGAAAAAGAATTGGAATGGTTATTTAGAAGAATAAAATTCTAATAATTCAAAGATTTTATCATTGTTCCCCCTCAAAAAGGAATTAAAATGGTTATTTAAAGGAATAAGAGTGTAAAAATTCCGAGATTTTATCGTTTTCCCCCCTGGAAAATGAATTGAAATGGTTATTTGAATGAATAAGAGTGTAATAATTCGGAGATTTCATCATTCTTCCCCCTGAAAAAGGAACTGATATGGTTATTTAAAAGAATAAGAGTGTAATAATTCAAAGATTTCTTCATTGTTCCCACTAAAAAAGGAATTGGAATGGTTACTTAAGAGAATAAGCATGTAATAATTCGAAGATTTCATCATTTTTCGCCTTGAAAAAGGAATTGAAATGGGTATTTAAAAGAATAAGAGTGTGATAATCCAACGATTCTAGCATTCTTCACTCTGAAAAAGGAATTGGAATGGTTATTTAAAAGAATAAGTGTGTAATTATTCAAAGATTTCTTCATTGTTCCCCCGGAAATAGGAATTGAAATGGTTAATCAAAAGACTAAGAGGGTAATGATTCAGAGATTTTATCATTCTTCCACATAGAAAAAGAAATTGAAATGGTTATTTGAAAGAATAGGAGTGTAATGATTCAGAGATTTTATCATTCTTACCCCTAGAATAGGAATTGAAATGGATATTTAAGAGAACAAAAGTGTAATGACTCGAAGATTTCATCATTATTCCCCCGAAAAAGGAATTGAAATGGTTATTTAAAAGAATAAAAGTGTAATAATTCAGTTTCTATCATTGTTCCCCCTGAAAAAAGAAATGAAATGGTTATTTAAAAGAAAAAGATTGTAATGATTAAAAATTCTATCATTATTCCCCCTGGAAAAAGAATTGGAATGGTTATTTGAAAAGAATAAGAGTGTAATAATTAGAACATTTCATCATTGTGTCCCCGAAAAAGGAACTGAAGTGGGTATTTAAAAGAATGAAGAGGTGATAATTCAAAGATTTTATCATTCTTTCCCTCAGAAAAATTAATTGAAATGATTTTTTCAAACAATAAGAGGTCGATATTCCTAAGATTTCATCATTGTTCTCCCTGAAAAATGAATTGAAATGGTTATTTGAAAGAATAAGTGTGTAATAATTCAAAGATACTACCATTCTTTCCCCTGAAAAAGGAATTGAAATGGTTATTTAAAAGACTAAGAGGGTAATAATTAAGATATTTATCGTTCTTAGATGGTTATTTGAAAGAATAAGAGTATAATAATTCAGAGATTTTATCATTGTTCCCCCTGAAAAAAAAATTGAAATGGTTATTTAAAAGAATAAGAGTGTAAGGGTTCATAGACTTCATCATTCTTCCCCCTGGAAAAGGAATTTGTATGGTTATTTAAAGGTATAAGCATGTAATTATTAGGATATTTTATCATTTTTCCCCTGAAAAATGAATTGGAATGTTTTTTTTTTCAAAGAATAAGAGTGTAATAATTCAGTGATTTTATCATTTTTCCCCCTGAAAAAGGAATTGAAATGGTTATTCAATAGAATAAGAGTGTAATATTTCGAAGATTTTATCATTCTTCCCCCTGAAATAGGATTGAAATGGTTATTTGAAAGAATGAGAGTGTAGTAATTCAGCGATTTTATCATTCTTTCGCTGAAAAAGTAATAGAAATGTTTTTAAAAGAATAAGCGTGTAATAATTCAAAGATTTCATTTTCCCCCCAGAAAAATGAATTGAAATATTTTTTAAAAGAATAAGAGGGTTATATTTCTAAGATTTCATTATTTTTCCCGCTGAAAAATTAATTGAAATGGGTATTTGAAAGAAAAAGATTGTAATGATTCAAAGATACTTTCATTGTTCCCCCACAAAAAAGAATCTAAATGGTTATTTAAGAGAATAAAAGTGTAATAATTCGAAGATTTTTCATTCTTTTCCCTGAAAAAGGATTTGAAATGGTTATTTAAAAGACTAAGAGGGTAATAATTCAGATATTTATCATTCTCAAATAGTTATTTACCAGAATAATAGTGTAATAATTCAAAGACTTCATCATTCCTCCCGCGAAAAAGAAATTGAAAGGGTTTTTAAAGGAATAAAAGTGTAATAATTCAAAGATATCATCATTTTTCCCCCTGATGAAATGAATTGAAATGTTTATTTAAAAGGATAAGAGTGTGATAGTTCAAAGATTTCATTATTGTTCCCACTGAAAAAGGAATTGAAATAGTTATTTGAAAGAATAAGAGAGTAATAATTCAAAGATTCTATCATTCTTCCCCCTGAAAAAGGAATTTGAATGGTTATTTAAAAGAATAAGAGTGTAATAATTTAAACATTTTATCATTGTTCCCCCTGAAAAAGGAATTGAAATGGTTATTTAAAAGAATAAGAGTGTAATAATTCAAAGATTCTATCATTGCTCCCCCTGAAAAAGGATTTGAAATGGTTATTCAAGAGAATAAGAGGGTGATAATTGAAAAATGTAGTTAGTAAGTGTGGAAGCATGAAGTGAAAAGGAATCTTTGCTTTTTTAATCTCCTGGTGAAGATCAGTCTAAGAGAAAGTGAATGTTAAATGTTTGACTTCTATGAAAATCCGTTTGTTTTGGTATTGGATTGTTGGGTTCGGTACTAGGAAGAAAATATTTGGTATGTTCTTCATCTTTTGATTTAAATGTTCTTGTTTACTTTCTATCCTATGATTGATATTGTGTTAATCTCTGGATCTTTTGTGAAAATTTTAGTGTGATGTTGGCTTGGCATAGCCAAGTAAGATGAAATGACTGAGTCATCTACACTATAAAGATCTAGATTATAAAGTGTGGGATGGAGAAAATGAAGAACATAAAGAAATTTAACAGCTGGCAGGCTTAACCACATTCTAAGAAAAACGTGTGGCTAATTGTATGTTTGTTTCAGATGGAGACAAAATTAGAATTGATAATTTGTACATCCCTGTAATGTGCATGTATGAGCATATTTGGTATGCTGCAAGACTTTTGAGAAGAAATTCTTGGTCAACTATTATTACCAGGTGTAAAATTCCAAGACAAAGCATTGTCATTTGTTTTTGAAAAAACTAGTCAAATAATAATCATGATGTCTATTGGTTATTTCTGTATATTTTATCTTTAAGATAATGAAAAAATTGTTTGGAAGGCTACTTTGATACAGCAATTTTTACTCAAGAATCCACTCAATTCAGTCCAAAGGGATAACTTGTAGTCTTTTACTTGTATGATGTCTGGACCCCTGTATTATCACAGTTCTAAATGTTCTAAAAATTATCAAAATTAGGTTGTGGTATGGAGGAAGTCTACAGCTGAGTCTCCTGGTTGGGGTGTTGTTCTAGAGAAGTCTACCTGGTCCTACTTCAGTGAAATCAGCTGATTTTTTTCTTGTTGGAGTTATGTTGAAGAAAATTCTCCACATTTTTTTTATATTCTTTCTAATCCAACAAACAAAAGCTGATTTCTTGAGTATAAATTGTTTGGATAGAATATAAATGATACAAGATTGGTTGCATCCAATTCAAACTACAACTTCTATTCCAACAGAAGATGAATAATGCTACTTTTTTTTAATATATATATATATATATAATGTGTACTGTAAAGAGTGAGACAGACTCGGGAGTAAAGTGTTTAGAGGTAAGGTTTATTAATCCCTATATGTAAATGGTCCAGACATGTTTCGGGATTTTTCCCATCTTCAGTGGTGTGTGCTGTGTGAGTATGTGTTTTTAGGGTTTGAAGTTACTATGTGGAACCAGAGTCCACTATCAGGAGCCATACCTTGTGGGTAAAATATGTTATAAGGGCTGCTGGAAGCCTCATGCTGAGTGAGAGAAAGTCCAGTTAGTTATCAAGTCTTAGGTTAAGCAGCAGCAGTTGGTCTTGGAGAGGGCAGAATGTGTCTGGGTAGGAGAGAAGTGATGTGGAGTTAGATTTTTTGGGTATGTTACGGATAGTGTAAATTGAGGGGTGGTGAGGTCAAGGAGCTACATAGTCTATCAACCTTACAAGTTTTCAAAAATGTGTTGGCTATGATTTGGACAACTGGCTAAGATATATATACATATATACGACGTAGTGGAATTTGTGTTCATTTTGTGATTGGTCTTAAGTAGATTGGCTAGCTCAGTCAGTAGAGCACAAGACTTTTAATTTCGGGGTCGTGGGTTCGAGCCCTACGTTGGGCGTAATATAAATTTTAATCTCAAAATGGTCAATTCAGCAACAATTTTGACAGCTTCTGTTTCTTGAGAATTCTTTTCAATTGACATTGCTCAATGGAAAATGGACAGACGGACAGACAGACAGCGACTGTATGCATTGAAATGATGAAGGAATACACTTATACCAATTGCATCAAATCAACATTAAAAATTGTTTTCCCAAGCGGGGAATCGAACCCCGGCCGCCGCGGTGAGAGCGCGGAATCCTAACCACTAGACCACTTGGGAAGACGGCTGTCTTATCGATGCTTCAAATAAAAGTACTAAGCTGAGAAAGTCTTT